>JAPQWV010000237.1:0-600000 GCA_027422505.1 Craterostigma plantagineum | reverse complement strand
GATCGGATTGAGGAGGAGGAGGAATCTGCTGCTGCTGAGGTGCAGACATGGCAGATGGGAAATGATGCATCGACATGAAATTCGATGGGTACTGAAGTTGCATTTGCTGGTCCGAATCTCCGAATGGAGCCTGATTTGTGGCCAAACACAGGCGAAAAGATGATTAATCGAAAAAAGCTACAGCCCAGAATATCAGCCAACCAAGCAAACATGTATTTAGAACATTGTGGATAATTGACTGGCAATTGATTTCGCTCAGTTGGCTCGCAAAATAAGAACCCTTTTTCGTATCTTTAGAAAAGGGGGAAATCAAACAAATTGAGAAAAGAGGGGCGGCAAAATTAGGCACCTGAGGAGAATCGAGCAAGGTGGCAGGACTCAGCCCAGGCGAAATCGCGAAGACGCCTCCGAGCTGCTGCGGCGGAGGAGGCGCGTAAGACACCGCAGCGCCGATGGCCTGTGTGTCTGGAAACGAAACTCCGGCGTGGCGCCGGCGAGGAGTTGGGAGAACGAACGGCCGTCGGATTCGGAATCGAGGAAGCTCGACAGAGGGGTCATTCGATCGGAGCTCGGGAACACGGCGGCGAGCCCGTCGTTTGAAGTTGGCCGCGGCGGGATGGAGGTCGACGGCTGTGATGGCGGTGGTGGTGCGTTCTCAGACATTGGATGTTATGACTCGAATTGGTTTGACTTTTGGTGAGGGGTTTGAGTCTGAGGTTTTTATTTTTATATATACGTAAACTTTTTTTATGTCTCTGCGTATTGATGTAAGGGTTGTAGACTTTTGTTTTTGAGCTTTTGTTAACAAGTCAGTCTTCGATTGTGCTTATAGCAAATTGATCATTGATGTGAAATATTGATTATTATGAACGTAAAATAATATTTAAGGATAACGTGTACGTACGTATGATGCTAATGTCTACTACGGTTGAGTTGAGACGGCAATTAACTTAACTAGATAGCTGTAATAATGTAATATATATGTCAATTTAATTTTATTATGACTCGAGACTCACATATGGCATTATTAATTTAATAAGTAGATATGACAACTATAAATAACATCCAATTACTTGTTGTTAATCACCACAAGGTTGACATTATTTAAGCTAACTGTTTTACATTTCGCTACTGCAAAGCACGTAATCTCTCCCTCAGTTAAAAAATGAGTCAATTCACTAAAATTAATAAATCATTTGCTCATGAACCGAAGACAAAATATCTTATAATATCATTGATATTCCTTCTTCCCTACGTACCCATTGGAAAGAAAAAAAAAAAAAAAGAGAACCCTTTTTTTGTATATCACCACTCCATATGTAGGAAGCTCGTCGTGATCTCTTTGTCGTCGATTCATTGCAGCAACGTGGCAGTAAAAGAATCACCGAGGTGAAGGAAGATGTGAACTGATTGATGTAATAATCGAATCACATAAATACAAAAATGCAGTCAAGAACGTTCTATATTAAAATTGATTTGATTCATTTTCTTTTTTCTTTTTTGATTGTGTTCCGTAAGGTTCCGGCTCTAAATAAAGAATCTTGCAGTGGAATATTTCGGCTGATTGAATCATTTGAATAATTAAATGGAGAGTTAAAACGAGAAATATGATACAAAAATCCTAATGAAGCATATCCCACACCGGTTAGAACATCGAGGTGAGGGCCAGCAGCTAACTATAAATAGAGAAGGCTCGGCAACTATTTACTCACTTACCTGGACGGGGTCAATGGGTGATCAATAAGGCCCATGGCCTAGGCTGGCGGCGTCCATTGCACTTTGTGATGTGCGCCAGCCTAAGGTCGGCCCAAGTGGTCGAGCCTACGTCATAATTTGTGGTAGAGGGGGCCTGCGTTCGCGCGGCCCCTACCCAATTTTGTAGTCCCAAAATTTATTTAGTAAATATATGTAATTCATAATAAAATAAACGATGAAAAATACTAGTCCGCACGCGTGCTCAACTTAAAAATAAAATCCATAAAAATGATAGAACTTATAAATAAATCCATAAAAAGATAGACAAACACGTTGAATCGGATACGTTAGGTTAATTTAGCCCTTTTGTTCTTCGGTTGGCGATGTATCGGTGAGATTTTGGGCTATTTAGCCTCTATCTTGCTAATTAATGCGAGCTATCGTGTCTGGAAAAAAAAATCGGATATATTAGGTCAATTTTTTTATTAGTTTTCAATTGGAGAGAAAAAAGAGATAAAATTGAGGGAGTTATAGATGAACGTGGCCCAATATTTGCTTTTCATTGAACGATATGTGGCATAACACCTGTCAAACTAGTATTGGTTGATTCCTAAAATTTACAGACCAAAATAGACGGAAAATCACCGTTTGTATCATAATTCATAGCCTCACCGTTATAATAGTAAGATATAATATCTAGACTATGCCTCACCTTTATATAACTATAGATATAATAATATTATACTATTATATAAAAGATTAAGGTTAGAAATTATACAAGTTAGTCTTGTCAAAATTGATACATTAATTTTTTTCTACTTTAATTGCTATTAAAAAATAATAAAAATTATTAAATTATAACAATCATCTCATTTATTTATAAAGTATTAATTATTATATAAAAACCTTTACAAAATCTCTTAAAACTCATAATGAAATCATTCTATTTTTTATATAATTTATTAAAACCATCCAATAAATTTATATTTTTGTACAGCACATTCAGGCACGCATATTCAGGTGCTAAAAGTAACAATTATAATTGGAGAACTAATAGCCTTTATAACCAATGAAGTGTCTAGTGAGAGCTCTATCCTTTTTAGCTTATTTTCCCAAAGGGCTAATAAGTACTTCAATGAACGATTCAATCTTCTATTATAAATAACATGTGAAATAAAAACAGAAGAAGATTAAAACGAACATTAGATGATCTTCTTCTTCCGAAAGAATGACTTCAAATGCGCGAACTGAAGGCCCGTTACTGAAAGAGAGATGGCGAGCGAGAGAAAGCCCAGCCAAGCCATCTTCGAGTTTGTCGATCTGTTCAGTTTCCTCATCTCAAATTCCCTGGCATATAATTTATTATTACAACTTTTGAATAGTATCATAAAATAGAGGTGCTTAAGTATATACCTACCTACTGCTTAGATACATCATTTCATGGTGGATGGAATGAACCGTATCCACCATCTTCTTCAGTTCTACCTCCATCGACTGTGTTGAGACATCATTTCCGCAGTTAACATAGAACCCTTAAACGAGAGAGAGAGAGAGAGAGAGAGAGAGAGAGAGAGAGAGAGAGAGAGAGAGAGAGAGAGAGAGAGATTATATTTATTACTTCGACGGAGCCTTTCTTGGCAACATTGGTCCAATCATTGGCGGCAACGCCAGAATTCAGTCGAAGTCGACGGTGATGGTGGTCGAGGGTTTGTGATCAGCAGCAAAAAAGCACGCCGTGTAATCGCCGGACTCCGCCGATTGAAAGGAGAAATGCCCTTCGCTCACATTTTCAGAGTAGTGATTGCTAACCCCATGTGCAGATGTTACCTTCATTCATACAAAAAGCTCGATTCTTCGGTAGATATACAAACGTATATTTTGGGGGAATAAAAAACAACACTTCTTTAATCAGGTTTGCGAGGATTTGAGCTCGTCTGGAATCGAAAACATTCAGCAAAGATGGAAACTTTTGCAAATTTCCCAAACTTTAAGAACAAAAACACAAGCCCATAAGAGTTAACACAAGAAGAATGATAAAACAGTATATTACCCTAACTGATATCCTGTGAGAATCGGGCAAAGGGTGGTGTGTTCCTCGTTAGGCTTTACTATGTGGTAATTCCCCACAGTCATTGAACCGATGGCCATGTCCTGCGATATACATTTGAAGTGCCCAGACTCCAAATCGAACCGAATCGACCCGACCCGACTGGTTAGCAGCACTAACACAGAAATTAACACGAAGGAATTGACTTTCTCATGTGCCTGGATTTTCATCTTCGCGGTAAAGGTGACGGTAATCAAATTAAGACTGAATAAAAAAGTTGGTCTCTTTATCCTTTCTTTCGTCTGGGTAAAATCAATTGTGACTGGACAAGTTCGGACAAAGTATTAGGATGAGTAAGATATATTACTTTCGTTTGTTTTTTTCTTTCTTCTAATGAAATTCAGATTTTAGGGTTTAGTTCTTTATTGACAAGGAAAAAATATGTTACGGTTTATAATCGTCGTAATAAATAGAACCACAACCCAATAAGATAGACACACGTGGGACTCGCCCTTTCATGATTGGTTGAAATAATATGCATATATATCTGAACGATTTTATTTTAATTTAACTCATATCGTTACGCCGATAAACTTTTGTAACTCCTTGCGTTTTGTACAAAGGAGAGAGCTTGGACGAAACGTAAACATAGGTAAAACTACGATATTAGAAACTTGAAACCAAAGAAGAGAAGAGAAAATCCCATAGAATATAATTCGATCCCAACATTAATAAAGCTTCATATAGGGCAAAAGAACTGATAAGAAAAGTTCGACTATATAATGTAAAGAAACTAAATAGATTCGCATCGATTGAAAGGATGCAAACGAAAAAACGACTTTTTATATATTTTACCACGCACGCAGGACCACGACGACGATGACGTCGTCCTCGTGTTTATTATTACAGCAAACAAACAAAGAAAAACGCTCGATCGAAAAGGAGCGGTTTATATTATTATTATTACATCATGAGGTTTCCCAACCGTAATTAAAAAAGCAGGGAAAACTAAAGATGGGGAACTGAATAAGCTGAGTACTGCATTTCCTTATAGGAAGCACAGGGCACTCAATCAATTCCTTCCCAGAAGCATCAGCGCAGAGATAAACCCTAGAAATCTGCACAGTTCTCTTCTTGTCTGCGTTGCACTCCACCGCAGCATCGAAACCGTCCTCCTTTATAGCCTTCTTTATATCATTCACGTCGTACAACGTCTCATTGCTCGGTTTAATCCCTGCACAACTAAGACGAGTATTATATATATGAAGTATATATAAGCCCTAACAATAATAGTCATTTATATTTGGATGCGATATTAATTCACCTGCGTCCTGTAATATCTGAAGGAGGTTAACCTTGTCCTTAAGATTGAGTGCGGCTTGAAAGTACGAGTGCTGGTCGAGCACTTCCTCCGAGCAAGTCCCATGTTTTTCACTCTCGGGACCAATACCTCGTACCTTGGGCTTCGGGCAAGTCAACGCCGGCCAGTTGACTTCTAAACTCCCCACTAGATCAACCACCTTATAATAAAATAAACAAGAAACTTTAGCAGCTTTTGGGAAGAGAGGTACGCGTAGTTGTTGAGATTACAAAAAAATGCGTTCTTTTTTTCCCAACATCGGTGGTTCTAACAGTAGTAAACTAGTAGTAAGTACAACATAGTATTTCATGTAAGATATATATATACACATACGTTACTTGCGTCGAAGGGTTTTCGGTGCTGCATTGTGTGGGGCTATTTGCGCGCTGCCCAAGTTGTGAGGCCAAAGCCATGAATGGTGAAGTTGCTCGGCGGCTTTACTGCATCGCAGCAGCTCACTTTTGTGTTGCAATAAGAGCCTGGCCACTAGTTTCAAAAAAAAAAAAAAAAGAACACACACATATGCATGCGTGTATTTAAGGAAACTTTGTATGATTAGTGCATTAGTATAGTATAGCTCACCTTCTGTACGAAGTAAAAGAAATCATAGCCATGGAAGTGCATATGCGAGAGAGGCATTGCACCACAAGCAATTGCGCCGCCAAAATAAACCATTTGCTGTTTCTCTCCATCTGATATTTGATTGATATATTTAAGTGGTGTGAGATTATACTATAATTCGTTGCTTGTGATAAATATATCATGGGATGCTTCAGTATTATATTAGCTGCTAGCGTGTGCCCATGCAGGGAATGTCTTCCTTTGTAATAAGATCGATTTACTGTCTGTTACTATATTGTGGTTGTGATTGTATTGGTGTTTTTTTGTCGGTCTCACATTTGTTTATTTGTTAATTCGTGTCATGTGCGTATGGTTCTTATCTCATTCGTGGCTTCTTGATAATTCAAAACGTGATGGAATTCTATGTGGGATTTTATTTTACGTGGATGGACTCTAGATATTTGTATGTTAATGTTAGTACTATAATACATGTGTGTGTAGTGTGGTCATATCTGAACAAGACAAAGAATATTATGTCTTTTTTAATTATTCCTTGATATAATGTAATCTTGCATATGAAATATCATATGATGGACCGATTAGCGGACGTTAACGGCCCAAACTTTGCCCATTTTGGCATATTAAATTGGACTTGCGAATTTAGACCTAAAAGGCTAAAATACACTTAAAGGCAAGCCGACCAATAATTATTTCTTTTCTATTTTCGTATTGAATTTCTATTTTTTCTTGCCACCGATTTCACATTCCTCCAAGTTGCATTTTTATCTGGGTTCCTTCGTCTTTCAGGTTTTTTTTTTCCTTGTTGATTTCTAGTCATTTGACATTTTTTCTTGGTTATCGTTTACGGTAATATCCTCAATTTTTTTTTTTTTTTTTTAGCGTTGTAATTTTTTAAGTGCTTTTGTCGTTATGAATTTTTACTTTGTGTTTCTCTGCCCCACTGAATCTTCCAGAACGATAAGAGTTGTATTTGGTCTTCCACTTTTACAAAAAAAGTCCTTAATAAAATGTTATAAATTGTTAAAGGTTGAGTTCTTTTCTCCTCTTCGTTCTAGGCGTTAGGTTTGGAGCTACAATTTTGTGTCTTCTTTAACTGAGCCTCTCTTTCCCTTCTGAATTGTGATTTCAGTTAAGTGCTTTGACTTTTTCGGCGGTTTGATTTTATTTCGATTGGTCAAATCAAATGTGTCAACCTTTTAAATGTAAGAAGAATTAGACTTTTTCTAGATCAAGATTGTATTTTGATTTTTGACCATCTCCGTGAGTATTGTAAAAGCTAGCAATTGAGAAGATTTTTTGAGCAATTTATATCAGTTTTCCTTTGTATAAATCTAGAAACTGACCTTGCGTCATCATATTTCTCTGCCATTCTAGGAAGCAAAACAAAGTCGTTCATGGGTGATCATACCGTGGTTGATGTGAAGGAGCTGTTAAAAACGGAGGCGTCTGAATCTAATAACGGGCCCACGTGTAAAGGCCCGAAGATCGTTGGTTCCTCATCATCTTCAACTTCACTGGAAAATGAGAAAGTACCCATTGAAGTGGTTAAAATGATGAAGATGAACACGCACCACTCATAGGGAATGGTGAGTGTAGGATATGCCAGGAGGGAAGATTCTCTCAAGAATTTGGAAAGTCCTTGTGATTGTAATGGAAGTCTTAAGGTATATTCATTTGAAGACATACAATACTATCATTTAACTGAACTTTTCACCTTCTTTTTGCTTACCTTCGTCTTCGTCTTCGTCGTCGCTTTCGCTCGTCTGTTCTTGAATCTGACCTTCAGATTCAGACCCACCGTCCCTCGAGCGTTTTCCATGAGGCGGATGATTGTGCTGCCCTTTGTATATGATCTCAGTTATGTGACCTTCGAGGGACCTCTCGACCTTCTTCTTCACCGGGCAGTTAGGGCTCGTGCACTTGTAATAACTCCGCGGAAATTCGCTACCTTTCACTTGTTTCTGACCGTATTTTCGCCAGCTGAATCCATCGTCGGCCGGTTTGTCGACGCTGTGGGGCAACGAAGGCTTCTGATGATCGGATTGAGGAGAGAGGAATCTGCTGCTGCTGAGGTGCAGACATGGCAGATGGGAAATGATGCATCGACATGAAATTCGATGGGTACTGAGGTTGCATTTGCTGGTCCGAATCTCCGAATGGAGCCTGATTTGGCCAAACACAGGCGAAAAGATGATTAATCGAAAAAAGCTACAGCCCAGAATATCAGCCACCAAGCAAACATGTATTTAGAACATTGTGGATAATTGACTGGCAATTGATTTCGCTCAGTTGGCTCGCAAATAAGAACCCTTTTTTGTATCTTTAGAAAAGGGGGAAATCAACAAATTGAGAAAAGAGGGGCGGCAAAATTAGGCACCTGAGGAGAATCGAGCAAGGTGGCAGGACTCAGCCCAGGCGAAATCGCGAAGACGCCTCCGAGCTGCTGCGGCGGAGGAGGCGCGTAAGACACCGCCAGCGCCGATGGCCTGTGTGTCTGGAAACGAAACTCCGGCGTGGCGCCGGCGAGGAGTTGGGAGAACGAACGGCCGTCGGATTCGGAATCGAGGAAGCTCGACAGAGGGGTCATTCGATCGGAGCTCGGGAACAGGCCGGCGAGCCCGTCGTTTGAAGTTGGCCGCGGCGGGATGGAGGTCGACGGCTGTGATGGCGGTGGTGGTGCGTTCTCAGACATTGGATGTTATGACTCGAATTGGTTTGACTTTTGGTGAGGGGTTTGAGTCTGAGGTTTTTATTTTTTATATATACGTAAACTTTTTTTTATGTCTCTGCGTATTGATGTAAGGGTTGTAGACTTTTGTTTTTGAGCTTTTGTTAACAAGTCAGTCTTCGATTGTGCTTATAGCAAATTGATCATTGATGTGAAATATTGATTATTATGAACGTAAAATAATATTTAAGGATAACGTGTACGTACGTATGATGCTAATGTCTACTACGGTTGAGTTGAGACGGCAATTAACTTAACTAGATAGCTGTAATAATGTAATATATATGTCAATTTAATTTTATTATGACTCGAGACTCACATATGGCATTATTAATTTAATAAGTAGATATGACAACTATAAATAACATCCAATTACTTGTTGTTAATCACCACAAGGTTGACATTATTTAAGCTAACTGTTTTACATTTCGCTACTGCAAAGCACGTAATCTCTCCCTCAGTTAAAAAATGAGTCAATTCACTAAAATTAATAAATCATTTGCTCATGAACCGAAGACAAAATATCTTATAATATCATTGATATTCCTTCTTCCCTACGTACCCATTGGAAAGAAAAAAAAAAAAAAGAGAACCCTTTTTTTGTATATCACCACTCCATATGTAGGAAGCTCGTCGTGATCTCTTTGTCGTCGATTCATTGCAGCAACGTGGCAGTAAAAGAATCACCGAGGTGAAGGAAGATGTGAACTGATTGATGTAATAATCGAATCACATAAATACAAAAATGCAGTCAAGAACGTTCTATATTAAAATTTGATTTGATTCATTTTCTTTTTTCTTTTTTGATTGTGTTCCGTAAGGTTCCGGCTTTAAATAAAGAATCTTGCAGTGGAATATTTCGGCTGATTGAATCATTTGAATAATTAAATGGAGAGTTAAAACGAGAAATATGATACAAAAATCCTAATGAAGCATATCCCACACCGTTAGAACATCGAGGTGAGGGTCAGCAGCTAACTATAAATAGAGAAGGCTCGGCAACTATTTACTCACTTACCTGGACGGGGTCAATGGGTGATCAATAAGGCCCATGGCCTAGGCTGGCGGCGTCCATTGCACTTTGAGATGTGCGCCAGCCTAAGGTCGGCCCAAGTGGTCGAGCCTACGTCATAATTTGTGGTAGAGGGGGCCTGCGTTCGCGCGGCCCCTACCCAATTTTGTAGTCCCAAAATTTTATTTAGTAAATATATGTAATTCATAATAAAATAAACGATGAAATACTAGTCCGCACGCGTGCTCAACCTTAAATAAAATCCATAAAAATGATAAACCTTAAAAATAAATCCATAAAAATGATAGACAAACACGTTGAATCGGATACGTTAGGTTAATTTTAGCCCTTTTGTTCTTCGGTTGGCGATGAACCGGTGATTTTGGGCTATTTAGCCCTCTATCTTTGCTAATTAATGCAAGCTATCGTGTCTGGAAAAAAAAAATCGGATACATTAGGTTAATTTTTTTATTAGTTTTCAATTGGAGAGAAAAAGAGATAAAATTGAGTGGCAGTTATAGATGAACGTGGCCCAATATTTGCTTTTCATTGAACGATATGTGGCATAACACCTGTCAAACTAGTATTGGTTGATTCCTAAAATTTACAGACCAAAATAGACGGAAAATCACCGTTTGTATCATAATTCATAGCCTCACCGTTTATATAATAGTATAGATATAATATCTAGACTATGCCTCACCGTTTATATAACAGTATAGATATAATAATATCTATACTATTATATAAAGATTTAATGGTTAGAAATTATACAAGTTAGTCTTGTCAAAATTGATACATTAATTTTTTTCTACTTTAATTGCTATTAAAAAATAATAAAAATTATTAAATTATAACAATCATCTCATTTTATTTATAAAGTATTAATTATTATATAAAACCTTTACAAAATCTCTTAAAACTCATAATGAAATCATTCTATTTTTTATATAATTTATTAAAACCATCCAATAAATTTATATTTTTGTACAGCACATTCAGGCACGCATATTCAGGTGCTAAAAGTAACAATTATAATTGGAGAACTAATAGCCTTTATAACCAATGAAGTGTCTAGTGAGAGCTTTATCCTTTTTATCTTATTTTCCCAAGGGCTAATAAGTACTTCAATGAACGATTCAATCTTCTATTATAAATAACATGTGAATAAAAACAGAAGAAGATTAAAACGAACATTAGATGATCTTCTTCTTCCGAAAGAATGACTTCAAATGCGCGAACTGAAGGCCCGTTACTGAAAGAGAGATGGCGAGCGAGAGAAAGCCCAGCCAAGCCATCTTCGAGTTTGTCGATCTGTTCAGTTTCCTCATCTCAAATTCCCTGGCATATAATTTATTATTACAACTTTCGAATAGCATCATAAAATAGAGGTGCTTAAGTATATACCTACCTACTGCTTAGGTACATCATTTCATGGTGGATGGAATGAACCGTATCCACCATCTTCTTCAGTTCTACCTCCATCGACTGTGTTGAGACATCATTTCCGCAGTTAACATAGAACCCTTAAACGAGAGAGAGAGAGAGAGAGAGAGAGAGAGAGAGAGAGAGAGAGAGAGAGAGAGAGAGAGAGATTATATTTATTACTTCGACGGAGCCTTTCTTGGCAACATTGGTCCAATCTTTGGCGGCAACGCCAGAATTCCAGTCGAAGTCGACGGTGATGGTGGTCGAGGGTTTGTGATCAGCAGCAAAAAAGCACGCCGTGTAATCGCCGGACTCCGCCGATTGAAAGGAGAAATGCCCTTCGCTCACATTTTCAGAGTAGTGATTGCTAACCCCATGTGCAGATGTTACCTTCATTCATACAAAAAGCTCGATTCTTCGGTAGATATACAAACGTATATTTTGGGGGAATAAAAAACAACACTTCTTTAATCAGGTTTGCGAGGATTTGAGCTCGTCTGGAATCGAAAACATTCAGCAAAGATGGAAACTTTTGCAAATTTCCCAAACTTTTAAAGAACAAGAACACAAGCCCATAAGAGTTAACACAAGAAGAATGATAAAACAGTATTATTACCCTAACTGATATCCTGTGAGAATCGGGCAAAGGGTGGTGTTGTTCCTCGTTAGGCTTTACTATGTGGTAATTCCCCACAGTCATTGAACCGATGGCCATGTCCTGCGATATACATTTGAAGTGCCCAGACTCCAAATCGAACCGAATCGACCCGACCCGACTGGTTAGCAGCACTAACACAGAAATTAACACGAAGGAATTGACTTTCTCATGTGCCTGGATTTTCATCTTCGCGGTAAAGGTGACGGTAATCAAATTAAGACTGAATAAAAAAGTTGGTGTCTTTATCCTTTCTTTCGTCTGGGTAAAATCAATTGTGACTGGACAAGTTCGGACAAAGTATTAGGATGATGTAATGATATATTACTTTCGTGTTTTTTTCTTTCTTCTAATGAAATTCAGATTTTAGGGTTTAGTTCTTTATTGACAAGGAAAAAATATGTTACGGTTTATAATCGTCGTAATAAATAGAACCACAACCCAATAAGATAGACACACGTGGGACTCGCCCTTTCATGATTGGTTGAAATAATATGTATATATATCTGAACGATTTTATTTTAATTTAACTCATATCGTTACGCCGATAAACTTTTGTAACTCCTTGCGTTTTTGTACAAAGGAGAGAGCTTGGACGAAACGTAAACATAGGTAAAACTACGATATTAGAAACTTGAAACCAAAGAAGAGAAGAGAAATCCCATAGAATATAATTCGATCCCAACATTAATAAAGCTTCATATAGGGCAAAAGAACATGATAAGAAAAGTTCGACTATATAATGTAAAGAAACTAATATAGATTCGCATCGATTTGAAAGGGATGCAAACGAAAACGACTTTTTATATATTACCACGCACGCAGGACCACGACGACGACGACGTCGTCCTCGTTTTATTATTACAGCAAACAAACAAGAAAAACGCTCGATCGAAAAGGAGCGGTTTATATTATTATTATTACATCATGAGTTTCCCAACCGTAATTAAAAAAGCAGGGAAAACTAAAAGATGGGGAACTGAATAAGCTGAGTACTGCATTTCCTTATAGGAAGCACAGGGCACTCAATCAATTCCTTCCCAGAAGCATCAGCGCAGAGATAAACCCTAGAAATCTGCACAGTTCTCTTCTTGTCTGCGTTGCACTCCACCGCAGCATCGAAACCCGTCCCTCCTTTTATAGCCTTCTTTATATCATTCACGTCGTACAACGTCCCATTGCTCGGTTTAATCCCTGCACAACTAAGACGAGTAATTATATATATGAAGTATATATAAGCCCTAACAATAATAGTCATTTATATTTGGATGCGATATTAATTCACCTGCGTCCTGTAATATCTGAAGGAGGTTAACCTTGTCCTTAAGATTGAGTGCGGCTTGAAAGTACGAGTGCTGGTCGAGCACTTCCTCCGAGCAAGTCCCATGTTTCTTCCACTCTCGGGACCAATACCTCGTACCCTTGGGCTTCGGGCAAGTCAACGCCGGCCAGTTGACTTCTAAACTCCCCACTAGATCAACCACCTTATTAATAAAATAAACAAGAAACTTTAGCAGCTTTTGGGAAGAGAGGTACGCGTAGTTGTTGAGATTACAAAAAAATGCGTTCTTTTTTCCCAACATCGGTGGTTCTAACAGTAGTAAACTAGTAGTAAGTACAACATAGTATTTCATGTAAGATATATATATACACATACGTTACTTGCGTCGAAGGGGTTTTCGGTGCTGCATTGTGTGGGGCTATTTGCGCTGCCCAAGTTGTGAGGCCAAAGGCCATGAATGGTGAAGTTGCTCGGCGGCTTTACTGAATCGCAGCAGCTCACTTTTGTGTTGCAATAAGAGCCTGGCCACTAGTTTAAAAAAAAAAAAAAAAGAACACACACATATGCATGCGTGTATTTAAGGAAACTTTTGTATGATTAGTGCATTAGTATAGTATAGCTCACCTTCTGTACGAAGTAAAAGAAATCATAGCCATGGGAAGTGCATATGCGAGAGAGGCATTGCACCACAAGCAATTGCGCCGCCAAGATAAACCATTTGCTGTTTCTCTCCATCTGATATTTGATTGATATATTTAAGTGGTGTGAGATTATACTATAATTCGTTGCTTGTGATAAAATATATCATGGGATGCTTCAGTATTTATATTAGCTGCTAGCGTGTGCCCATGCAGGAATGTCTTCCTTTGTAAATAAGATCGATTTACTGTCTGTTACTAATATTGTGGTTGTGATTGTATTGGTGTTTTTTTGTCGGTCTCACATTTGTTTATTTGTTAATTCGTGTCATGTGCGTATGGTTCTTATCTCATTCGTGGCTTCTTGATAATTCAAAACGTGATGGAAATTCTATGTGTGGATTTTATTTTACGGTGGATGGACTCTAGATATTTGTATGTTAATGTTAGTACTATAATACATGTGTGTGTAGTGTGGTCATATCTGAACAAGACAAAGAATATTATGTCTTTTTTTAATTATTCCTTGATATAATGTAATCTTGCATATGAAATATCATATGATGGACCGATTAGCGGACGTTAACGGCCCAAACTTTGGCCCATTTTGGCATTAAATTGGACTTGCGAATTTAGACCTAAAAGGCTAAAATACACTTAAAGGCAAGCCGACCAATAATTATTTCTTTTCTATTTTCGTATTGAATTTCTATTTTTTCTTGCCACCGATTTCACATTCCTCCCAAGTTGCATTTTTATCTGGGTTCCTTCGTCTTTCAGGTTTTTTTTTTTCCTTGTTGATTTCTAGTCATTTGACATTTTTTCTTGGTTATCGTTTACGGTAATATCCTCAATTTTTTTTTTTTTTTTTTTTAGCGTTGTAATTTTTTAAGTGCTTTTGTTCGTTATGAATTTTACTTTGTGTTCTCTGCCCCACTGAATCTTCCAGAACGATAAAGAGTTGTATTTGGTCTTCCACTTTTACAAAAAAAGTCCTTAATAAAATTGTATAAATTGTTAAAGGTTGAGTTCTTTTTCTCCTCTTCGTTCTAGGCGTTAGGTTTTGGAGCTACAATTTTGTGTCTTCTTTAACTGAGCCTCTCTTTCCCTTCTGAATTGTGATTTCAGTTAAGTGCTTTGACTTTTTCGGCGGTTTAATTTTATTTCGATTGGTCAAATCAAATGTGTCAACCTTTTAAATGTAAGAAGAATTAGACTTTTTCTAGATCAAGATTGTATTTTGATTTTTGACCATCTCCCTGAGTATTGTAAAAGCTAGCAATTGAGAAGATTTTTGAGCAATTTATATCAGTTTTCCTTTGTATAAATCTAGAAACTGACCTTGCGTCATCATATTTCTCTGCCATTCTAGGAAGCAAAACAAAGTCATTCATGGGTGATCATACCGTGGTTGATGTGAAGGAGCTGTTAAAAACGGAGGCGTCTGAATCTAATAACGGGCCCACGTGTAAAGGCCCGAAGATCGTTGGTTCCTCATCATCTTCAACTTCACTGGAAAATGAGAAAGTACCCATTGAAGTGGTTAAAGATGATGAAGATGAACACGCACCACTCATAGGGAATGGTGAGTGTAGGATATGCCAGGAGGAAGATTCTCTCAAGAATTTGGAAAGTCCTTGTGATTGTAATGGAAGTCTTAAGGTATATTCATTTGAAGAATTTTTAGTTGGTGATGTCTTATTACAAATGTAAGATGTTCAATCATGTATTAGGAGCTATAGTTGAATATCTTACTTGACGAGATTTTCGTTGTTTGTGTGCAGTATGCTCACAGAAAATGTGTCCAGCACTGGTGCGACGAGAAGGGAGACATCACTTGTGAGATCTGCCATAAGGTATGTGATTACCATTGTCTGAAAATTCATCTGCATCCAAAAATGGCCGTGGAGGTTGATTAGTTGATAGGTGTAATAGTTTAAGTACCTCGACTGATTTTCTTCGAATAGTTTCGTGGTGTTGTAATAGTTGATTGCCTGGCTATGATGTCTGAGTGAAGGCCTATCAATTTTTAAGTCTAAGGATTTCATCAACTGATTGGGGCCTATGATGCCTATCCTTTTCAGGGATTTGATTTGATTTGATCAGATGATTCTTCGCTTTTTTTTTTTTTTTTTTTTTTTTACATTCTTTGCAGTCATATCAGCCTGGCTACACTGCTCGTCCACGTCCACCCCCTGAAGAGACAAGCATTCATATGGGGTAGGTGTTTGTTTACCTTAGTTGTTCTCACATTAAAGCTATATTTTCATTTTGAAACGATGCAATTCTATCCGAATTCGGATATGATTCTTGCTTTTGTTTCAGAGGAATATGGCAGATTTCGGGGACGCCAGTGGATATGAACGATCGTCGGCTGAGAGCCATTGCTGAGGCTGAACGTCGGTTGTTTGAAGGCGAATATGATGATTTTCAAGGTACACACAACGATGGAGCTGCCTTCTTCCGCTCGGCTGCTCTCGTCGTAAGTCAAATCCTTCACATCATTTTGCATATGATTTGGTGAACTTGAATGATCGGCCGAAAGAAAAAAAAAAAAAAAGAAATTCTATTGTTGAGCAAACTTTAATAAAATGCATATGTTTGGATGGTTGCAGTTAATTGCCCTTCTGCTACTGAAGCACGCTCTTTCCCTAACCTATGGAGACAGCAGCGACGATGGAGACGATGCCTACACTTTCTTCTCAGTAAGCTGTTCAAACAAAAAAAAAAAAAAAAAAAAACGCATCTCTTCGTCTTAATTCTTATGTAGTAATCACTAAGCCCACATATATTCCCAGCTTTTCTTGCTTCGAGTCGTTGGCTTCCTCTTACCTTGCTACATCATGATATGGGCAATTAGCATCCTCCAACGCCGAAGGCAGAGACAGGTGAAAACAAATTTGAAACAAAAAAAAAAAGATCGAAGTTTTCAGAAATCGATTAACGTACGCCTCGTTTTCTAACCAACCCATGATTCTAACAGGAAGCTGCAGCTTTAGCAGCAGCACGCCTCGCGATCCTCGTACAAGCTGCGCATAGGAGAGGCCTTCGCATGGCTGAACCCAACGCCTCGCAAGAAATCGTCCCTACTGTTGACAACGTCTGATCGGTAAGAAAGCCTATGACTCAACCGTCTAAGCTTAGTCTGTTGTTGTCGTGTATATGAACGAAGCTACTGTGTAACAGATTTGTATAATAATGGCGTCGCTATGCTTAATATCGAATTGGAACTTAGAATACGAATCGGGTCTTTTTTTTTTATTACACTACATTGGATTCGTCTGAGACGAAAACATGGCCACTCTTTGTTGGAAGATGCTAAGCTTCTTGGAGGCATTTTTCCCAACATATATTCATCCTGCATTTGGAATAATATTCTCCAACAGCAAGCCTTTGGTTTTTCATTTGCTGCTTCTGATTTATACATGAAAAAAGGCAGACACTTTGTGAATCTGAAACTCCTCGGTTGATTCGCGGACCCTCATGTTGCTTTTAAAAACTTAAAAACTCCCTTTTGAAGAAAGAAGAGAATTTTTTTTTTCCTTAGGACAGACAATAGAAAAGATTATATTATTATTACAACCAACCTCAGATCAATTCAATCTGTTTACTCTGTAAGAGTTCCATCGATATTCCCATATAATGGCGCTCTTCTTTCTGACAAGTAGAGCGTTCGTCGTATTCATTTGCATAGGCTTAATAGCTTCAGTTCAACAACCTTTAATGTCAGCCAACAACCGCCGGCGTTTGCTTGAAAAATTGGGGACAAATGATCAGAGTAAGAAGCCATCGCCACCCTCTTCAGAAGGTAAGAAATGGTATGCTTCGAGCCAACGTAGTACTCCGAGGGGATCAGATCCTATTCATAACAAGGCCCGAAATGGATAAGATATTGATAATATGGTTTCTCTCTCTCTCCTCTCTCTCTCTCTCTCTCTCTCTCTCTCTCTCTCTCTGAAGAGAGGTATGGGGGAGATGTATAAATCCTTGGAAGTTGCTCGAGTTTTTAGTACTTAGCTTGTCGATGTAAGGACATGAGGTCAATCCTTGTCTTCTTCTTGTTAGTTGTTCGCCAAAGACGTTTCTAAGCTTATCATTTACCGTGGAGATTTGAATGTGGAATCGAATTACGATGGTGCAATAAGTTAGTTATTTACTTAGGGTTCATTATATTAGTTTAACATGCAGTTTACTTGCGTAGTTAATCTTGTGGTTCGAGCTGAGAAATCTTTCTCTTTCTCATCAAACAGTCGAATCATAATCATTTTTTTTTTAATAATCTAAGCGAAGCTTTTAAATAAGTAGCCACATTTTGTACAGTACAAAAAATGATTGAAGAAAGAACTTATTCTTGCAAGTATTCCTCCATATCTTTGAACCACTCTTTTTATTATTACATAAAGATTAATAGAGTATATATAATATATTTCCTTATTCATGCTTTAGAATCAATGGAAGAGAATATGTTCCTTAATGGAATTGGAAACGATATACTATATAGAACCAGTGTATTGTCTAAAATTGATGATAAACCAACTCAATAGTTGGGCCGTTTTTTATCAAACAACGGGGCCTTAATATTGGATATTTCTCTAACTTATATTTATCATAATATATATCATAAACATTACAAGCATGAAATTTAAAACCGACGAACGCTAGTTATTTTAATAAATGAGAAAAATAATTATTGTGGTTATTATTTTGTAAGTGGGGCCAGGTGTGAACTCAAAAACCAGGTGTAATTAGTACGATCTTGAATAAAATAGTTAATGTTATAGCATTATTTGTGATTAATGTTTCTTCTAGTTGGGGTAATGTTGACTACCACTAACGATTAATATGATCAGCTGGCCATTCATTTGATTATTTCAACAATCACCTCAACTCTTACCAATAATTGTCCCCCGTTTTATAATTCCGTGTCTTTACATTACATCATTTGACCGAGTACTTGGCAAGAATTCTAATACTATATAATATTTTTTTTGAAAAAAAAAATTATCATATTCTGATTCTAATTCTACTCGATATTAAACCGCCCCATATTTGGCCGACTTGAAGTAGGTCAAGGCTAATTTCCAAATTTCGCCGAAAAGACAATTTATGATATGAACTGCTTATTTATACCTCTTCGAATCAATTATCCGATAAAGATGATTTCTGAAAAAATAAGTTAGATTTGATGCCTTCACGACAGACATTCTTACAGCACGATTATGTTCCTTCACCTAAATGAATAAAACTCTCGCGCGTGCTTTACGATAAGGACAAAAAATGTTAATGACATTTACATCGTCCTAATCCACTTATGCATGAATTTGATTCTCCAAATCATTATCGAGTCATTTCAAACTTTTACTTATGCTTTAATCACGCGAAGGCTCAAATAATCAAAACCGTATTTGCCCGCAACTATTTTTACTATTTTCGATGCATTAATTTCAAGCTAAATAGTGAGGATTTTTTTAACATACATGTATTGCAATACCGGTAAGGTTTTTGCATTTTATTGAACATATTAAGATGGAATGAGTTCATTGGTCACTTCACAATGATGTTAAGATGCATGCCAAGCCATCTTATTGATTATTAATCTAACTTTTTTTTTTCCAAATAAAAACTAAATTATCGGCAAAGCAATCAAGATTAACTATAAAATATTTAACTAACATATATTCTATTGCGCATATTTCGTTTCAGGTAATGCGTAAATGAAATTCAACCTCATGACACCTATCAACCCACTTTGATTAAATCTATTTTTAAATTTTGCTTCAAGACTAATTAAACATATTTAGAGTATGGTTATTCGTCGCGCTACGTGTCTGGTCAGACTATGATCATTATACAATTTGAACAAAAGATTATTATTGTATTCTTTTATTTAGAATCCCGAGACGAGGGAAAAAAGTTGGATTATTTTAATATTTAGCAAATCTATGGTCTTTCCATATATGGAAATGTATGATCGGGTTAAACGTATCATACTACTTTACTATTAGTCCCCTCTAACAACTTGTAATGATAATAAAATATATCGTATAAAGTTTATGCAGTTTGTTGGATATGTTATGGTTAGTTAAGAGATGCAGTATTTTAGGTTTTCTTTTTAAATACATTTATCACCACTTTGTTTTAAATCATACAACAACTCATCAAATCTATATTCATAAATAAATAATAAAATATAAAGATTATGCTATGTGTTAGTGGTCAAGGTACAAATTAATCTTAAAAGAACATCAAAATTCAAGAGATAAACTCTCACACCTTCAATTATCCACAAAATAAGTGGCGGACGTTATTACATGAAATTATAAAACCCCCCATTTGTCCACTTTGTACCACGCATCTACCTCAACAAACTCTCCAAGTAAAATTAAATAGAAAAATCATCCTAGTTAATCAAATCTTAAAAGAGAAAAAAAATTTCATTACCTTCGTCAAATTAAAAGAAACCCTTTTCTTCAAGAAACACACACACACACACACACATTAACAATGGAGTTAGACTTAAACCCAACTTCTAATACTTCACAGACCAAAAGCGCAAACGACAACACTAGCGATGAATCAAACGAAACCCCACCACACAAATCTCACAACTCTTTATCTTTCACCCACCACGGCGGCCGCCGCCGCCGGCCCGCGCCCGAGGAGAACGCGGCGGCGATTTACAGAGAGTGCCTCAAGAACCATGCAGCTGCCATAGGCGGCCACGCCGTCGACGGCTGCGGCGAGTTTATGCCGCCGCACCCAACTTCTGTGGACTCCACTTCGCTGAAATGCGCCGCCTGTGGATGCCACCGGAATTTCCACCGCCGCGAACCACGTTCACCCGCCGGGCTCGCCGCGATTACGCCGCCGTTTATCGATTTCCGCATCCCTCCTCCGGTCAATAGCTTCTCTCTGTCGCCTTCTCCGCCGCCGACGACGGAGGAGAAAGTGGCATCGGCGCTGAAACTGTGAGTAGACTAAAGATTGAATTTTTATGATTGGGAAATTGACTGTCGACTGTTTACATTTCTAGAGAATTTGTTTTTTCCAATTATTGCCACCGACAAGCCGCACAATTTCTTCTATCATCAGGTTTAGAGCTCCGACGACGCCGACGGCGGACCACGGTACCACCACCGCCGGCCCAGGCGGCAGAAAGAGGTTTAGAACGAAATTCAGCCAAGAGCAGAAGGAAAAAATGCTTAATTTCGCGGAAAAAATGGGGTGGAAACTGCAAAAATGGGACGAAGAGAAAGTTAGAGATTTCTGCAGTGAGATAGGAATCACTAGAGCTGTGCTCAAAGTGTGGATGCACAATAACAAGAACACATTCGCCAAGAATGGTAATAATGGTAAAGATACGATCTTGACGATGAACAGTGATCAAAACGACGATGACCATCGCAATGGTAATGACGACACGGGCTTTGTTCATCATCATCCTCAGAGCAATGGAAACGGTGGAAGAGATATTTAGAGGGTATTATGTGAAGATATGAACGGTGGTAATCTCCGTTTATTGTAATACGAAATGGTGGGTCTTGAATTTGATTAGCTCAGATACTATTTCCTTTCTTTCTTTTTCTTTCCATGTTGTAGTTACTCTTCAATGCTATATGGTTAACAATACTTTCAGTTTTCTGATTGTTGTAATGGAGGAGTGTCTTCAAATTCAGACATATTTCTGGGGTATAGCGTATGATGTTCTTCCTATATCTTTCAGATAATATATTACGTCTGAAAGTTATTTATAGTAAGTTTGGATTAGTAAGGTCAACCTTCTATATTATAAGCTCCGATTTGGATTAGATGCGACTTGCATAATAAATGCTTATGACTACAGTTAGGGTTCATCCCATGTCTTGTTCAAACTTGGTGTGTTGTGCCTTTGAATTAATTGCTCAAAAACAATAAACCTTTCTTTAATCTTTTACTACAAACATAATGTTGTCATATCACTAGCTTGTGCCATCTATAACAATGAAGATCTCAAATTCAATTACATGATTAATCTATAACTTAACAGCATTAATAATTTGTCCACATGGCCTAAGGGGGATTTAATGTCACATGTAGTGCTAACTGCTAGGTGGACCTTGGCTTCAACCATTATCATGGAATTCATTACTCCCCAATTTTTCCATTTTTTTAAATAAACGATGCCGTGTTAACGGGCTTTTGGTGAAAGCCCAATTAACTGAGTTATTGCAATAACGGCCCAATTGAGAAAATTAGGGCTCGCGACAGAACAGCTATACACCTCTTTCGTTAGTGAAGAATCCAACTTTTTGCATTGAAATCACAACGGATCGAGGATGGTGCAACGGTTAACCTATAGATCGCGGCATAGTTATGCCACTAAATCAAATCAGCACCGAATCGTTAAAACCCCAGGTGGAGATTTGTTACATGTGTGTGTGTGTGTCTGTCTGTCTGTGTGTGTGTGTGTTTGTGCTTGAAACCTTCGGTTTTTTCTTAATTGGTTGGTGTGTGGTGTGATGTGAAATAGGGGGGAAGCTTGTGTATCAGACTACCAAGAAGAGGGCGAGTGGACCGAAATGTCCTGTCACCGGCAATAGAATTCAAGGGGTGAGTTTATGTTTTAACCGTTTTCTGGAATTATGTCCCCCTTCCTTCCTTTCTTTGTTTTTTTTTCCCAATTTGGGTGTGTGATTAGATGTGTTTGGGTGAATCCAGTAGGTTTGCTTACTTTTGTGTTATCTGTAGAAATGATGCGATTGAATGTTCATGATTTGTTCTCTTCATTTTCTGTTTGCTTGCAAAATGTTTGATGAATGTTTGGTAGTGTAAGTGGACAGTTAGGATTAAAGTTGACAGCTTTATTGCTCTTTTCCTGTACTTTTATCTAAGAGTAATGGCAAGGCTTCATAAAGAATCCGACAGCAAAAAACCTTACAGCAGTCTTACTTCATGCATTTGAAGTATTTTCTTGATAAGGTTCCACAATGCCATGTGATTTTCTTCATTATTGGGTTTTTGAGCTTCATGTTCGTCTGCAGATTCCACACTTGAGACCAGCTGAATACAATAGATCGAGGTTATCGAGAAACCGAAGAACAGTGAGCCGTGCTTATGGTGGGGTGTTGTCTGGTGGTTCTGTGAGGGAGAGGTTTGTTCTTTTTATCATCAGTGTATCAATGTGAATTACCCCATTTTGTGATCATAGATCATTCACATTCTTTTTTTTTTTTTTGGCGATGTTGAAGGATCGTTAGAGCTTTCCTGGTGGAGGAGCAGAAGATTGTGAAGAAGGTTCTGAAGATACAAAAAGCAAAGGAAAAACTCGCTTCTAAGAGCTAGATTGTTATCTTCTGAAGATTGGATGTATCTGTCTTTTTAATGTTTTGATCTCTACTTGCTTGATTATGAGACGTTATTCCCTTCAAACTTGTCGAAAAAACTTGTACTACGACCTAATGGAATGGAACCCAAAGTTGTTTTCTTGGAATTAATTGTAGTTTTCGTCTACATTTTCTTTTGTCTGTAATCATTGCAACATTTTACGGGCAAATGAGGGATAAAAGTTCGCTCAACTCCACCCCTATAGTTAAAGTTGAATTGAAAATAGAAGAATACCCTATTTTTTTCCCTAGCATTCATCATTCATCATTCATCATTATCATTCATAAAATATTTTTGAAAAAAAAAGCTAGAACATCGTTAGTTTACAGTAGTTTGGACTACTCAAGAAAGACCGAGGACTCCAGGGATTTAGTGACTGCTAGAAAGCTTCGAGCTTTGCAGTTCCTTGAATCAGCAATCGGCTAAAAAACGATTGATTTCGTCCAAATTCTACTTAGATTAGGACTCGATTCGAACTCATTTCATCATCATCATCATCATCATCATCATCATCATCATCATTCTACTCTCCCTAACCGACGTTTTCAGCACCACTCATGGCCATCAAGCTCAGCTCAGGCGGCAGCAGAACGAGGACATTAATGCCCATCCTCATAACCGCCGCCCTTTGCTGTTTCTTCTACTCCCTCGGATCATGGCGAGGAAACGGATTCGGAAAATCCAACCCGACCCATATCCCCTTCATGGGCTCAAACTGCGATTCACTGAAGCTCACCGTCGAATCACACCACCACAGTCGAGAATCTCAAATCTCCACAGCTTATTACAAGCCTTGCCCTCCCAAGTACGCCGACCACACGCCTTGCCAGGACAGGCGGCGGGCCATGCGCCTGTCCAGGGAGAACATGTTCTACCGCGAAAGGCACTGCCCCGCCGAGAAACAGAAGCTACGCTGCCTCATCCCCGCGCCAAATGGCTACGTGGCGCCCTTTCGCTGGCCCACGAGCCGCGATTACGTGCCCTACGCCAACGCCCCTTACAAGAGCTTGACCGTGGAGAAGGCGATTCAGAATTGGGTCCAATACGAGGGCGACGTTTTTAGGTTTCCCGGCGGAGGAACGCAGTTTCCTCAGGGAGCTGATAAGTACATCGATCAGCTTTCTTCTGTCGTGCCCATTGGGAATGGTACCGTTAGGACAGCCTTGGACACTGGTTGTGGAGTACGTGGGACGTTCAAAGATCTTTCTTTTTCTCCTATTGTGGAATTCTTGGACAGTTTTCTTTATTTACTGACGTTATTGTACTGCTACTTTAGGTTGCTAGTTTGGGTGCTTATCTTTGGGATAGAGACGTTGTAACTATGTCGTTTGCACCGAGGGATTCGCACGAAGCCCAGGTTCAATTCGCCCTCGAAAGAGGTGTGCCTGCTGTGATTGGCGTTCTTGGGACGATTCAAATGCCATATCCTTCTCGGGCCTTCGACATGGCTCACTGTTCTCGGTGTTTGATACCTTGGGGGGCGAATGGTTAGGCGTTTAATTTACGCTATGAATAGCAGAGATTACTGAGTTTATGTATACTTGGTTTGATTTGTCGATCGTTTCGTCTCTCTGTTCAGATGGAATGTACATGAAGGAAGTCGACCGTGTGCTTAGGCCCGGGGGATATTGGGTCCTTTCCGGCCCGCCCATCAATTGGAAATCGAATTTTAAGGCGTGGAAGCGAACTGAGGAAGAACTCGAAGAAGAGCAGAGGAGAATCGAAGAAATTGCTGAGCTCCTTTGCTGGGAAAAGATGTCTGAAATAGGCGAAATCGCTGTCTGGAGAAAGAGAGCAGACTCAGATTCTTGCCGTGCTTTGCGAAAGAAATCAGGCGCAGCGTTCTGCGAATCGAACGATGCTGATGATGTCTGGTTTGTTCTGATTGCCGAGCGCATAAAAAGTAATCTTTTTCAATATATTCGTCAGATATATGTCTTAATTCTAACCTTATCAGGTACAAGAAAATGGAAGGGTGCATTGCCACCACCCCTTATAATAGCGCAAAGGTCAACATTTCTGAGCTTAATCCTTTTCCCGAGAGGATTTACGCCATTCCCCCGAGAATCGCCAGGGGCTCAGTGCCTGGAGTTTCAGTCGAGGCATACTTAGAGGACAATAAACTGTGGAAAAAGCGCGTAAATGCATATAAGAAAACGAACAAGCTTATTGATAGCGGAAGGTATAGAAACATTATGGATATGAACGCTGGCTTAGGAGGTTTTGCCGCAGCGATTCAATCAAATCGTTTGTGGGTTATGAACGTTGTGCCCACGGCGGCTGAAAAGAATACGCTCGGCGTCGTTTATGAGCGAGGACTTATTGGAATTTATCACGACTGGTATGAAAAAAGCTTCTTCTTTTATTCGTTTTGGGTGCTTCTGAAATTCTTGATATTGTTCGTCTCTAATCGCTAAAAGATTGTATTTTGAGCCTTTATCCTGAAAAAAAAAAGCCCAACACAACATTGTTTAATTCCCATTTTTTATAAGGTGTGAAGCGTTTTCGACGTATCCAAGAACGTACGACCTCATCCACGCCGATCATGTGTTCACCTTATACAAGGACAAGTGAGTGATTATTTCGTGCCTCGGGTATTTAGCGATACGTATGAAAACTACAGAACGTTGTCTATGCAAAATGGGTGTTAATTTTTTTTTCTCTTCTCCAAAACAGGTGCGAATTCGAAGACATTTTGCTAGAAATGGACAGAATTTTGAGACCAGAAGGTGCAGTTATATTCCGCGACAGCGTCGACGTGCTCGAAAAGGTGAGGAAGATCATCAGCGCCATGCGATGGAATTGGAAGATGATGGATAACGAAGATGGCCCTTTGATTCCCGAGAAAGTGCTATTCGCGGTTAAGCTTTACTGGGTCGGGAATTCCACTACTGCGCGAAGATGACAAGCAGAAGGAAAAAAAAAATGGAACTCCTTACAATTTCATGCTTGATTAAATGAGATTGTAGTGTTTCCATGCTGTGTAATAACGCACATTATCAGTTTCAATGGAAACCCTTTCCTTTCATACAATACAAGGCTGTAAGGTGCAAGAAGCATATGTATAATCAGAATGACAGATTGGGGACCTAATTGCACTTCATGAATGCTTGCTTTATCTTCATCCACAAAGAACGAACGCCGCCCAGGCTGAACCCATCCGATGACGTTCGTTTATTATTCTCCTCGCCACTTTTTGGCTTTGAGAAAACGATCTTCTTCGATGCTTTTGCGTTTCCCCTGCGTAATTTTTCCAGCCCGAGCGTGTAGAAGGGGGAAGATGGCAGGCCATTCGAAGCACAAATTGCGCGGTTGAGCTGTTTAGTTATTGCTTGGAGCTCGTAAGAGTCGAGCAGATTGCTATTTCGTTTGTCCTCGAGACCCAATTTTCGGACTGGTCCGTGTTCCATCATTCCGACTTACAACACAACACTATCAGAGGAACACATAAGGTGAACTCTCTATTGATTGTATGTATAATTCTTGATGATTGCGTTATAGTTTGTACCTTGTAATAATCGAGGAATTAGCTAAAGGCTTGCATAGATTCTGACGCTGTGATGGATGGCTTTTGTTCGCAATATCATATTTCATCATTCATGGTCACAAACATGTAAATAATTGTGAACTGCAATCTGAAAATAACATGTTTCAAGAATATTATGTTCTTACACCACCACGAGAGAGGCAAATGTATCTGGGATTAAATAAAAGTACATATCTTCGAGATTCGATAACGTTTTTACATTGCCACGCAGCAGAAGGTAAAAAAAAAAAAAGCACACAGCGTCGGAATTTATCTCCATCATCAAGCGAGGTACCTGTATAGCTTTCGGTCTGAGTTATCTCTCTCCAAGAAATCTCTCTCAATGAGCGATTCGATCCTTTTCTTGATCTCCCCGGGATTTGCGAGAAACCTAGACTGCAGCTGCTTTGTGACCTCAGCTATGACGTTATTGTGATCCAACACTTTCCTAGATTTCATGATCCTTACGATGGCTGCCTCGATCTGAGGTTTTCTGTCCTCTTCGACCCTCTGTCTAGTTTCTTGTTTCTCGGGCTCAGATTCCTTCTGCGCCACCACGGTTCCAATCTTCACCTTACGAAGTTTGCTCGTAAACTTGTCGTTCACAGAAAATACGTCGTCTTCTCCTATGTCTTTGCTCATGGGCTCCTTTCGGAGGACGTTCTTACCCTTCACGCAAGCTAGGGATTGGAGGCACCTCTTCAGATCGGGGGAAGGGATCTCAGTCGACTGCTCGATCTCCTTGTAGTTCAGAGAATCTGCATTATTGAACAGCATCAGCACACACATTTGGTAAGTCGAAACATTAAGCTCGTATTTCTGGGCATTCCCGAAAGTTGCTCTCAGATCAGCCGTGCCCATGTTTGTTTGCCACGATAGTCTTCGGCCAGTGTGGGTCCCGAGGTAGTAAGACTTGAATTTCTCGCACAGCGCCGACAGTTCAGAAGGCAAGTTGCAACTGATGCTAGATTGAGTTGGCCATGAGCCAGTAGTTAAAACCTGGACGACTAAAGTGGGGCCCTGTCCTAACTCAGAACCGTGAGCTGCGTAGAATCCTTGCATTGTGTCCTGAGAAGTTTTCATGTCGGTGAACATCCCTTCCAATTTCGAAGTAAATTGGTACCCACATTCAGTTTTCAACTTAACGATGAGGCTTCTCTCCGCGTCATCAGATATTGTTTTCCCAGATAGGAGTCGCTTTGCAAGATGTTGTTTGTAGTATTTCTCAAACACGTCTTTCTCCTGTAGGTATCTGAACAAGATCATTACCTTATCGAGGATCACCTCGATGTCTTCTTCTTTCACTCCTTTGAGTCCCTTGCGCAGTTTGTCATCCACGAACAATGAGATATATTCTGGAGAACGAGGATTCAAGTTGATAAAGTATTCGAAAGAAGAATTCAAGGCATTTTGGAAGGTCTTATCGTTGTTGAACGCCTCGCTTATGATCTTATCATACTTATCCCTTTTCTCGAGGAGGGCTTCAACAAACTCCACTGGATTTTTTGATTTCTCAGAATCAGTAACGAGTTGTTTGCCTGTTTCTCTGACGTGCGACGTCATTACGTCTCTTATAGTCGATAGACCGTTTGAAACACGGCGGAATAAGCTATACATACGTCCCAAGTCTTGAAACTTGTCATCCATAAGCATCTTGACCAAGCCCGAGTTTTCCATGTGAACCAACCTAAGCATGTGGTTTTCTATCATCTCTTTTTCCACTACATTAGTTATCTTTGATTCACTCTTCGCATCCAAGTAATGTGATACCCTTTCTATTTCTTCATTCAAACGTCTTTCAGCTTTCTTCAGGTAGTCCCCACAATCGCTGCACTCGATGAATTCTTGGGATTCCGCTCTGTAAAAATCAGCTGAAACATCAAGAAATGGTTTCTCAAAATCTTCTTGATAGACTGAAGCTCCAAGATCCATCAACATTTTGATTATGTTTCTCATCAATCCTCGGTTGATAACTTCACCTGTTCGTTCTCTCAGTATCAATTCAAGAAGTGTGTTCCGAAGCCTGGTACGTATTTTGTCAGAGTGGATTACATTGTCCCTCCAGAGATTCAACCCGAGCTCGTGAACAGGAGTTTTATGGGTGCTAGGAATGAATGTTCTGTCCATGTACATCAGTATATCACGGATCATCTGCAAAGCTTTATTATGATCATTCCATTTTGTATTAA
The DNA here is from genome assembly GCA_027422505.1 of Craterostigma plantagineum. Classification (NCBI taxonomy): domain Eukaryota; kingdom Viridiplantae; phylum Streptophyta; class Magnoliopsida; order Lamiales; family Linderniaceae; genus Craterostigma; species Craterostigma plantagineum. Next base: position 571,495 of record JAPQWV010000237.1, on the reverse strand, counting down.
GCTCCTCCAGAAATGACCCACCGAGTGCAGCATCTATACACTTGGACATAGTTTGAAGATGGAATGTCATAGTTGCCACAAGACCTGAATAAAGCCTTTCCCCGAACTTATGCAATACCATATTGTACGCATTTCTGAATTCATAAGAAGACATCAAATCAGGAAAACAAAAAGTTAGTAAATTAAGGGCCATGCTTGTACGACAGAGGAGCCAAAATGTTAACTCATGGAAATTTAACAAGACATGATACATAAATCAACAAGCTTCAGAGAAAGCCTATAGCACAGGAAGAGAGTGGGGTGGGGTGGGGGGTTAAAAAAAGAAAATCAAACTACATAGCATCAGCAAATGGTAAGATGGTAGAATCTCAACCTGGCATCCAAAAGTATATATTTGTCAAAAATAAAGGTAAGTCTTACAAGCATTTAATACCTATCAATATTTTCGTTAGGCAAAAATGTCTGGTAACAAGATACGAAATAATCTGTCCATGCACCAAACATGATTTACTGTCTACCATTTCCCGTTACACAGTCAATGCATTCCACTCTTTTATTCATGACAAATGCCTCATTTCACCGAGAAAAAAGAAGACCAAGACAACCAATCTGGTCGATCCACAGTTTTCTTTGGAAAAAGGGAACTAAATGAGCTAAATAGAAGTCTAAGGATGCAAAACATATGAAGAACCATCTCACTTTGTCCTAATTAGGCTTCAATAGATCAAATTCAGACAACTTGATCAACAACTAAAAAATAGCTCAGCTGCTTGTTAATTTCATAAATGAATCACCTACGGAAGAAAGAAGCAATCGTTCCATTTCAGCATATTTCTACCGAGAAAAGACACCATACAAAACCCAAAAAAAAAAAAAAAAAAATCAAAATACCATAAAGTCGAGCATCGACCTGTATAATTCCTCAAAACTGAGGCCACTTGAGTTGTGATTGTAAATCTCATGAATGGCATGCTCAAGAATCTTCCACGTCTTGTCAGCGTACTTAGGATCCACCACTACCTTGTGCTTAAAGGCTTCAATCTGGAAATTCCTCTTTTTCTGCCCACTATTCATCTTCAGCAAATCGAAAGTCCCACGAAGCACCAATCGAAAAAAATAGACGCTCTAATCGATCGATAAGGGTTCTCCTCTCCTCTTAACAATCTGATTTGACGCAATAATGAGCAATCGAAACGGATAAAACGAATGGAGGTGGATACGAAATGGAGTTGTACCTTGTGCTGTTCGGCAAGTTTTCCCTTTGCTTTGATTGGTTTTGGAATTTTATGACGTGTTTGGTTTGCTTTCGAACGGAAGTAACATGTTAAAATATTAACAAAATAACATATTTAACAAATCAGAGTGGCGCAGCGGAAGCGTGGTGGGCCCATAACCCACAGGTCACAGGATCGAAACCTGTCTCTGATATTAAACAAACATTTTTTTTTATTTGGACGAAATTGGATCAGATATTGAGGTTTGGGTTTTTAGTTGGGCCAGAAAGAAATTGAGGTTCAGGCTTTCAACTCGGAGGTATTTAAAGCGGCTTCGAATTCAGATTTCTCCAAAGCCCTAAACTAAAACTTCTAAGACGAGGAGAAGCAGCTGAAGGCAGTCGATCGTCGCTTAGAAGATGGTTAACGTCTCCGTTTACAGAAACTGTGAGCTTTTTCTTTCCGTTTTGTTCTTACTGTGTTTTTATGTCGTGTTGTTGTTTGGTTTTTAACTTTTAAGCAAGAAACTGTGATCGTCCGATTTCGTTTTGTGCTGGCTTTCCGTAGAATTCGTTAATGCTAGCTAGCTAGTAGATTGTGAATCTTACCTTAGAATTTTGTCGCTTTGATCGCAGAATTCGACGTCTTGCCAGTATTTTTTTTGTTAATCCTTAATAGTGATGATGCGCGGTTCATCAAGTGCTGAAAGCTTTTATTGATATCCAGTGAAAAATTGGATTGTGAGGCACATTTGTTTATTTAAAGTGCAAATGCTTTCCAGTTTTATATGGCATTGCTTGAGCCCCGTGATGTAACCTTAATATTCCCTCCGTCGCTGTCTTGGCTTAATCGAATTACTGAGACACCTTCCATAAGAAAGAATTGAAGCTATCAAATTCAAAATCACATAAAAACCTCAATTTTTTGTTTCCTTGCTTAAAGATGGTAAGACGTTCAAGAAACCGCGTCGTCCTTACGAGAAGGAGCGTTTGGATGCCGAGCTTAAGCTCGTCGGAGAGTATGGTCTGAGGGCCAAGCGTGAGCTTTGGAGGGTTCAATACGCTCTGAGCCGTATTAGAAATGCTGCAAGAAATCTCCTAACCCTCGAAGAAAAGGATCCGCGCCGTATCTTCGAAGGCGAAGCCATCTTAAGGAGGATGAACAGGTACGGGCTTTTGGACGAGAGCCAAAACAAGCTTGATTACGTCTTGGCCCTGACAGTCGAAAACTTCCTCGAGCGCCGCCTTCAGACGCTAGTGTTTAAGTCTGGCATGGCTAAGTCCATGCACCACGCTAGAGTTCTCATCAGGCAAAGGCATATCAGGTATCTTCTACTCATTTTTCAACTTGACATTAATGGTGATTGCAAATTCTTATCCATTCAGTCCGCTTCTATAAAACTTCTGCAACAACATGCACCTATTTTAATGACAACCCTTACAGAGTTGGGTTATATGTGTCTCCATTGACTGGTTGGTCATTGTTCAACAATTTAGGGTTGGGAGGCAAGTGGTGAACGTGCCATCTTTCACGGTTAGAGTTGATTCCCAAAAGCATATCGACTTCTCTCTCACAAGTCCCTTCGGCGGTGGTCGGCCTGGTAGAGTTAACCGAAGGAATCAAAAGGCTGCTGCCAAGAAAGCGGGTGGTGGAGATGAGGAAGGAGAAGAGTGAGGTAATATTATGATTCAGTTATTATGATGTTTGGGTAAGAAAATGGTGTGCCTTGCTTTGTTCTTTCATGTCCTAAAACAGATAATATCTCTTTGTTCTTTCATCGTCTGTCATCTCTTGCTTGGATGTCTATTAACTTTTTGTGTTGAAACTTCGATCTATAATTATATATATCTGTCTACTTTAGTATCTGCTGCCTTTGTGCTTGTGAAGAACTTTCCTGCTGTATTTTCTGTGAAAATAAATCCCCTAGCATATACTTAATTCTCTTGTTTAAAGTCCAATAATTAAGATGAAATTTACCTTTAATTTCAAAATTTCATTTTTAGAGCATCTTCAATCCATAGCATAAAAATAAATTTTACACAAAAAATACAGTTGCTACAGTGCGTTTGCTCCAACCCATCAACTTTATTTTCAACACTAATATTTACTCCAACCCATCAACTCTATTTTCTAAACTAAAAAACAATATTTTAAGTTCATATTAACAATTAATATAAGTTTTCAAATAAAAAAATTAAAAATTAAAACTCTAGTTTTGTGCTGAAAATTGTGCGTACTCTATATCTAGAGTATCTCTGCATATCAACACAATATTAGTGTTAGATATAAAGTTCCATTGGAGTGTTAGATATAAAGTCCCATTGGAACATAGACGTACTCTAGTCTTGTGCTTTACACAAAAATCAAGTACCCATTGAAGATGCTCTTACGTTCGGGGTTGGGCGAAATCGTAATCTATTGCCATGAACAAAATTGGAATTTCAAATTCAAATCTCGGAATTGCGACGCTATCTAATGTTGAGTGCATGTATATTGCTCATTCGAATTGGATTTTTATCGAGTTTGATGGCGAACCGACGACCCGATTTGAATGGAAATTTGACTTCCATTCCATCAATTATTAATCTTTTTTCCATTTTAGGCATGGAAAAAGGCGGGGAAAGGGAAAAAAAAAAAAAAGAATATGAGCTTCTCCTTTTTCACTAAGAAGCAACCTCGAAAAGTTGAAACATTGTACGATGTGATAGAATCATATTATTGAGCTTCTTTTACTTCGATGATTGATGATCACTAACTACGTTCGATGTCTTAGTTTCTGCGGCCATGTGAGGAGGTTCGAATCTTACTTTAGGATACATACATAACGTGTTCGGCTTATTACGAGAAAGTAATTATTTCATTTGACAAGTGATGAGATAGATAGCTAGGAATATAAAAATGAAATCATATTTGATGCACGGCGATGGTTTTAACGTGTCATATTTCACGTGTAGGTGCGTAGAACTGATCAATCTTATTTAGAAATCTACCACGTGAACTGTTTTTTCGAGAAGAATATATGGTCGTGAAACTTGGCGTGACATTATCTCTATTGAAGCCTTAATAAATAATCATGAATACACATGTAGTTTGGCATTTAATTTATTTTAAGATGGTGAAAACAAAACAGATTGAATTATTGGGGGCATCAACATCATATCTCACGTACGCTTCCTCCAATCCTTCAAGTTCCTTCGTAATTTTGGTTCAATGTCATTTTCATCGATATTTCTTGGTCAGTACATTGAGCACTGAGGTTAATACTTAATTTCGCCATTCTTCAAATTTCTTTTGTTTTTTCTGTGATTCAAGCAAAGGAGTATCGTGCCTACGATCGTATAGAGCCAAATCCTCTATTGGACTTGCATGGAAAATAAGAAATATCGTCGATAAGACGTAAGAAAAAGAAAGGAGTAGAAGATAAATAGGGTCAAGAAATGACATATTAAAAGGACAGATCGAAAAAATAATAATATTATTATAATAAAGAAAAAGACGACCACTCAATAATGCAATCGAAATTGGGCAGTTGTAGAGGCACCATGACAAGAAACAGCAGCTTCGTGGGGCCATCAATGAAAAACTCATTAGAGAGATCAGAGGCTTTTTCATGGGGACAACATTTTATTTTCATTGATTAATTTATCTTATAAATAACAAATTTGTGTGGAATTTGATGTAAAGAAGAAAACTTTGGCTGAGCACGATGCTTGTTGGTGGTTCAGCTAACACAAAACACTGCCCTTCGTTTATTGGACCCCTTAGCCCAGATTTCTGCTCAAATATACTCTCCTTTCCATTTCAACTTTTTTAATTTATCCCCATATATAATATATATATATATAAAAAGATGATGTTCTTTTACTAAAAAAAATGCTTTGCAAGCTTCCATCAAAACCCTAACCTTTCCTTTTACTGTTCATATCTATTCCATCAAAGATCGAGATTACTGTCGACACTTTAAGTATATAACTTGTAATCAAAGTTAAATGGTACATAAAATATAAGGTAACCACTTCGCTTTTTTCTTTTTAAATCTATAACATATATATATAATTATATGTTATCCACGACACATACTAAAAGATAATATTCCAGCTTATCTCTCTCTGATCTGGTCTGAGTGTTGGATGATCAAACAGAACTGAGAGTGTTCTGGTAATAAGAGAAAGGAAGAATAATATTATTAGTACTATTGCCATAAATGTCTTTCTTCCATGGCAGCCATGATTTCATGCTCCAAAATCCCTGCGAAGATGAGAGGAACCATCCTTCAACATCTGCTGCGCTTCTCCATCAATCTTTCCATAACAACCCTCATCATGAGTTTCTAGGTTTCTTCTTTTTTTTTTCTTTTTTTCATAGATGTCTGAATTCTCTAGTCGATATAAGTATATATCCTATTACATAATACGTAGTTTAAACTCCTCGTTCTTGAATCGCATATATAGGATCCATTGCTTCGTCGTCGTCTCACATGGTCAAGCAGCAAAGACCACAGTTCATCATCTCAGAAATGTTCCACAACGCCGCCGCCACCGCCTTGGACCAAGCTGAGACGAACCACGTGATCGCCGACGACGAACTCTCCGACGATGGGTCTCAGCTCGGCGGCGAGAAGAAGAGGAGGCTCAACGTCGACCAAGTCAGAGCCTTGGAGAAGAGCTTCGAGCTCGGAAACAAGCTCGAGCCAGAGAGAAAGATGCAGCTAAGCCGTGCGCTTGGGTTGCAGCCGAGGCAGATAGCCATATGGTTTCAGAACAGGCGAGCGAGGTGGAAGACTAAGCAGTTGGAGAAAGACTACGATGTCCTGAAGAGACAGTTCGATGCTGTTAAATCTGAGAACGAGGCGCTTCATGCGGAAAGTCAAAGGCTTCAATCTGAGGTATTAATTACACTGTAATAATAATATCACACACGCTCACCTCACACATGTATATATTTATATATAATTACAGATATTGGCACTGAAAACGAGGGAGCCAAAGGAGTCAATAAATCTGAACAAGGAGACAGAAGGATCGTGCAGTAACAGAAGTGAGAGCAGTTCAGACATCATCAGATTCGACATTTCGAGGACGACGACGACGGCAGCAAATAATAATAAAGATCAGCATCCAAACGGGCCCTTATTATTTCCGTCTTTATTGATCAGACAGCAACCTAATGATAACAACAATGGAGGAGATCATCATGGTCGTTGTCTTCATCACCATCATCACCACGCTGTGAAGGAAGAAAGCAGCTCATCCTTGTCGATGTGTGATAATATGCTTTGTTCGGCAGGCGTGGATGATCAAAGTGGGCTTTGGCCATGGATAGATAATCGTCCACATCATTATAATTAAATCAAAACTCAATCGAATCGCATATCAAATCCACTCATGAGTATTTTATTTTTATTAAGTATATATTAGATATGTTTTGATACATAAAGTTGGCGTGTACCATTTTGTATTTCGTTTTTGAGTGGTGTTGGTGATTTATGTAATGCATAGCTTGATTTCTCCACGGCTATGCTATCTCTTGGGTGCGTTGTTACACTGAAATTATGTTGTAATATGAGTGATTTTTCAGATCATTTAGAATTCCTCCCTTCTTCCATTATTGAAACTTCCAAATACTATAGAGGCCAAGGAGGTAGGGTTTGTTGACTGTAAATCATTACACCCATTATGAGAGCTCACATTCATATATAAATCACCGTACAATAAGAATACAACATCTACTCAACCTCTCATCTAAAACCCCAATTGTTGATAGTTGGAAAAATCGATTTCGTTTAAGCGTACACAGCACAAAACATTCTCCGGCAACTCCTCGGCTCTATTTCCCTGTCGAAGGATCAAAAGGTTCAAGAAGACAAAAGCCAGCATATGGGACTGAATCGATCGATCGATTTATCCCAACGTGTTCTAAAAAACCCTAAAATAGAAACACTCGCCTGAATCGTAAGTCCAAAATCCAAGACACAAAGCTTCAATCTGTCCAAGAATGTCTCGAACCCTTTCCTCGAAATGTAGCTGAATCTATGCATGTCCAAATCTATCTCGAAGTAGTTTTCGCCCTGCAAAAAAAGGGACGTAAAAAGAACCTATTGATCAAGAGAACAGCGCGTATATATATCGTACATTTTGGAGAAGCGTAATATTTTTTATTACCAAGTAAAAATCGTGCTGAGGGCGTGAGAGGACGGGCTTCTCGTTATAAGCGTGCATGAGCTTTCTCTCGGGCCCACTCATAGGAAGGTCGTCGACATTTGCCACACGCCCGAGAATCTTTAACCTTTCCCTGAAGGGTATGGATGTGTCCGTTCGAAATCCTTTTACCTTCTCTATTTCGTCGTCAATTAATTTCTGTACTCGAAAACAGCATATGTGTATAATATATCACCTTCGAAGCATGAAAATAGTTGAATTCAAAAGGATATATAATCAGCTCACCCTAATATTTTCTTGAAAATGGGCGGGAATGTCCCTGGCGAAGCTTTCTGAAAGCTTGAAATAGATGGCAAAGCTTATTCCTTCGCCATCCGTTTCGCCTTGGAAAATCGTCGCTGGGTATAAAGGAATCTGCAGAAACACAGGAACAAGACTGAATATTGCATTGATGTAAATACATATACATATTTAGTGATGCTATGTTCTTACATAGATTAGGAGTATTACCTGAACATTTACAACAAGAATCGGTGGAAGCTTCCCCGAAGAACTAATGCAAGGAAGCTCTACCAACCGAGCAATGTGATTGATTTTCTTCTGAGATAAAAATACATCTAAACCAAAAGGATAATATGCCGCACAGTTTGCAGCCAACTCCTTCTTCTTGTCCCTGGGAAATAAAAAACATTGCGACAAGAAAATTGAGGCGAAAGACTATGGAAGATGGTTTTTTTTTTTTTTTTATCTGTATATATACTTTATTTCTACCTGAAATAATTTAAACCTCGAACCCTAAAAGTTCCTGGCTCGATTTCTGACCAAGTATCGGGCACTTTCTTCCCCAAGGGACAACGAGGTACTTGAGAACCCGCTGGAGGTCTTATTATGATGGTCTTCGATGAAACTGAAATTGGACAATAATATGTCTGAACTCTGTTTATTACAGTGGTTTTCTGAGAAATTATACGCGTACTCACCTAATGACGAAGGGTGATGTCCTTCCTTCCACTTGAATGGGAGTTTAGGAGTAGCTTTCTTCTTCGTATCTGCTGTTATAGAGCTGAAAGACTTCTTCTTCTCTATAGATGGAACAGTCGAAGCCAAGCAGGGCAAACAGTTGCTCGGCGTAATCCCACAATTATCCAACAAGCCTTCGTTTCTAACATTATCTTCGCCAGACGAGCATGAGATTTCGTCAGCAAAAACAGCTTTAGAATCAGAAACAGCTGCCCCGCTGATTGAATTCCGCGCTGAGTTGCAAGCAGATGAGTTCTGCGAGGCGTTCGGAGCGCCCTTTTCGAAGTTGGAGGCGTAATGAATATCTGCGGCGAGAAACAAGATCATCAGTGAGCACAAATTCTTTGACGAGAAATGAGTACTGTAAGGATTTGAGGAGCGAGATTTTAAGCGTATGCATCACCGTCAGGAATACTATGGAAATCTTCGTCGCTGTAATCTGACTCCATGAAAGCGTTGGACTCGAACCACGATTCCTCAGCACTTCCTGTAATTTCCAAGACAGAGGATCGAAACAGTTGGCTAAAACCACAGAAGATCAAAACCAAACATCAAAACAAATTCTGTTCGTTAGACAAATTCAAGCCACTTGAGTACAGCTAGCGTTCAACTCAAGTAAAGGTTAGTTCGAACTCAACCTCAATTAAAAGTCGAACAAGGTCTCAATGGTTAAGCTTAATCATTCTTTCAAACAAACTACAAACCTTAGTCCTCACAGCTATCCTAGACTCGTAACAGCCCTATTCTCAATCCTAAAGAGAAGAAAATCACGTTTAAGACATGCCCAGAAAGAACGCTTGTCAGGGCCATTATACAAATGTCAGACTTCCCCAATTCATAGAGAAACATACTCTCAGAAACAGATCACAAAGACAATCATAGCAGTAACACCAGCTAAATACCGTCAGAAAAAAAAAAAAAAAACAGAGGCTTGAGATTGATGCAATCACCTTGAAAGGCGGGATTAATGAAAGGGCGATCGACGGCCAAAGGTTGAATCTTTAGGTCGTCCGACGATCGATCGAAAGAGACCCTTCTCTTCAAACTTATCTTCGGTCTACTTTTGCGGCGGCGGCGGACGTTGCCGTCTTTCCTCGAACCATACCTACGCCCCCCCACGCAGTTCGCCTGCCGAGAAACGCACGCGCCCATCTGATAAACGTGTGCAGCTGCTACCAACACCTTCCGAGAAAGAGAGAGAGAGAGAGGTTGATGATGAATAACGATCGAAGGAGAAAGACGAAAAAGGCGAGAATTAGAGTGCGGGAAATTTATTATTTTTGGACGAACTCGGAGAAAGCGACATAGTGAATTGTGGTCACACACTCATATCTCTATCCTAAAATAATATCAACCACATTACGCAAGTTTTGTTAGAGAAGGTAATGCCAAGAACGAATAAATAAAATAAAATAAAATAAAATAAAATAAAACAAATATAGCTTGTCGATGGAGATAACGCGTGAAGAACAGGGGATTCTTGTCAACCACCTCCTCTTGACTAGATATACATTTTCCTTAATTTCCACTCTATATTATAACCTATATATCATAAGGTAGATATTTACGAGAATTTAACGGCGGATTAAATAAATATAAGATGATTCGAGGATGAATAGACTATTCTATCTTGATTGAAATATATGTATTATAGAACGATAGTGACGTGGCGAAAGACTATTGGGTCACACGTGTCTGGTGTGGGACTTTTTGCAGCTTCATACGTGTGGTGGTGAGACTTTATTTACGGGGGAGTTTCAAGTTGGAACTCCTATGAAATCGAAATCAGATAAAATTTTAGTTGGAGATGATTTGTCTTTTTGTTGTATTTATTTCTACCTCAATACTTGTAAGGAGTTGACACGTGTGATTGTTTGAATTAAATTACGACTCTCGCCTAACAGTCAGTGGAGTTGTTTGAATTCATTGAATCATTAATTCAACAACCAAAGAGGTAGGCCAACCATCGAATAATTCAAGAAATAAACATTGAGCATCACTAAGTATAATTACATCATTTTTATTAATTTATTGACAAAATAGACGTGTTGATAACTATATCATTTTTTATTATTTTAATAATTTTCCGAAGCATACCGCTTCCACACATGAGGTACATAATATAGAATCATAGATAGAAGCGAAAGGATAAGATGCAGGATAGAAGAAACTGATAGCCTAAACGAATAGCCATCTACTTGAACTATAACTTATGTTGTTTGTTTATAATACAATTAATATATTTAGCAATATACCCAAAATAAAATTGGTGCAATTTTTCTTTTTATTTTAATTTCTTAATTGATAAAGATCTTTGTGGGCATGCATCTAAGGTGGTAAAGAAAAGTGCATGGTAATGCACAAAGTGAAAACCTTTATTGCCTAGTAGGAAAGCTGTTAGTATAAAGCAAAAGTGTTCCTTTCTCAATATAATAATGTTCGAACTTACATAACACACAGTTTATATTACTATCCATATATAATATGCTCCATATATCTCCATCACTCCCATTTAAAAATAGAAACTTCTTACACAGAGAGATTGAGGGAGAGATTGAGGGGGAGAGAGAGAGAGATGAGGATCATCAACAATAGCAGTATAAGCCACCTACTGAGGGTGGTTTCGAGGTTTCTGCTACTGCTTGGAATTGTAGCGTTCTTAACTGTAGTGTCTGCAGAAAATGATGCAAGAAAAACGAAGGATGATATAAAATTAAATGTGGTTGTTAATGATCGTCACTATCTTCATCAGGGAAATATTCGAAGGACGGTTTTTTCCAAGATTCATCTCAACTACGTCAGCAAAAGAAGAGTGCCTAATGGACCTGATCCCATACACAACAGGTAACTAACTATGTAACTAAAATGTGTTTTCAAGTTGTTAAAGTCAGAAAATTGATTAATTTGCTTGTAAAAATTGAATCTTGAAGTTACTGTTAGGGTTTGCATGATTATTCCAACAAGGCCATGACAAAGTTCTGAAGAGTCATCTTACCAATCAATACATGTTATAAAAAAAATAAAAAGAAAAAGGCAGGAAAGATCACAGTGCTGCTTTATGCTTTGTTGAACAGATTTGTTTACTAAAGCCAAACTCAAAAAGCCTTCATTTAGCTTCTTTTCTTAAGACACTTTCGAACTTTTCTTTTTTGAGTTTGCTTTTAGTTTTTAGAATTGTGCACTTACTGCATGTGCATGCTAAGTAGAATGAATGACTGAATGAGAACTTGATTGCTTTTCGTTTTCATATTTCGTTTTCTTGAATTCTATGTAACATCAAATAATTTCGAGAAAAAAATTTTTAATTGCGAATCTTTTTTTCTTGAAAAAAATAATGAAGATCGGGAAGCTCCCGTCGCTCACCAGGTCAAGCTTAGCATCGCGGGGAAGCAGACGAAGCGAACGAATTCGCATACGCCATCGACGAGCTCGTCGAGATTAACGCATGGAAATGAGACGAGTTAAATTCAGATTTGTTTAATTAAAAATTGTTGTTAATCAACTCTAGTCAAGCTTAATAATATCATATTCGTGTAATTATATATAATATATATATGAATATTTAGTATAACTTGCTTGATTTGCTCTTGATCTTTGCGTATTAATATCAATTATATGCAACTAAGAAACATTTTGCCATAACTAAATATTTTAAGAAGTATTCATTGATCATTTAATTAAGTATTAGGGGGTTTGGTCCGCTCTTCTTTCCTAGGCATGATATATTTTGCTTGTTGTATTCACGTTTAACTATTTGGCAAGCACTATCACTGATACATTTCAAACAATAAAAGAAAAAAAAGAACAAAAAATATGTAGTCAACTATTTTATTTATTACCAAATTTCCTCGTTTCAATCGTAGACCAAAGAATTCTGACCTCAACGAGGAATTAAAATAACTATGTCCTCAAGTCCTAAATAAAAACTTCCCTATATAATCTGACGAAATTAATTTTGCATTTATGGTCATTTAGTAACCCCCAAATTTAGATGAATAATTTTCTTTCGGTAAAGATAGAAGATAAATTTTATATTTACACAAATCTGGAAGACTAGAGTGGGTCATTATATTACACGTCAGAAATCGATCAAGACTCATTCCCAAGCTAATATTCGTACGAAATACGATATATAGCAAATTAGAATTAAAACTCAATTAATAACTGAAAAAAGACAGATTCAGCACAACGTGCCCATAGCGATCGTTCTCAAGAATTTACCACGTCCAATAATCTAATTTTATAATTATATTGGTCAACTATAAAACCATCGACCAATTCGCCTATAAATTCACACAATGCCACACCGATCATCATCACAACAAACAAATAGCCATCGAAGCAAAACTAGCAAGCATTTGTTTTAAATCTCCACTAATTTCTTCAAGAAGATGGCTATGTTTGTGAATTATTGCATGGCTTTTGTCCTAATTATTGCATCATCGGCGATTGTTGCTGCTCATGACCACGTGTCTCCTGCGCCAGCACCAGCGCCAAAGCCATCGACTGCTTTTGCTTCCTCTCCATCAATGGTGTTGGGACTCTTGGCAGTCTTCGTTACTTTCTTGGGAGTGATTGCGAAAAAGAATTGATTTTTATTTCAAATTTCATACTTTATTATGTCTGGTTAGTGTTTTGTATTGCATGGAGTGCGTGCTTTATATGTTTTACAGTTGAATGTTTTCTTCTTGTTTTTATCCATTTATTCCATCTGATGAATTTGTTATGGATCTATATTTTTATCCGAATTTTATGGGGATGATCTAATGTTTTTGTGATTGGTGACCGCGATTTTATTATTTTTCGACGGTTCTACAAAATAATATAATCTTCAAGTATATGTACATAGTTGCAGATTATTGTACCCTAAATAATCAGATATGTTGGAAGAACATTTATATAAGCTAGCATGATCACTTTAGACTACTATTTTTCTAAACACTCTGCGTGTGTTTAAATATAAAACATAATATATTTTTTATTTTAAAATTTATTTTTGATTTAATGTTGAATTGAAAATATCTATACAATTGGTTTGGGGTGGATATAAACTGCCACAATTTGGTGCGTAACTTGTTTGCGATTCAGTTCCTCATTTGTAATTTAATTAATTAACTATTTTATATATCACTCTTTTTATTTACTGTATATATACTATTATATAATTGGTTTGGTGTGGATATAAACTGCAACAATTTGGTGTGTAACTTATTTGCAATTTAGTCATTTGTAATTTAATTAGTAATTAAGTATTTTTCATATCGCTCCTAATTTTTTATTTATTGTATTGCCTCTACAACTAAGTTTTTTTTTTCATATACTTAAAAATTATATTTCATCTTAAATATTAAAAATTATAGTTTCAAAATTTAAAATAATTTTAATATATTTATATTTTAAGCACACACATCGGGCGTGCAAAAAAGTACTAGTTTAAAGAATAGATATTAAATTAATTTATGAGGATATAATCTGAATAAATAAAAAATGAAGGATTAATTTGTGATTATACAAAGGATAATTAGATGAGAAAATTGACAAGGTAATTTTGCACACCCATATCCATAAGTGTGTGCTAAAATAATATTATTATGTATATTTAATTATGAAATAATTATACTAAAAATAGAGGGAAAATTTGGAAATATAATAATATTGTGTAGTGGGTGGTTTTTTTATTTTTAATGTTATTTCTTAAACGGAGTGAAGTGGTAGTTTAAGGTTAATGATGGATAAAAATAACTAACAAATTGGATTGAAATTTGGGTGTATTTGATACACCAAATTGGATAAAAAATGACAATTTTTATTTTTTAAAAGGTGCCGAGCATTAGTAAATAGAATAACATAGAATAGATAGATAGCTTACTTTTCACCCTTTACTATTTTTCGAGTCCTTTGCTTTCAATTTTCAGAACCTAATATTTCCTTAAAAATTTGCCATTAAATTGAATATCATTGATTAAAAAAGCTTCCTCATAATTACAAGAATACCCTTAAACTGTAGATATCAAAAAAAAAAAAAAAAAAGGCCAACGTTGTCGCAATATTTGAAAAAAAAATAACATTCTGCAATTGTTAAAGAAACAGCAAATATAAAGTCTTATCTTTTTACCATAGGTCACAGCGAAGTTCCTTAAAACTCAGTATCACAGCAAAAGGTTGAAGATTAACTTAGGACAGCATTGTGAATATGAAACTTGAAGCAATAAAGAGACACAACCTCGACTCGACTCTCTCAAAAGCCTAACAACACTCAAACAACTACGTCGATACGATCGAACTCAATGAGAGACAAGTTGTTGCTTTCGTCCACAGAGAAACTCTCCGCTTCGCCAACTTCGACCCTTCCACTTCTGTCCACTGCGAGCCTCATCGATCCTTTGAACATGTCGATCCTTGCGTTCGTGAGGACGAGGGTGTTTCCGTCTTTTGCCTTATCCACTGAAAAATGAAACAGATAGTATGTCCCTTTTATTCATTGTTTCTTTCCCATACATTTTTCAATTCACGACATCAGTCGACCCAAAAGGAGGCGGAGAAGGCAACCATTTACAACAACGTCACTCGATACAACAGATGATGAAAATTGTTGTGCGAGTGATGAAATATTTCATTATATAATAAAAAGGCTAACCTTGATCGTTTCTTGCGGAAAAAATAATCATCCCAGTCTCATCTCCCACCAAGCATTCAGAAAATCGGCTCTGAGTGCGACCTCTTTGAGTTACTGTCTTGGCATTGATAACTTTGACGGTTAGATTAAGCCCTGTATCGTATGGGCGCAGCTCGTTGACCTTTTTGAATTCCTTCGTCTGCTCAGCCATCGATTTTACGGTGTTCTTCTTTCCAAAATGTATGCCCTTCTCTAACTCTCTGAAAAGCCATAGAAACAGACAAACACATTAGAAACTCAAAGGGAGAAAGATTCAAAGATGGAAACCTTCTCAACAAAGATGCAACAGAGAAGTAATGAATGGTCTCTATAGAAGGATCATATTGCTCAGATGTATACCACACAAGCACACACACACAACACACACACGTGTATTTTTCAACATGATTCCCCATCTGTGAGCATAGATCAAATGCTAATTTCACCAAGCAGATCAATTTAGTAGCACCTCACATCAGCACATCAAAGATTAGTGCTTTTTTTTCAAACAAAAGAGGTAAATAAATCAGACAAAATAATCCAACAACATCGAATTCTTGTAACCGACCATCAGATCCAATTATCCCCATTCATGCAGATCGAGAAAAATCAATCTAAAGAAATAATAAAAATAAATAAATAGGGCAAATCAAAGAAATCAATCGGATCTTAAAAGTAAATCGATTGCAGAAACATTACTCGGCAGTAAGAGGGACCTTAAATTTCGTCCTGACGAAGGATTTAAGAACAAAGAAGCGTGGAGATCCAAGAGACCCTAAGTCCGTCCGTACAAATGAAGATCGCCTCCGTAAATAAAAACAAGATGTGCCTTTGAACAGTACGACTAATCAAACTCTGAAATATTTCTATTGAGCCCTCATAAGATAGCTAAATTTACATCGATACCAATACCTATCAAATATTCATGATAGGCCCCAATCTTTTATTCCCCTATGTACTCGAGATTACGTAAAATAATTAGATTAGAGACTAAGACAAATAATTTTTGAATTAACCCTTTATGAAAATCTGAGGTTGCAGAATAAATATGATGGATGGGCATTTTCGTTTTGTCGTCCATGGAGCATAATTATGTTAAATCACGTTACATCAATCAAGCAATCGAATGTTTTCTATGACTACATACATTTTTCTGGACGAGCAAACAAGAGAAGATAACAACGCTATTTATTTACAACCAAGCGTCAAAATAATTTACTTTTTATCTTTGCAGAATTAGAATTATTCCACTCTCCACATTGTTGTAAAAGTGGATTACGATTTGACGAAGGTATAGTAACAATTACTGTGAAAATCGTTTCAACTTTCAATGAGATTCAGGTTGTCTTCAAAGTGAAATGCCTCGTTATAATTATAAAAGACAATAAAAAAATTCACATACTTTGGGTCAAAATATAAGTTGGCCATTTCTTGACAATTGAAACAATTAATTAAAATGAGGTCAACTGTACTGTATGTAGTCCATTAAAATTTTCCAATTTTCTGCATCCGCCGGACAAGTGTGAATGAAATCAAGACAACATAATAACTCCCTTTTTCATGAAAATATGTTGTTTCAACAATGAAATGTGGTATATATAGTATAGTATAATGAACAAAAAACTAATTATAATTATTATTTTCTCCAATCATTTATGCAGACCATCGTCCTTGTTCATAATACAGTTCTCCCTAATAGATAAGGATGCCTTTGAATTAAAATCAGTACAGATATTAATGTTTTTCAACAAAAGGGCAAGCATAATTTTCATCCAAAGAGAATAATCATTGAAAAAATTTCTCTTTTCATTAATTTTCCCACATCCCACACTGAACATTCCATCCACTATAATATAAAAGAAATAATATGTTTAGATATAGATAGGATTTTGTAAACCTAGAGTCAAGTGCCACATTAAATCTTATTTTCCAAATCAATTTATTTTAATTTCGCTTTCCTTTTTTCTGTTTCTTGGAAGATGTCATACACAGGTGACAAGAATATTTTCTCCATTATTATGTAATAGAAAATCCAAAAAACCAACCCCCTCGACACCCTTTTCCTTACAACAAATCCTATATAAATAGCATGCTTCCATTCCTCTTTCTACCCTCACCCATCTCTTCTTTATTTCATATCCTTATTCATATAGCTCTTAGCTCTATCTTGCTCATCCATGGCTTTTTCGAGAGACGATGCTCGTACTGTCGTTGGTATTATAGGTCGGTTATTACTTCCATTTTATTACATCAAAACCCTAATTTTGAAAGTGTTATATATTCTTCATTTATTCGCGACTGACAAAAACTATCTTAACATCTTCTTTTTTTGTCTTCTTTTCCCAATATCCCTTCGCTCCTTCCCCAGGAAACATCATCGCACTCATTCTCTTTCTCTCCCCAGTGTAAGCCTTCAGTTAAAACACCCTTTCATTCTCTGTTTCATTACACTAGGTACACATCTGCCTACCCTAAAAAAATATATGTGAATTGTTCTCAGGCCGACGTTTTGCCGCATATGGAAGAACAGATCGGTGGAGCAGTACTCGCCGGCGCCGTACCTGGCGACGTTCATAAACTGCGGCCTATGGGTTCTGTACGGACTGCCCATCGTCCACCCTAACAGCACCCTCGTATGGACCATCAACGGCGCCGGCTTCGCCATAGAGATCGCCTATCTCTCCCTCTTTCTCATCTTCTCCGCCCCCAAGAACAGGCTGAGGCTGGTGGCGGCGGCGGCGGCGGAGTGCCTTTTCCTGGCGGCGTTGGCCGTTTTGGTCCTCACTTTGGCCCACACGACGAAGATGAGGTCCAACGTCGTCGGAAGTGTTTGCATGGCTGGGAATATCGTCATGTACGCCGCCCCATTGTCTGTCATGGTAGTATTATTATACCTTTTTTTTTTCAGATTCATTTCAAGTGGTCCATCGAAAGATTATTATGTTTTTGTTTTGTAGTAATTTAATTTGGATTTTGCAGAAGCTGGTGATTACTACAAAGAGTGTTGAATACATGCCATTCTTTCTTTCGCTGTTTTCCTTCCTCAACGGAGTGTGTTGGACAGCTTATGGTCTCATTCGCTTCGACCCTTTTATTGTGGTAAGTGGGAAATTGTATTTTTCTTTCTTTGCCTTTTGTAAATATATAGGAAAGGAAATCCATGTAATTATCGCTTATTTATTATTAAATTTATTTGCAGGCACCTAATGGCATGGGTAGTCTACTTGGGCTGGCTCAGTTACTATTATACGCAACGTTCTATAAAAACACTAAACGGATAATGGCCGAGAGAAGACTAAATGGTGAATTGGGCCTCACGGAAAAACGTGAGCCCCATTAGGAGTGAAGAGGAGCCCAGACCTATGCTAGTTTTGGCCCAACACAGAGCCTTTTTTTCTTTTAATATAATTTCAAGTAATTATCTTATCTTGAGACCTTACATTTGAGTTGACTAATTGAGCTTTATTATACTGTTTGACGTTTTATAGTCTTTCATCGGGGTTTTTAATTAAATAATATTAAAAAAACAATCATTAACAAAATAAACATCAAATGAAAACTATTAATAAAACAGCAATTTTCGTACTCTTGGAGTACGAGTTACTAACTCGTATTCCAGGAATACGAGTTACTACTCCACGCTAGAGCTGTCAAAACGGGCCGGCGGGGCGGGCCGGCCCGCAGCCCGCCATTGGGCGGGGCGGGCGCGGGTATACCCGCCACCTGGCGGGCCTGGAAAATGGAGGCCCGCCCCGCCCCCTGGCGGGCTGCAGGCCTGGGCGGGCTAAGCCCGCCTCCTTATTAAAAAAAAAAAAAAACTATTCAGATACTAAACAACTTAAAACTGACGTTACACATGCAAAAAAAATCCTGTCCAGACACTAAACAGCAACATAATCTGACGTTACACATGCAATTCCATGAACAACAGTAAATCAAATCCAAATGACAATAGAAATCCAAACAAAATCACGCAAGCTTCATCACAAATCAAAGTTAATCAACCATCACGCAGGCATTCAAAGTGAAAGCCCTAATTTCCCAAATCGAACCTAATTAGCAGCTCTAAGAGTGTACCTATCGAGAAAGATACCCTCGAGCAATGAACTGCTCCAACTTGCTTGTGGCGATTTTTCCTGCTCAGGAAAAACTAAGAATTATTATTAAGCCACGGCAGAAAGGTCAAACCTGCGGCTGAGGCCTGAGTGCAATTGGTGACGCGCGACGCCGTTGATGCCGTGGGTGATTCGCCAAGAGGCAAGAACGTGGGGTGCTCGCTGATGAGGTGTGTAGAGGTTGAAATGTTGGAAAAAAAATGAAGTTAATGAGAGGTTGAACTTGAAACCCTCGATCGCTGAAGATGGCATTTCATTTGTGGGCTTCAGATATTTCAGTACACAATCAAAAGCCATATGGCATAGCCCAGATGTTATCAATATTTAATTTTAACCTCTACAGCCCAACCCATATATGTATGGTATATATAGTATTTTTTTTAATTACAGGCGGGCGGCCCGCGGGCTAACCCGCCCCGCCCCGCCGCGGCCCGCGGCCCGCGCGGGCTTACCCGCCTAGGCCCGCCCTTTGGCGGGCCTAAAAAATCAAGGCCCGTCCCGCCCCTTTGGCGGGGCGGGGCGGGGCGAGCCCGCGGGCCGCGGGCACAAATGATAGCTCTACTCCACGCTGGACTCTGACCGTGACATGGCTTTCAAGTAACTCGTATTCCGGCTTTCAAGTAACTCGTATTCCTGGAATACGAGTTACTCTTTTCTTTTGTTTTTCTTTTTAAATTTTAACTTATTTTATATTATTAATAATAAAATCAACCAAATCATAAAAGCATCGTTATCTCATGTAACATACATAATAAAAATCCATAAACGCATCTAAATTACTGTTTGTTTCGCGACGATTAAAATGACATGCATATCTTATATTTTTCGAATATCGAAAATATATTTTCTATTTTCCGATAGTAATTTATTGGATAAAAATGTATTTCCGATATTTGAAAAATATAAGATATGCATGTCATTTTAATCGTCGCGAAACAAACAGTAATTTAGATGCGTTTATGGATTTTTATTATGTATGTTACATGAGATAACGATGATTTTATGATTTGGTGAATTTTATTATTAATAATATAAAATAAGTTAAAATTTAGAAAAAGAAAAGAAAAGAGTAACTCGTATTCCAGGAATACGAGTTACTTGAAAAGCCATGTCACTGTCAGAGTCCAGCGTGGAGTAGTAACTCGTATTCCTGGAATACGAGTTAGTAACTCGTACTCCCAGAGTACGAAAATTGCTGTTTTATTAATAGTTTTCGTTTGATGTTTATTTTGTTAATGATTGTTTTTTATTATTTTTAAAACCCCGTCTTTCATCTATCCTATACTATAGCTACTTATTAGGAGTGACAATTTTATGATAAAAAGTTTCAAACTTTGAAATTTTACTGTTCTAAATTTCATCTCGCAATCTGTGCAAAAATTATAACATTTTATAATGATGTTCACAAATTGCAACAATTTTAACCGTAGTTAAAATACCACCCCGGTGCTTGTTTGGTTCATATGTTTACATTTAATAGGTTTAAATTGGTAGGGATTATATAAAATTAATTAATGCATATAAAATAAAACTGTGTGTTTGGTTAGTATGTTTAAATAAACACATGTTAGCAGATGCATTTATTTAAATCCGCTGGCATGGATAAAGTAGGATTGTATAAACACGGCTATATTTATACCTATGATATGAACCAAGAACATCTATTAAAAAATCCATCCTTAAAATAACTAAATCTGTGACGCAATTCCAAACAAGCCACATAACTAAAAATAGAAAAACTAAACCTTCAGAAAAAATTTGTTCAAAATTTGAGGAGCTACCTAAAGTATATAAGAAAAAAATGCCGAACTAAACAAAAGCAACACATGTACAACTTTAAGAATCTCTCTCTTTCTCTACCGTACAAACAGAAAAAAGAAAAAAAAAAAAAGATAAATTCTGAAGAGCCAGCCTCTTTTGTTCACAGTTCGCCGGAGCTTTCGCCGGAAATTGCCCCGACGTCACTCACCACCAGCCTAACGACGCCATTTCCCGAAGTCGACGAAGACCTCGACAGCTCGACGCACTCGAGGAGGTCGGCGTCGCAGGCAACCAAAACCCACTCGTGGTCGTCGTCGAGGTACTTGACGTCGAACGCCTCGATATCCAACCTAAACCTCTTCGCCACCTCTTCCCTCAGCTTCTTCTCAACGCCCGAATCCATTCCCAAACGAAACCTTATGATGTCCCCTCCATACGCAGCTTTTACCGTTATTACGTTATCATCCCTTATTCGGGATTTGTCCCGAAAACTCCGTCTTCCCTTGGCTTTGGTGCAGCTCTGTTCTGTTACTACATGCTCTTCTTGCGCGCATAGGCTTCTTAAATCGTGAGATTTCCGTTCGAGCCATTCAAAACCATTCTGTATCGATGATTTTGTAATCTCTCCAGTTTGTTGGGCGACGCCAGGCGAGACTAACTGGTCGATCGGAGGACTTCCTTGGCAAGAGCCATGCGAAGTGTGAGTCTCAGTGCTTTCTTCCCTCGAGTCGATTTTCTCGGCTTGCTCGCGGGCTTGGGCTTTCTTATCTTGTTTGCGGGCTTTGCTCGGGCCGTTCGAATTTGGGGCGGCCGGAGGAATCGAGCCGACCGCGCCGGGAATCGGGCCGACGGTCAGGGTGAACGTTTCCTCTCTGCCGTGCACTGATTCCATCACTCGCTTCAGCTTCGAAATGGAGCGGTTGACCTTGTTTATCGTCCGGGACGGCCAACGCGAAATCCCATGCTGGCGGCATATACGCTTCATCGTCGTAGGGCAAACTGGAAAAAAACGCACGTCATTTATATAAGTCGATATAGTATAGAAAAAAAAAAACGCTTCAAATCTCACCGCCGAGACTCTTGGCAGCATCTTTAAGACTCCCGGCAAAGTACTGCTGCAGAACTTCCAAGCTGATGGTCTTCTCTGCCTTCCCACGCCTCCTCTCCCCCTTCTTACACGGATCATTTTTTATTACAGCGCTTCCTTTTACATCATTAGCAATCGATTCACCGTTCAAGTCTTTTTTCGGAGGCAATAACGCAGCGCCAAAAATCTGCTTCTCCTCCCCCAAAGAAGCCCTAACGACCTCGATCGATCTCAAAACCTCGTCGAGCCCCCTCCCCGAAGCAACCCTCAAGCTCCCAATATGCTCCCTAACCGTCCCGGAAATCGAATCCAACAACTTACGCTGCTCCTCAAACCCCACGGCGTCGACGGGCAAGAAAAATTCCAAAACGTACTCGTCTTCGCCGGTGAATTAGCTCCTCAGGCAGACAGCAAAGCTCCCCCTCAGACCGAACATGCGAGCGTAGTGCACCAAAGGGTACTCGGTCTTGCAAAACTCCGTTATGTTTTGGCAGAAAGAGGCGCCACGGGAGGCAAACGCATGGCCGCAGACGCCCTGACCCTTCTGAAGGTGGTGCTCGGCGCACGCGTCGCGGAAGCCCCACATGTGGGCGTCGACGACGTAGAACGCCACGTCAGTGGTCGACATGCAGACTCTGTCCCTGCAGCTTCCGTCGAAGCTGCTGCACGTCTTGGCGAGCCCGCCCCCGTTGGCCAGGACCGTCCCGTGCATGCAAGGGACCCACGTCTGGGCTAGGGGTAGGGCGTGGGTCTCGCACACCACCGTGATTATTTCTAGTATCTCGGCGAGTGCGTTCTGGCGAGCTTGGTTGCATATCTGCATTGGCATTGTTAACAATTAGTAGCGAGTTAATGTTTCCTTTCTTGGAAGTATCTATGATCGGAGATTGTTTAGGAAGCCAGGATTCATCTGTAAGATGTAACAAAGGTCGGGATATTTACCTGCGTGCTTTGGTGATCTAGTATCTCCGAACTTTTCAGGTTCACCGCCTGCAAAGACGATTGAAAGGAACATATGTGATGAACTCGTCGTAAACAAGAAAACACGGTATATGTCAAGCGATCATACCTCAAGCGCCTTGCATACTTTATCAACCTCGGGAGCGTAATTGATCTTCTGGGACGTCATGATGAGCTCGATAACGCCGACGCAGGACTGTCCTGAAGGCTCGAACACTGGCAAGGCTAAGGTCCCCCTAACGTTGTAGTGCAAAGCATGATTCAGGCGTGGGAACTCTTCGGTCGAATAGTACTGAACGTTGGGCGTCCACTCGGGCAGCTTCTGCCTGAACACACGCCCGGGCAGTCCTAGGTTTCCATCGCTGCTGTCTCCGTCTATTGAGAACATATATATCTGAGAGACGAGTCTGTATTGAGGGAGGCCATTGCTGTTTGGATCGAGGACAAAAGGCTGGCCCGAGGTGGTGAGCATTTGCCTACCGTTGTGTTTGATGGGCGCCCAAACTTGAGCTAGGACGTGCTGTTCGGTTAGCTCTTTGAAGTGTCGAAGAGCTTGAGTCATTCTTTCTTTTATCAAATAGTATCCTTCTCTGTTGTCTTTTGGGATCAGAGCTGTGAGTGCCTGCGAAGGTAGCTGCTTCTTGCTTTCGTCGGGGTTTAGTCCGTTGTAGTCCTCCACATTCTGATCATGGGCTTCTGCGTGTAAATGTAAACACCGAAGTTTTTCGAGGGAAAACGAAATAGCTTCCATTTGACAAATAAACAGCAGAAACCAACGTTTTTGGCTTAATCTATCCCAAGGTCAAACTTCAAAGTTAGTCGACTCAGATTCGATTCACATGAATGAAAGACTGTTTGACTCTTATGAATTAGCCAGAGATGAAATTCTAACACAATTTATTAAAATTCGTACTTCAAGCTCTTTCAAATCGATTGGATTCATCGACGAACATACTTCTCCGACTTCAATACACGAACAAAAATTGAATTCGTCGAGTCAACACGACCAGCTGAAACAGGGAAATTTGTTGAAAGAAATTACGTCAAAATAGCGAGGTAGGACGAACCGGCGTAAGAGAGCATTCTAGAGCAATCAGCAAGTCGGAAAACGCCAGCGCCGCCTACGAATCCGCCGTGATTTCCGAATCCGTCGTCGGCAAAAGCCCAGAGCGGCGAAAACGGCTGCTGCTGCTGCTGATGTTCAGAAATCGACAGCAGAAACGGCGACTCGTCAATCTGATCGAACTGCCATGAATCGGCGAGATCGAGATCCATATCCATCAGAATCCTGTTCGCGTTCGCCTCTTCTTCAGGCTCCGGAGTCATTTTTCGTCTATTAACGGATCAAATAGTAAATAACATTAAAAAAAAAGGAACAAAATTTCAAAGGATTCTCAAAGGATTCTCGGAATTATCAGCTGTTCTTCTCTTAGTTTGATTCTCTCCCTTAGAAGGGACCGCAAAGGCGCAAGCTGACAATGAGCTGATGGATGGAGGAGAGAGAAACAAATGGCGGCTGACGATATGGTGAAATGGTGGCGACCTTTTTCCAGATCCATTTTTTTTTTATTTTATTTTTTAATTTTTATTTTCCGTAAGAAAATGTTACAAAATTTTTGTGGGAACCTCCTCAAGTTTACAGGTACTTTCCCCGCTCTTTCTTCCTTCTATTTTATTTTAGGATCATTGCCAATAATATAAATGGGATTGGTTTAATGATTTTAAATTCGACTCGAAATTCATTTGCTAAACAAATATAATTAGTGTTGCTTCATGCATAATGACAATGATCGTTGAAGATGAAGTAGGTCGCCTTTTTACATTGTAAAAATCTACAGCTGGAATTCAAAGAAAATAAATAAATAAAATCGAAAGCGACAATAGATCGATGTCAATTTTTTTTTTCCAATTGCGATAAGATCAACTTGAATCTTATAATTTAGTAAAAATCAGCAAATCATCATATTCGATATGTCGAGCATCGTATGCTTTGACATATATTTTCTTATGTCATCATATTTTATTTTAAAGCAATCGTTTGAATATCACGAGGTTAGGAGATCACAATCGTTGATTTCAGTTTATTCAAACAATATAGATGTGAAATAGGTCGGTTCTAATTAGTATTGAAAACCTAAAACTATGGAGGGAGGAAAAGAGTATCTATATTTTGGAGGTATAGAATCAAAGAATCTTGTGATGTTCTTCAACTTGCCCTCCAACAACGACCAAAGGAATGCCATTATTATATTATCATATATCATTTGTTTCAAAGTTACGATTGAAGAAGTCCCCAGACTACTTTTTAAATGATAGTTGGAAAATGATTTTCCCGTGGGAATGGGATCTTGATGTGGATCATTACATTAATTTATACATTACATGTTACGCTTTAATTGCACTTCTATAGTTGAAAAAATAAAATATGATGGTCAGAAAGTCAAAGCACTCATGTGTCCAACTCTAAGAAGAGTTCACTTTGATGGGCCTAACAAATCTAACTCCCCCATTGTTTTTTGTAGGGGTTATGAAAATTATATTGTGGGTATCGTTCTCATGTTAATTCATATGTTTACTGTTATATATCTTATTTCCTATGGAGAAGTTTTACTTTAAGATGTTAATTAGCCTATTTGGTTGGAATAATAGTGTGTTTAAGGTTGAGAACGCTAAGTCAATAATAATGTAAAGTGTGTGATATTATTTCGCAAGTGTATTGATTATCCCAACGGGCATATGTCGGGAATACGAGGTACAGTCCAACCGTAGTTCAATCCGAGGTATCATATCGAATAACTCCAGGCTTCTTTTTTGTTGACTACGATAATTCATGAAAAAGATCACGACTAAAATACAAAAAATAAAATAAAACGTAACGTGAATGTGAGTTCTAGTTGGACGAACAAACCCAAGATAAGAATTACACTACCATTGATTCAACGATTTGTCGCGTCGTCTCATTTTTTGAAGAAAATATGCTAGAAACAAAAAACACATCTACTACATTTTCATCGGTTTTCTCTTATGTAGAGAACGAATACGTTGTACAACTAAAACTACGTATACGATTCGCCGCGGGTATACCAATAAGTTAGAATCAAACAAAATACGAAGAGCGGTGGCAAAAGGTTCTTACAAGCGAATAGTTACAACGCAAACAAAGACACGCAATTGAACTCATCGTTAGAATCATCACTGATGAGTTGTGAACACGCCACATGAGGAAGAAGAAAAGGCTGTAATAATAGGAGCAGCTTTCTGATAATACGAGAGATTATTTCTGCCGTATGTTGTCCTCTGGCGAGGATGGCTACAATTTCTGGCTTTGTTGTAATGGAAAAAGACGTGGTTTTTCATTCATCTATAAGTATACGTAGGTAGATTTTAATCATCAAGAAAGGGTATTATTCTATCATCAAAGCGTGTGCGAGTATCGAAAATGGAATGCTATTGTAGCGACTCGAAAACGTTCGCAGAAATATATGACAGCAGCCATGATCAAGAGGAGACCAAAGTTGTAATAAAAAGGCGAAGAAGATCACCTTCTGTGTCGATGATAAGCTACGGCGACGAACAACAGCAGAAGACGGCAATGTTGAACCTTGATCAAGGTGCTTCTAATGCAATTAGTACAGCTACAAACCCTAATAAGACTGCCCTGAAAAGGAGGAGTTCGAAATTTAGAGGCGTTAGCAGGTATTTTTTTTTCTTTTCCTGTTCTCTTTTAATCGTAGCGTTGAAAGTTTCTCTCATGTATTGTGATCATACACCCTATTTTCAGACATAGATGGACAGGGCGGTATGAAGCTCATCTATGGGATAAAGGGTCTTGGAATGTGACACAGAAAAAGAAAGGAAAGCAAGGTACTAATAAATTGAATCGACTATGCATCATAATAATAAAATTAACTGTTATTTAAATACTTGCTTTGGCAATTCTCATCTGATGATCCTGGGCTGGCTGCGTTTTCTTGACAAGGAGCAGTTTATCTTGGTGAGTAGAACCTATTTTCTTGCCACTAAAATCCGAAAAAGATACTGAAAGTAGTCATTTGCTATTGGCTTGATCATCCATATATGTGAAATAGATTTCTTCTTACAAGTGAGAAGTGATTTTTCAGGAGCATACGATGTCGAAGAATCTGCTGCTAGAGCATACGATTTAGCTGCAATTAAGTACTGGGGAACATCGACTTACACCAATTTCCCGGTATAATAATAGTACTAAGCTTCTCAATTCTCAAATCATATTTAGCCTATATCTGAACCATAGTACAAGTTCTTAACCCATTCATTCATTTTCTGCAGATATCAGACTATGAAAAGGAGATAGAAATCATGCAAAACATGTCCAAGGACGAGTACTTAGCCTGTCTGAGAAGGTAACGAGTCATTCATATCGATATTATTAATCATATCGCTTTCGAAGTCTAAAGCAGAACGTTTTTTCTTGATGCAGACGAAGCAGTGGCTTCGCAAGAGGCGTATCGAAGTATCGAGGTGTCGCTAGCAGCAGGTAAGTTCATCGCCTTAACATCTTACGCTTTTTGCCGTCCCTCTCATTACATTGCGCCTTTTCTCGTCTGAATAACTTAGGCATCACCAAAACGGAAGGCGAGAGGCGAGAATAGGCCGCGTTTTCGGAAACAAATACCTCTACCTCGGTACTTACGGTCTATAATATCTATCTTCTTTTATTGCAGCAAAAATGTTTATACCTCGCGAAGGTTTTAATTAATCCCGCTTTTTTTCTTTCGTCTTCGAACAAAAGGTACTGATCAAGAAGAAGCGGCGAAAGCTTACAACAGCACCGCGATAGAGGACCAATGCACGAACTCAGTCACTAACTTCGACAGTTGGCTGAAGCCCATCGACTATCCCGCGAGTTCGAAGAGCCCTACGATTTTCCCGAGGCATGAAATTATCGAGACCAAAATGCCCTTGAGCCCGTGTAGGAAAGAAACGCCATCTCCTACTGCTTTAGGGCTTCTGCTTCGATCCTCGATGTTTAGAGAACTGATGGAGAAGACGACGAACGAAGAGAACGAACGGAAAGAAGTCGGAGATGAGAGACGCGTCAAGAACGAAGGCGATTATTTGGCCTCGTACGACCAAACCGAGACGTTTTTTCGGGATTTCCTTACGTACAACGAGTGAACACAAGAGTTACTACCGCACGCTTCATTTTATTCGAAGAGGAAAACTAAGATGATCCAATAAAATAACAACAAAATTAGAAGTAGTAAAATTATTACTCCTTCCCATGTTTTGCTCCGCCGGTCCAATAATTTTTCGTAGCGAGGAGTATTTTCTCGGGATTGAACGGCCCTTCCTCGTGGTCCAAAATGCGGCTCCGCCACCTCATCCCGTCCGTTATCGCCTTCACCTTCAACAAAACTTCCACCGTGTCTCGGAATATAACCGTCCCCTCGGGACGCAATATCCTATCCATCTCCAGCAAAATGTACGTAATATCGCACCTTCAAACAATTCGAATCCCATATCAATCCTCAACGAGAAAGACAAACAATTTTTTTCGTCGCAATTTTTTTTTAAAAAAATTACCAACGCCTACCTATCTTGATACATGCCGAAGACGCCGCCCGCGTGGATCAGGTCGTAAGTCCTCGGGTAGGTCGAGAACGCCTCGCACCAATCGTTGTACGTCCCGATAAAACCGCGCTCGTATATAACGCCCAACGTGTCGGGATTCGAGTCGGCGGGGACCACGTTCATGACCCACACGGGATATTTCGTCAGCGCGGCCGCAAATCCTCCGAGGTTCGCGTTCATGTCCATCACGTTTCGGTAACTCCCCTGAGAAATTTGGCCAACTATTCGCCTGTAATGATCGATCCTCGTCCTCCACACTTCGTTGTCCTCTCGAAACTTCTTCGGCGTGAGGCCCGGAATCGAGCCCGTGCTTATCCTCGGCGGGACCGCAAAGGCCCGTTCGGGCCATTTCTTCAGCGGCCCGCCGCCCGCGACTTCGTCGTCGTTGCTTACTTGTGGCAAGGGCGTGATGCAAGCTTCCATATCCTTGTACCTTTATGATCATATTCAGAGAACGCAGTAAAAAAGATCGAATTTTTTCTTTCGAGTCGAATACAATAACTAATCGAGAGCGCTCTTACCAGGCAGAGTCGGCATTTCCCGACTTGCAAATGTGGTAGACCGCTCGATCCTTCTGGCACTCGGCGTGGTTGATGGGTTTCTGCCAAACGGCGAAATCGCCCTTCTCGGCGATTTTTTTCCAGCACAGGCGCTTTGCAACGTCTTCGATTGAATCTTGTTCTTGCTTTAGGTCTTCCTCTGTTCTCTCCCACCCTTTCCAGTACTTCTTGTAACGTATCGGCGGGCCCGATAGGACCCAGTACCCGCCGGGTCGGAGGATCCGATCCACTTCGATCAGGTACAGCCCGTCTGCCCAATATTAAAAAAAAAACCCGTAAAATCGACTATGTTTTAGAGATGGGTAATGATTTTCTTTCTTTTTTTTTGCTACGCACCGTAATCGAACCATGGTATCAAGCAACGAGAGCAATGAGCCATGTCGAAAGCCCGGGCTGGATAAGGAAGCCTCTGCGAACCCATAACGCCGATCATCGCGGGCACGCCCCGCTCCAACGCGAACCAAACTTGGGCCTCGTGGGTATCCCTCGGAGCGAAAGACATTGCTATTACGTCCCTCTTTAGCAAATAAGCCCCGAAACTAGCCACCTTTAAGCAATTGATTGGATTATGAAAACTAACATGCTAAAATTGAGAAGAATCATCCCTAATAGCTTGAAAAACAAGTCCTTTCTTTTTTCTTTTTGTTTACTTTTCAGTCACCTCACTACACTACACCCAAAACAAAGTAGACAATTTCTTACCCCGCAGCCAGTGTCGACGGCGGTCCGAATAGTCCCATCAGTAAGTGGAATGAGAGCGCTCATTTCGTCAATGTAAGCATCGGCGCCGCGTGGAAACATGGTACCGCCGCCGGGAAACCTAAACCTGTCTCCCTCGACCCGAACCCAATTCTGACCCGACTTCTCCACGCTGAGCTCCTTGTGGGGAATATTGGCGTACCAGGCGTAGTCTCTGCTCTGAGGCCATTTGAACGGCGCCCTGTAGTTGGGCGGCGGAGGAATCAGACACCTAAGCAGCTCCTCCTTGGCAGGGCAGTGCCTCTCCCTATACTTCAGCATTTCGCGGTCGAACTTCCGACCCCTCGCCGGCTCCTGGCACGGCGTGTACTCGCCGTAGGACAAGTCGCAGGGGCTGAAAGTCTCGGCCTTCTGGTGGGACTCGTTGACGGCGAGGTTGTGGTGGCTTTCGAAGTCGAGGGGTTCGAAGGATGGTTGGGCCGAGGTGGGCTTGGGATTTGCGGCGGCGGCGGCGCTGGTGCAGTCGAGCTTTGAGGAGTAGGGTTCTGTCTGCGACGGCGGCGGCGGGCGGGTGGAGGCTTGCCATGAGCCGATTGCGTAGGAGAGGAGGCATAGTCCGATGACGACGGATATGTAGGTGATGCGTCTCCGTTTCAGTTCTTGGTGGTGGGGCTTTGGAGATCCATCTTTTCCCATTTTGAGAAAAAAAGACCTGCGAAATATTACAGATGCTGCTGAGGATGTAATGGAAGTGTTAGAAAATGTTGATTTAGAAGAAAGAAAACAGAGCAGATGGAAAAAAGGTACCACCTTTATGTTCTACAACGGCTACTCAGTATCTGCAAAATAGACCAGACAGTAAATACTCTTCAGCTCAGCCCACGAAGAAAACAAGGCAGGGAAATAAATAGACAATGCATTTGACAGACTCTTTTTTATTTATGTCATGGCTGTACAAAGAGGGAGACTTTTCTTCCTTGTTCTTTTTTTCTTACAGCGTTGTCTGATGTTTATTAGCTCTCAAAATATTCTTCGCAATCACGTGCTCGCACGCAGGAAAGAGAAGAATCTGCAATGACACAACTATGCCTTGCATTACCTCTCTGCTTTTTTCTTTATTCTTTATTTTTCTTTTTTCCTCACTTTTGTCTGGCAAAGTTTGCGAAAGGAGGACAATTATTAGGAACACATTGTCCCATAACTTCATAAAGTTAAAGATTACGTGAAAAATGATGAGAGGGGTAAAAGGAAAAGAAGATAATGTTAAAACGCAGAAGAAAAAAAAAATAGAAGAGTGACGACTGACGAATGGAAGGAAGAAAGCGTTAGGATAGGACGTGAGATGTTATCGACGACATTATGAGGCTGAATTATCTCCGCCATCATTTTAAATATTTTCTTACACCACTGATTTCGGGTCTGTGTCTGTCTTTTCCAAGATTTGATATATTTACGGTCAAAAGTTCTCTCCTTTGGAATCAACTGTTGTGATTGAAAATCATTTATTTTGCGGCGAGGGAGTATAGAAGAAAATCCCCATTCTTGGAGAGATTTGCGCTAAAGATTTGATTTTTATTTCACTATCATCGATTCAATGAAATGTATTACTACGTATGCTGGCAGCTGGCCTGGGCAAATTGCCCATCAAAATAATGGACTGGGCTGTATATATCAAATGGGCTATACGAAGATTAATGGGCCTCAATTGGGCCTGCACACAATTTAACTTGAGCCCAATGGTTTTAAATAAAAAAAAAATATAATACCAAGAAATCAAGAAGAACAGTAACAGCAGTTGAGAGCTACTTCAGCTGGCAGATTAACAGCAGCTGCGCTTGAAAATTGGGAATCTCCTTTGCTTTGGAAAATGTGGAACAGCAAAGGAAATGGTCTGATCGAAATGACTTCGGTGATGATTCGTACTTTTGCTTCAAAGTCTCGAAGCCGTGCGGTGAATTTGAGGAAGATAAACCCTAGAGTTCCATATCAAGAAGCCGCCACGATTGCTGAGGGCTTGTATGGGGTAATCAAGAGCCAAGGTCCACTCACCGTTTCTAATACATGGAACCACGCAAAGGTATGTCTGTCTTCTGTTGCTTATTTTGGTTCTACCTTGTAATTGTGCCCAGGTTTCTACATGGTAGTCAAGTTTAAGCTTTATTAGCTCTGTATTTGAAATTTTATCTGCAAAGTGCTCAACTATGGTCTATGAAGTCTCTTCTGTTTGGTCCTAGCATGGAAAATTATGCTTGGGATTAGTCCTTGGGCATTAGAAACCAACAAGAAGATGGAGAGATAGTGAAGAAACTCTTAACATGATTTAGGTGAGGCTGAAACCATCTTTCTAGACTCCAATAAAATGACTTGTGATTGCATATCAATGTAGGAGACTGGTTTTGATGTTGGCGAAGTTGTTTATTTGTCTTGCGTTTGATTCTAATCATTACAAATTTCTGCTCATCACGAGTTTGTCAAATGGTATTTTCTTCACTAAGATTGCGTCCAATTAGTTCTACTCCTTCATTAGATCAGCCCAATTAGATAGTGAAACAGAGAGTAGAATGTATTAGAACTGTTATATTCTCCAAGCCTCATGTATTTTTCCTTGTAGCATACATCCATTATCTAACTTGCTTCAGTTTAAGAAGTCCTTGCACCATACCATGTTTTCTCACTGAATTACATTGCCTACTTTGGAAGAACAAGCATGATGTATTATTTTCTTGCATGGATTAAGAGCGATATACAACAATGGTTAGTATGTTAGGACCAAAAAATAGATAAATAAGTAAAGTTGCAACAAGCTGGCTTTGTTCTTGGATTTTCCAGGATGCTGGGGTTAGCGGATTGAACAGCAAAACGCACATGAAGCTATTGCTCA
Organism: Craterostigma plantagineum; assembly: GCA_027422505.1. NCBI lineage: Eukaryota > Viridiplantae > Streptophyta > Magnoliopsida > Lamiales > Linderniaceae > Craterostigma > Craterostigma plantagineum. The sequence goes on along the minus strand of JAPQWV010000237.1, from coordinate 538,772 downwards.
AATGGATGATGGGCAGAGGTATGCTGAAGCAATTCTGCAACCAAGTTGGGTCGAACAAGAAATTTTACATTACAACACTCCCTGAAGATCCTCAATCGAGCCAAGCAAGGTTACTCAATGAAAGGGAAGAGAAATACTCGAAATCGAATAAGAAGAAAGGTGCACGATAATGGTTTCTTTTCTTCTAGTGAATTTCTGATTTCAATGGCCCAACCATGTTTCTTCTTGCTAGACTTGGTTATTTTAAGGGAAAAGTGGACTAATTTTATGTACTTCTGTTCTCTTAGCGATCAATTGAACTTACATTGATTGCTTCTTTTTTTTTTTTTTAATAAATACATTCTTTTTCTTCATCACCTCACTTTGTTTGCACCCTACCTTACAAAATTAAAGGACGCATTGCCTCGCTGGTCGTCATATCGATACAATCAATCAAGACGATTATTTTTTTATTTGCTTTTTTTTAGGCTTAGTGACATTTGCTTGAATTATAAACTATGGAGGGGCCAAAAAATATTGTTCTTTTTGTATGTGTATCATCATTCATCAATCGATTGCTTTTATTACAAAAAAAAAGGTCAATTGCACAAATTGTGGATGAAAAGGAAAGCTAACACTTTCCTTTTTAACTAATTATTTTATTTTTGTTTTAATAAAATCATGATTCGTGTTTTAAAATATATTTAAAAGAAAACTTACGAGTTTTGTTCTTTCAATTATTATTCTAAATAAATAATGTAGTACCCGTTGGTTTTTACCGTTGGTCCTGCCCACCAAGAACCCAAAAGTCCCAAAACTACCCACATTAAACTGAGTACTTGCAAGAAAAAAACCAGCAAGTCTTTAATTACCGCATATATACGTACCACGTACACAATACATACATACATACATACAAACTACGTAAAAAAAACTACATTAAGAAAACAAAAGCGTCAACAATAGAGAAAGAGATACATATCCACACACAAAAGCTCTCAAACCCCATCTCTCTCTCTCTCTCTCAAGATAACAAACATGCAGAGACAATCACTTGGCTCGCCATCATCAAAGCTTCACTTATCTTCAGATTCGCTCGACCAAAAGCATTCAATTCTTCCTTCCACATCATCATCTAACTCCTCAGTCAACGGTTCTTCTGATGAAGCTGATGGTTTGAAGAAGAAGAAGAATAGTATTGGGGCAAAGAAAAGACATTCCGAAAGCTACATTCACATCATCCCAGTGCTTACTCTTATGTGTTTTCTCATTCTTTACATGTCCTCCCACGATCCTTCTCAAAATGGTATCCTATCTATCATATATATGTGATTATGATGTAATGAGATTTCATATGTTAGTTGTATCAGTTTCTCTTATTTGTTTCTTCTGTTTTTTTTTTTTTTTTTTTTTTTTTTACAGAAATGGCTGGCTTTGGAGGCATCGCCAAGACTCTTAATGACCCTGCAGGTAATTAATTAAAAAATGATTTTTTGTAGTTGTTGAGTAAGGAACGATTCCCTTCTTAAATATTTATCTAATTATTTTATTCATTTTCCAGTTGTCGAGGACAACGTTGCTGGACTGCAAAGCATAGTGAAGATAAAGAGAAACGATATAATGGCAGTTCGAAGCTTGGAAAACTCAAAGCACAGAAAATTCGGACACTTGTAGATTAAAATTAATGTAATGATTAACGATAACCAACTGTCATATCTTTTTACTTTCACTTTTTAAATAATTTTTTAGTCTATTTTTCATCCTCATTGTCCATTGTAATTTGTACCTAATCAATCAATTTATAGGCTTAAAAAACAGTTTTATTGCCTGTGACGAGCAATTGTCATTTATTGTTGCAAGCTCTTGAACTGCATACACTTTGCAAAACTGCAATATGGGTTTTGTCCCAATTGGTAAAAATCAGAAATATAAATGGAAGTAATAAATAGATTTTTTTATAGGTAATTGGGCAAAGTGGGGTATTCATTGACAAATGGAATACAGCTGGAATAGGACCGTTGATGACCTAACCTCGTGTAAATATCTTATTCCCTTTTTTTTTTTTTTTTCGTCCCGAAGTATCCCCACACTGCCTAGCTATGGGCTAGCCCCTGCCACCCGTGGGCTTTTTTACGCCACACAGACTTGGCAAGGCGGGGGCTATTTACGCCACACACTCCAGAGGTGGACTAATCCCCGGGACCAGATGGATACGTCCCAAACCCATACCGGCATCGATAGTCATGAGGAATAATCCTCATGGGGACTTCCCAATCATGTGGGAGGTAGGGTTCGAACCTGACCTCCTAGTCACATGAATTTTGGGGCCTCCCCATCAGCCAATAGAGCTGATTTCATATTTATTGACAATAAAATTTCTTTTTGTAAAAAAGAAATGTTTTGCAAGAGCCATCTCAGAGAGAAAACAAAAGAGATCAATGTCGTCATTACCACGAGTGCGACTCCACCCAAGAACCATAGCAAATTCAATCAACATCCTAATTAATGAATGGGCACAGCTCACATATAATTAATTAACCAATATCACATTATTCATCTCCAATTTCAAACACAGAGCCACATTCTATAACAAGGTAGTAAATTTAGTACTATATCTTACCATATCGCATAATCAAACAATGTAAGAGAATCATAGAACCAAACCTTGAACTGCTGCCCCCCCACTCTTCCCAGAACCCTTCTCATCAGATTGATCGAACTTTTTAGGCGAATCATCGGCAAGATGAACCTGAGCAAAGTCATCCACCATTTTCCTCCTCTGTTCGTCTTCGACGCTTACGACTTTCTCCTTAGCCTTCTGACCCACCTCGCCCGCCGCTCGGGCAACCTTGTTAAAAGCGCCGGCGACCCAAGTCGTCCCTGTAAGAACGTAACGGTTCTTCATAATGGCCGAGCCTGCGCTGCTAGCGGTCTGTTCAGCTGCTGCGAATGCAGATTTCGCCTTCTCCGAAACCTGGAGCTTTTCGTTCACTTCACGGACTTTGTCGTTCACTATCGAAGTCCCCATGGTTATCTTCTCGGAAAGTCCAATCTTTTTGTCGATGGAAGCTACTTTAGCGCTCGCAGTTGAGGTTAGCTGGTGCTTCTCGTCAAGGGATTTGGCTTTGTTCAATGCGTCTTTGCCTAGGATGAAGCCCTTCGCAAGCATGCTTGAGACTACATCTTCTGCTTTTTGGAGAGCTGATTCGTTGACAGCTTCGATCTTCCTATCAGATGGCTGCAAAAATGGACGTTTCTCTTGTCAGGGGAGAAGGAGATGAATGCAAAGCATAATTTTGATTACAGCCCATCAAATACTTGAGAAGAAGCTGTAATAATTTCTGAATAAGAAATTCTTAGTTGAATAGTAATACCTGTGGAGGAGGTGCAGAAGCAGAAGGAGGTAGCTTGTAATCGGGGTCGATATCAATGTTCACTGTCATGTCTACGATAGTTGCTCCCTAATATAAGTATCAGACATATCAAATGCTTGCAACGATAGACTTCGAATGGGGAAGTTGAAACTGTAAGGGGGAGAGAGAGTTAACCGAAAGAAGCATTGCAGTTTCTGCTCCTTGGACATCCTTGAAGGTCACAAATGCAATTTGGGATCTTTCAGTATCACTATATGAATGAATGCAAGGCATTTAGGGACAATATGAGAAATAGCTAGATGTTATAAAATAAGGGGAAAAAGAGTAGACATAGTTAGTTGAAGTAACCTTTGCATCTCGACGTATTCGATATCACCAGAAAATGAGAAGAACTCTTTGACATCTTGCTCCGACGCCCCGAGCGAGAGATTGCTGACCTTGACGGTCGTCGGCTGTGAAAAATCATGATATGAGATTTAAAATGCTGTATAAGATGGTGTTTAACCAAGTTCTAACGCAAAGTTTTCTCGTTATGATATTATTAGAATGCACAAATATTCGAATACCAAGGTGAACTAGACATTGTCCCGACAAACTAAAATGATTCAAGTAATTGCAATGCAGTATGGTGCAAAGTGAAGATAGAGTTAAATGATTGCCCCATTTAGGGCAACCCTTAATCCACACAAACTCACAGAAGCATACTGTTTTATTATGCAGCAACACATAAAAGAAGAAGACTAACAGAATATGATCAATAGAATCTAAAACCCAGAATCATAGCTTGCAATCGCCAAAAACTTAAGCCAAAAGACGCAGATTTGCAATATAATCACAGGTGGGATAAACCCAGAGAAAAAAACCCATTTGTTTAAACAATAGAAACAACCAACAAAAACGAACCCAAAATAAAAAGAAAGTGAAGATCACAGCTCGGATAAACCCAAAACCAAACTTTTAACGAAACAGAAACAATCGACCAAACAAGGAAATCGCAAGACGAAGGTGAGCATTATCACCACAACTGCTGCAATAACCCAACAAATCCCATTCGTTAACTACAGAAACAATCAACTAAACCAAGGAAATCGCAATACGTGCAGTATACTTACCGACATTGAAGTTGCTTAATTTTTTTTTTTTTTTTGGCGAAAATGGAAAATGGGGAGGAAACTTAAGAGAGGACCGAGAGAGTTGACGAGAGGCAATTTAATACTAAGGTAGAATTTGCAGTAAATCAAAAATGGAGAAAATGTTATATATAACAAATATAAATATCTATAATTTATAGTACGTTTTACTAGGGAACAAGCCACGCACGTTTTCTTGTATCCAAGGTTAGATCTGATTTGAATGATTCTGTAGATTTTTCATTCTTTTTAACTGCTATTTAATTTTCACTGTTTTATTCTTTAGCCCATCGACGAACAAGATTGAGTTTTTATAAATTGCATATGCAAATTGCCAATTCTTGTTGCAGCTGACCTTACCTACTATTAGAGAAACATGTCATAATGCATATACTTAAAGACCGTGGAATGAATCAACGTTGAGAAGAACACGCAATTCTCCATATAACAAACAACAATGTCTTCAAAATCACTTGCTGCTGATCATAATCAGAAAAAAGAACAAGTAAAGATTCAATCTTTCTGTGTAAGAACCACACCCATCGTAAGAGATAATGGGTAAGATAAAGAAAGATCAAGATATAGAATCGGGCCAGCAAGATCCGGGCCGGGCCTTAGCTTCCGGAATATTTTCAAATCAACACCCTCGTCGCAACTTTTCGACGAATCGCCAACTCCCTCGGCACCTTCAAGGACACTCCTCAGCTCCGCGAAAAGCTGTTAGTTTTCCTCTTTATCGACTTCATCATCTTTCTACGATGATAGTATTTTGCGTTGACGATCGTAGTATGAAATTCTTTCGACGTCGAGCGATGGTTTTCAGGCGCGAAACTCGGCTTCGCATAGGGAAGCTGGTGAGAGAAACTTCAGCTAAATTTAAGCAAGTTAGTGAAGAAGCTGAAGTCAGTGTGAGTTTTCTTCATCTTCAAGAACTCTAACGTATTCATTCAGTTCTTCTTACATCCTTAATCTAACGTATTCATTCAGTTTACTACGGATGCTAAGCTTGCGAAGGACTTTCAAGCAGCTTTAAAGGAGTTTCAAAAGGCTGAAAAGATTGCAGCTCAGAGAGAAATAACTTATGCTCCTTTCGTCCAGCCATCATCAGATATTGCGCCGAGGTTAGTGAAGAATGTTGTAAATTGTAATCGACTTCTATAGAGAATGCTTTTCTCAGTTTATTCGATCCTTCTTCAGCCATACGACGACTGGCGAGAGTTCTACAGATAAGGGTGTAGCAGATTCCCTAAGGTACTAAGAAATGGGAACGTTTAGCTGATGTACAGAAAAAAAAAAAGAACAGATGATCACTGATCGTTCAATGTGCAGCATACAAGAGGCTGTAATAGAGGATAGAGAGAGGGAAATAGAAGACATACATAAGCAAATCGTCGAAATCAAAGGGATCTTCGAAGACCTCTCTGTGCTCCTTCACGACAGTAGATTTACGATAGGTAATAATAATAGCTATACATCTTCGTTTCTTTGAAGCCGCGAGTGACTAAAAAGAGTGCTTTTTGCCCTTTAAAAGACGACATTGGCTACCAAATAGACAATGCTCATGTCGGAGTAGCTGCTAAGGCGCGGAGATCGAAGAAATTCCTGGTAAGATATTTGAGTTAGCTGTCTTTCTGATTCGTTTTTCTACAGTGGGAATTAACATGGGATTGAGTTTTCTTCTTGCAGATTTGCTGGCTGCTCGTTATTTTCGCCGTAGTGCTCGTGGTGATCGTAATAGTTCTTGCTGTTCGATCAAAGTAGAGACTTGTGAAGCTTGTAAAAAGTCAAGAACAGAATTCTTGACAAAATCATTTCTTCAGACATTACAGACTTCCTTTCATTCGTTGTGTTGGTTTTGTTATGTAATTCGTATGTCAAGGATGAATGCGTACTTTTATGAAAGCATATTAACTCTGGTAAAAAGAACATTAATCTCTCCGAAGGTAAAGGAGAGAAAGAAAAGGATGTCATTATCCGTGATTGAACATCATTTTCGTGTATGCCGCGTGGCCTCGTAGTTTTCTAGAGAATCAATCAAGCGATTCATGTTAAGGAAAGTCAAAGGAGGAGTATTTTTCTCTGTCTTCATCTTCGTCTTCAACCTCTCCGTAATTGCAGCGCAGTTAGCGCTCTTAATACTACTGCGCTCAGCTGAAGTTGGATAATCGTTTCGCGTGTCCCTAACCAAATCGTTCGAAATCGCCCAAAGATTCGATTTTTCAGAGCCCCAAAGATTCGATTTTTCCAGCTACGTACTTACTAGCTGATCAAAGAACCAAATATTCTGGAAATATTTTTCACCCATTTTTCAACCGTGCATATAAACATTTGAGGACATGAGCTTCCAAGACATAGAAGCGGGTCGTCGGGTCGGGTTCGGGTTTGCCAACGGTAAGCAGGATCCGACCCAGGCCGTGGCTTCTGGTATTTTTCAGATCAACACGGCCGTGGCAACGTTCCAGCGATTCGTCAACGCCCTTGGTACCCCTAAGGACACTCCTCAGCTCCGTGAAAAGCTGTAAGTAATTATATTAGTTCCTAACAAAAAGATTATCCTTTAGTTGTGAGTGAACCAAATGTGTAGATTATCCTTTCAAGTTTGTTTAAGTCTGAGTTATGCATTCTCAACAAGTCATCTAATGTGATGAATCACTTTCTGCTGATTCTTGCGATCTCTGCATTTTATTGAAGCAGATATTGTGTTATTACATATTAATGGAAGGATGACATTTGCAGGCACAAAACACGGCTACACATTGGGCAGTTGGTGAAGGACACGTCGGCTAAGCTCAAGCAAGCTAGCGATACAGATCAACGCATTGAAGGCGGCGTATGTTCGCTTTTAGGACAATGAAATGAAAATGGTTTATATATCTTCAGCCATTGGTTTGCTGAGAATTCTGCTCGTATTAATGCAGGCAAGCAAGAAGGTTTCCGACGCCAAGCTTGCCAAAGATTTCGAAGCAGTTCTCAAGGAGTTTCAGAAGGCCCAGCGCCTTGCAGCTGAGAGGGAGACTGCGTATACTCCTAACGTTCAGCAATCACTTATCCCATCGAGGTGAACGAACGTCTTCATTTTTCCTTTTCCGTAAGTTACTGCAAAATAATCCCTTCTGCTAACGAACGAGGAAACGAGCATTTCTCTCAGATTTTTATGTGCTTTGCAGCTACACAAATCCAAGTGCAGGGGCTGATGAAAGAGCAGAATACAAAGGTCAAGAACAGCAAGCACTTATGGAATCCAAAAGGTATGTAATGCTTCTGATCATCCGAGATTATACATCTGAAAATGTCTTTCTTGCCCACGATTATACAAGTATCAATTGGCGGTTTTCGCAGGCAAGAAATTTTGCTTTTGGACAACGAGATATCTTACAACGAGGCCATAATTGAGGAAAGAGATCAGGGAATAGAAGAGATACAGAAACAGATCGGAGAAGTCAACGAAATGTTCAAAGACCTCGCCGTACTAGTCCATGATCAGGGAATTACGATAGGTGATTTTCTTCGCTCTCATTTTTTCTCGGTAGAAAGAATCGGTGGCTTAAAAAAATCACTGACATACGAGTCTCTTTCTCCCTTTTTTTCCCAGATGATATAGGTTCCAATATTGAAGGCTCGCACGCAGCAACAACTCAAGGAAAATCAGACTTAGTCAAAGCAGCTAAGAAGCAGAGGTCCAATTCATCTCTGGTAAGATCCATAAGCGTAATATTCCGTCGAGAAAGATATTTTCTTTGCTCTTCAGTGAAATTCCTGCAATATCGAGTGACGTTCGCCTTTTTTTCTAACTTACATTTTGCAGATTTGTTTGCTGCTCGTGATATTTGGACTCGTAATTCTCATAATAATCATAGTCCTTATTACCTGATCGATCATGGCTTTGCTTGGCAAGCGTTGTTGTGTAAAAATCATATAAACTTCAGTTCTTGTTGGTTCTTCTTTTCAAGTACCAACCATGCATGGCTTTTTTTTCCCCTTCAAATAATGGTGTGACGAATTTGTGATGTATTTATGTGATGAAAGAAACGTCTCTCTTAACAGCATTCGTCTAGCAATCTTTCCATCGAATAGTTCAAACGCTATCATGTTTAAAATCAAGAGGTAAAATCAAAAGGTATTGGCTCAATTTTCAGAAAACAAAGATACATCGTTTGTGGAATGACTACTGAGAATTACTATTCGTCGTTGAAATAACGGGAACTAAAAAATGTTCATTTTTTTGGGAGGTCAATGTTATCTTTTTCTTTTTATGGGGCTTAATCTGACAATTTTTAGTTTTGGAGGAGCGAAAGTGTGATATTTACCCTTTTATTCACTTGTTTACCTTCAGTAATTTAAATTCTGGTGATAATCGACATAACCAAATAAGCTACGGTGGCGTATTTATTCGCATTAGGGTTTGCTTAGGCGCCACCTTTTTCCCCAAATCGTCCTCGTGCTTGTTCTTCTTGCGATGGGAAAGAAATCGAAAAATCCTCACACCACCGATAAGCAAAACGAGGCCGATACTATACCCACGGGTTCTAAGACCTTAATTGTTGAAGAGCCCCCAGAAAATTCTCTGTTTTCGGCGTCCAACCCTTTCCGTAGGAAGCCCGAGGAGAAAATTCAGCTCGATTCAGGGTTAGGGGCGTCTAAAAAGGACGGTAATTTAGGTGAATCAAAGCTGCACAAGAGGAAGGATGAAGAGAAGACGCAAAGTTCCAATCTTTATGTTGAGGATATTCAGAAGTTGAAGAGTGCTGGTGATTTGAAGAACGGAGAAAATAATGGGAATGTTGGTGAGGGATCTCGTTCCAAAGAGGTTGATACGTTAGGAAGTACTGCTGATGAGAGAAATAGGAAAAAGAATAAGAGGAAGAGAGACGAGCTGGAGGCGGAGTATGAGGCGAGGAAACACGGCGTGAGTGTCACCGAGGAGAAAAAAGAGGTTGCCGTTGTTGGAGAGAAGAGGAAAACAATGGATAACGTTGAGGATATGACGGTGGAGAAGGAAGAATTTGATGATGAGAGTAAGTTGTTGAGGACTGTTTTTGTTGGGAATTTGCCGCTTAAGTTGAAGAAGAAAGAGCTGGCGAAGGAGTTTGGGAAGTTTGGCGAGGTGGAGTCCGTGAGAATAAGATCTATTCCTATCATTGATGTGAGTTTTGTTTTGTTAGTGGCCTTTCTCAGCTTCTCTGTTTTACGGCTGCTGTGTTGTTTTTCTTAGTTCGGATGCTTAGAGGTTGACTCAGTGATAGACATTAAAGATGGTTGTTTTCTATTGCAGAGCAAGATGCCGAGGAAGGGTGCTGTAATCAAGAAAAAGATAAATGAGAACGGGGACAGGTATGGAGGCTGAGGTTTCTTTTTTTTGTTATTTTCGTATAAGAAGCATCTTAGATATGCTGAGTTTTAAGGGATGCCACTGTTCCTTCTTTTTCCCTAATGATATGTGCTTGTATATTGGAAATCAGTGCTTTCATTTGAACGAATTATCTGTTGTCATTGATGGTGGTATGGGCTATGCCCTGATGATTCCGTTGCATTAAAAACATTGTTAACTCTTGCTACTGCTTCTCAATGTCAGTGTTCATGCATACATCGTTTTCAAAACGGAGGAGTCTGCTCAGGCATCATTGGCACATAATATGGCCGTGGTATGTTTCTTTTCCCAAGCTTTTTTTTTTTCAAATTTATAAGAAATGGCTTGTATGTCACCATAATTACTTGTCCAGGTTAGTGGAAACCATATCCGTGTTGATAGGGCATGCCCTCCTCGTAAGAAATTGAAGGGAGATGATTCTCCTTTGTACGACACTAAAAGGACGGTTTTTGTAGGAAACCTTCCATTCGATGTGAAGGTAAAGACTTATGCTGACTTCATTATGACTTCTTTCGTGTCTCCTTTTTTCTTCGTCACTAATTTCGTCATTTTGATTTGACCTAAACCTTCCGTTCAGGACGAAGAGATCTATAAGCTATTCTGCGGAACAAAAAATATTGAAACTAGTGTTGAAGCTGTTCGTGTTATCAGAGATTCTGGATCAAGCTTGGGAAGGGCATTGCCTATGTCCTATTCAAAACCACGGTATGAAATGAATATCTTCTATCTGCATTCCTCAGTATATAAAATGTTTTAACTGTTAGAATTATACTAATGATCTGTTCTTCAATATGGTGTTTTATTACAGGAAGCTGTGAACCAAGTTCTCAAGAAACGCAACTTGACCCTTCGAGACCGCGAACTCAGGCTAAGCCGCGCAAAGCCCGACGCTACTCCTTCGAAAAGGAAAAGCCCTTCAACTCCACGAGATTCTAAGAACGACAGCAATTCTGCTAAAAGAACGTCTTTTGGTCCAAGAACGCCAGACAGCGGCAGCAAAAAGTCAAAATCGCCGTCGAACATGTCTTACCAGGGCTTGCGTGCTAGCAAATCTGGCCAGCAGAAGAAGTTTAATACAAGAAATCCTTCGTCGTCCTCCAACTCAAAACCCGAACCTGTCAAGGAATCGAAGACGAGGGCGTTCAAGAGGCCAGCAGTTGCTGCTAGGAAAGAGAAAGCTTTACGAGCTGCTAACAAGGCTGCTACTACGCCTGTAGCTGGGAAGAAGAGAAAGATGAATCATCGAACGCCTGGGAAATCGGGAGAGAAGAAGAAAGCAAGGAAGTTCAGGTAAGGATTTGGTGTGGACTACGAGGGGCGTGTTATGCGTCTACTTATTCCAGCAAGAATCGAGGTTTTTCCTGGACAACTTTCGCATGTTTTTTCTTTCTTGATGTGGTAGTTATGAAGAGGAAAAGAAATGGAATTTGCATCTTAGTTATGTATTATAGACTTGGGTTATTAGCGTCTGAGTAAGACCATTTCCAATCGAAAAACTCATTCTCAAACTCAAATGCAGTACTTCTTCTCCAATCGACAGACCAATTCTCAAACTCAAAATACCATTATTTAATACTCTTTTAACTCGTTTTTAATATTATCTATTTAATTTACAACTTTACAAATAAATCACATTTTTATTTTAATTCTGTTAGAAAAAACTAACGTCACAAAATTAATAGTAAATTCAATATTTTTTCATATAAAAAACATAGAAAAAATAATTAATTATAACAGGAGTTCTTTTATATACTTTTATTTATTTTTTATTTTTTATATTGGGTACTAAAATAAAAATAGAGTATATATTGTAATTTTTAAAACATGAAAAGCATTTTTTGGGATATCTCATTCTCAAACGCATATATGCGTTTTAAAATATGAGAGAGAAGACGGAAACGCATTTGAGTTTGCGTTTGGTGTACGGTTGGAGAACTTTAAGTATACATTTTGGGTTTTTGTGTATCGATTGGAGATGCTCTGACGTCTCCGTAAGAAAACAGTGATGCCGTGCTGACTGAAAATCGTGGAAACTAAATTTATATTCCAACTTTAATTAGATGAATATGAGTCCATAATCGTCGAGAGTTGACTTCAATATATGGTTGACACAACTGGCCGTTCGATTTATAAACGGTTAATGTCCGCTAATTTCGTCATATATAATATATAATATACTTGCGGAAATTACGTTTAAATCCATTCAAAATGCTGGAGAAACCCTTTCCATACATTCCTTTTCGTTGACTGCGATATTTTCAGCTGCTCCATCTACGCTTGGATTTACAGTAGGAAAGAATCATTGCATGTGTCATCATTCAGCCACTGAATTTTCCTACACAGTTCGAAGGTAAGTCCATATTTCCATTATATTTCGCCTTGGTTGAGGATTCTGTAGAAAAAAGAGCAATTTTTCTTAAGAGGGTCTGCGCAAAATCGGGGAAGAAAGACTAGGCTAGAAACAGCCCAAATCTAGCTGAGTGAGGAAATCGGAAACTGAAGAACTTTTTCCTTTTTTTGCTGTGGTGATTATTGTTGTTGTGAAAGGAGCATTATTACACAGTGATCTCGTCGGAACCCTAGATTCAAGCCAATCACCGCCGAGGAAGACGCCGAGCATGGAGCAAAATCAGGCCCCTCTGACCAAGTCAAACGATCCGTTAGGTCTCAACAAGATCAGCAAGAACATCAAGAAAAGCCCCTTACACCAACAACCCAATTTCCCACCTAGTCAACAACCTCAGCCCCATGTCTACAACGTAAACAAGACCGATTTTCGAAGCATAGTACAGCAATTGACGAGCTCCCCTCTTCGCGAACCTCTACCTAGACCACCCCCAAACAACCCTAAGCCACCGAACAATCGGCTACAGCGTGTTAGACCTCCCCCTTTAGCCCATACGAGTCGACCACATCCACCTTTACACCCTCAAAGACCCGTCCCTTCACAGCCTCAGCCTTTCAATAATGTTCAGTATTCGAATCATATGGTAAGGCCTCCTTTCGATCCACAGTTATTGTCAACTAACTTGGTTTTCCCGCCAACTCCAAACGATGTTTACTCGAAGAGTAATGAGTCGCCCGTGTCAGCTTACATGCGTTACCTTCAAAGCTCGGTTATGGATTCTAGTTCTCAACAAGGGCGGCAGCTTCGACCTTCTAGGCCTTTGGTTCAAGCTCAGCCTTATTATCCTCTAACTCAACCTCAGTTAGTTCCTAACCATGATTCTAAGCAAATCTCTTATCCAGTGGTTAATGCACCACCAGCCCTATGCCTCCATCGCCTCGTTTGAGGGGTCCAACGCAGGTTATTAATCTTGTCTCGACTGGGCCTAGTATTCCACCGCCTTTATTACAGTCTCCGAGTTCTCAGTTTCTCTTGCCTTCGCCGGGGGGATTCTTTGGCTTGCTGTCTCCGCGTTCGCCTTATCCCTTACTTTCGCCCGGGTATCAGAATTTGCCACCGCCGATTTCGCCGAGCTTTATGTTTTCACCTATTGGGCAGGCGGGCATTTTGGGGCCACCTCCTTCGCCTGGGTTTGGATTTCCTCTGTCTCCTTCGGGATTTTTCCCTCTATCAAGTCCGAGATGGAGGAGTTGACGATACCACTTTATAGTAAAAGCTCGAAGTCATTACAAGTGCTGCTCCTACAGAGGTTTGTTTGTTTGTTTAGAAAGTTCCGTTTAGGTGAATCTCTTTTCTGTAATCTGTTTGTAAGCTGTGGATAACGTTTACTTCGAATGGTGTAGTGATTGTCGATTATTTGGTTTCGATTGATAGTCCCACTATGTTCTTAATTGAAACTGTTCAACAAACAATATCTCATTGACTGCTATTTTCATGTCTCTTTCTCCACCATTGCTGTACTGTTTGCTTGTGTGGGTTGAAGGAAAGCTAACGTAGCTTCCTTGAATTGTGGTGGCTTAGTTGCTTGTCTACTTCAGTTCATGCACTGTGAACTATGATCCCTTTATAAGTGTCGGCTTGGAGATTAGATTGAAGAGGAAAGTTCACATTTTTCTTGTTCCTATCCAATTAAGGGCTGCTTTCAAACGAATACCCTTTGCTGAAAAAAGTGCACTATTATTACTAATTTATTGCACCTATCTAGTATTGCTCCATCCAGTTAAAGTCCCATTAAGAGTGACTTCTCCTTAACACTAGATAGGGTTTTAAACTAACACGCCACAGCCCATCTCAGTTCAACCTCTTTTTAATGATAATGATAAAGGCTCTCTTATGTCTAAATGTAGAAAAAGTTAGACATTTCAAATAAAATATTCAAATCTCCTTGTGGTGGTTTGGTACCAAATTGAAGCATCATGACAATTGCAAGGTCTTGTCTACTTATTTACTAAAGGTTGTAATGGTATCAGCAGTTAGTTCTCGAGTATTTTTATTCATTAATATCCGTTGTATGTATGTAAATCAGTAAATGCGCTCAAGTACCATCAAATGTGTCGAATAATGGTATATTATATAGTGGTAGTTGGAAAAGGGCCTAAGGTGACCAAAAGCTAGATTTTAATATAGAATACAAATCTCTTCTGCCTCTATAAATACTTCCAAGTTCCAAGAACTAGTTTCACATATACAACAGTAAATTTCGATGGGTTTATTATTAGCTCTCAAAAAGCAATTTTCCATGGTCGTCGTCGTCGTGATATTCGCTTCTTCAAATCTGTGCTATGGAGAAGCCGCGACTTATATATCCTCTAGAGCAACTTATTATGGGAGCCCTGAATGCTCAGGCAATCCAAGTAACGAACAAACTGATCTTTATTTGATTTACATATTAATTAATCATTTCAAAATCTTTAAAAAAAACATTTTCAGCTGGTGCTTGTGGGTTCGGCGAGTACAGTCAAACGGTCAACGACGGTCAGGTGACCGGAGTTTCGAGGCTTTACCGTAATGGAACTGGATGTGGTGCATGCTACCAGGCAATAATATATACATATACACATACATATGTATATATATCATATAATATCATAACATAAGCAAACTAATGTAATAATTATATAATTTATTATAGGTAAGGTGCAAGATCCCAGCAGCACATTGCAAGGAAGAAGGAACGGAGGTGTTCGTAACGGAGAAGGGGATCACAACACTGACTTCATACTCAGCGCACGAGCTTACGCCAGCCTGGCACTTCCCGACATGGCGGCCGAGCTCTTGGCCTATGGAGTGGTCGACGTCGAGTTTCGAAGGGTGCCTTGCAAATATAGCAGCAGCTACAACAACAACTTAATGTTGGAAGTCCACGAAAAGAGCAGCTACCTGCTGGGATATTTGGCTATAGTCGCAGTGTACCAAGGCGGGGGGCTATATGATATTACGGGCGTCGATGTGTGGGTGGTATGTAGTAATAATAATCATAATAACAACAATGTAATTACATGCGTTGTTAAATACGTATAAAAAAAATTAGATGTTTTGGAAACTATTTGTTTGTGTTATTGGATAGGAGGATTCCAAGCAATGGAGGTGTATGAGGAAAGTGTACGGCGCGGTTTGGGACATGGAGAACCCTCCGAGGGGGTATGCTTTAAGCCTTAGGTTTCAGGCCACGGCTGTAATAACGGGAGAGGTGAAGCTCGTCCAAGTCGCCAATGCGATACCTAGCGATTGGAAAGCTGGAGCTGCATATGATACTTCTATTCAACTCAATTAATATGTTTATTTGTGTATTATGGAGTTGTAACATACCAGTTTGCAACTATAGTAAGTACCCTTGTGTGCTTGTTTCTGCTTTGCAATAATGATGTCAAGTGTAATCTTTTTGTGTGTTTCGGGTTTGAGCTTCAGTGTAGTAGTTGATGTAAAAAGCAAAGGCTTTGGTTTTCTCAAAATCATATAACGCATACGCAATGTTGTGCAGTGCAGTGTACACAAATTACAAGTTTACAACAAGTAACTACTACTGGCCTTGTCTCTGCAGCAGCTTTTTTTGATTTCGAACAGTCTCACAGCATGGAGCGAAAAACTCGTGCGTGAGAGCTTCATGAGCGCTAATCCTACACCGAGGATTGACCGTCAGGCATTTGTCCAAAAGATCGAATAAAGACTTTGGTACAGCCTTCAGGAAATCTGGCTTTCGCGTATTTACAGCACACCAGTCTCGAAGTTTGATGGGCGGCAAGTATTTCGTGTCAAAAAGATCCTGTTTTTGAAGTATCCAGTCATGTTCAAAATTCAAAACTAGAAAACAAAGATGAGATTTATAAATGTCTTGTGAGTGACAGATTACATACCATAGGGAACGATGATTCTTGGTTGTGCAGCTTAGCCACTTCCCAAAGATCTTCGCTGCCTCTCAATCTGGCAATCTCTTTTAAGTTCCTTCGTGAGCATAAACATATATGATTACTGCGTGGGTAATTAATATATGAAGAATGATACTTGTGATGAGGATTTTCATGTTTTGTCCTTACTGATCAGTGTCACCAACGAAAGGCGTTCGCCCGATGGTGAGGTATAGTAAGGTCACCCCAGCAGACCATATGTCTACCTTAGGGCCTTGGTGAAGTGATCTCAATAATACCTGCACGCAATGACATTTTGCTGTTATATTCGTATATAATTAATGATCAACCTCTACTCCAAGGACACATACCATCTTAAGACGAGAAAAATCTCAACTTCCAATTCTAGATTACGGAACTCAATGGGACAGTTCTAAACTGGAATCACTAGAAATGGAACTCAGTAATTTTAGATTAGGCTATTTTTTTGCAATTCAGGCTTTTTAAGTAACGTTTCCTTTCTTCTTTTTTTTTTTTTTTTACCTCTGGAGCTTTAAAACCTTTAGTTCCCATGCATGGACCTTCTTGTCTTTGCTTTTTGCCATCACCTATCAACAAATTATAAGCAGGTTCAAGTCAATTTCAAGCCCATGTGTCTCTTGTAGTTATAAAAACTCGAGGAAGAAAGGGAATAAGTGCATAGCATTTACGTTTTTGTGACCCCGCACCAGCAATAGCACTTCCATCTGCATGCAGTGGCATTGGAGTTACGTAAAAGAACGAGGTGTATGCATCTCCACGAGGTGCTTCAACTCGCTTCCGCTTAGATGTGGTGACACTTACGCGTACTTGCTCATGATTAACCCCATGCAAGGCTTCTTTGGCCAGACTAAGCAACTCTTTCCTACCTTGGCTTGGTAAGGGTTCTCTGAAAATCCACCTGACTGAGTTTTAGTGCTTTCCTTTGCCGATGTTACACCAGAGCCTTCAACGCCTTGGCTTTTAGTGATGTCCTTGCTGCTACTTTTTATTAAAACATTTGCCTTGCCAGTCTTTTTTGGCAAAGCTCCAGTTGGTAAAAGTGGTTTCAAGACTTTTTCTGTATTCTTATGGCCCGTTGCTGGTAATTTCGTCGTTGTGTATTTCCTATTTCTCTCGGATGATTTGGGATGCGTAATAGGAATGTGATCATACTTCTGCATGGAATCGGATTGAGCACTGCCTGAAAATGATAAGAAATGATCCACATAACCAAACATGGAAGATGATAGAAATGGATCCACTTAGAGGAACATGACTCCTCAAATTATATTATGCAAACTTTGAGGCTCATTTTGTACCGGGCTTGAAATTGCATTTATTAAGAACAAGAACTCACCAGCAGTCACGTATTTCTTGCGGTAATCCTGCACAATAGTATTAAGAAAAACACCAAAAAACACCTTGGGTTAAGATTGAAAGGATAATGTAGGCCAAAAAAAGTTCTACGACTTTACAGGCGGGTTCCAGTATGACTAACCAAAGCAAGATTGAAATCAATCAGGTAACCTTTATTGGTCTTGCGAGAGTAAAGAAAATTCCCAGGTTTAACATCTCTGTGAACAACACCCTGAACACATATAAGAACATTTGTTTGATAATTCTTTGTTAGAGAAGAATCCAACTTGACATAGTGAAACTTGCATCTCCAAATACTCATACCTGATCGTGTAAGTTTGCAAGGGCTTGGAACATACAGTATCCATACCACTGTAGTTGAAAAATATTTATTTCTCTCTTCAAAACCTTGGAAGTCAAAATACAATGGTAAATCAGGAACCACAGATAATCCTGAATATGATATGCTGCTGAAGAAAGAGTTCAACATGATTCGAAGTACCTCAGGCCTATCATGATCTACATGCTCCAACACAAGACAGTCACAATTTCCATGCTTAAATGAACCTTCATACTTGATTACAAAGTTTTTCCCCCTGCCATTAAGTGAAGTAACAGTGAGTACTGCATACTACCAAAAACTGAACTCGGATTTATGATTTAATATACCCCAATTGTTCGAGCATTTTCAACTCATTATGCACATGGCTTCGATTAGCAGTGGCATGAGGACCTGGAAAACAGATGGGGGCAGTATAAAAATTCATTCCCTATATTATGGTGAAGTCAGAGAAGAATGTTTTTCCCGTGTTTTCATAACAAGGCATAATGAATTCTACAAACAATTCTTTCAGAAACTACGGCCATAATAAAGGATAACAATTAACAAATCACTAGTTCTTTATGCGGTCAGTGTTATTTACTGGTTAACAAACAGGGCAAGCGTTTACTGAGGCTACACCCACTATGAGACAGCATGATTATGCTGAATACATGTAAACCGTGCGTGAACACAAAATGAAAAGTGGTAACTAACATTTGATGGCAAACGTAACTCCATCAGTTTTTCTCTTTGCCCTGTAAACAGTACCGTAACCACCTGCACAAGTTGATATGAAGTTATTAACTAACTCTATTATCACTGTGACACATAATTTCCCAACAGATACATGAATCGTAATTGGCAACACACCTGAACCCTCTTCTGCCTCTATATCAAAGCATTCAAAATCAGGATAAGGTTTCTTAGTGCCATCATTCTACAAAACAAGAAAGTTGGTTTCGGGCTTTAGATATTAATATTTATGATATAGTAGTTAACGTATTCTGTAATGGCAGATGTAAACATTTACACTGTTGGCGATAGTACTCTTCTCCGTTTTCGCAATCTGTGTTTCCATATGTCGTTTAGAATTCACTTTCTGGATGCCTTTTACTTGTTGCTTAACTTGAAGCAGTTTCTTGTCACTCTTCACTTTTTGTGACCCGGGATGAGGAAGGCCTTTGTTGTTGGCCATGGTTGAGCCTATCTCCTCCATCACAATTACTTCATCATTGTGGGGAAGGGAAGAACCCTCAAACTGAGTTAGAATCCTTCCCTGAATCTGAAAGTGACATGCTCTTTCTGTGTCGACCGGAGTAAGGTTTAAATCTAGATCTTCAACAAAAATTTTTTCATGGTTATCCAGCGGTGATTCTTCTGTCAGAGTGGCATTTATTTGTTGATTCTCCAAGTGACTTTTGCTTCTAAGGAAATCAAACGCATACACTTCTGCTCGTGAATCTCTCATCGGTTCATCTATTTCTAACTTAACTGAGTCACAAATATCTCCAGTAACTATATGATTTATGCCATCAGATTCTTCAGCTTTGCCGAGTTCCAAAGTCCTCCGTTGATGGGCACACTCTATCGTTTCTTCTTCTTGTATCGTGTCCAGAGGATATGGAAATTTATCTTGAAAACGAAATCAGATTGATGTCTTGTTCCATGTAAGTAGTCTGATGCCTCCCTTAAACAACCAACTTCCAGCTCTTTACTTCTCTGACAATTCTGTGTCATACAAAACGTTTGTCCTGAACTGGGAGTAAACTCAAACATAATAGGTGCGAGCATTTCCTTCTCCAGTTCTAGAAAACCACATTCATACAGGCTTGATGGTCCGGAGACACTTGTTAGCACTTCCAAATCCTGCCAGATTGTGGGATTAAATGTCGAAAGAGAATAAAGACACAGTTCAAAGTGCAGCATGCGTGAATAATAGACCAATTCGGTTTTATAAAAAATACGCAGCAATCCGTTGAAGATGCAAAGGCATGGTAATTATCCAAGGTAGAACATGGCAGAATATGAACAATTAATTTTGGGTGCAACAGAGCCCGCGAATTCAGAAAACAAAGCAGTCAGACTTTGACACTATAATTCAGCACCGAGTTGGGCAGATTAATATCGCACCAAAACCTATACACCAACGAATATGAAGGCTTGAGGACATACCTCTGGAACTCCACCAGGCACGCTGATGACCATCTGGTTTCCGTTCTCTTCTTCTGTCCATCAAAGAGTACGTAAAACAAGTTACATAAAACAGAAACTCGACGTGTTTAACGCAAACTAACATTAACACTGCAAATAAATCGCGCAACATTTTTACCATTTAAATCCAGCATAAAACGCCTCTTCATCAAACTCGGATCAGAACAGTCAGCCATACCAGAAGTCAGTCTCTTCATCTTCCTGCTGTACGTCACCACAACACTACTTCGAACCCAAACGACTCGCAAAAACCTTCGCTGCAAATTCAAAGACGCCCTCGCCGCCGAAAATTCCACCAAAACAGCCACGTCAGCCCGAGATTTCGCAACTGAACTGAGGAATTGTCGGAGATACGAAGCCGCGGGAAAAAGGGATGATATGTCGGCGAACCGAAGAGGACAGCCTCGACTGCTCAAAGCTCCGTGAGTGTTCCAAGAGCCGGAATAGACACTGCTCACAGTCGCGACGGCGGGTTCAGCTTTCGGCGGTGGAACCTTCTTAGGCATTCAGATCTGAGCTGAAATCAACGAAGTTCTGAAGAGGCGGGAAGATAAATATTCGCGACCTCCCTTTCATAATAAGCGCTGGATTAATTAGAATTTGGCCCCTCGACTAATTCGTAAATTAGCGAATATCATCATCTTTTGCATTTAAAACCTTGACGTTTTCCTTTTAGATCAATTGGGTGTTCCGTCTTTTCGTCTACAAAAACTAGCCAACCAACACGGTCCTACAAATTTTCTTATATCACGATTCGATCCAACAACTTCTCTTTTCAGTTCAATTACATCCTCACTTGTGCAATACAAATACAATACATAAAAAATCACAGAAAACAACTTCAAACTGCAATAACGGATGGAAGTTTCAGACAATGCCGCCAAGAGGATTTCCACTCTGCTAGTACGAAGCTCGTCTTCCCCGACAACCTCGTAAGGTTTTCGAACGACTCATTTTTATTTTTTTTTCGTATTAAAGAGCATTTCGCACTCGATCAACGAGCCTTGAATCGATTGTTGGTTTCTAAAGCAAGGTTGGATACTTGGCATCAAGAAAATCTCTCAAAGTCTTTGCAGCTTTGTGGCCACCCATCAGTAGCGCAAGCTTATCAATTGGAAGTAGGGCAAGTTCAGACAAGCTTTTACAACCATCCATTATTGACCTGTAATTAGAATCCGTAACACCTGGTAACCTTCTCAGGAATTCGACCGCCGACGTATTGTAGTTTTCGGCTCTGCCAATCATAAACAAATAATTTTTTTAAAAAAAGAACTCTATATGTAATTAATTGCAACAGAGAAGAATCCGTAGGAAAAATCTCACCTAACATCGTTTTCGATAACACCATCTTCTGAAGGGACGCCGACTCTGATAGCCTTAGCCTCGTCCGGTTCGTCTTGATTTGCTTTTAGTGCAGCGAAAATTTCAGCTGTAGCGTGTAGGCTTCGAGACCACACGATACGAAGCCGAGGAAAATGGAGAACTAAAAGTGACAGTTTGGATATGATGTTGTTTGGCGTTACATCGTCGCTAATTTCACTTGCAGACTGCATAGACAAAGCAAAGGCCCATGTGTTGGAAGAAAGAAAAATCGAAATTTCGCCAACTTGTAATAATTAGTAGAATGAATGAGTACCTGAAATGAAAAGCTTTTATCTTGCGAAAATTCGATGAGGAGGACGGGGATTCGGTAATAACGGGACATCATTTCCACCTGGTTAAATAATCTCCCAGAAGAGAAGCTGCCAAAAAGATCTTGTATGCTCTTGCGTTCAACGCATATCAGCGGGGATAGTATGTAATCGCCAACTTCAAGAGTCACTGGGATGATACGTAGCCCTTTTTGGTGGAGAACATTAGGAAGGCTGCTCATGAACTCCCTCATGTCGACGATGACCTGGCGAAATAGAGAATACGTTAATGAAGTGAAGTGAAGTTCGACAAAATTTTAAGTCCAGCAATGGATCATCACCGACCTGCATTTCCTTTTCTGCTTCTTTTTTTCCACCGGCTTTTCTGGTAAGCAAATTCTGCGCATTGATTGCTTGAGGCTCATGAGAAGAACTAGCTTCTAGAAGTTGCTCGTCCTGATTTTAAAGAATTACGAAAGTCAATGGACAAATATGTTGAGAAGAAACAAAATTACGATACCGATAAATTACAGCTAGTGAAAAAAAAAAACCCAACACCGACGCAACTGATATCATTAATGCTCCAAATAAAGGCTAAATGACTGGCGATGAATGAATAAAATAAAATGTTACACACCTGACTGACTGGGATCGTCATTAGAGACTTCTGCCTGATCAGTGACTCAAATGCTCCATTTTCCCGGCGTATACTAGCTTCAAACTTACGGACCTCAGTGGAATCTTCGTAAAATAAGAAATACACTTTCAATTTGGCAGAGGGATTTTCGGATTTATAAACTTCGATCTCCCTGACAAACGCCATGTCAGGGTGATATAAAATTATGGTGGAGGGACGTAAGTCATCGAGTACGATCTCTTCATTATCCAGGGCATGGAAATGCAATGGAGGGAGCGGATCATTGTTTTCAAGTCCAACATCATGCTCGGAGTTCCGTGCTCTAGGGCTTCGACTTCTAATAAGGATCCCAGATTCAATGCTGGTTTTGGGATCCGAATCAGTTTTGCCAATCTTGGATTTTTTCTTTCGATTCCCACTCGTCTTTCCTTTAGTAAGGTCACCACTATTCCCTTCTCCAGCATCTAACTTCCTGTTAGCTTCTTTGCTAATTTCATGTGCTGCGGCTAGCAGCGCGTCATTTTCAAGCTTGCTAATGCTGCTAACTTCGGTTTTTTGTACAGAAACAGAGGGAATGAGACCATCAAGAATTCCAAAACCTTTAGGTGACTTCTTTGGTTTCTTTTTGTTATGTTTAGGTAATGCGTGCAACTCGACTTTACTAAGCAAATACTTCTCCCATTCCTCTCGCATGACCTTCATGATAAGCAGATAGTTTTATTATTACTTCAGGAAAACCAGGGGTTTCAAGTTCGTTATAAGCTTGAACCCTTGAATCTATGGGGATCTAAAGAGAAGGGTCTTAAAAACCTGACGCTGGCCTTTGATTATGGAATCTTGGAGCTTCATACAAGAGCTTTCGTCCTTGCATGCAATGAGAACTATTCCACCTTGATCTCCTCCAACAATAAGATGTTCCCCTTCAGTCACTTGCTTCTGTCTTTCCACTTGAACTTCACCAAGAATCTCCTGAAATAGAGGCAATACATTATCCATAGCTGCACAATATCAATAATGCTCAATAAATTGAAATGAAGTCACTCACTCACACTCAAGACCTTCCACTTAGGTGGTTCTTCCAATATTTCCTCCAACACTAGCCCAGTTTCACTGCTTGCAGAAGGATCTATCCCAGAGAGAGAAATGAAATGGTGAAGTGAAAAGTTTGTAAATCTAATAAAGATTAAAGACATTCAACCATATCCATAGACATGCCAGATGCAGCTTATAATCATGAGTCATGACTGCCATTCATCACCAGATAAAAGCTTCAATTCTACAAAGATTATGATCCAAAGGCGGCGTCGGGCTAAACATAAGATAATAAAAAGGAAGACTTACCGTCTTTTTTCTGGTTCCCTTCTAATTTTCTCTTTCTGGTAGATACAATTTTACCTTGAACATCTGATTTGTCCACTTCTGTCCTACCAAACCGATAAACCCGCTTTTTTGCATACTCGAATATTTTATAACTAGACTCAGCAAAAATCCAAACAGATCGAAAACTTTCAGATGCTCTCAGAGAGTCCAGATACTTCAGGTAAGTCACTGCATCATACCTGCTACACCCCAAAGAGAACCAACTATGCAATGAAGACTAGAAGCAAAGTAATCCTCAAATGTGCAACTTTCATATATCAGATTGACATGAATGACACTATCACGGAAAACAAAAAAGGAGTAATAGCATAATTTTATTTAACAGAGTACCTTGCTAGATAATCCAACAACTTGCGCAGTGTCTTCAAATCTGAAACAAGCTGTTTTGTTCTCTTCCCTAGCGTGTGCCAAATTGGATCCAACTGTCGCCTGACAATCTCATCAAAGGACTTGAACAGGGCATTTTCTACGGTAAGATCTTCCACATCAACCTTGTTTGTCTTCCTCATCTCCTTTAGACACGCATCCATTACCTCAATCACTGCCTTCTGAATCTTAATCATGTATGATGACATTGGCACCCTAATGTCGATCACCTCTGGGGGAACTCTTTCAAGATCCTCCGAGACATACACATGAAACCTAGGCCAGAGGTGCAGCCTCCTCAGGTAAAGACACTTCAATATCCGCTCCGCCTTGGCAAAACCTGACACCATAGCTTGCGGCCTGTCAGTAAACGCCCACACATACAAAGGCGACGAATCGTTCCTATTAAGACCACTGGCATAACTCCGCAAAAGCCTAACAATGAAAGCCTCCGTGGAAGTCTCGGACAGCGAATGAGCATTAAGTATAATCACTCCAGCAAGAGAACCAATCGGAAATCTCCGAGTGAGCAGATCCACGATTAAAATCCTACTCGTGATTAGAAACACCCCGCCCGAAGTGTACAGAGATAAACGGTGCTGCACGGTAAGCTCGGAGGTGATCGAACCGGTGACACCGGCGCAGTAAACCGATAAATATGAGGACGACGACGACGTCGCATTGAGGATGAGCACGGTGCCCTTCGAAGCGTCGTGGTGGTGCTGGATTAGCGATGCGAGTAGCTTATTAAGACCGAGGCCGGACGAGAGAACCACGAGGCCACCGCCGGCGTCGGCGATGAGGTCGCCGATGATGTGCTGATGGAACGAAAGCATTGCTTATAATTTAGCCCTTTCTTATTTTAATTTCGTTTTAGGTAGGAAAAACACCCGCCTGAATCTGAACTACGGCGCGCCGGTGGGGCGGGAAGGTTAACTTGGCGGTGGTTTAGCTTTTACAATTTTATTTGGGCCAAGAACAGCTTAAATGGACCCAATCGATCACCACAAAAAATAACAAAGCCCAATTCAGGCCCAAATACTTTATATAAAAATCTGCACTAGCCTCAAAATATTAATATCAAAATCCATTCAAAGTTAACAGTTCTATATGTTAGAACTCCTCAAAGAGGTTGATTAAAGCTGAGATATGACCATCTTCTTCTTCAGCCCTATGTTGCAACGTCCTCAACCTCCGAGTTGAACACGAAGCTCGGAAACGTCGTGGTTATATCCCTTGCGCAACACAAAAGGGAAGTTATCACATCAACAAATTTTGCGTACCATCGAATATTTACTCAATGCCTGCGACTTACGCGAGGAAATGGAAAAGAAATGCATGAACATGAAGAACATCTAATGTATGTGTAAATTACCTGAGATAAGGAAGTGTCATTATTTTCATCAACGACGGGTTTCGAGCAACAAAGTTGTGCCATTCGGACTTGTCGATTTTCCCGTCTTGGTCGACATCTGCTTCTTGAAAAGTCTGTCAGAAGGCTCAACGGTCACATACTCAACATTCATACATAGTATAAACCCGACGAGCTTCTCAAACTTCTACGTTATCTGTATCTTCTCATCGAAGTTAGGTAAGCAAGCTTAGAATGATCCATTACTTTATCTGTCTCTAAAACTTATCTTAATGTTTGGAGATTTATTCATTTAAAGTTCACCTTGTCGAGTATTATCTCAATAGTCTCATTAGCCAACTTCATCTCCGACTCACAAAGAAGTGCTACCAACATTTGCTTAACCTGCAAAATATGACATTTCATGAACGAACAAGATGATTATACATCTCTGCATAAGAGATGGATGCTATTCGATACACCAACACTTTGTCGCCTTGTCAGTATTCTCTACAAAATCGTTCTTGGTGGAAAGATAAGAAATGGACCAAATTACCTCTTGTCGCTCGATATATCCAGTTCCATCCATATCATAAAGCTTGAAAGAAACTTCAGGTTGCAAATTGCATAAGTCAGAACAATATAGTCGACTACGCAAAAGAAAGGGGCAAGTGTAACAAACTATTTTATCAGGAATTTTCATTCTCACAATCAATTTTATCTTCTCGTGGGGCATTCGGGTGGAAAACATCGAGTGATCTAACAAAATCGCCAAAATCAATGACTCCCTTTTGCTTCACGTCAAAGAGATGGAAAATCTGCAAGAAAGATGACAAGCGCAACCACATGGTTTCATCATAAAATGGGGGAAGAACAACATTTTCAAATATTTCAAGGCCATATAAGTTTTCCGTCGAATAGCATTAAACAAGCTCTTATCGAAACCAAGTCCACCGTAACACATCACCACATGCTTAACAGAATAGGCGATGATAAAGGAAATAAAATCAAGTCAGCGAGTTATATTTGTAAGAACCACTGTGGAGACTGGAGAACCATACCCGATTTGCAAAAAGATTCTCCTTTTTTCTGTTCTTGAACAAGGCCAACTGTAGTTCTTCCTGCATAATAGAGGGCACATACAAAGTTATGATTAAGGTATGTGCATTCATCCCTGAGGAAAAACTCAAGCTGTTAGCATAGAATGGACAATGTACTCTATCTCTGCTACGAGTAACAATAACTTTGAAGCTAATGAGAAAAATGTTGTAGAAGCCAAAGACAAGAAGCCAAAGTTTACGTAGAATCACTTGATGTTTACCATTAGTATTTTAAGCGATACTTCGGAAATGATATTTATTGCAAAATATATCGGCAGTGTTAAATGGCACCATTTCTTGAGTGCAGAAAAAGTATATTTTTTTTCTTTTTCTTTTTATGCCACATCCTACACAGTCTTCTTAGTTGTCTCTCATCGAAGCTTCATTTAACATACGAGCAAGCTAGAACAACTAGTCTTATAACAGAACTGAAAGTAACAGAAGATAGCATCACCTTATTTATCAGCCCGTCGTCGATTACGGAACTGCTAATGCTCTTAAACAGCTCAAAGAGCGCTTCAACCTCACTCACACTAACTGCAATAGTATGGGGAACAGAAGATTTTTGGGTGAAATTGGGAAAAAAGGAAAAACAAGATCAACATACAACTCAATCAGATACTTTTTTAGAGGATAAAGTGCTTCATCGAATAAATGAGAGAAACTAAACGTTCTTTGGGGTTGACAAGTGGCGAGTAGTTAGCTATTACATAATTGCGAGAAGTGCAACCAACTTACAGGCAGTTTGAGAAGCAAGCAGAACGGGATCTTCACGCCCAGGAAATTGCTTCTTCGAAGTGGAATGGAAACAGCCCATTTACTGAGGGAAGAGCCTCCCTTGGTGTGCTTGTGCCTAGTGCTCAGGCTTCACTACAGCATATAATCAACATCAGAATGCAGATATCAGAAAATGAATCAAACCCAAAGTGGGAAACAACCAATACTCAACACCTCAATGGCCACAAACATGTCAACAGATTGATGAAACAAGATAAGTAAGAGCTGTTTGATGGTGCAATCATGGAAGGGTCTAGGCTTGGATTCTGATTCTTGTACGCAGTTCTAGTAAGAAAACAGATGGAGCTTATATTGTCCATCTAACTAGGTGAAAGTCCATGTTTGCCGCAGAATTAAGGCTAGCCAATTGCATAAAGTAAAACAAACGAAAACCTAAACCTTTTTTCCAACAAAAAAGGACGATTCTTCACAAGGACTATTCTCACGAAACCGAAACCAGAAAACACAAATGTTCAATAACTTGACAAGCGAACATATAAATGGGGAGTTCATCTGCTACAGAAGAACAACAATGATTCAGAACTGCAAAGGAACAACCTGGTATTACAGTTAAATGATAATGAAGACGATGATCGACAAACACTGCGGAGATACACGAGCTTCCTTGAGGTAGTTATCCTACTTGCAAAAAGATTTCAGATGCAAGCAATTTTCAAGGGCGTGGGAAGTAAAATTACGATACGGTTTTCGAAATAAATAGTTTACTTTTTAATTAACAAAAATATTTGCGTCAAGTCGTGGTTTCCCTCCCAAGGGAATTAAATTGCATGGCACGATTGAGAATATTACTCTTTCACAAAAAGGAATATTCCACACGTTATGATTGAATGCCTATGTTTAGGCGAGTATCTTAAATCAATGCTTCTTCTCGTATGGTTGATGGCTATTTATATTTTAATAATCATGTGGCCATTAAGAAAGATATAGAACTGCTTCGTTATTCGGTAAGTAAAATCGATAGAATTAATTAGATGTCAATTAGCATTTGTTCTCGCACATGGCATGGTATTATTGACCAGACAAACAACGCCCGCCTCACTTTTTTCTGACTATCTTATTAGCAATTGGAACTTCAAAATATATATCGGACTATTCTTACATATTGACCCATGCCACGCTTACTTTTCATTTTGCATGGACGCAATTTTTCAATATTTATTTCATTTTTTCACTCGGATTATCCCCATAGGCCATAACCCTTGACTTTTACTACGAAAATCCACCCACCTTCCCCTTAAATCATCAAATTATACAAATAACCTCTACATTATTTATTCCCCGATTAATTGACAAATATTCATGATGTAGTAATACATATCATTGTCTTTTAAAAAAACAAGTGTACCAATATTTCGCCAAATAATACTCCATAACCATTCAAGCAGGCGAAGACAACGCCAATCATCATAAACTAATATAGCACAAAATGTATCGAAACAAAACCAAACTACCAAGCAAATTGCCTCTGGCAGCTATTGCAAAATGGTCCTTGAACAACATAATTTTACCGTATCTTTTCTCGTTTGCGATCGATCACAACGATTCGGGGCTCATGGAAGGCCTGATCCTCGACGGCATCTGCTGCATTCTGCCTCCAAATTTGGGCGTAATCGACATTTTATCCAAAGAGCAGTCGAAATCGTCATCTTCGTCGCTGTCTTCTTCCTGGCTTCCACGGTGTGGAATGTCGATGCCATTCATCTCATCACAATCCTCGACGATATCTTCATCATCGCTAGTGCAGTACTCATCGTCGTCGTCATCGTAAGTACTTCTCACCATTGACCAGTATATGTAATTTGGACGGATATATCTGATAAAAAAAATTGCGAGAAGATTGAGTATATAAACGGAGGTGTCGACTCTCTGAATGGAAATGCGAGCAGGCGAGGTTAAGGTAAACAAATAACCTGTCGCATTTCCTTAACAAGCATGGATCGAAAGGAAAGAACATGTCAAGTGCACCAAATGCCTGTAAATGGTCGGTTTCCTGAATATCGTGTCTGAAGTCTTGGAGACCAATAAATAAGTGATTCGCCTTTGATAATCGGAGAAACTCGTCGACTATCGAGCGCAGGCAAACCTGTGGAACAAAATATAGTAAGACAAGATAGAGCTGAATAGAAGTCAAATAGAAAAATCCTGACATATTACTCTTTCTTTTCTTTTTTACAGAAAAGAACTGACGAACTGATTCATGGCATTGTAAGCTTTACACACCTGCAGTGGTTTCAATGGATGCCCGAGGACGGTCTCGATTTGCATGCCGAGTAGCTGTGACTTAATCTTGGGCACATCGAGCATTTGTCTCATGCGAAAGCAAAGAACATACATGATGGCCTGCATCACAGCTAAAGCTATTGAGCCCATAGAACTTTTAAGAAGTGAAAGGGAAAAAAACATTTTTTGCAGTAAAGTAGCAGAAATGAGGATTAACATTTGACAAAACCAAATGACAAACGAAAATTATTTAAACCATATCAACATTAGGGTAGTAGAGACAAATCTGTAGTAAGACTACACCTGACATCCAGCATAGAACACTTTATGGGCTTTCAAATTTGTTTTGCCGCTCTGCTCAAGATTCTGGCAGTAAAGGAAACACCAATTCACGACCCTGAAGCATCATGTCAAAGGAATCAAAACCAAGCAACAAAATGTGATATATATTAATCTTGAAATCTTTCTCTCAGGAAGGATAGATGCACACAGACCTTTCAAGCATTGATGCTATAAGTGAGGCCGAAACAAATTTGGCCCGAGCCAAATAACTAGCAAGATAGGCAACAGCGCTCAATCTGTGATATAAGCAGAGAACTTCAGTCCAAGAATGATTCATGACATGCTAATATAAACCAAAATTTTGGAATAAAATGTGAAGTTCGGTTATTTTTTTACACTAAGACGATGGCTTTTTAGCATGCAGAAGTGACTTTTGGTAACCGACTTGAGAGAAGATTGGCTACAGGAATATATTCGACTAAACAAGAGCTACCCCTAATATTTGATAATTCCTGGAAAAAACCAGATAGTTACCTCCATTCAGCATTTGGGCTGTTCATAAATACATCTACAAGTAAATTGGCAAACGTCTCTCCGCATTGTTCAGGATCCAGAGAGCAAGAGTAAAACAGGACAAACTACAAAGCAAGAACAACACATTAAAGAAGAAAAACAGACCAAATGTTGCAGTTGATGTGAGTTGCAAAACATCAAAAGCCAAGAGAAAAAGTAACAGACTCAAGTACTGAAGGAGGCGCAAGAAATTTAGAAGGCTTTCAAGAAATTACCTGCGCAAATTTTGATTTGTATGCTGTCAAAATTGTTCTACGAAATGAACTGAGGAGGGTTTCGAACACCTGAAGCATCATCGAGGTACACTATCAAAATACTGAGACTGACGCATCAGCACAGTAAATAATGATAAAACAAGTTACCTGCGTCAAACGATTAGTCTCATGACAGCTTTTGATGTGTTCCAAAGTAAGCACCATCAGGCTATCTAACTTTTCAGCAACTTTATTTCCACTAAAGAATCTTTGTATTAAACCATCCCTTGTAAGCTGCAGACACAATCACAAACATCAACTTATTTAAAATGGCACATCAAACATGCACAACATTGATGTTCTGACGTGCGCTGTGTCCATGGTACCAGAATCTACCACTTTTGCGCATTTCAATAAACATTAATCATAGAATTGAAAATTAAATATCAACATAGGGAACGTAGATAACGTCTTACTTTGAAACGCTAGAAAGGATAATGACTACCTGTGTCGAATCTTCCTCAATTTGATCAACTTGCCCCTCAAAATCTTCCAGTTCCATATCAAAGATACCTTTCTGAAAATCCTCATCCATAATATCATCCCATGCTATTTCCACCTGTGATCAAAGCGAAAACCAATTTAGCATCATGGAGGCCATCAAAATGCAACACCACCAATTTTGGCACTAACTCACATCTAGTTCCACCAGCCGATCCACAATAGCAACAAGCATCGTGCGACCAAGCAGTTTGCCCATCACACCACATTCCAGTCTCAACATATTCTCTACATATATCACCTGATATTGGAGCTGCAATAAAACTATCATAAGGTTGAGAAGATCAAAGTAAAATAACATTATTACAACTATTCCTGCATGGTGCAGTTTTAGTTCAGTATGGCCTACAACTATATGCAGTCAACAACGCATAACATGACAGGAATATATACATAAATCATGTCTTACAGGTTTGTCAGAGTATATATTGGGCATTCTGGTCCTGACTATATTCTGTAATCTCTGAGGTGAAAGAGGAACCAAATTGCTGATGTCTTCCAAGGTCGAATGAATACGATCAAGAACTTGCTTCTTCTTAGTCAGACTCACGAATGGTGGTTGCTTCTGCATATCCACACGCTGAGAGCCAGAATATTTCGATGAGGGTGGCATGAAATTGACAACAAGCATCTCCAAACATAAATCAAGAAATTCTCCATTTGAAGAAGCCTAAAACAAGAATGGTAAGGAAGACAACAAAATGAGTATCCATTTGATTAGAAATGCCAGCAATAAGAACAGATGCAACCACTAAAGCATACCAATAAAACGAGCAACTCAACCAATGCATCCATCACATCAGTACTGTAATCCCACAGGCACATGCCAAGTATCTGAGAGTGAAAGCTTGTCAAGATGATATTTCATGTACGCGATACTGTATAGCTGAGCACATGTATAGGAACTCACAGAAGATAGAATTTTCTGATGGTACTTAATGTCGATACAAGAAATGGCTCCAGTAAGAGCCTTCAGACACGTCTGCAAGGTATTCGTAGTTAAACAACACAATCATCAACAGTCACAGCACATAGATGAACAGACTGTGGTTAGTAGCAATCATCAACTAATGGATGGGAATTTTACCACAATAAGGGCAACATCCTCTGCCTCTAGATGCTCTCTACGGTGCATCACCCCAGCAAGTTGTTCATAAAAGTCAGAATCACCCTGTAATAATTACACGGAAAGAGAGAAATTATTAGTTTCAAACAATCATTTTTCGCATGCATTATTAATTAACCGTGAAACGCGCAACTTATCGCATAACTGGATTTCAGAGAAAGACTTGCTGCCAAGTTATACCTTACAAATCCACAGTGGGAAAGGAAATGCATCTACTACAACGGTGGCTGGTGAGTGATTTCTTATCGGTCCAAGATTAGAAAAACAAAAAAGGAAAATTTAACGCACAAAGTAGAAGCCCTAAACCAAGAGCTGACGATTCTAGACAAATCTATTTCAGTACCACTTTAAAACCACAATGGTTCTAACTTGTTCCAAAAAAGCATCACTTCAATACAATCGACTGGTAACTTATCGCGGCAAATAATAAGGCAGCAAGAAGCCCGAGCTTTTTATGGTAAGCGAGGCTAGGATTTGGGAAGAATAAAGGCATGGCGAAATTTTTTTTTTCATATACCTGCTTTTTGGCTTCAAGCGCTGATCTGACATGATAATCCAACTCAGAGTCGGAGAAATTTGGCTCATCCATATCAGGTAATCCCATTCCCATCTCTAACCAGCGACGGAATCAGAGGGGTGTCAGGGGGTCGACCGAGATTGATATTTTTCTTTTCAGATGACTCGGTGGAGGAAGAAGATTAGAGAAGAGCCCTAAATTGACCTCTTAGTGGGCTGAATATTTATTGGGCTGTATTTTAAAAATATTACATAGGCCCAATTAAATTACTAAAATCTATTGAGATTCGAAATTTCAATAATTCTTAGTTGGGGATGATGCAAAGCTTACATTGCGAGGTGTGGTAAATGAAAATCTCATTCTAAAAACAAAAAAGAAATTTCTATAATTCGAGAATCAGCTTTAAATTGAGGAATAACGTTTATAATAATAATAAATTTAATATAAATTGTGTAATATTTAACAAATTAATTTATGAATTGTAATAGCTCTCTATATTACTTTACTTCTTTTAATATTTGTTTATCACCAGTCAAATATCAACAATAAATTTAAAAAGATTAAGATATCTTATCATTATTGTAAGGCAAATAAAATTAGTAGTAAAAGGACGTTTATTTACGCATCAACTTATATTGTTTTAAAAATAATTTAAGTGATGACCAAATAAACCATTATTTCAATATATATGCATCAAAGTCATTATAAAAATAAGAATTTATTTTTATTAAATAATCTTTTACAAAATCTCATACAAGACATTTTGAATATTTAATCACGGACGTGACGTTTGTTAAAATTTTATTTTAAACATATTATATAACCAAAAATTTATTTCATGCCTCATCACTATAAAATTCATTCTCATATATAGAAACGTCATTTAGAACGCACACTTCGACCCTTCAAATTATATTTAATGATTTTGCCATTATTAAAATATGTGATTTTTTCTTATATATGTAATAAATAAGTTACGAAATACATATACAAGACCCTGTTGGGCTATTTAGCTATGTAACTTCTTATTTGTGAAACTAAAAATTAAGCTATCGTTTCAGGAAAAAAAAAACTATCAAAATAAAAGAAGTGAAAATAATAACCTTAAGGGAATGTTTGTTTGAAGTAATTCAACATTATGG
The DNA here is from genome assembly GCA_027422505.1 of Craterostigma plantagineum. NCBI lineage: Eukaryota > Viridiplantae > Streptophyta > Magnoliopsida > Lamiales > Linderniaceae > Craterostigma > Craterostigma plantagineum. Next base: position 504,881 of record JAPQWV010000237.1, on the reverse strand, counting down.
TGTACCTTGTGTAACTATCTCCGAAATGTGGATCAAGGTGGCATGTCATCAATCTATTTGTTTTGGGGGTGATGTTTCACTTTTACATATCAACGTGATAATGACATTACGTAATCTATGGGGTAATATTGCGTAAATATCATATTTAACCCTACATAAATATTTAGGTAAAAATGGATTAATATGTTTATTTTTTTAGATAATACTTTACATAATGGTGATTAATGTTTTGATATTTAGTTTATATATTTGAAAATATAATTATAAATCTTTTATATAATTATTCGATATTATTGTTTATTTTTCATTATGAATTACTTTTTTAAGGTTTAAATAGTTTATTATTATAATTTAAAATGTAATTTAAATTATTAAGGATATAGAAGGGAGAAAGAATATAAGGAGTAATATTGTTCAAATAAAAGTTAGAAAGATCACCCCTTCAATGTGATTCAGGATCACCTAACTTTTTTGAGGTCATCCATAACATGTAATATCATCCAAATTTCATCACCTATTTGGATTTAGAAAATAAGATATGAAAATAATATACTACACTTAAATCGAAAATAATAAAAACTTACCGGTTCAATGTCAGAAAATTTTTTATATGGGTACCTACTAGAATGAATTTTGTTATAAATAACTATCCATTTGGTTGTTAATACCATTTACCATCGTCTACGTATTTTTTAATATGTATATTACGCATCATATCACACGTTTATGTGGTACATTCGCAAATATGTTGTGTGATACTTTGTGAGCATAACATACCTCAAATTAATGGTAACTAAATTTCTAATACGACGTAACTTCAGCTAAACGGTTACATATTGTACAAAATTTATTTTATTAATGCTACTGCCTACCCATAAAAAAGTGCTAATAGGGACTGATTTGGTTTTGTTATATTGTTAGGTACTTTAATGCAAACTTCCCTTTATTTAATTCGAAAATTGTTAGATATTCCGAGTCTCCGACATAAAAAATAAATGTTCTTTATATATATAGCAAATGCCAAAGCGAAGGGGAGCTAAAAATATGGACTTTGCAGAACAAGCCCTACATTTATTCGGAGAGGACTCCGACGACGAGCAGCAAAACCCTAGTGGCAATAATTACTCCAACGAAGAAGAAGATAACGACGATAACGATCAGCAGCAGCGTCGCTCATCGTCGTCTTCTTCTTCGCCGTCATCATCCTCATCGTCATCATCGTCTTCCGATGGAGGTAACAACAACTCGTCTTCGTCGTCTTCTGCTGCGTCGTCATCTTCGAATCAGAGTATCGAGAAGCAGGACAAAGAAGATGACTACGCTGATGGTAAGATCGGCGGCGGTGAAGTTAGGTCTTATAATTTGAATGACGATTACACTTACAGCGACGGAGGACGGGGTCGTGGTGCTTATGATTTGGAGGAGAGTAATTACAATGGTGGAAGTCGTTATGGTTATGATAATGAGGTGGAAGAAGTTGAGGAGGAGGAGGATGACAAGGATCTGTTTGGGTCTGATAATGAGGATTATGTTAAAACCGCTAGTAAAAGCCCTTTCCCCGTGCCAGGTGTGGTATCTGTTGTAACTTGGTCTGCTTTGTTTGTTTCGGGGTTCTTGTAGGCACCAATTAGTTAGTGTCAATGTGCTCTCTGATTTTTGAGTCTGTCAATATGTTTATGAAACTATGCAGTAGAATCAGTACTTTAGTATTTCATGTGCATAGCCGCACTTCACCGCACCACCAGTGAGAGATTGATTCATTATTGATATCAGGGTTGGATTATTCTTTTCTGAATAAGCACCGGTTGAATATTGTATGAATTAACATTTACAAACATATTAAGGTTTCTATATAGTTCTTCATCCTTTAACGTATTTTTTGCATATTCAGTTTTGCCACCTATACGCAATACAAATAACAACATGCGAGGAGGTTTTGGGCATGGCCGTTGGCAAAATGATAGGGGTGCTGGCATTCTTCCACGACCTGGGCCCTATCCCCAAAGGGGGAACTATGGTTATGGCAGAGGGGGCTTTAATGGTCCTCGTGATGAACGTTTTGTGTCTGAGTTGAAATTCTTAAAGAGCGAAGAAACATTATCGAGAAAATGCATCACTTTCCAAGAGGTCGTTTTCTTGTTTTCCTTTCTTGACATTGCCAAAACTATGCAAAATTAGAACACCACAGTTTAACATGAATTAAGGCTTTTGAACCTTTGTCTTATGTGTTTCTCCATATTATCTTCTGTTCTTTCATCATGTGTTGGTTGTTGGCCTGAAGCTGGCCAATCCCGAAGCGGAAATAAATTTGGAAATAATCATTACGTTTTTACATGGCTACATACCTGCTTTTTGAACTGTCATGATGTTTGTTATGTCACTTAATAAAGTTTCATTTTGTCGTTTAAACTAGCCATGTGAACTTGCTTGCTATAGTCGCGTGGAAGGCGGAGAAGTATTTTTTGACGATCGCAGTTTGGTAAGCTCTTTTTGTTCTTTTTAAGTCTGCATCCTGGATAATTAAATTTAATATCCGCTGATCTTAAAAAATTCTGAACATTATTAGAGGCTGTTTAAGCGGCTTATCACTGAAGATATTGGAACGGACCTAAATGATGGTTTTGATACGTTCATTGCAAAGAAAGGTAGCCCATGTCAGAATATTAAGAACATTGGCTTCTTTTATTTTTTCCGAATATATTGCCTTAAGCTGTCACATTTTTCCTTTGAGTCTTCACTAAAATTGTTTATCGCTGATGGTCAATTGCTCAATTCACACCAGATTTGGGCTCTGAAGGCTTTGGTGACCTCCTTGCTAGCATTCGAAATAAAAATATACCTCTCCAGAACATGCACTTTGTGGTAAGGTTATACAGCACTTATTTTATGTACTTATTCCCGTGGTTTCATGCTTGATGTTTCTGATTTTCTTGTTTCCATTGCAGACATACCGTAACAACCTTAACAAGGTAATACCTGTTTTCTGTCAGCTCGGCTTTCCTGCCTTTCTTTCGTTTTGATTAAATGTTGAGCTGCAAGACTACCTTGCAAGTTCTTGTGTGGGGTTGTAATTGTGGACCAGTGAAGTAATTATGCTCTGTCCTTTTCCATATTGAACTCCTTTTTTATTTCTCTTATTGTTTTCACCGATGGCCAAATTCACCTGGTATTTGAAAAATTTCTAATTAAAGGTATCCACGAGCTAATTCATTCAACTGGCTGTTTCCCAGAACTTCGATGCTTTTCATGTTAGTCATTGATTTGTTGTGTTATGTCGTATAGTTCAGTAACCGTTGCTTATTTCTCCTATAGATTCTGGCTACTGCTTATATTAGGCACGAGCCATGGGAAATGGGGGTGCATAAAAGAAATGGTGTAATCTATCTTGATGTGCATAAATTGCCTGAAAGGCCCCAGAGTGAGTTGGATCGTCGAAGGTAGGAAACTAGATTGCCTGATAGTCCCCTGGCTTACCCAGCTTCTGGGCTATGGGGGGCAACACACTGATTGTTCTTTCAAAACATTTCAAGCTATCGAGTTTGTTTCTGATAACCTTTTTATCATCCCAAACCTTTTTAACTTCCGTTTCCGTTTCCGTTTTGGCAAATAGATGCTACTGGGGTTACTGTTTTGAGACATTGGCCACAGAGGATCCAAGAAGAAATGACGGAGAAGCGATACATCATGTTGATGCCAATGTTGAGTTTTGCTCTGTGATTAAAACAAAATTGGGAGCTCACCGAATACTAATGGGTGCTGAAATGGACTGCTGTGATTCAACAGATGAGGGTAGGAGGTTTTATGTGGAGCTAAAAACATCTCGTGAGGTTTGTCATATATGTAATCACATCTTATCCCCTTGGGGTATTCTTGTTTTAACACCCCACATAAAGTGTAACTTCATCTACGTCGTGCTTATGCAGCTAGATTATCATACTGAGGAAAGATTTGAGAGAGAAAAGTTACTCAAATTTTGGGTAACGTGCATCGTTAAATATTATTTGACATTTTTCGTGTTTCTGCTGCCTTGTGTTCTTGCATATGATGCTTGTTTTTAATGGTACCACTTTTATTGCAGATTCAGTCATTTCTAGCTGGGGTGCCTTATATTGTAATCGGGTTCAGGTACTGCCATTTTTATTTTCAAAATGCAAATAAATTACGTGTAAGGTTGTAATCATGTTATCGTTTTCCTTAAACGAGTGGGCTGCTGCCCTTGTGTTTACTGCAGAGATGATAGTGGCCGACTTGTACGCACAGAAAGACTAAGAACGAAAGATATAACACACAGAGTTAAGATGAAAAATTATTGGCAGGTGAGCTCGGATTGGTATTATATATGTAAATTCCCATAACATCCCCCTAATCGAATACCTTTCTTGCTGTGTTTCTATTTTCTGTTGCAGGGAGGCGTGTGCCTGGCTTTTGCAGACGAGGTTCTGTGTTGGCTTTACGGAACAGTTAAAGAGAGTAAGGGACCATACCACCGTTTACCTTTTTAAGACAAGATAGATATAAGTCATTTGTGGAACTTACTTGTGTTTTTTGTATTGCAGATGAGGACTATATACTACAGTTTGCTCCTCCTTTTACACGGTTGGAGCTTCTCCAAGCTCATTCATGCCCAGATTCAATCACCAACCACGTTGCTCAGCTATAGAGGGTATTTGTCATGTTCCCAGATTTTGAATTATTTTCAAGTTTATATATCTTCTTACATTTGGCCTTATTATGTATAAGAAGATATAATCAGCTCCACTATTTCATACTTCCCAGCTTTCGTCGTCGCTCTTTGAAAAGAAATTGAAGAGATTTTGTGTTAGATAGACCAACCACGTGAGATCCATATTAAGATTGAGCATTTGTTTTACCGTAAAATCTGAGGTCTCAAAAAGGTTTAGTTGCTTTTTACGTAAGTTATTACAATTTTTTTAGATAAACGCGAGTTTTTACATGAGATTACCTATAATGTGGGTGAGGCATTCATACTTTTTCATCATCTTTGAGTGCTTTCCTCTTCTATTAATAGTAGGTGAAGGCAGTATGAGGACACGCACAGCAAGTAATTAGAAGACAAAAATTAGCAAGGAAATTAGGTAATAATCAAATCACCATCGCACGACATAAAAGATGAAATTACGTATCCATAAGATTTGCCGATCATAGGATAATAAGCACGCCTACTCTTTATTTATTTATTTTTCTTATTATTACTGTTATTAAAAATAATGTGACAAAATCTCCGCTATGATATGTATTGATGTTTCTTCATATGTTAACCATTCGCATATCCAAACTGTTTGGATTGTGAAGGTTTATAAAATAAGCGGACATTAATGGCAATTATAAAATACTAGAATTGTGCACGCTCATTCGTGCGTGCATAATAAATAAAACTAACTGCCCCAAAAAATTGATTGCACATGCACGGTTACATTTGTGGTTTTACTATTATCGAAGTAACTGACAAAAAAGTAGTGGATAATTAGATAACACTTGGCAATTTATTATTAGTTGATTTTTCAATTTTACAGACCAAATTAGAAAAGAATTTGACGGTTTGTATCGAAGGATGATGCTTTATATAATAGTATAGATAAAATTTGAATTGTTACATCATCGGTGCAGCAAAACCCTTCATTCCCTTCCCTTCAGATGGTAAGAATATTGAACTGTATTAAATAAATAATTAGCACTAATGTAAAAATAATTATTACAATTAACTAATGATTATGTAGATTCTTTTATTAAGTGTTAGGGCGTATGATAAACTGTCATTGGTATGTCAATTAAAACTTAAATTAAAAAATAATACTAAATAGTTAGAAAATCACCCAGGACATTGTATTTTTATATTCTCAATTTTGCCCTTATGTTTTTAGTATCAAAAAAGGAGATGCATTCCATTACGAATACTAATCAAGTAATAGCTTTAGGTGCTCCGATTTTTGACAATTAAAATAGATGTATTATATAGCACGCACATTTGAGCGTGCAAATATAGTATATATGTACGAACTTTCACTTGATTGAATCGTGGCATTATCTCATGACGCTGATAAGTTAGTTCCAAAATGCGACTGCTATATAGTATGCATTTATTTTAATTATGTTACTAGTATTTTGATGGAATAATCTACACCGCATATTTTCCAATCGCATTCTGACTCACGAATCCAAATAGTTATCTAATGAATTATAAATGTCAATAATGAATATAAATTATACAAAAATCGTTAGTTCTTGGATAAACCAAGTCGAACTACACTACCAAACAAGATCAACAATTGATAGATATGCAAAACTATATAATGCGTACTAATGAACATTCATATTCTTTTTTCAAAATGCGAAGCAAAAATGACCACATATTTATATTAGCAAGACTATGACATCATATAATTAATATGATTGAAACTGTATTATTTTTTTCTCACTATTTACGATAGTTATATATGAAACTAGTGGTGCGTATGATGCTTGGATGAACTGTCACGTAGAGGTGGGTGATAGAAGACGAAGAGAAGAAGGCAATTGAAGTGAATAATAGGACTATATTCGAACATTTAATTAAAATACTAGCTCAAAGCTCTTGGAAGATAATGACTTCGTATATTCGAGAATTTAATGCATAATCATGCTTTTCCACTTTCCATGTAATATATATATGTACTTTACGAAATATGAGTAAAAAGTTAGGTCTTTTTACATGAAATAAAATGAACTATCACCATATCCCAAAGTCGGACAAAACATGTTAAATACTTTGAGTTTGCATCTTTAATGTGTAGCCTTGGGTTGGCTATGTGTGTCTACCACATTCGATTCTTGAATCTCAGCCGTTCGTTTTACTCTCCTTTGGATCTATATATACCCTTCAAATCGTTACAAAACTCATGCATTTACCTATTCCAATATTAACTTGAAATCGAGAGGAAAGAAAAAAAAATATATAGTTCTATATATCTACTTTAATATGGCATCGTCCTTAGAAGTGTCAAAGGAGGTATATCCATCAAACTCCCAATATTATCTGAATCTTTATAATATATTCCCCATCATGTATAATATACATACATATATTTTGTAGATACTCTCTGTTTAGTGCAAAGAAGGCAACTCCATGTAAATATTATTTTTATTACAGGCTAATTTGAAGGGTAATGAACGTGAAGACGACGATGATGGCTATACATGTGACGGAAGTGTAGATTTTTATGGACAGCGTGCAAATAGAGAACGCACTGGAAAATGGGTTGCTGGGGTTATCATCCTTCGTAAGTAATAAGAAAAATAATGCAATAGTATAAGATGTCATACAAATAATCACTTAACCATATATATCTATTACATTATCGTCGTAAAAGAGAGAAAATTGTTTTTCTAAGGCAACCAAGTGTGTCCGCGATGGACTTGCGTCTTGCGGAGCATGAAAAAGGATCTCCTAAATCTATGCATATATATTTCACAATAGTTAACTTTTATTATATTCGAAACTGATTATAATGCATGTACTTGATGTATGTATTTAAAATCTTGTGGAATTAACAATGGCAAGAAGAGTATATTTAGCCATACTCGTAATAAAGACAACATGAATGGAGGACGACGAAGCCACTTGTTATAATCTAACTTGTCCATCAGAATTTAATGTTCGTCGCTACATTTAAGATCAACGAGGTTCACCTATATTGCTTAAACGGTAGAGAAATGACAAATGAGGTTTATACAGAACAACTTCGTGTAATAAATACTAGTGGCTCTCATCGTCCCATGTTCTGTCGCTCTCGCTATATATTTATTGATTAAATAAAAAACAAACATTTGAACTTATTATTATTTATTAGTAGAGTGAATATGAATCTTCCCAATCATAATAACTTCAGTTTGTTTTTTGTATATACTGCAGTAAATCAAGGGTTGGCCACGCTGGCATTTTTCGGCGTGGGAGTAAACTTGGTTCTCTTTCTTACAAGAGTCCTTCATCAGAACAACGCCGAGGCGGCGAACAGCGTAAGCAAATGGACGGGGACGGTCTACATATTCTCCCTCGTCGGCGCTTTCCTCAGCGACTCTTATTGGGGACGCTTCAAAACTTGCGCCGTCTTTCAAGCCATTTTCGTCGCCGTAAGTACGAAAAAAAATATCGCGCCGACTCATCTAATTTATTGAGAGAAAGAAAAAAGCGAACACTATCATGGTCCGATTTTATCCCATCGCAGGGTTTGGCTCTGTTTACCCTGACGACACAAATTTTCCTGCTAAAGCCGAGGGGGTGCGGAGGGGATGAGGCGAGCCCGTGTGGGTCCCATTCGAGCTGGGAAGTCGGCCTATTCTACGTTTCGATATACATGATTGCTCTGGGGAATGGAGGGTATCAGCCGAACATTGCGACTTTTGGGGCCGATCAGTTTGACGCGGAGAATCCCGAGGAGGGCCGTTCGAAGGTCGCATTCTTCAGCTACTTCTACCTATCGTTGAACCTCGGCTCGCTATTTTCGAACACCGTGTTGGGTTACTTCGAGGATGAGGGGATGTGGGCTTTAGGGTTTTGGGGTTCGACCGCTTCGGCGTTTTTCGCAGTGGTTCTCTTCCTCGGAGGTACCAAGTGGTACCGTCACTTCAAGCCCACTGGGAACCCATTATCGAGGTTTTGCCAGGTCATCGTCGCCGCGACGAAGAAGTGTAGGGTCGAGACGTCGCAAGACGGTGGAAATTTATTCGATGGTCGAGGAAATGATGAGTCGAACAATGGCTCGAGAAAGATTATGCATACCCCAGGGTTCAAGTAAGACATGATCTCTCTCTCTCTCTCTCTCTCTCTCTAATCTCTCCCTCTATCTCTCTTTGGCGGGTACCCATTCCCGGCAGAGAACATTAGTGTTTAGAGTTTGGGATTTAGGGCTTTAATTCAGTCCAAAATCAGCCCTAAGCTTCTATTCCTCGTAGCTGTCGGTATATCTTTAAGGGTTCTAGCTGATTGGAGGGTCAACGGACCCTCCAAACCCTAGCGTAGGTCCGCCGTAGCTAGTTTGTATTCGTGTAACTAAGCATTTGCTCATAAATCACGTCGGCAGATTCTTGGACAGGGCGGCTGTGATCACACCGCGAGACTCTGACCACCTCAAGCCGAAATCCCACGACCCTTGGAGACTGTGCCCCATCTCGCAAGTCGAGGAGGTCAAATGCATAATGAGGCTAATCCCCATATGGCTATGCACCGTAACCTACTCGGTCGTCTTCGCGCAGATGGCGTCCCTCTTCGTCGAGCAGGGCGACGCCATGAACACCGACGTCGGGAATTTCAAGATTCCCGCGGCGGCCATGTCGGCCTTCGACATACTGAGCGTGGCATTCTTCATACTCCTATACCGAAGAGTCATAGGCCCAGTTGCACGCAAGTTGAGGAAGAACGAACCGCAAGGGCTCACGGAGCTCGAACGCATGGGACTAGGGCTAGCCATCGCGGTCCTAGCCATGGTCGCGTCGGGCCTAGTCGAAGCATACAGGCTCGAGCATGCGGTCAAGGACTGCAGCAGCAGCAGTCACTGCCACGGTTCGAGCTCGCTGAGCGTTTTATGGCAGGTGCCTCAGTACTTTCTGATCGGTGCTTCCGAGGTTTTCATGTACGTGGGCCAGCTCGAGTTCTTCAACGCGCAGGCGCCCGAGGGGCTCAAGAGCTTTGGGAGCGCCATGTGCATGACTTCGATATCGTTGGGAAATTACGTCAGTAGCCTTTTGGTGTCGATAGTGATGAAGGTGTCGACGGAGGACGACAGGCCGGGTTGGATTCCCGGGAATTTGAACGAGGGGCGCTTGGACAGGTTTTATTTTATGCTGGCGGGGTTGACCGCGGTTGACTTGGTGGTGTATGTACTGTGTGCTATGGGGTATAGAAGCATTAGGGTTCATGGCAAGGATGATGATGGTAATGAGGATAGGGATTGTTGTAAAGTGTAAAGATTTTCCCTTTTTTCTTTTTCACTACAATTCAGCTGAACAAGTCTCCAATCCATGGATAGGTGTTTTATTACATAACACTGATAATCACCCCAACCAAACTGATTTTTGTTTGATTTTGATTGTTTGTGTGGTGCTTTCTGTTATTATTTACTGTTTGGGGGTGTAGACTGTAGAAGTAATTAAGCGAATGTTTTGGGCGTAATTGCAAAATATTGAGCTACGCTGAGATTTGATTTTTCATTTTATTAATAAAATTAATATATCATCGGAGCACGATTCAGAGAGCAAGTCAGTCGTGAACGGGCGCGGCAGGTGAAGAACAAAAAAGCTGCACCACCAAATTGATCTCACGGATCAAAGATCGACTCGAGCTGAAATCGAAGGTTTGGCATCGCGATGCCCGCGGCAGCTTCGGCGATTTACTTTCTGAATCTGCGAGGCGATGTTCTTGTTAATCGCCTGTACACCGCGATGATGTTGGGTAATTGGATTTAGTTGCTTATTTCTACGCGGTGCTAAGTTTAATAGCAGAGAGCTTTGCACTTGCATTTAAGATTCAATCAAATAAGATTCGCCTTCTCTTTTTCAATTATATGGCCATGTTAAGTTTCATTTGATTATTAACTAGAGGGAAGGGAACATGGTGGATGCTTTCCGCACAAATGCAGACGAAGCAGCTTGGAACTTGTCCTGTTCGACAGATTGGTGGATGCTTCTTTTTCTACATAAGAATTAGCAATATTTACAGTGTTAGTTTTGTTCCTCCCGATGGTGAATTCGAACTGCTGAAGTAAGTTAATTTTCTAAACTTTAGCGAATCCCGTCTCATGTGCTAGTGCTCCATATCTAAACGTTACGTTGAAACGTATAATAGGTATCGTATAACAGAGGGAGTCAATCTTCCATTTCGTGTCTTGCCTACAATCAAGGAATTGGGCCGGACTCGTATGGAAGTGAACGTGGAGGTTTTGCCTGCCTCTTAAGCTTATCTTATATATGGTGTTGGTTGGTACCAAGTGATATTGACATACTAGCTGCTCATTATGTGTCAAGAGCGTATTTGGGGCAAAAATGTTTGCGAAGATTCCCGGCAAACAGCAAAAACAAGCTTTCAGGTCACTTCTGGGCGGGCCAAGTACAATCCCGCTCTTGATTGTTTGGTGTGGAAGTAAGTTCGTGAGCATTTATTACATTTGGCCTACAACATTTGTTTTTGTTCAGCTGCGTGGTTGTGTTTTACACTATCATTGATCTGCCATTCTCAGGATAAGGAAATTCCCCGGACAAACTGAACCGACGTTGAGCGCCGAAATAGAGCTGATGTCTACCGTCGCCGAAAAGAAGTCTTGGACGCGACCTCCCCAAATGGAATTTCAGGTGCAAGAAATGATGATTAGTTCTTATCTATCGCCATGCCCAACGATCATTGCTTTTCTTCGCATATTTCTGCATATTTTTTACCTGCAAGTGGAAACCATCAATTTTGCAGGTTCCTATGTTTACAGCATCGGGGCTACGACTACGAGTTCGTTTCCTCAGGGTAACAAACCGTATCACACATCGCTTTATTCTTCAAAGTGTTCGGTCCATTGCAAACGTTTTGGTAAACTTCATATGATCGATCGTAGATTTCGGAGAAAAGCGGTTACAACACAGTTGAATGGGTTCGGTACATCACAAAATTAGGTGCTAGAAAGAAAGTCGACACCTCAGTAAGATATACTCAGCTGGGCCTGGGCTTTGATGCTTCTTTCTACACATATTTCCTGTTGTAATAATTGCTTGCAGTATAGTGTGGAGCTGCCTTTTACATGGTGAGTTCGTACATCATTTTTTTATATTTGATTTGTAAGATATAACCACTTCCATGTATTTTTGTAGATCTTTCTTGTGAAGGCGTTTTAATTATGTATGTGTTATCTTTATTAGGGTAGCACAGTAAAGAATAAAGGACGACACGAGTTCGATCAAACGTGCATATCTATAGATTAAGACGCAGACAACAAGGTTGATTACGAGGTAATTACAGTTTTCCAAAGCTGAAGCATGAAATATTACCGCATTATTAATCATCGTTTCTTTTATTATCCGGCAAATTGGATTGGGGTGATTATTTCTATGCTGATAAAATGAATAAAAGAAATACGCATCATTCGAATGAAAGAGATACTTTTTTTTCGACAAGAACACTCAAACGTTCCAAAAATCAAGAATCTAACATTGAAGACAAAAGCAATGCTTCTTGCCTGACATTTTCTGTCTTCTTCCCAAGCCCACACGCCACCATATATACTCTACTCCACCTCTCTCCCCGACACAAACTCTCCTAGAAAGAAGAGAAATTAACAATATAATCATCACCATGCAGAAAAACTCAAAAGGGATCTTCACACGGCTCGCGGCGGCGGCTGCCTTGGCGGTGGTGCTTCTGGCGGCGACCACCACTGTCAAGGCGGCGGCGACGGCGCAGGTCGATTGCCTCACTCCGCTGCTTGTCTGCCTCAACTACCTCAACTCGACGAATCCATCCAAAGACTGCTGTAATGCCATCGAAGCTGTGATCAACGATAGCCAAGAAGTGGCTTGTCTGTGTAATTACTACAATAACCCAGGCGAGCTTGGCCCTTTTAACATCACTCAGGCGCTTATGCTGCCCAAGTACTGCGGTTTCAACGTTGATCCAGCGAGTATGTGCAAAGGTAATAAATATACCATGTTATATCTTACATCATTAAATTAAACCTTTTGATGAATCGTTTGTTCCCTTTTATTATTTGCAGCCATGGCTCCAGGTGGTTCATCCGTGCCTCCTCCAGGTAATAATTATATAAACATATTTCATGTTTGTTTATTGCTTAAGCTTAATTATTTCTATAACACACACACACACACGAGCGTGTACTAGGTGCATGTGAGAATATTAAATCTTGTAATTTTCATTTAAATCAGCGGCACCAGGTAATAACGATGGCAGTGCAGCTGGTAAAGTTTCGTGGATGGGTACTACTTCGGCCTTGTTAATGGTCTTGTTTCTCACGGCTTTATTAAATAAATAATTAAGGAAGGGCTACGACGAATTAGAATCGTCGACGTTACGCTGCGATCGATAATATTCATGATGATGATTACGATGATTGTTATTATTTCTACATTAATTTATGCATTTCTTTTTATTACGCGTGATGTGATGTGGATTTGAGCTTTTGTATTGTAATGTATATGTATGCTATGTTGGGACACCTTTTTAGGGGTAACAAATTAACGGGCGTGCCATTTGTTGTTTGTTATATACAATTTGGGAAAGAATCATTGTTGTGTACTATGAGGAAATTGGACAAAACCGTCGTTCCAAAATATGTGAATTTTTAAGTGACATCTACACATAAATACCTATTTGACTAAAATTTTTACGGATAGACCCATGTCACAAATTTTTACATATAGGTACCGATTTAATGTTTACCAGTTTATTCAGACACGCCGTACCTTCTTGTGTGTGTATGGCGTATCATAACACGTTGGTATAGGGTACCTAAATGTATTTGTTCGGCGTACCTTATGTGTAAAGATAGCGTAGCGTACCTAAATATGTTAATAAGGCGTACCATTTTCTCAATGTATGACGTACCACAGTACGTTGATATATGGTACCTAAATGTGTTGTATGACGTAACTGCGGCGGATCGAGTACCTATCTACAAAAAAATTATTCTACTACATACCTACATATAAAAAAAATGGTACTAAATTACAAGTTTTTTTTCTTCCAATTTACGTATAAAGACCCCAATTTTTAATTTAAACGCGAGGTAGATAAGCTTTCAATAAATTCATTTTTCCAAAGAAAGAGCAAAAGAAAATGCAAATCTTAATCCCACCGTTCGACACACTTCACAACACAAATCCCCTTTTTGTACGAAAAGACAGTAGCCACAAATTCCATGTAAATTAAAAAAAAAAAAAGGAAAGCACAAAAATAAGAAAAACTAAAGAAGCAGCTATCTCTAATCACGAGAATCATACTGATACCGAACAAAGATCTAAACTTTATTACGAATTTTATCAGCTCTAACCAAAGGATTAGCCTTCTCAATCTCATCCCTACCGACGCCCTTGAAGTCAAACCCACAGCCGTGCTCCGCCGCGTACCTGTGGGTCCCACAGTAAGTGCCGCCGCACCTGCAATCGAATCCCAGCAGACCCACCTTCTTCTTACAGCTCAAGCACCTGTTCTTCGCCGCCGGAGCCGTCGCCGCAGCGGTCTTCGATTCCCCCTCCGCCGCCTCCTTCTCAGCTGAAACCACCTGCGCTTTCTCCGCCGCGTCTTCCTCGGGACTCCGTTCGGGCGCCGACGGAGGCGCGACCTTCTCCAGCGCCGATCTAGCGGAGACGGTGCTTTCCCGCCGGAACAAGACTTCCCTGTAGCACTTGGAGCACATGCCGTTCGTCGATGGGTTGCCGAAGAAGCCGCATCCGCCGACGCACAGCGTCGGCTCCGACGGCTGATAGCCGGCGGTGTTGTTCTCTCTTGACTCCATACTACGATCCGTTTTTCTATGTACTTTCTTTGCTAATCTAATCTAATATAGGACGGTGTAATAAGACGCACAAGTTATTTATAGAGAGGGGAGAAATTATTTCGTCCTTTTCCAATTTCCACCCACTTGTGGGTATGAAATGACGCTTTAAACCCTCATGGATCGACCGTTGCAGTTCATGGAGCTTGCGGCGAAGGGGAGGGTAAAAGGGGGATTTAAGGCCAATTTCGGCGACCGACTTGCTCTTAGTTCTTACGCCAACTTGGCTGTTAATAATCATCGACTAATTGTAATAACTACACATCTTTAAACACAAAAGATCGCCATTGACAACTCAAAGTTGACGTAAGCCCGTGAACAAGTCCAGGCGGAGGTTCCATTCCATTATATGACGTAAATAACCACGAGAGAGATTTACGAGTGGAGGGAGGAGAGAGTTATCACTTTAAGAATTACCTAACGTTTATGCTAAGGCCAGAAAAGCCAAAGGGCCTCTTTGCTTTGTGTTCTTTAAGTAAAGAAGACCCACAGAGCTTGTGAATTTTCTTCCCCGAAATCACAAGTCGTTTACTTGCGAAGCTGCGTAGATGCGATAAGCTGCGACGCACATTGTAATGTTTCCGATCACCGTTAGAGCTGCTTGAATAGCCACCAAGACCTAACATCATTCATGAGACTTATCATCATCAAGAATCGATCAAAGCTTAAAACCAAGCCCACAACTACGCATTGTATATTAGATCATTCATACGATTTTTTGATCAAGCCGGCAATATATATATACAGAGAGAGAGAGAGAGAGAGAGAGAGAGAGAGAGAGAGAGAGAGAGAGAGAGAGAGAGGTTATATTATGACCTCAAGGGACTCTGCGTTGTAAAAGAAATGCCATGTACAGGCGCAGAATGCTCCACCAAGCAAAGGTACCTTATAAACGAAATGGGGAGATATGAACATATAATTCTCTTACAGTGAATCGGTTTTTAGGATGTAAAGACTCAAATATAACGCAGGTAAGAGATATAGAGCAGAGACAAAGCTCACCATTCCCCAAGAAAGACCTTTCCAAGATGAATAACCAGATTTCTCACCGTATTGCCAGACCAACGCCATTGCAGTAGCCCTGAAACATATTCGATAGATGAGAGAAAAACACGAACTGAACTGCTGATTACTACTCTCTGGCAATTGGAATCTTGACTGTGATAATGATGATTTTTTTACCATTCAACGACGCTGGAAACGTGGACGGCCCAAGTGGGCAACGATAGAGCATTAGGAGGTTCCTCAATGGCACGAGCGGCTCCGGCGAGGGACATAAAGGTAATTCCACACACACCCATCAGAATAATCGCTGATTTCGAGCTACGCAAATGAAGGCTGCGAACTATGGGTGGGTTTTGGGCTGTGGTGGGGAAACTTCTTTTGGCCGAAGATACGCAAATCCCAGGCGGAGATTTCTTAGGATTAACGGAAAAGATCGGTTTTTGGAGGTAAAGACAGTCTATGATCCCCATTTTGACTGGAAAAAATGAGACTGAGGCCAGGCGAGGGAGGCGAGCAGATAGAGAGTACTACAGTTGATGAAAGAAAAGGAATTGGGGTATCTACGTAAATTAGATTAACCATAAGGGCTAAAATGAAAAATCTCAATTCTTACAAAAAAAGAAAAACCAAATGCATACAATACAAACATCAAACATGTTCATGTAAAAAAATTGACAAGAGTAATCTCAAGAACAACCAACCAAGCTACATACATATGAATCCAATCTGCTGTGACTCTAAGCTAAAGCAATGAAGTCGGAAAAAGAAACCTATCGTAGCAGCACTCGCCCTTCGATCTTCAAGTTCTCGAGCCTCACCTTCGCATAGAGCGCAACGATCGCCGCAGAGATCACAGCAACGAAAAAAACGCCGAACCCATTGGGAACACTGCGACGAGCAGATAGCCCATGATGGCTATTCTGCGAAACGTCTGCTAAGGCTTTTACGATGATGCCGCTGCAATATTGAGACGCAGAGAAAAAAGGCGCAAGAATCTCAGTGCTATAGCAGAACATATGCTTCAAAACAGAGAAGCGAAGAAAAGAGATTTTTACGTATAGAGCGAAAGTATAATTTCTGGGACCATTCCCACCAATGTGCCCAGCAAGTAAGGGGTGTACTCCACATCAGTGGCGACGGCGCAGTAGTTGTATAATATGTAAGGAAAAGGTGAGAGCCTAATGAGTGCTACTGCTCGAAATTGATTGAAGAAGCTTCCTTCGCCGGCTAGCCTTATTACAGAAGCTCTCTTAGGATATCTGTCTAGCCACTCCTATTATCATGGCAAGCAAAGAATCTGACGTATAACCTTAAAATACAGTTAAGAAGATGGACAAGAAAGGGTTGTTTCGTACTTGGATTTTGCGATGGAAGAGCGAGCCTGTGAAGTACGGAAGAGATACGCCGATGATTACTGCTCCGTAGATCAGAAAGAAGCCGTAGAAGTATCCGAAGGTCATCCCTGCTATCCACATTGAAGGAGAAGAAGGTATCAATAGGGAAGGAAATAGCGCCATGGAAGAGAAGAGTAGGAGAGCGAGCGTAGTTCCGTCGAATGTTTCTCTTATCCAGTTTATCATTGGAATCACTCCCTACACGAAAAAAAAAAAAGATTAAGGCATGTAAAACTCAATTTGTGGGACATTATTGGATAACTCGCAGGAAAGAGGGTTCATTTTTTCTCAAGCTAGAATCGTCTTACGAACCCTAATTTTCGGTGGGGATTGATGACATATCGATCTCAGAAAGAATCAATAGCAGAGAATAGAAACCAACCTCCTCCATGATAAAGGGTCCGACCCATTTGAGAAACACAAAGCCCAGCAATCCACAGAGCAATCCCAACGATGTCATCTTAACCCACCAGCGAAAGCTGCCGTAAGAAGAAGAAGAAGGCGTCGGCCCTCCGTGATCGTCGTCAGAAGCACCGTCTCCGGCGCCGGCGCCACTCTCCAGTTTCACGTAATCACCGCATCCCGCCACCTCCACCTCATCCCCATTACCACCACTACGACTCATTACAAGCTATAATAATCAAGAAAAAGTGCTTAAAAAACTCTCTTTTTTTTCGTATTCGCAGCACCCAAATCCCGAGAAAAAAAAAAGAGTTGGAATTTGGGTGAGCCAATCAAATTTCGATTGAGGCGAGTTATGGGTTGATGGAATATAACTTATACGTTCACGATATATATTCTCTTCCTTTTTAATCCACGCAATAATTTTTGAGTGTATTATCATCTCATTTATGTTGTAGGAGCGAAGGAGAGGCATCGGCGGAGACGATTCGTTGTTGTGAAGAAACGAATATTTGGTTGAGGCGACAGCGAATTACATACATCATTAGTAGAATAATTGTATCATACACTGCTAAAAACAAGACTAGTATATTAGCGTTAGATTACAAATATATTACGTAATTATTCTTGAAAACCTTGTTATTTAATTATACAAATCATTTCATTTTCCAATTTAATGTTCCATGGGGATCAAGGCTCTGCATATTTAAGTATGAGAAAATGAAAATACCAAGTATTAAAGCGAAGGAAGGAGATTTATTCTATTCCCTCGACCAATTCCGGGGAAAAATACAAACATATTAAACCGAAATGAAATATTTCGGTTCCATATCCGGTTTATAAAATCATCAAACAGAAATTTTGATTAACCGACGTTTCGATTCGGTTCGAGATTAAACCTTCTTTATTAAAGAAATAGATTGTATTCGTTAGGTGTTATTTTTATATTATAATGATCAGAAAGAACTTAGATTATACATTCATCTTTATTCAAAAAGACATGAGCGAAGCTGGCCGACGGCAAACTCTCAACCTATGTCCTAACCTCGTTGTCGGTTTTCTCGTTAGCGTTGAAACCAATATTGTTAACAATATAAAAAATACGCCAACTTTGTCCTTTTTACAACGCCAATCGTCGCTATAAATAACCAAACATGGCTTCCCCTAAATTTCAGATCTAAATCGGAAAAGAAAAATGGCCACTAATAACAATGTAATAACGAAGACTACAATTGCATGGATGCTGGCGTCTCTCCTATTACATTATGCATCAGCCAACAATTCAATAAACTCACCCCAAACCTACATCATCCACTTAACCCTCCCCGAAACCCTAATTTCAGGCTCAAAAGACCTCGAAAAATGGCACGCTTCGTTCCTCCCCAAATCCTCCACCGCCGACGCCGACGGCTCGACGACCGACTTCTCCCGCCTTATCCACTCCTACCGCCACGTCTTCCACGGCTTCGCCGCGAACCTCACGCCCGACGAAGTCGAACAAATGTCGAAAAACCCCTCGTTCGTCTCCGCCGCCCCTCAGAAGACCTATTCCCTCCACACGACCCACTCCCCGAGCTTCCTGGGGCTCCACCGCGGAGTCGGGCCGTGGGCCGGGTCGAACTACGGCGAGGGCCAAATCATCGGCGTCCTAGACACCGGCGTGTCGGCCTACAACCACCCTTCCTTCTCCGGCGAAGACATGCCTCCGCTGCCGGCCAAGTGGAAGGGCAAGTGCGAGCTAGAAGGATCGGCGTGCAACAACAAGCTCATAGGCGCTCGGAACTTCGTCTCCAACGCGACGGGCCCCCCCGCCGACGCCGAGGGGCACGGGACCCACACGGCGAGCACGGCCGCGGGGAACTTCGTGGCGAACGCGAGCGCCTTCGGGCAGGCGGGCGGGACGGCCTCGGGAATCGCCCCGCGGGCCCACGTGGCGGTCTACAAAGTGTGCGGAGAGAGCGAATGCCTCGAGGCCGACATACTCGCCGCCATGGACGCCGCCATCGAGGACGGCGTCGACGTTCTCTCCCTCTCGATAGGAGGTCAGTCGCACCCCTTTTACGAGGACGGTATCGCGATTGGAGCCTTCAGCGCGATGGAGAAGGGCATTTTCGTCAGTTGCTCCGCGGGCAACGGCGGGCCGTCGTACTTCACTACCTCGAACGAGGCGCCGTGGATCCTCACCGTGGGCGCTAGCTCGACCGACCGAGTCCTCAAGACGACCACCTTGCTAGGCGATTCCGAATCATACGACGGGCAAACCGTAAACCAACCGTTCGTCGACAAGGAGATCGTCGTTCCCTTAGTCTATCCCGGGATTATGGGAGGAGACGAAAATGCAACATTATGCGTGCCCGGCTCCTTGGACAAGATCAACGTGTCGGGCGCCGGGGTTTTGTGCGAGAGGGGCGGAAACATAGGTCGAGTCCAAAAGGGGCAGACGGTGAGAGACGCCGGCGGCGCGGCCATGATCTTAATGAACGAAGAGATCGACGCCTACACCACCCTGGCGGACGCCCACGTGCTACCAGCGTCGCACGTGAGCTACGCGGACGGAGTGAAGATAAAAGAGTACATAATAAATTCCACACAGTCCTCCTCCACCGGGGGTGCTACAATAACCTTCAGGGGGACGAAGATCGGTGACAGGACGGCTCCCGCCGTCGCGTCGTTTTCGTCCCGAGGCCCGAGCCAGGCGAGCCCCGGGATTCTAAAGCCCGACATCATCGGGCCGGGAGCGAGCATCCTCGCCGCGTGGCCCATCTCGGTCGACAACTACACCAACGAGGCGGCGCCGTTCAACGTAATATCGGGGACGTCGATGTCTTGCCCTCACCTGAGCGGCGTGGCCGCGCTTATCAAGAGCGCTCACCCAGATTGGTCGCCGGCCATGGTC
Source organism: Craterostigma plantagineum (assembly GCA_027422505.1). Classification (NCBI taxonomy): domain Eukaryota; kingdom Viridiplantae; phylum Streptophyta; class Magnoliopsida; order Lamiales; family Linderniaceae; genus Craterostigma; species Craterostigma plantagineum. The sequence goes on along the minus strand of JAPQWV010000237.1, from coordinate 484,644 downwards.
AAGTCCGCGATCATGACCACGGCTAGCCAGACGAACCTCAAGAACGAGTCCATCATGGACCAAACCCGCGGGCCCGCGGACTACTTTGCGATCGGGGCGGGCCACGTGAACCCGTCGGGCGCGCTCGACCCGGGCCTAGTTTACGACATCTCGGCCGACGATTACATTTCGTACCTGTGCTTTCTATACACCGAGGATCAAGTAGCTACGATAGTGAACCGTAAAATCGACTGCCACGGGTCGGTTTATACGGGCCTGCCCGAGGCCCAACTGAACTACCCGTCGTTTGCGGTGGAGCTCGGATACACGAATTATATATATTCGAGGACGGCGACGAACGTAGGGGAAGCGCAAGAGAGATATAGCGCCGTGGTGGAGGAAATTAAAGGCGTAAACGTTACGGTGGATCCTATGGTGCTCGACTTTAGCGAAAAGAATGAAAAGCTGACGTATAAGGTTTACTTTAGTAGGACTGAGTTTACTACGAATGGGTCGTACGTGCAAGGGTCCATTGCTTGGGTTTCTCCGACGCATTACGTCAGAATTCCAGTGACTGTGAAGCTTGTGCTTTGAGGAGGAGGAGGAGGAGGAAATGAATGTGAGTCAGTCAACATTTGGAACAATTATAAAAAGAATTAAATACGTGCTATTAATTATAGTAGTCAAATGATGTTGGATTGTCTGACCTATTAGTGTACCTGAGTTTTATGATTGTTTTCTCACGTGATGTTGTCTAATTATAGTCAACTTCTTGGTTCTTATTGTTACATGATCTCTAGATTGTAAAATTAGTCAAGATCTTAAGACATAGATAGAAGGTCAAGGAGATGGTGGTAATAACATAATCAAAGAATATTTCCCCCATGCTTCCCCCAATAGTCACCAACCACCTCTATTAAAAGCCATGGTATTCCACAGTACTTTTCATGTCCCTCGGCGAATCCACCACCCTGCAAAAAAAAAAAGCTTTTTTTTTTTTTCTGAGAGTTAAATAAACACGATTAAGATATGTTGCCAATAAGTTCTTTTCATCTCAGAGAAAGCACTAGAGGGACAACGAGCTACGGCGACCGTTTCATACCGTCTCGTTCATCTTCTAATTTCGATCTTGGCCATATCAACTGTAATAAATTCAAGTACAAGAATGAGATGAAGAGTAGATTGGATTCTCTTACACCGTTTTGCTTCGACAATGATAGTCTGTTTACGGTGCCTTCGAGTCGTCCAGTTCGGCCACCAAGGGTAGTCCCGAAGACTCCTTACGAGGTGGGATTATATTATTTATTTTTCCTGTATTTATTTGAGATGGCCACCGTTTTTGATTCTCTACACTACGTTTTGCGCTTTTTGTTCGGTTTTCTTATCGAAATTTCTAGGTTTGCGGGCTCGAATGGTCTCACGACGGGCGCAAACTAGCATCCGGAGGCAACGAAAACCTGGTGATCGAGCGCCTTAATTAGCCTAGTAATAATAAACACAACGATATCGAATCCCGACGCTTAATTTTTTTCGCTTTTTTTTTCGTTTGCGCAGCTTTGTGTGTAGAACAAACGTTCGAAAGAGCCCGCGCTAAGACTCAGGGAGCACACAGGCGCCGTAAAAGCCATCGCATGGTCGCCCCACGTTGATGGCCTCCTTGCCTCGGGCGGTGGGGCCGGCGATGGGAGCATTCGTTTTTGGAACACAACGGCTAACTCTCGCCTGAGTTGCACGAACAGTGGCAGTCAGGTCAGGTGTGTAGACTTGGGTGATCGAAAAATGTGAACGAGCTCGTGAGCACGCACGGCGGGTCACATAAGGAGATTGTAGTGTGGAAATACCCGATGATGTCGAAGGTTCGTCGTGATTTTGTACCTCCGCTTTGTTTTTTTCGTTCCTTCGTCTTAGGATGTTAGCTGATGATTCGAGCTTTTTCTTTTTTGGCGCAATGAGCAGTTTGCGACTCTCACGGGCCATACGTCTAGGGTAACCCACCTAGCCGTCTCGCTAGATGGAATACAAGGAGAAGCGCAATTTGGTCGTCTTGTTATTATTGTTATTATCATTATTATTACTATTGTTCTTTGAAACCTTATTGGGCGAGATATTATTTTTTCGCTTTATTGCAGAATATCGTAACTGGAGGAGGGGACGAAAGCCTGAGATTCTGGAGCGTCTTCCCTCCACCCGCTAAATCTCGCGTGAGTAATAAGATACATCATAATGATCGATTCGCGCGTCGATTTTTTTGCGCTTTTATGTCTGCTTGATTCGTCTTATAAAACAATATAATTTGATGAGAAAACGCTTGCTTCTCTTTCCCTTCTCTGCAGCGCAAGGAACTATTGGTAACTTCAAATTTTGCGAGAACGCACATACGATGATCTTCTTATCTTTGTATGATCGCCATTGATCAAGATTTGAGTTTCGCGCATCGAATGGCGATTCGTTTTGTTCTCTGAGTTTCACAACTGTACAAAATGCGTGCGGCTCATTAACTTCCCCCATGGGCAAATGTTGTAGAGATGAGGTTTATATACAACAAAAATCTTATAGTTTCGGAAATCATTTAATACCAGTTTTGTATACAGAACAAATACATTTTTCCCGGAATTAATATGGCTAGTTGTAATAATTTGACTTCCGCAGAAAGATTAGGTGAAAGAATCTTTTCATTAAGAAGCAGATTTCAGGTAAATCCAATCTTATATTCATCTTTCCATGACACTCAGAAACATTTCAATCAGTTGCAGTTTTTTTTATCTTCTGATATACTAAGAACTATCTGACTTACACAGACATCTTAATTGGGTCTCTTCTATTTTACGCTTCGATAGCTTTCTTGGAATAAAATCTTCTGTACTTCGAATCTACTTCGGTGAGGTAGTAAGTGCCTGGAGCCAAGAGGCTCGTATCTTGGCTCGTCACAAAGTCTTTGCCTCCATACCTATGCTCCATTATCTTCATCGTTTCGACAAATTTCTCAGGCGGAAACTGAGGAAAAAAAATGAAGGAAGACTTTTGTTATTGGTGCGATCTTACGACGAAGAACAAAGACTCGACGCTACATTTTGTATTAAACAATTACCTCGTGCCTCGTCTTCAACTTCTCAGAAACATTCATTACAGCTGCAATATTCGACAGGCTAAAAGGATGCTGTCCCTCGTTAAGGCGCAGAGAGAACATTGTGGATGATAGACCACTGCCATACGAAAAAAGTACAACTCTCTGCCCAGCCTTGAGAAATAACAAAGAAAAAGAACGAGGAAAGTGAGGAAGGAAGCCCATGATGTACATTGTGCATATTCAAAATACGGGCTTTTTAGAAGTTTACCAGAGAATTGAATTTATTGTGGACGAGGGAAACGAAAGCAGCGTAAAGGGAAGCTGTGTACATGTTTCCTATTTGCTTTGGGATCAGAGTTGATGGAACCACCTTTGTGTTATAAAATGGCTTTGAGACTTCTTGGGAAGCCTAATATCGATTCAAAATTATAACGTGAATGTTTAGCCTGATATCGATCACACTGATTATGAACTGAATATCCGATTAGAAAAAAAAAAGGATTTTTATGGATTAAAGTGGGTTTTGATCGAAGGGTTACCTTCTCAAGATCACGGCTTTGGTAGCTTTCCACACTTGTCAATGATGCAAATGGAGCCAGCTTTTCTCTTGCAGCATCATCAATGGAGCTGAGAATATGAAACCAGAAATTTAGAATCGATCGCTGTTAGACACTTGTAAACGATGAAGAGAATTTGATAAGACGAACTTGCCTTGCGCTCGTCAGAAAGTCATTGTATAAGAGTCTTGCGAAGCTTTTCTGTACAAGCTGCAAGGAAATAAGATAGACAACAAACAACAACTTTCAAAAAGTCTCCCTTTTTCATCAACTGAAAGATTCAGATAAGATTCCCGACCTTGTTATATGGAGAATGAAACACGAAATAATCAGCATCAGCGACAGAGAACTTCTTTCCCTCTAGCTTTTCAAACCTATCACATACTTAAAACCTTTTTACCACCCAAGTTCGAAAGTTCAATAAACTACTAAAATCAAATCTCACCTGCGAGAGAGGCCTTGGTAACAAGAATCGAGTGCCATGAGGTAGCAGGTCTGAGAAAGCTTCCCATCGACAACCTTCCAGAAACAACCTTAACCATATTAGAAGCCAAGATAACCTACGAAGTTCTTAATTTAACAGAAAAACAACCGAAGAAATTGAGTAATGTACAGGATATTCGCTGGCGAGATCTGGTTTGTAGAAATCGTAAGCATGAGCCATGTGACTAGCCCTGAGTTTGCTTTCGAAAACGATAGGAGCATTAGGACCTATTAGCATTGCTACTGCTCCCGCCCCGCCAGTGGGCCTAGCTGGCCCCTCGGCATAGACCTATTGAATAATGAACTATTACTGCTCTTTTGTGTAAGAATTTTCACTTCATGCGTGGGGAGGGAGAGAGAGAGAGAGAGAGAGAGAGAGAGAGAGAGAGAGAGAGAGGTCATACCGCACTATCTGTACAAACCACAAGGCCATATCGACCATCCCAAGAGCTGCTTTCGACCCAATTCACACAGTTAAGTAGTGCGGCAGTACCTCCATAGCATGCATTGGTTGAGTCAACTCCTTCTATGTCGGTATTTCCACATTTCTAGTTATAACAGAAGGGGGGTAATAAAGATCAATCTGCAGCCTATTTGGCATACGTACAATCATACGTAAAACAGAGATAAACATGAAATAGCACAAAAGTACCTCGAAAATTGGCATCAAGAACGTTTTAATAGACTTGCTTTTATCAAGTACGGTTTCACTTCCAACTTCCAATCGACCAATCTGTTTAGGCTCGACCCCGTAATTCTCAAGGAGTGATTTTACAACTGTCATGCTGGAGATAGATAAGGACTCGGTCATCTTATTGTATATTTAGTGAGTCATTGATAACTTGTAAGGTAAAACATCAACAAGCATCCAAGTGATCTTTGAGAGCTTAGAGCATGTGCAGAATAAAGACAGAATTAACTATGATTTCAGAGTCAAAAGGATTAACAACAGACCATGACAGAACCACTTCCCATTTTCCATGGATTTTCTTGAGAACAAATTATCAGAACTGGAATATTAAGCGATGTTTATACCTCATTGAAATGACATCTTCGACCTCCGTACAAAAGCCCATGCAATCTTGGCCAAGCCCAATAGTGTATTTCCCTTTGCTTGCTCCATCGTGTGCCTCCAAAACTTCCTGCAAATGCACACAAGAAAATTCGAGATAACATTTCCCTTCATTCGTCAGCAACCATGTATAGTGAAACCCGAATGGAAATATGAACGATGCTCAAGGCACATAACAAGATGATTCATAAGGAAAATCGATGCGTAATTTCATCAAACAACTACAGAACATAAAAATCATAAGGTTGGTCACAGCACACCTAAAAACACCAAAAAAACAACACAAGAAAGAGCAGAAGTACGATCAAATCGGTTCATGAAAAGAACGCCCCTTCCGAATAACAAGATCAAATAAAGAGAGATCAGCTGACCTGCTGAATACAAGTGGGCGGGAAGTAGATTTGCATTGCAAGAATTCCAACGTTCTTGGGTTGTGAAGCCATTCTGCCGTTCTCCTTGTTTTTCTTTCTATAACAAAAGAAAGTGGTGCCAAGCTGAGTTCTTTCTCTTCTCCAAAAAGAAAAAAATCAGTAAATAGTAAGAAATCCAAGAAATTCGCAAGGAAACAGAAAGAGTGTGTGATGCAATTGAACGGCTGGCTAGTGATGCTACACACACTTCAGCGTGGTAGTTGGGTTGTGCTATTTATAGCAAATATATTTATAATTGTAATTATTATTATTATTTATTGGTCGTATTCCAAATGGAAATTTGGCTTGAAAAAGATTAGAAAATTTAAAAAAAAAAAAAAAAACGAAAACGAAAACTCTTAAGGCTCAGTTATTCACCTTGAAGTTCGTTTGTTACCATATCCTAATCTCTAATATAAATTCACCTTACATAGTACAATATATTAAATCACCTTGAAGTACTTTGACAAATTGGAACTTACATTAGGTTAAACTGAATCGTAGGTCACGATTAATCGAACTGTTGTTGATTGGGGTTTCGGTTCAATTTGTTTTTCAAAGTAGTACAATTTTGAAAAGGAAAAGCAATCAAAATTTAAAGAAAAGAAAACAACAAAGTGTTCTTTACTAAAGATTACATCCTAAACTTTGACAAATTGGAACTTTGTTTTGTTGCCATGACAACTACAACTAAAATTTGTCCTGCGTAAAAAAACGTAAATCATCTCATAACAGGTTTTATCTATTTCAATAAGAATATCATCATCTCATATTACTCGGTCTATTTTTCGGTAAAGAATGTTTTAAGCCGAAGTATGCCAAAGACACTTAAATATAGGGTCTGGCTATCCATTATTTATTACAACTCATATTATATACTCCCTCCGTTCTATAATAGGTGTCGTTTCATTTTATTTTTGTTTTTAAATACATGTCGTTTTACGGTTTTCAAGATAAACAATATTGATTAGTTCCAGTTTTACCCCTTATATTTAATATAAATAGTTAAATTAAATTAGATAACATAATTAATTAAGAGTAAAATTGAGATTTTACTTTATTTCTTAATATGCGTGTAATATCCTTAAACGACATATTGAAACAGATGGAGTATATATTAGCGTGTGTGTTTAGTATGCGCCAAGTCCTCTTCCCTTGGGATTGAGTAAAATCTAGGGGGATTTTCTGTCAGGCTCTAGTAAATTTTTAATTTTCTGTTCAGGCCCTAGCACAAAATGAATAAGTTTAAAGGACCTACTTTATGTAAAAATTCGACTGAAGGATCAAAAATATGATTTGACGAAAATACCCTTACTAAAATGATCTATTTTACGTTACTCAGTTACAGTATATTGTTACTTTAGGAAACAGACACGTTATTTTGCAATAATATTATGTTACTGTTACAGAATATTGTTACTTTAGGAAACAGACACGATATTTTTCAATAATATTGTGTTACTCAGTTACAGAATATTTTTCTTACACTGAATCGAGCACAAAAAAATCCGACTGTCCCATCCAACCGATTTCGACATGTCATGTTGTATTCATTATGATATTGACGACGCACGAGGTAGAATTTGCTTGTCTAATTAGGGTGCAAATTCGAGAATATAATGATAAATTGAATCTAGATTTCGACATAAATTGCAAGTAATCGCTATAAATTCGAGATACCCATGAGAAATCGAGGTCTATTTTGCATTGAGTCAATAACGCCGAGATTATGCAGTTTTCATCTGTTTTTTAGTGTTGTTTGTAATTTTCGTTCTTTTTCCCCTATCTATTGGTTGTATACAGAATGCGTTATTTACGACAAACAAGGCGTTATTACCTTTCAGCGACGTGTTACTTCTAAATCAACATTTGTTATTAACCATAAGACATTTGTTATTTTTTGCTATGTTATAAGTATTTTTTTTTACACGAGGTACCCATGAGAAATTGGGGTCTATTTTACATTATTGAGTCAACATACGTCGCTAAGTGATTTGGAAAAACAAGAAATATAAGTTCAGCTCCGTCGAGCTCTACTACGACGACAGGTCAGGGTCGGGCCTCCTCGTTTGCTCACGAAGGTCGAGATTATAAGCGGAAATTGAGCTTGAATATTAGCTCGCTCGTTGGAGAAGACGATGGCAAATGTTTGTAAATTTTGCATCTGTTAGGGAGTAAATATGTCATATCGCATACTTTGGATATTTTTCTCTCAGAATTTTGAAAAGTAGGTCCTTGATACTAACTAAAATTATATTGAAGCCTGAACGCTATTTAAAAATATTAAGGGCCTAACACGGAATTAACTCTAAAATCTATCGATAGATTAGCCAAACAAAGCATCATGTAATATTCCGACACAAAGACAAGGAAAAAATAAAGCCAACCTTCAAAGCACAGTTACTTAATACATCAAAAGAAAGTCAAACAAAAGAAGTCAATACCCGAACCACCACTCACTCTTGTTAACCATGCTAAGGCCCGGCCCGACCCGGCCAAGCCTTAACATCTTAACAAGGTTGAACCTTGGTGCGCTCTTGACTCCCTAACATTGATATCAATCATCCCTCTTAATTAATAAAACCACATTAACCACAACCAAAAAAAAAAAACCAAACCTAACCAGCCTCCTCCTCATCCTCCTCAGCACCACCACCTTTCTGACCAGCGGGCTCGGGCTCGGGCCCCTCGCCCGCCGCCGCCCCCCCATTACCAAGAACGACCCCAATCTGCTGCGCGATTCCGCACAAGTGGTTGTTCGTCGCCGTGACGATGGATAGGTTCAGCTTCGCATTGGGGACGGTGCTCGCCAGGACCTGAAGCCCCACCGTCAGCAGACAGCCCATTAAGGTTGTTGTTGCTGTCTCCTCATCGTCATCGTTGCGCTGCACGACGCTTCGCTGCTCCATAGAATGAGGGACGACGACGAACCCTAACGGAAGTAAAGGAACGCAAGAAGGATCCTCGCCGTTGATCACCAACTGCACCGCGTCGACGTCCATGGTGGAGTACACCACCATGCTCCCCGACTCGTCCGAGCAGCTCTCTTGCAGTATCAGCTCCACGCTTTGAGACGAGTTGCTAGCCACCTAAACAACACATGCAAAGTGATATTATGTATGTACATCGTCGTTCTTTGTAATAATGTTTTGAACGACAGCGAGAGAAGGGTTTATTTACGTTGATTCGAAGGAGAGAAATGCAGTTGCCAGGATGGGAGCCGTTGGCTATGTGGGCGATTTCGTGCAGCGAGTTACCGTTGGACAGAACTTCGATCTGCGAGGAGAAGTTCGTCGAACGATTGTAGTAAAATAATATACGTTCGAGAGGGCGTAATTAACTAATATATATAATATATAATACTTGCCTGAGCTCGTCGGCGTTCGTCTCTCAAGAAATCGAAGACGTGGGTGTGCTTGTAAGGGAGCCAAGTGGTGCACACGGCGGTTAGGACCAAGCCGTTGGGCTGCCCGGGCTCGACCGTCTTCCTCGTTGTGATCCTGACCGTGTCCTCGGCCGACTCGGAGAGGGCGGTCCACGACTGCCCAAAGGATGAGCTTATGTTTACGCAGAATGTTCGTATCATCCTCTGAGACAAGTTCATCAGGTTTCGTCGAGCTTCGGGGGATTGGATCACTGTCGTTATTACACGCACCCATCGTAACTATTTTTTTTGCGAAAAACAAATTAAGCGAATCAATGTTTTTCGAGATGGTTTTCAAATTACCCCCGATGTCTGAAATGTTTCTGGCCATGAGGCTGGCGAGGCGCTCGCACTGCCTCTGAAGGACGGCGAGCCAACGTTTTGCGCCGAAAGCCGCTCCGCTGCTAACGAGCTGATTGAAGACTTGGTGGATTGGATCGTCTTCGACCTCTTCGTGCTCGACCCAAGTTACCTAAAAAAAATATATAATTTAGTTGTTTTGGGCGTAGAAGAATGCAGTGGCTTATTTATTACATACTCTTGAGTATCCATTGGGCATGTCCTGGATGATACAGCCTGAAGGGCATCTCTTGTAATAGGGAAAGAGATTTTCGGCGCCATAGCTGTTTTGAATATTGTTACTGTTGTTGTTGAGGGGAAAGTCGACGATTATCCAACTTCCTTCTTCGGGGATGTGCTGGCAATAGCGGAGAAAGTGCGTCTCCCTCGTCGGGACAAGCGGAGAAAGAAACTGAAGCTCGGCGTACATCTGCACAGACCACAATGAGGTCGCGTTAGATATAATATGTTGAAGATGAATAAATCAGTTGAATAGAATGTCGAAAACTTGCCAGATAAAGAGATCCATTAGGGTTTCCCGAAATTCCCGATTGAACGACTTGAAGCATTCTCGCCCTTGAGATTATCGAAGGGAACAGCTCCATCCATTTGTTCTGAAGAAGGGCAAAAAAGCGATCGAAGATAACGTTCAGACGATTGGGTCGTCGAGTAATTCTTTGCAAGAAGAAATTAGGATATACTTACGGCGTCCATGAAGGCGTCGACCAAGGTGATGCTGTTCATTATAACCACAGAGGTGTCTCTTGTAGCTTCTGTCCTAACGCGCTCGCGCCTCTGCGCCTCACTTCCACCACTATTATTCCAAGAAAACGCTCTTGCATATTCTTCGACGTTGAGCACCTCTTTATTACCAATATTATTATTATCAGACCGTTCTTTAGCCCAAAGAGGTTCATCGCATTCGCACATCTGCTTGAGTTCGTTGGCGGCTGAAGCTGCAAACTCCATCGCCTGAGGCTTCTCTTCCTCCGCGATGAGCGCAAACTGGGGAATATTCTCGGGCATAAAATTAGGTAAGGAAATGATGTGATCGTGATCTTGTCCGTCATTAGGGCAACCGTTCACATGGTCGTATTTGCCCGTCGTAAAAGCAGCAGAGTTCACATCGAGTTGATCGATTGAGTTGGGAGAGATGATCAGAGGCGTTAGCGATCCCATCATGGGCTGCATTGGTCGGCCAGTGCATTGAGACACGAGGCAGCATACTCTATCGAACTGTAATAAGGATTTGGACATCATAAAGCTTTTAGACATAGAAAATCGGTGCCTTTGTAAGAGCGAAAAAAGTGAGCTAAGAATATTTACCTCCTCTTTTAGACGAACATTTTCGACGCGAAGTTGTTGCTCGTCGTATCCCATCTCACCCAACATGGCCTGACCTCCGCAGCTAGGGCACATTATGTTTCTCAGTGCAGCTTGCAAACGGTAGTTTTCGTTCTTTAAGCCCTCATTTTCTGCCCTTAGGATTGCATTATCTTGCCTATCATGTTGTGCCTGCATATTATTACATAGCATAGTATCAAAAACTTACACGCTGCAGCAATTAAAAGAATTGAAACAATCGTAATTTTTTTGACTTTTCATGGCCTCTCCATATGCTTTGAAACACTAATCACCATCATATTGAGTAAGTTTTGTTTACAAATCAGAGCACAAGTTCAGATAATTTTTACTTGTAGCACATTTTAATTTCATTTCTGACTTTAGTTTTTTCGTACGCAGACAGACATTCTACTTTCTTGCAAGTTTGTTATGTCAAAATTAATGCAAGCCCCAAACATATAATAAAGAAGATCTCTCCTTTCGTACGCAGATATTGAAGTATTTTCAAACCCTAATTAAACCGTTGTGCATTTAAAGTCCCTTGTAAAAGATAGGGAGAGATACATAGCTAGGCTCAAATTGCTCACTGTATGAGCTTTTCTTTGATAGTATTGTAGGGACTACGGTGTATACACGTATTAAATGCTATTTGCAGGTAGGCCAAGTGAAAGGTAAATGACATCGATGGTTCTAACAAAGCTCTCACTACTCTACTGTGTATGAGTAGTTGGGGTTCGTAGCGTTGGCAATAAATTACTACAAGTCCAACCAAAGCCTTTCAGGGCTTTTTTTTTTTTTTTGAGTTTTTGACCTTTTTATTAATGCATGGAGTTAATGTAATAAGGCCCTCATGCCATGAAAAATCGTGCTCAGTACAGCACTATACTTTGCTGCACACACATGCTTGAGCTCACCAACACAGCTGTATTTTTATCTTAGGGTTTCACCATGATAATGAAATATAGATACCACATTTTCTTGAAAAATTTTTCATTTACTTATTTAATGATTATTAAAGGCGTACGTACCTTCATTTGGGTGCGACGATTTTGGAACCAAAACTTGACTTGCCTTGGTTTAAGGCCAAGATCTTGGCTTAGTTTGAGGCGTTGCTTGTCGTCTGGGTGAGGACATTCCTTGAAAAACCTGCTCCGAACAAAATCCTATTATAATGATACTATGCCATTGAAAAAATACCCAAAAGATATCATTATCATTTAGGATTAGAGATACTATTATTAGATATTATTTCTAAATTCGAATACTTAATATTGGTCATATCCTCATTCCAACTAGAAGTGATTAATTCATCTACGACATTATTATGTATAGTATAGGAGCATATATTATTTATAAACGCACGTACGCTTCCATTTCTTGAATCTGCCGAGCTGTGTGGCGATGGTAGCGTTTTTTCTTGGGCTGCGCCGCCGACTGTTGTTGCTGACCATGCATCATATCGCCGCCGCCTTCTTGCTCGTTGCCTGAAAGTCCTCCTCCTATGAACTCCATTTGCTGTTCGCTCATGGAATTATTACCACCTTCCATCATCTTCTCTTTGCTACTGCTCATCGCAACTTCTTCCTTCTACAGAAAGAAAATAAAAATTACTCGAGAAATGATCTACCTTTTTTAACCTGATTTCTCACGAGCATGACACATGCAAGTTTGGTCAACATTTAACATTTCTTACAGGAGAGAGAGAGAGAGAGAGAGAGAGAGAGAGGGGGAGGGGGGGGGGGGACTTTATAACGATCGACTTACAGGGATGACGGGCGAAAACATGTTGAAAGAGTTGAGGTTAGACATGAAATTGAAATTGGGATTCTGAATGGAGAGTTGGTAGAGAGAATTATCCTCTCCAGCGCCTCCTATTGAGGACAGAACTTGGCAGTCTCCGTACATCGTTTTTTTTTTGTTTATTCCAAAAGTTTCTGTCTGTAAAAGATTCTTGATGGTGCAGCTAGCTGTTCTTAGCTCTCGAAAGGACCTGCACTGAAACAACGATCACTTCATATCAGCTTAACAATGGATCATAAGGAAATCAATAAAGGGGAAAATCAAGATAAAATGATTGTTCGTTTTTATAAATGCGTTGCGGGCTTCATGAACAATAGAGAAATCTTCACCTTTAGTGAAAAGAGATGGAGGAAGCTAGCTATTGACAACTGCTAAGATTCCTCCATGTAAGTAAACAATAAGAATCCACCATGACTGAAGCTGAGAACCAAGAAATAGGGTTTTACGAAGGTAGAAAAACAAAGATGTCAGTAAATATTTACTACCCTTGTCGGTTCGTGCCTTTTAAGTCTCATTCAACCTCTTCTGTCATTTCTCTCTTTAACATAATAATATCTTCAAACTCTTCTCACCTTGCGTTCCTACTCACCCAATAACCAGAAACCAAAGCGCGCTTCTCTCTCCGCAATGAATAATCGTTGTTGGCTTTGGGAATTTCGATTTAAAAACCTCTCTCTCTCTCTCTCTCATGCACGACAAAATACAATGAATACACACGCAAAGGATAGGTTTAAGGTGGTAAATGCGAGCTTTAACTGCGTTTTACTACCAAGAGAAAGAGAAACCGATGAAACGCTTGGTCAGTTGAAGTAATGTGGGCCGTACACGTGGCGAAATCACGTTCGGCGATGGAGGCGTAACGCTAAGACTAACTAAGCACCCTACAAAAAAGTCAAACCTTATTAATTTCTGCTTGAGTTGAAACGCTTTTAGCATATATTCCCAAGATTGATAGATAGATCGATATAGTTTGTCTTGCGTATTATACTATACTCCTGTGTTTTTGTCTATAGTAATATTGCAACCATGTTGATGAGATTATTTAGAAAGCAATATTTTCATATATGTACAATATGGTTTGATATACTCCAAAATCTTGTGCATACGCGTATATTTGTTTATGCCACATATAAGATACTACACATATTATAGAACGCCACGGTGACGTCTCATATATCAATCATTTAATGCGTATAAGAATCGATCCAAATCAAATAGAAATGCCGGACATGTGAGCAATAGGCATAAAAAAACGATTCTTGAAGTCCCATCATGTCCAAAATCAGAATTAAATAAGAGTAGCTATCAATCAATTCGTCTCCATGGATAATATAATATCATCTCCACCTCAAGTCTAGGAATCACATTACCCTTCAATCTTTTAATCCTCACCTCCATCACAACTAAAGCATGGTGGAGGTGATCCCATGAATACAAATATTACATGAAAAATAAAATTTAACATAACCTGAAATTTCAAATTTTCAACTGTCAATCACTCAAATTCAAGAAGCACAATGAATCATAAAATGGGGCTCAATTATGAATCGAGCCCATCATTTCTTGGACCTTCCAAGACATAGACACACTTGGCTACGATCTTTTCTTTAAAATGCACGTATAAATCATCTAGACAAGGAAAGGAAGAAAAAAAGAGAGAGAAAAGGTAATATAGTGAACTCAAACCAAAGCTTGCTTCTCTTCATCTTCTTCTTCCTCGCCATCCTCTGTTTCAGCAGACTTGGGCTGAGCAACCTTTCTTGTTGAATCACTCACAATAGCTCTATTCGATGGCTTGTTCTCAGGGATGACAAGCTTTAGTACGATTCCCATGGCTATGAGAAGCAAGCCCGACCCGTGTTGCTCGGTCAGCGGCTTTGTGAAGAGTAGGTAAGATAGCAGTAGAGTTACAGCCTTTCTTGCAGTTGTTATCTGTGCGTAATAATTCAAAAAATCTTTCGATCGATGAATCTTGAATACTACGTATAAGAGAACAAGGAACTCAACAACAATTACCATTGCTGTGGTTGCTGCGCCGAAAATGGCGATGAGAGATAGAACTGAGACTTGTCCAATGAAGGTAGCCATGGCTTCGAACACTAACACGCCGTAAACATATGGATGCTGCAAAAGATGTAACGGATGATCAGTGCATTCCAATGATATTATATAAAGGACAGCGGAGAAGAAATGGGATGTAATAATAACCTCTGAGCAAGAGTTCCACGCCCTAAACAGCTCGCCCGTCAGAATCATCGGGGGCAAAAGGAAAGGCAGGCCAACCACAGTCGAACAAAAAAGCATCTCCATCTTTGCAACAACGAAAATGAAATCTTGATGTTCTATGAAAGCAACGAATCGATAGCTAGGATGGAAAAGCAGAGGAAGTACCTGAGTAGTTTCGGGATTCATTGTAAAGATTGCTTCTTGCAAGTTTCCCAGGAAAGAATCCATGACAAGTGCGCCAACGATCATCACTACGCCGATGATGTTGAAGTTTGGCGAAGTATTTGCGTCTGCTAAGGTGAAGAGAATCAATCCAATCACTAAGAGGACGGCAGATATGTATTCGTGGATGGGATATTTCCTTCTCAATCCAGGAATAAATGCCCCCATTACCATGACGGGCAGCACCTGAATTTGCGATCAAGAAAATGAGAAAAAGCTCTGTTTTTTACGTCGTATGTGCAAATAGACGAATGAATGAATACCTTAGTGGACTTAAACATTATCTGAGCAGGGTAATTGAGGTAAGCTAAAGAGCCCTTTGTTAGTCCATGAGAGCCCATGAGCACGGCTGAGAGCTTGACGTATGTCTTCCATGGATTCACCATTTGCTTGGTGGTGAATCCCTGTAAGTATATCAGCACCAAGTATACAAAGCCTTGGACGAAGGTGAAATACCATCCATAGCTGCCAGGCAAAAAGTCAATCGATAATTGTCCGAAATATGTAATTCTCTCTCAAACATTAAGACGAACAGAAGCAGAGCAGACCTGAACTGTAGCCGATTGTATACATATTCCTGCGAACAAGAAATAACCATTCAATGGCTATTGAATCAATTGTTTTAACGGCTGAGCTAATATGGGAAGCGTTCAAGTATACAACCCACAAAAGAACAGAGCAAGAAAGATTTTCGATGTTAGAAAACCAAAGCCTTTGCGCATAAATTGAATTCCATGAATAGAATCCGACGGAACTCTGACCACTTCAAAAAATCAAATCTTTGCCAAAAACTAAAGAAGAAAAAACAAGACGACGATAAAAACAAGAAATCCTAGACATAATAAGCGGCATACCTCGCATACTCCATTCACCAGATAGCCAAAGAAAAACCCAGAAGAACATATCAAGAACTGCTGCCACGTGGGCCTATTTGTCAAAGATATCCCAAACAGAGACCTTGATTGATCTCCCTTTTTCATCTCAACTCTTCTTTCTTCTTTCTCCTTCTTCTGTATCTTTTCTTGGGTTTTTCCTATATCCTCTCGGATATGAAACCAAAGAACCCAAATAAAGGAAGCTGGGCTTCGTTCTTTAGCTTTGCATGAGGTTTTTTATCTGCTTAAAGAGCACAAAAGAGGGAGAAGTTATCAAGCTCTTCTTGAACACACAAGAAAAGTATCAGAGCTCAAGCACATATGACTGGCTCGCTCCCTTTGTCTTTATTGTAACGTGTCGCTGAGTTTTTCGCCTTTGACGAAGATTTTTTAAGAGAGAAAAAAACGACGAGTGTGACAGAAGCAAACAAGGATGGGTTATTCTGATAATATTACAACACTGTGTGTGGTGTGTTTGTTGGGGAAATACAAATTCAAGTCCTACGACTTCGTAGTTTTATTTATTGTGCATAGATAGGCTCGTAAACATTCCCGCTGAGCAAAGTTTGGCTTTCATTAAATGAAAAGAGACGAAAGGAAATCAAGAGAAGAAAAGGTTGACGAACGATGAAGGCGTGTTCGGAATTAATGAAGAGATATTTGACTTTATAAAAAAAATAATTAAAATAAATACGTAAATAATTACTTAATAATGGGCCACATCACAAGGCCCACTTCGGTTACTAATGTGAGAACGGCCCAATATAAGCCCAATGCGCTATTGCTATGTAAATGTAAGGCCAAGGGTTGAGAAAGGGGTGTTATTCCTATCCTATCGAAGATGAAGAAAGCCGATTCCAAAGTCTCACCAGCTCCGAGCAAAATTAGATTCGATGACGATGACAATCTGTCTTCGTCTGAAAACGTACCGTCTCTTCTTCCTCGTTATTTCTACGTGTTCGTTACTTTAGGAATTTGGTGTTTGAACTTTAGGAATTCGAAATAGACGTGTTATTCTAGGTATTTATTGGGATGAGTGTGTTTCAAGTTTCGAGTTTTTAGAATGAAACAGAATTCAATTTGGTAATTTGTTGAGTTGAGTGGAAACAGGCCCGAGCTCGATCATCATTCGTGTTTTACTGCTATTCTGATCTTATAAACAGAAACATGTATCTGGAATTCTCCGAATTTTTAGTTGAAGAGCTGGTCTTCTTTTTTCTTTTTAAAAAGTTTCTTTATTATTATAAGCAGGAGGATGAAATGGAGCTGGAGCAAGAGCTTGCTGAAGCGACATTTGAGGAGTTGCATAGAGCGAGGAGTGATGGGTCGGATTCTTTTTTTCGTAGTAAGATGGGTTCTCATAAGATAACAAGTCGAGCCAATAAAAACAGGTTTATTTTTATTTTCTGGGGATTCTGCAAATTATGTTTGTTCATTGATTTGCATTATCCTTTCTCTTAATTCGTTTGTGTAGGCCGACAGAGTTAAGTAGCAAGAAACCTGTCGGCAGGTTCAGGGAGGTTATTCAAGTTCCAAAGAAGGTAGGGCTGTTTTCATTCTGTACTTGGAAGAAAAGTTTTTTTTGGACAATGGAATGTCGAATTCTACTTGATTGGGCCACTCCATTAGTGATCAACGTTTTAAAGTACGACGCAACTGCCCGCTGAGTATTTTTCGCAATTGGGTAATGATTGCCTAACTTTTGAACTTCTCAGGTTGCACGTGACCCGCGATTTGAGTCATTATGTGGCGACTTTGATGAGGAAGGGTAAGCTTTTTTCTTCGATCAGCTCTAATTCGTGTTGACGACTTACATTAAATCTTTGCTGGGCTCTCTCTAGTCCATGGAGATTGCCTGCTGCTATATGGTTCATCTTGTTTTACGTATCCATTTAATACTCACTATGACTTGTAGTACGGTATGCTCATACTCGCCCGCGGCTGTTTCTTACCATAAAACTGCTCTTACCTTGCAGTTTCAAGAAGAGATACAGCTTTCTTTACGAGGAGACGCTGCCCGCCGAGAAACAAGAACTGAAGAAAAAGATGAAGAAAACGAAAGACCCGAAATCGCCAGACAGCTAAAGGACCAAATCAATCGAATCGACAGGGAGCTCAAGTCTGCAGCACCAAAACGTACTGAGAAGGACATCTTGGCCGAGCACAAGAAGAAGGAAAGAGAAGCTGCAAAGAAAGGGAAGAAACCTTATTATCTCAAGAAATCAGAGATTCGAAAGCAGAAGCTCATCGAGAAGTACAATGAGCTCAAAGAGTCGGGCAAGCTCGAGTCTTTTATGGAGAAGAAGAGGAAGAGAAATGCTGCCAAGGACCACAAATACATGCCATATCGACGACCCACCGTTGAGTCATGAGATCAGTAGCATGTTATATAGTTTAGTTAGCGTATGGTATCTCAAATTCTTGCTTAAAATTGAGTTGTAATTGTTTAATGTTAAATGATATTTAACCCATATTCGAGGTTTTTACATATTGCAACATTGGTATCCAATCTCTGTTGAAGAGAAAATCTTTTTCTTATAATGTCAAAATTGGGATTCGTGGTTAAAACCGTATAAATCAAATTCGCATCCCCATGCTGTTATGGATTTGCTTGTGTTGGGGTGCTTTGATGTGTATTAATCCGTAATGAGACTTATAGATATAAGATATAGATATAAAAAGAAGAGATTAGAATGAGATATTAGGTGAAGAAGAAGACAAGACGAAGGAAGAAGACAAAGAGAGGCATAGAAATTAGGTTTAATTCTTCATAATCAGCTACAGTGATAATGTTTACTTGAATAGTAACATAAGTGTGGGCTCATTAGCGTCCCCATCGAAATTGATAACGATACTAATATTTGTACTCCGGCCCATAAATCCATATATTAGCCCACTCCAACTCTTTCAGCCCAATCCCAATATTCAGAGCTTTAATTTTTTTCTTCCTCACTTCGGTTATTTTCCATTCAACAGAAGCAATCCTTCTAACATCATCCCACGATTTGACTCCATCGAAACCTCCTTCAGAGCTGGGGTGAGGTAGGTATATGACACATTCATTAGCTTTCTCACCAACCACCTGCGTCGCTCTTCAGTCTCGTGGTCAAAAGCCATTGATATAGCAGCTTAGTACTCGTAATTCTTCAAGGAAGACGATGTCAGCTCTCTCTTCTCTGAACTTCTATGACCTCCCAATACGATGCACGCCGGCACAGAGACGGCGGCGCGACAAGCCAAGAACAGTGACATCGATGGCTGTTTCAGACCCACTCGTCCTTCGTATAGCTGAAACCCTCGAAGATTCGATCGTTTCAACCGCCAATTCACCGCCGTTACAGAAGCTAAGGGACGTTTCGTCACAAACCCTCCTCACAACGCCGTGGCCCACGAGGAAAGACGAGTCCTTTCGATTCACGGACACTTCTTCATCAGGAATGCGAATATTCAGCCCAGTAATCCTCTAAAGACGCAACCTTTGGATTCTTTGGCAGTTTCTGGTGAGACCTTTTGCCTGGCTTGGTTTTCGTAGACGGTTTCTTGGTTGATTCCTTGTCGAAATTCGACGAATTGCCCGAAGGGGCTTTTGTGGGCTCACTATCTGAAATAAATTCTGATGATCTGATGACTAAGGTGATGAACTCTATATCTGATTTTGAGGCTGAGGCCAATAAGGATCTGTTTTGGTCTTTAAATGGCGTGGGTGCTAATGATGTAACGGTGATATACGTGCCCGAGGGGCGTAAAGTCGAAAAGAGCCTGAGCTTAAGGTTCATCTCCATGGGTGGGACCGATAAAAGAGTCGAAGACCCTGCAAATTTCGAATCCAAGGGTTCTGTTATTGGTGGAGAACGGCGCAGAAATTAGTATAGTCGAGGAGTACATCAGCAGTGCAGATGATAAGTGTTATTGGACGAACTCTGTCATCGAAGTTATCGTCGGGAAAGAAGCAACTGTTCGCCATTCTTACGTACAGAAGCAGTCCTTAGGAGCTGCCCACGTTAAGTGGACTTCTGTTCGTCAGGTTTGTCTACGTAGCATTCATCGATCGGTTTGTGCATTTATTCATATTAGGGTTCTTAATTCCAATCTTTGCTCGATATGTAGGAATCGAAAAGCACCTATGAGCTCACAGAAGTAAGCACGGGCGGGAGATTAAGCAGGCACAATCTCCATATACAGCAGCTCGGGCCTGAAACTATGACAGATTTGTCGACCTTTCACCTGTCGATGGATGATCAGTTGCAAGATTTACATAGTAAACTTGTCTTGGACCATCCTCGTGGTGTCTCTAGGCAGATTCACAAGAGCATAGTAGCACATTCTCAGGGGCAGGCTGTTTTCGATGGGAACGTTCAAGTTAATAGGTAAGAAAAGAACGAGCACATTACACAAAGTCTTCCTTCCTTAAAGCTTTTTTTCGTTCTCCCAAAAAGATCGAATTTTTCTCTGCAGGGAAGCTCAGCAAACTGATGCTGGGCAGCTAACGAGGAGCCTCCTTTGGAGCCACGAGCGACCGTGAACGTAAAACCTAATCTCCAAATTGTGGCTGACGATGTAAAGTGTTCGCACGGTGCTGCGATAAGCGATTTGGAGGAAGATCAGCTGTTCTACTTCAGGGCAAGAGGGATCGATGCTGAGACTGCTAGAAAGGCGCTTATTTTTTCGTTCGCCGCTGAGGTTGTTGAGAAATTTCGTGATGATTGGGTTCGTAAGAAGGTCGAGGGCGTCCTGAGAAAGTTGCTCGATCCTTCGACGTCCTAAGAAACAACTATGATCATTGTCTTGTAATAAGTACATTGTTTTTTTTGTTTCCATCTTTGTATGCTGAGGGTTGTATAAGTGAAACACATGAGAGGTATTTCATATGTATTCGTTTCTATGGTTGGAAGTATCGAAGATACAACTTCAAAATATGGAATTGGACGATTTCATCATAATGTCATGAGAGATATCGTTTTCTTGTGTGGTATATCTCTTGGGAATAATCGAGCAAATGAATCTATTGCATCGTTTGACGTTTGTACTTTCGATGTTTTTCAGAAGAGAGAATACAGTACGACTCCTCTGTGTATATAATTATAATTTACCAAATCACCTGAAAAAAACCCAAAGTACTGCTAGTCATCTCCATGGGTATTATTTCTTCGTCTGATTCGCACATTCATCTACCACCGACGACATGGATTATTCTTCTCCCCATCTTCTTCCATCTTCTCCGGCAACTCACTGTACGGACGGCGGCGATTTCCCAGTCCGCCACCACAAGAGGAGCCACAACCACCGAAGTACTTGAGATTCTACCTCATAACGACGGCGATGCTAATCTTGTACATATACCTGAGACACTGCGTATGCAGCAGGCACAGAAACGCCGACCACCCACAAGGAACGGGCCATCGAACGGAGGGGGCCTCCGCCGCCGCCGGAGCTCCGGCAAGAAAACTCGCCGCCGACGTCGTGGATTCGTTTCCCAAGGTGGTGTTTGACCGCGAATCCTCGACGCCTAATAATTCCGGCGACTGTCATATATGCTTGGAAGAATTCGAACAAGGCGAGGAGATACTGATGCTCCCCATTTGCAGGCATTCTTACCACAGAGAATGCGTTTCGAAGTGGATGTCTTCGCGAGATTCGAGGTGCCCAGATTGCAGACATGATTATTGTCTAGAGAAGATTGTTTAAGATTTGTTAGTGTAAATAATAAGGGGTCTGATCTTCGATCTCGAAACTTTAAGCTAATAAGCCTTTGTTCCACGGCTAAGGTAATGGCCAACCTTTGCAACTAAAACAATGGGCGAACTGAAGTTCACGAAGCAGAAGAATTGTCGGAAAAGATTGAGTTACGTGCGTACGGCTCAGTCGAAGTCTTTGAAGAGTTACGAGGAAGGTTCCTAATATGACGAAAAAGACCCTCTAATCACCTATAAACAATAATTCGTGATGAAATTGTATTTTAATGATGGGCTGGAGTGACGGTCTTTCCTAAAGACCGCTTTTTGTTTGATAGTAATTAGTATCATATCATTTATATCCAATCCAACAAATATTATTTGACTCCCTTCGCGAAGGTGGTGGCGAACACTCGGCATTTGATGGCGTCTCCTAATTGGTATAACGCAGCATTTCCGTCGAAGCTGCCAGGTGATCCTCGGGGGTCCCGATCCGTCGTACCGATTCATGTCTGGGAACCTGAAGTTGTTTCGGCAGAGGAACGTTAAGAACCTCTTCCGCAAAGGGGGAACCTCGTTGAATAGGGAGAGGTATCTGCGGATTGGCTAGCTCCTTCAACCTCTGGATCTCCTCTTTCATCCGCTCCCACTCCCTGGTCTGCCTTTCCTCCAGGGCTTTCTTCTTCTCGGCCCGGAGGATGTTGATCTCCGTCCTCAGCGTCTTCTCTTCCGCTTCCTTATCCTGCTCTTTGGACCGAACGTGTTTCTTCCTCACGACGTAATCGTCCGCTTCTTCTTCCTCCGTCTCTGATCGTGGCGGCGACTGCACGCGAGTTCTACGCGTTCGTTCCGCCCTCAACATTTCTACTTCCTCTCGCAAGCTTCTCAACTCAGCTTCACCATCATGGCGCGTCTCTTCCTGATTTTCCTCCGTCCATTCGGTTTCCCTCGCTTCTTCTCTCGGCGGCGGCTGAACGTCGTTTGCGATGTCCACCATGTTGTTAATGAGATATCGTTCCCACAGACGGCGCCAATTGATGTGGACCGCGTAAAACGACTTCTTGATGACGGCAGTTGGATTGGTCGTTTCTTCCTTCGCGCCTGCTCTAGCACGGACTTAATACTCCCCGTCGATTGCTTTCGTCAAACCTGACGGTCAAAAACTCAGAAACACGTCAGAAGGGGGCCGGGGTGGATGCCGGCGTATCCCCTCCGATGCTTAAGTCAGAAAATGGGTGAGAGATAGGTGCGTCGGTTCGTAAGTTAGTTTTTTAGAATTTGTATGCGTACCTGAAAAGCGAATTAACCACCGCTATTTATACTAACCTCGCGTCTCCATTACCTTGACCCAGTCTCCCCCCCGGCCCGCGTTTTTTGCGGACCTCTTATTGAGATCATGCCTTTCCTCCACGATCCCACGTTCTCTAAACCTCGTTTCGCTCGTGCTTCCCCTGTTCGGGCAAACTGTGCTGTCTCCACGATTTCATGTTCTCCATGCCTCCTTCTGCTCGCGCTTCGTCTGCTCGAGCGAGGCTGTGCTTCCTCTATAATCTCACGCTCTCCATGCCTCGTTCCACTCGGGCGAAGCTGTATGGTCGGGCATCGCTTCTCGATCCTCTTCCTTTTACTCGGCTTATTGTTCTCCTTCCCGATCAGATCTCCTCCGCGCTCGAGGAGTCATAGCCTGGCGTATCCTTACCTCTGTTCCCCCTCCTCGGTCGGCTTGTTCCAACCAAAGATTCCTGCCCTGTCTCGCCCGTGGCTCTTCTCTTCTTGGAGCCCGATGATTCCTTTCTTTTCCTCGTCGGGGGTGACCACCCCGACCTAGGGGCTCTTAATCGGGCTATCTCTATAAGTCTTTCTGGAGCCTTTTCTCTCGGGTTATCCCCACCCGATCGAATTCTCCCCCTTGTTCCTTTCGCGCCTTATTGCCCGCGGGAGTTCTTTGACAGCTAAGGTTATTTTGCCATTGACTATAAAACCCGAGGGTAACAGAGATGCTTGTTGTCAATTTCATGCCACCCTCATCGAAATATTCTGGCTCTCAGCGTGTGGATATGCAGAAGCAACCACCATTCGTGAGTCTGACTAAGAAGAAGCAAGTTCTTGATCGTATTCATTCGACCTTGGAAGACATCCGCAATTTGGTTCCTCTTTCACCTCAGAGATTACAGAATATAGTCAGGACCAGAATGCCCAATATATACTCTGACAAACCTGTAAGACATGATTTATGTATATATACCTGTCATGTTATGCGTTGTTGACTGCTTATAGTTGTAGGCCATACTGAACTAAAACTGCACCATGCAGGAATAGTTGTAATAATGTTATTTTACTTTGATCTTCTCAATCTTATGATAGTTTTATTGCAGCTCCAATATCAGGTGATATATGTAGAGAATATGTTGAGACTGGAATGCGGTGTGATGGGCAAACTGCTTGGTCGCACGATGCTTGTTGCTATTGTGGATCGGCTGGTGGAACTAGATGTGAGTTAGTGCCAAAATTGGTGGTTTTGCATTTTGATGGCCTCCATGATGCTAAATTGGTTTTCGCTTTGATCACAGGTCGAAATAGCATGGGATGATATTATGGATGAGGATTTTCAGAAAGGTATCTTTGATATGGAACTGGAAGATTTTGAGGGGCAAGTTGATCAAATTGAGGAAGATTCGACACAGGTAGTCATTATCCTTTCTAGCGTTGCAAAGTAAGACGTTGTCTACGTTCCCTATGTTGATATTTAATTTTCAATTCTATGATTAATGTTTATTGAAATGCGCAAAAGTGGTAGGTTCTGGTACCATGGACATAGCGCACGTCAGAACATCAATGTTGTGCATGTTTGATGTGCCATTTTAAATAAGTTGATGTTGTGATTGTGTCTGCAGCTTACAAGGGATGGTTTAGCCTTAATTCTGCGGCAAACATGGACTTTCACCTAGTTAGATGGATAATATAAGCTCCATGTGTTTTCTTACTAGAACAACGTACAAGAATCAGAATCCCAGCCTAGACCCTTCATGATTGCACCATCAAATAGATCGATCTTGTCTTGTTTCATCAGTCTGTTGACATGTTTGTGGCCATTGAGGTGTTGAGTATTGGTTGTTTCCCACTTTGGGTTTGATTCATTTTCTGATATCTGCATTCTGATGTTGATTATATGCTGTAGTGAAGCCTGAGCACTAGGCACAAGCACACCAAGGGAGGCTCTTCCCTCAGTAAATGGGCTGTTTCCATTCCACTTCGAAAAAGCAATTTCCTGGGCGTGAAGATCCCGTTCTGCTTGCTTCTCAAACTGCCTGTAAGTTGGTTGCACTTCTCGCAATTATGTAATAGCTAACTACTCGCCACTTGTCAACCCAAAGAACTTTTAGTTTCTCTCATTTATTCGATGAAGCACTTTATCCTCTAAAAAAGTATCTGATTGAGTTGTTTGTTGATCTTGTTTTTTCCTTTTTCCCAATTTCACCCAAAAATCTTCTGGTTCGCCATAATATTGCAGTTAGTGTGAGTGAGGTTGAAGCACTCTTTGAGCTGTTTAAGAGCATTAGCAGTTCCGTAATCGACGACGGGCTGATAATAAGGTGATGCTATCTTCTGTTACTTTCAGTTCTGTTATAAGACTAGCTGTTCTAGCTTGCTCGTGTGTTAAATGAAGCTTCGATGAGAGACAACTAAGAAGATTGTGTAGGATGTGGCATAAAAAGAAAAAGAGAAAATATACTTTTTCTGCACTCCATGGTGCCATTTAAGACTGCCGATATATTTTGCAATAAATATCATTTCCGAAGTATCGCTTAAATACTAATGGTAAACATAATGCACAAGTGATTCTATGTAAACTTTGGCTTCTTGTCTTTGGCTTCTACAACATTTTTCTCATTAGCTTCAAAGTTATTGTTACTCGTACCAGAGATAGAGTACATTGTCCATTCTATGCTAACAGCTTGAGTTTTTCCTCAGGGATGAATGCACATACCTTAATCATAACTTTGTATGTGCCCTCTATTATGCAGGAAGAACTACAGTTGGCCTTGTTCAAGAACAGAAAAAAGGAGAATCTTTTTGCAAATCGGGTATGGTTCTCCAGTCTCCACAGTTGTTCTTACAAGTATAACTCGCTGACTTGATTTTATTTCCTTTATCATCGCCTATTCTGTTAAGCATGTGGTGATGTGTTACGGTGGACTTGGTTTCGCTAAGAGCTTGTTTAATGCTATTCGACGGAAAACTTATATGGCCTTGAAATATTTGAAAATGTTGTTCTTCCCCCATTTTTATGATGAAACCATGTGGTTGCGCTTGTCATATTTCTTGCAGATTTTCCATCTCTTTGACGTGAAGCAAAAGGAGTCATTGATTTTGGCGATTTTGTTCGATCACTCGATGTTTTCCCCCAAATGCCCCACGAGAAGATAAAGTTGATTGTGAGAATGAAATTCCTGATAAAATAGTTTGTTACACTTGCCCCTTTCTTTTTACGTAGTCGACTATATTGTTCTGACACATGCAATTTGCAACCTGAAGTTTCTTTCAAGCTTTATGATATGGATGGAACTGGATATATCGAGCGACAAGAGGTAATTTGGTCCATTTCTTATCTTTCCACCAAGAACGATTGTGTAGAGAATACTGACAAGGCGACAAAGTGTTGGTGTATCGAATAGTATCCATCTCTTATACCGAGATGGATAATCATCTTGTTCTTACAGAAATATCATTTTTGCAGGTTAAGCAAATGTTGGTAGCACTTCTTCGTGAGTCGGAGATGAAGTTGGCTGATGAGACTATTGAGATAATACTCGACAAGGTGAACTTTAAATGAATAAATCTCCGAACATTAAGATTAGTTTTAGAGCCAGATAAAGTAATGGATCATTCTAAGCTTGCTTACCTAACTTCGACGAGAAGATACAGATAACGTAGAAGTTTGAGAAGCTCGTCGGGTTTATACTATGTATGAATGTTGAGTATGTGACCGTTGAGCCTTCTGACAGACTTTTCAAGAAGCAGATGTCGACCAAGACGGGAAAATCGACAAGTCCGAATGGCACAACTTTGTTGCTCGAAACCCGTCGTTGATGAAAATAATGACACTACCTTATCTAAGGTATTTTACACGTACATCAGATGTTCTTCATGTTCATGCATTTCTTTTCCATTTCCTCGCGTAAGTCGCAGGCGTTGAGTAAATATTCGATGGTACGCAAAATTTGTTGATGTGATAACTTTCCTTTTGTGTTGCTCAGGGATATAACCACGACGTTTCCTAGCTTCGTGTTCAACTCGGAGGTTGAGGACGTTGCACATAGGGTTGAAGAAGAAGATGGTCATATATCAGCTTGAATCAACCTCTTTGAGGAGTTCTGACATATAGAAATGTTAACTTTGAATGGATTTTGATATTAATAGTTTAAAGACTAGTTCAGATTTTTATATTTAAATATGTGGGCCTGAATTCGGCTGTGTTATTTTTTGTGGTGATCGATTGGGCCCATTTAAGCTGTTCTTGGCCCATATAGAATTATAAAAGCTAAACCACCGGCAAGTTAACCTTCCCGCCCCAACCGGCGCGCCGTAGTTCAGATTCAGGCGGGTGTTTTTCCTACCTAAAACGAAATTAAAATAAGAAAGGGCTAAATTATAAGCAATGCTTTCATTCCATCAGCACATCATCGGCGACCTCATCGCCGACGCCGGCGGTGGCCTCGTGGTTCTCTCGTCCGGCCTCGGTCTTAATAAGCTACTCGCATCGCTAATCCAGCACCACCACGACGCTTCGAAGGGCACCGTGCTCATCCTCAATGCGACGTCGTCGTCGTCCTCATGAGGACGACGACGACGTCGCATTGAGGATGAGCACGGTGCCCTTCGAAGCGTCGTGGTGGTGCTGGATTAGCGATGCGAGTAGCTTATTAAGACCGAGGCCGGACGAGAGAACCACGAGGCCACCGCCGCGTCGGCGATGAGGTCGCCGATGATGTGCTGATGGAATGAAAGCATTGCTTATAATTTAGCCCTTTCTTATTTTAATTTCGTTTTAGGTAGGAAAAACACCCGCCTGAATCTGAACTACGGCGCGCCGGTTGGGGCGGGAAGGTTAACTTGCCGGTGGTTTAGCTTTTATAATTCTATATGGGCCAAGAACAGCTTAAATGGGCCCAATCGATCACCACAAAAAATAACACAGCCGAATTCAGGCCCACATATTTAAATATAAAAATCTGAACTAGTCTTTAAACTATTAATATCAAAATCCATTCAAAGTTAACATTTCTATATGTCAGAACTCCTCAAAGAGGTTGATTCAAGCTGATATATGACCATCTTCTTCTTCAACCCTATGTTGCAACGTCCTCAACCTCCGAGTTGAACACGAAGCTAGGAAACGTCGTGGTTATATCCCTTGAGCAACACAAAAGGAAAGTTATCACATCAACAAATTTTGCGTACCATCGAATATTTACTCAACGCCTGCGACTTACGCGAGGAAATGGAAAAGAAATGCATGAACATGAAGAACATCTGATGTACGTGTAAAATACCTTAGATAAGGTAGTGTCATTATTTTCATCAACGACGGGTTTCGAGCAACAAAGTTGTGCCATTCGGACTTGTCGATTTTCCCGTCTTGGTCGACATCTGCTTCTTGAAAGTCTGTCAGAAGGCTCAACGGTCACATACTCAACATTCATACATAGTATAAACCCGACGAGCTTCTCAAACTTCTACGTTATCTGTATCTTCTCGTCGAAGTTAGGTAAGCAAGCTTAGAATGATCCATTACTTTATCTGGCTCTAAAACTAATCTTAATGTTCGGAGATTTATTCATTTAAAGTTCACCTTGTCGAGTATTATCTCAATAGTCTCATCAGCCAACTTCATCTCCGACTCACGAAGAAGTGCTACCAACATTTGCTTAACCTGCAAAAATGATATTTCTGTAAGAACAAGATGATTATCCATCTCGGTATAAGAGATGGATACTATTCGATACACCAACACTTTGTCGCCTTGTCAGTATTCTCTACACAATCGTTCTTGGTGGAAAGATAAGAAATGGACCAAATTACCTCTTGTCGCTCGATATATCCAGTTCCATCCATATCATAAAGCTTGAAAGAAACTTCAGGTTGCAAATTGCATGTGTCAGAACAATATAGTCGACTACGTAAAAGAAAGGGCAAGTGTAACAAACTATTTTATCAGGAATTTTCATTCTCACAATCAACTTTATCTTCTCGTGGGGCATTTGGGTGGAAAACATCGAGTGATCGAACAAAATCGCCAAAATCAATGACTCCCTTTTGCTTCACGTCAAAGAGATGGAAAATCTGCAAGAAATATGACAAGCGCAACCACATGGTTTCATCATAAAAATGGGGGAAGAACAACATTTTCAAATATTTCAAGGCCATATAAGTTTTCCGTCGAATAGCATTAAACAAGCTCTTAGCGAAACCAAGTCCACCGTAACACATCACCACATGCTTAACAGAATAGGCGATGATAAAGGAAATAAAATCAAGTCAGCGAGTTATACTTGTAAGAACAACTGTGGAGACTGGAGAACCATACCCGATTTGCAAAAAGATTCTCCTTTTTTCTGTTCTTGAACAAGGCCAACTGTAGTTCTTCCTGCATAATAGAGGGCACATACAAAGTTATGATTAAGGT
The DNA here is from genome assembly GCA_027422505.1 of Craterostigma plantagineum. Classification (NCBI taxonomy): domain Eukaryota; kingdom Viridiplantae; phylum Streptophyta; class Magnoliopsida; order Lamiales; family Linderniaceae; genus Craterostigma; species Craterostigma plantagineum. The sequence goes on along the minus strand of JAPQWV010000237.1, from coordinate 455,487 downwards.
ATGTGCATTCATCCCTGAGGAAAAACTCAAGCTGTTAGCATAGAATGGACAATGTACTCTATCTCTGGTACGAGTAACAATAACTTTGAAGCTAATGAGAAAAATGTTGTAGAAGCCAAAGACAAGAAGCCAAAGTTTACATAGAATCACTTGTGCATTATGTTTACCATTAGTATTTTAAGCGATACTTCGGAAATGATATTTATTGCAAAATATATCGGCAGTCTTAAATGGCACCATGGAGGCAGTGAAAAAGTATATTTTCTCTTTTTCTTTTTATGCCACATCCTACACAATCTTCTTAGTTGTCTCTCATCGAAGCTTCATTTAACACACGAGCAAGCTAGAACAGCTAGTCTTATAACAGAACTGAAAGTAACAGAAGATAGCATCACCTTATTTATCAGCCCGTCGTCGATTACGGAACTGCTAATGCTCTTAAACAGCTCAAAGAGTGCTTCAACCTCACTCACACTAACTGCAATATTATGGCGAACCAGAAGATTTTTGGGTGAAATTGGGAAAAAGGAAAAAACAAGATCAACAAACAACTCAATCAGATACTTTTTTAGAGGATAAAGTGCTTCATCGAATAAATGAGAGAAACTAAAAGTTCTTTGGGGTTGACAAGTGGCGAGTAGTTAGCTATTACATAATTGCGAGAAGTGCAACCAACTTACAGGCAGTTTGAGAAGCAAGCAGAACGGGATCTTCACGCCCAGGAAATTGCTTTTTCGAAGTGGAATGGAAACAGCCCATTTACTGAGGGAAGAGCCTCCCTTGGTGTGCTTGTGCCTAGTGCTCAGGCTTCACTACAGCATATAATCAACATCAGAATGCAGATATCAGAAAATGAATCAAACCCAAAGTGGGAAACAACCAATACTCAACACCTCAATGGCCACAAACATGTCAACAGACTGATGAAACAAGACAAGATCGATCTATTTGATGGTGCAATCATGAAGGGTCTAGGCTGGGATTCTGATTCTTGTACGTTGTTCTAGTAAGAAAACACATGGAGCTTATATTATCCATCTAACTAGGTGAAAGTCCATGTTTGCCGCAGAATTAAGGCTAAACCATCCCTTGTAAGCTGCAGACACAATCACAAACATCAACTTATTTAAAATGGCACATCAAACATGCACAACATTGATGTTCTGACGTGCGCTATGTCCATGGTACCAGAACCTACCACTTTTGCGCATTTCAATAAACATTAATCATAGAATTGAAAATTAAATATCAACATAGGGAACGTAGACAACGTCTTACTTTGCAACGCTAGAAAGGATAATGACTACCTGTGTCGAATCTTCCTCAATTTGATCAACTTGCCCCTCAAAATCTTCCAGTTCCATATCAAAGATACCTTTCTGAAAATCCTCATCCATAATATCATCCCATGCTATTTCGACCTGTGATCAAAGCGAAAACCAATTTAGCATCATGGAGGCCATCAAAATGCAAAACCACCAATTTTGGCACTAACTCACATCTAGTTCCACCAGCCGATCCACAATAGCAACAAGCATCGTGCGACCAAGCAGTTTGCCCATCACACCGCATTCCAGTCTCAACATATTCTCTACATATATCACCTGATATTGGAGCTGCAATAAAACTATCATAAGATTGAGAAGATCAAAGTAAAATAACATTATTACAACTATTCCTGCATGGTGCAGTTTTAGTTCAGTATGGCCTACAACTATAAGCAGTCAACAACGCATAACATGACAGGTATATATACATAAATCATGTCTTACAGGTTTGTCAGAGTATATATTGGGCATTCTGGTCCTGACTATATTCTGTAATCTCTGAGGTGAAAGAGGAACCAAATTGCGGATGTCTTCCAAGGTCGAATGAATACGATCAAGAACTTGCTTCTTCTTAGTCAGACTCACGAATGGTGGTTGCTTCTGCATATCCACACGCTGAGAGCCAGAATATTTCGATGAGGGTGGCATGAAATTGACAACAAGCATCTCTGTTACCCTCGGGTTTTATAGTCAATGGCAAAATAACCTTAGCTGTCAAAGAACTCCCGCGGGCAATAAGGCGCGAAAGGAACAAGGGGGAGAATTCGATCGGGTGGGGATAACCCGAGAGAAAAGGCTCCAGAAAGACTTATAGAGATAGCCCGATTAAGAGCCCCTAGGTCGGGGTGGTCACCCCCGACGAGGAAAAGAAAGGAATCATCGGGCTCCAAGAAGAGAAGAGCCACGGGCGAGACAGGGCAGGAATCTTTGGTTGGAACAAGCCGACCGAGGAGGGGGAACAGAGGTAAGGATACGCCAGGCTATGACTCCTCGAGCGCGGAGGAGATCTGATCGGGAAGGAGAACAATAAGCCGAGTAAAAGGAAGAGGATCGAGAAGCGATGCCCGACCATACAGCTTCGCCCGAGTGGAACGAGGCATGGAGAGCGTGAGATTATAGAGGAAGCACAGCCTCGCTCGAGCAGACGAAGCGCGAGCAGAAGGAGGCATGGAGAACATGAAATCGTGGAGACAGCACAGTTTGCCCGAACAGGGGAAGCACGAGCGAAACGAGGTTTAGAGAACGTGGGATCGTGGAGGAAAGGCATGATCTCAATAAGAGGTCCGCAAAAAACGCGGGCCGGGGGGGAGACTGGGTCAAGGTAATGGAGACGCGAGGTTAGTATAAATAGCGGTGGTTAATTCGCTTTTCAGGTACGCATACAAATTCTAAAAAACTAACTTACGAACCGACGCACCTATCTCTCACCCATTTTCTGACTTAAGCATCGGAGGGGATACGCCGGCATCCACCCCGGCCCCCTTCTGACGTGTTTCTGAGTTTTTGACCGTCAGGTTTGACGAAAGCAATCGACGGGGAGTATTAAGTCCGTGCTAGAGCAGGCGCGAAGGAAGAAACGACCAATCCAACTGCCGTCATCAAGAAGTCGTTTTACGCGGTCCACATCAATTGGCGCCGTCTGTGGGAACGATATCTCATTAACAACATGGTGGACATCGCAAACGACGTTCAGCCGCCGCCGAGAGAAGAAGCGAGGGAAACCGAATGGACGGAGGAAAATCAGGAAGAGACGCGCCATGATGGTGAAGCTGAGTTGAGAAGCTTGCGAGAGGAAGTAGAAATGTTGAGGGCGGAACGAACGCGTAGAACTCGCGTGCAGTCGCCGCCACGATCAGAGACGGAGGAAGAAGAAGCGGGACGATTACGTCGTGAGGAAGAACACGTTCGGTCCAAAGAGCAGGATAAGGAAGCGGAAGAGAAGACGCTGAGGACGGAGATCAACATCCTCCGGGCCGAGAAGAAGAAAGCCCTGGAGGAAAGGCAGACCAGGGAGTGGGAGCGGATGAAAGAGGAGATCCAGAGGTTGAAGGAGCTAGCCAATCCGCAGATACCTCTCCCTATTCAACGAGGTTCCCCCTTTGCGGAAGAGGTTCTTAACGTTCCTCTGCCGAACAACTTCAGGTTCCCAGACATGAATCGGTACGACGGATCGGGACCCCCCGAGGATCACCTGGCCAGCTTCGACGGAAATGCTGCGTTATACCAATTAGGAGACGCCATCAAATGCCGAGTGTTCGCCACCACCTTCGCGAAGGGAGCCCAACAGTGGTTCACCATGTTACCCGCGGGGGAAATTCATAGCTTTGAGGACTTCACCCGGGCCTTTCTGAGGCAATTTTCGAGCAGCCGCAGGAGACCTTTCTCAGCCGTAAACTTGCTGAACATGAAACAAGGAGATCAGGAAAGCCTACGAGATTACCTAAAGCGATTCAATCGGACTATGATGGAAGTCCCGACTGCAACTCCAGACCTGTTGATCGGAGCTTTCCACAATGGGTTAAAAGAAGGAGACCTCTATCGGTCATTGGTGAAAAAGTACCCGACCACAGTGGAAGACCTGATAGTCAGGGTGGAAAAGTATGTAAGGGTGGAAGAGGCGCATCACTTCAAAAAAGGGGATAAGAAGAGAGCAATTGGGACGGTGGAGGTTGCGCGAGAGCCAGCCCGTCCCCATGAATCAAAGGAGGAAAATTCCCGAGGTGAAGTTCAGGGGAGATCCCGACAGAATAATATTCAATGGAGGATGAGTAAGGCTCGGGCGTTGGAAATTTGTGAAGAAAGATACTTCATTAAAAGGCCGGCCAGGAGTAAAGAAGGACCCAGGAATCCCGTTTCAAAATCATATTGTGATTTCCATCGGGAGTATGGCCACACGACGGAGGCCTGCTTCCACCTTAACGACGAACTCGAAAGAATCATCGCGGCCAACCCCGAGGCCCGAGCCGAGTTGGTGATGGGTGGCGAAGCGGGCGCCCCGCGGAAGTACTTTAAGCGGGAATATGACCAGAGACCATGGAAGAACCAAGCATACGCGAATGATAGACCGCGGGGCAGGTTTCATGCTTCTCCCGAGCGGAGGCCATTCGACCACCGACCGGGTAGTAGAGCCAATCCAGAACGAAGAAATGATCGACGGACTCCCGAACGTCCCCGAGAGCCCGCCGAGGTGCCTTTACCCCCGCGCAGGATTAATATGATATCAGGGGGACCCGCAATCGGGGATTCAAACAGAGCCAGAAAAGCGGAAGTAAGAAAACTCGAGAGTCTGGGAGTGACCTCGGTACAAAGGCGATCGGGACCCACCATCTCTTTTGGTCCCGAGGATTTTCATGGGGGAGATGATGCGCATGAAGACGCCCTCGTAATCCGAGCCGAAATAGCGAATCACGATGTAGGCCGGGTCTTTATCGACAATGGGAGCTCGGTGAACATCATCTTCAAAGAGACTATAGATCAAATGGAGTTGGGAGAGTATCAGATGGACCCTGTGGAAACGGCGTTATTCGGGTTCACAGGTCATGCTATCGAAGCAGTAGGACTGATCCAGTTGCCCTTGACCTTAGGATCGGGAGAGTTAAAGAAGACCCGAATTGCCCCCTTCTTGGTTGTGGACATGTCTTCCTCTTATAACGTAATACTGGGACGTCCAGCGCTCAGTTCTTTTGCTGCGATCGCCTCAGCTTTACATCAGAAAATAAAGTTCCCAGTCGGAGGCCGAGTTGGAGAAGTACTCGGAGATCGGAAGATAGCACGAAAATGCTATGTCGAGGAAGTAAGGATCGAGTTAAAGTCATTGAAAAGCCGGCGAGGAGGCCACCCTACGAGTCGAGGAGTCCTCTATGCTATACACGCCCTTCAAGAGGCGGGAACTGAGGGCGAAATAGAAGAAGTCGTGATCAGGCCTCCATCGGGAACGGTCAAGATTGCTCGAGACTTATCCCCCAAACTAAAGGCTGACCTCGTCAAGCAGCTGAAAGAAAATGAAGAGGTGTTCGCCTGGTCGGCAAATGAGCTCACTGTGATACCGAGGAATGTAATGGAGCACCGACTAAACATCTCTCCCACGGTTCGGCCAGTCTTCCAGAAAAAGAGGCATCTTGGAGCACAAAAGGACGCGATAGTTAAGGAACAAGTGGGAGACCTCCTGAGAGCAGGGTATATTCGGGAGATACAATTCCCGACCTGGCTGTCAAACGTGGTACTAGTCCCTAAGTCAGCGGAAAAATGGCGCATGTGCGTCGACTTCCGAGACCTGAATAAAGCATGCCCAAAGGATTGCTATCCCTTGCCACGCATCGACCAGTTAGTAGACTCAACAGCCGAACATGAGCTTTTGTGCTTCTTAGACGCGTTCCAGGGCTATCACCAGATCGGGTTGGCCGCGGAAGACCAACCTAAAGTCAGCTTCATCACCTCGGAAGGAACCTTTTGTTACGTGGTCATGCCGTTCGGGTTGAAGAACGCGGGGGCCACTTATCAGAGGCTAATGGACCGGGTCTTCGAGACTCAGATCGGACGAAATATAGAAGTTTATGTGGATGATATCCTGATCAAGTCCAAAACAGAAGATAGCTTCTCGAGCGATCTCCGCGAAACTTTCTCTACAGCCCGAAGGTATGGCTTGAAGTTAAACCCTGCCAAGTGCACGTTCGGGGTTAGCTCGGGAAAGTTCTTAGGGTATATGGTCACCCGATACGGTATCGAGGCCAATCCCGATAAGGTGAAGGCCATCTCTGACATGGTCTCCCCGAAGAATCTCAATGAGGTCCAGAGGCTGACAGGTAGGATCACGGCCTTATCTCGATTCATTTCCAGGTCGGCCGAAAGGAGTATGCCATTCTTCAAAGTGTTGAGAAAGGTCAAAGACTTCGAATGGACACCTGAGTGTGAAAAGGCTTTTCAAGAGTTGAAAGAATATCTGAAGGAACTGCCAGTGTTAAACAAGCCAACGCCCGGGGAGGAACTTATTGTCTATCTCTCAACCACTCCCCGAGCGGTCAGTTCCGTGATGGTCCGAGAAGATGAGAAGGTGCAGAAGCCAGTCTACTTTGTCAGTCATCTATTAAAGGGCGCGGAGATTCGATACACTCCTCAAGAAAAATTGTTATTGGCCTTGGTAATCACAGCCAGAAGGTTGAGGCCTTATTTCCTATCACACCCGATCGTAGTGCTCACCAATAGCCCGTTGGGGGTAATCGTGACTCGACCAGATATCTCGGGAAGATCGATTAAGTGGGTAACCGAGCTAGGGGAGTATGATATCCAATTTCGCCCCCGAGTAGCCATCAAAGCTCAAGCCCTAGCGGATTTTATTGTCGAGATGGCAGAAGAGGAACCAATCGAGATGTGGAAGATCTATGTGGATGGTTCCTCCTGTCAGTTTGGAAACGGCGTGGGGTTGGTAATCGTCTCGCCTTGGGGTGAAGAGACCAGCTTAGGAATAAGGCTGGATTTCCGAGCTTCTAATAACGAAGTCGAATACGAGGCTCTTTTGCTCGGCATAAGGACAGCGATCAGGATGGGGTTGACCCGAGTGACTTTATATTCCGATTCGCAATTGGTGGTTCAACAGTTGGAAGGGAATTTCGCTATCAAAGAGGACAGGTTGGCAGAATACGCCAAGTCCTTCAAAAAACTGAAGGAAAAATTCGAGGAGGTTAAGTTAGAACTTATTAATAGAAGAGAGAACGAAAAGGCAGATAGGCTCGCCAAATGGGCTAGCGCGTTGAGTATACCCGAAGAAGGGATTAAAGTGGAAAAAGCACCCCAGATTCACCAGATCGAGGAAGTGAAAGAGTTAGAGCCGGAAGACTGGCGATACGATATCCATCGTTATCTCGAGAAGCAGGTCTTACCTGAGGGCAAGATCCAGGCTAGAGTAACACAAAAAAGGGCTGGCCGCTTTACCCTCATAGATGGGATCCTCTATAAAAGGTCCTATTCGGGTCCTCTGTTAAGATGCTTGTCAAGGGAAGAGGCCGAGGAGGCCATGGTCGATATTCACGAGGGAAGCGTGGAAGCCACATTGGAGGAAGAGCCTTAGCGAGGAAGGCAATGCTAGCCGGTTTCTTTTGGCCTACCATGAGAGCCGACTCGATCAGGATAGTACGAAGCTGCCTTAGGTGCCAGAAACATGCAAACTTACAAAGAGCGCCGGCGGAAATGATGAAGGCGGTGGTGTCGGCCTGCCCCTTCGACCAATGGGGCCTAGACATAGTCGGGCCGTTTGAGGGCAATGCCTCGCAGAAGAGATTCCTCCTGGTTGCGATCGATTATTTCTCCAAGTGGGTGGAAGCGGAAGCCTTGTCAAGGATTACTGAAGCTGCGGTGATCGCATTCCTGTGGAAGAATATCTTATGCCGGTTCGGTATCCCGAGGAGGTTGATAAGCGACAATGGGAGACAGTTCAGCGGGCGCAAGCTAAAAGAATGGTGCGAGGGATATGGAATTGAGCAGATATTCACCTTGGTGGCTTACCCGCAGAGTAATGGCCAGGTGGAGGTAACTAACCGAACGATCGTCCAAGCATTGAAGGTGCGACTCGATGGATTGAAAAGGGCCTGGTTCAATGAGCTGCAAAGTGTACTTTGGTCTTATCGAACCACTCCTCGAGCAGGGACAAAGGAGACCCCCTTTAGCTTGGTATATGGGAGCGAAGCGGTATTACCTGTGGAGATAGGCCAAGGAAGCGCTAGAGTCATAGGATATTCGGAGGAGAATGACCAGCTCCGTGCCGATGAGCTAGATCTGATCGAGGAAGGGAGGCAGAAGGCTGCGCTTAGGATGGCAGCCTATCAGAGGAAGATCACCCGAGCTTACAATCGAAAGGTGTGCTTGAGAAGGTTTGAAGAAGGAGAACTCGTCATGAAGGAAGTACAACACAAAGGGGAGCGGGGGAAGTTAGACCCCAAGTACGAGGGACCGTACAAGGTGATCAAGAAGGCTGGAGAAGCCGCATATTACCTGGAAGACTTGGAGGGAAAGAAGTTGGAAAGACCGCACAACGCCCGGCATTTGAAGAAGTATTACCCGTGAGATGTCCTCGGGATCGTATTTCATTATCTTAATTGCTTATCGCATCTATGTTTGGTATATTTTCCTAATTAGAGAGTTTTAGTAGTACAAGTCGTCTGCCTTTGTTTCCGAACATTCGAGTTTTTAATGAAGTTGTTTAAGTCCGAAAGAAAACGTGAGAACGAAGAAAAGTCCTCGGATGAGGCATGATCGCCCGAAAGGGTGAATAAAATCGCCGGATGAAAACGAAGAAAAGTCATCGGATGAGGCATGATCGCCCGAAAGGGTGAATAAAATCGCCGAACGAGAACGAAGAAAAGTCCTCGGAAGAGGCATGATCGCCCGAAAGGGTGAATAAAATCGCCGAACGAGAACGAAGAAAAGTCCTCGGAAGAGGCATGATCGCCCGAAAGGGTGAATAAAATCGCCGAACGTGAGAACGAAGAAAAGTCCTCGGATGAGGCATGATCGCCCGAAAGGGTGAATAAAATCGCCGGATGAAAACGAAGAAAAGTCCTCGGATGAGGCATGATCGCCCGAAAGGGTGAATAAAATCGCCGAACGAAAACGAAGAAAAGTCCTCGGATGAGGCATGATCGCCCTAAAGGGTGGATAAAATCGCCGAACGAAAACGAAGAAAAGTCCTCGGATGAGGCATGATCGCCCGAAAGGGTGAATAAAATCGCCGAACGAGAACGAAGAAAAGTCCTCGGGTGAGGCATGATCGCCCGGAAGGGTGAATAAAATCGTCGGATGAAAACGAAGAAAAGTCCTCGGATGAGGCATGATCGCCCGAAAGGGTGAATAAAATCGCCAGAGGGACATGAAGGAAAGTCCCGGAGTAGGGCCTAGTCACTCGAGAAGGCGGATCAAGCCCATGAAAGGGATTGAGAAGGAGTAGAATTGTCGAAGGGGACGTGATCATTGATTAGTACTGAAGCAAAACCCACAAGAAGACGCCACCATTATACTTAATAATGAAAGTAATAGTGCTAAACATGAATACGGAAAAGTACACAAGAAATAACATAGGAAAAACAGAATGCCTATCGTCTCAATTTCTGAGCGGAGGGCACCCCTAGATGACGGATTCCCGAGGAGGTGAAGGTCGCTTCGTCTCGAGGTCTCTTCTTACGTCCTAGCGTCGAGATCCCACCCGAGTACGGGGAGGAGGCACGCTGTATATGAGTAGGGGGATGTACCCGATGATACTTCCCATGAGGCCTCGAGGAGGGACTTCGGTCTCTAGCGTAAGAATTAGCCAGCGACTCTTTCAATTCAGCAATTTGTCGATCCTTCTCACCTAGAAAAGTTGTCAAACGGGCACAAGCGTCCTCATAGTATTGAAGTAAGGTCCGTTGTTGAGTATAACGCCGAAGTCCCTCGCAAGAAAGTGAATAAGACTAACAAAGGATGTCAAGAAAGGATAAGGAGAGAGATGAACTAAGAGGGAGAGGTCGACATGACTAACCCGGCACTCGCTCAAAGCCCACCAATCCCAAAAATCCGAATCAGAAAACCTCGCCAGACGTCGCGCCTCCTCGGCCTCTAGGAAGTTTTCCATGAAGTAACGGGACGAAGCACCATCGGCCTCCAAGAGAAATCGAGGGGTGGGACGAAATTCTCTCAAAGATGGCGTCACGCGAGATGGAGGGGTTGTGAAGACCTGGCCTTCCCTGTGCGGAAAATCCGCGTGAGCGTTGGAAACAAAGCCTGTTGCCTCCTCCCATAAATCCCAAAGAGGACGTGAAGGGGGATTAAAAGGGAGGTTTCTCCTAAGATGAGAGGGCATTGCTATGAGGTCCGTCAATAGGCTGGGTAAAGGATAAAAGAAATTGGATAGACAAAATAGGTACAGTGAAAACCAGTAGAGAAAAAGGGAGGATAAAGCCCCTGGGAATATACGGGATGACCTGGAGAAAATAAATTCAAGGAAGCTTGATATGGTAAGTGAGGTCACTGGAGTGAATACCGACTTTATAATGAGATAGTCCCCCTAAAGATCGGACTATTACGAAAACCGCAATTTGAGGGATTTGAAGTTTAAAAGAAAGAAACACGAAAAGCGAGGAGGAAAGGATCGTTGGACAACGGTCAGTCAGACACCCGAGCAAGAAAGGAAGGAGGCGTGATAAGTAGGCCTCTGGCTATAGAGTTCGGGGAACGCTGCCCGAGGGAATCGGACGATGCCCTGGCAAAGCATCGCGAGGAAAGAAGATCCCGACTACGTAGCAATTTCCCGTTATAATCGCAGAAGACACGTAAAGAGAAAGAATTATAAACGCGCTAAGAATAGATGTGCACGGGGATAATCGTTACGTAGCGCCGAAGAAAATTACTAAACACGATATGATAGAGTCGGATAAGAAAATACATAGATAAAAAGAAAGAGCAGAGTGTTCATACAAAAAAGACAAAGAAAAACGGAAATGAGTTAATTCATCCACACGGGTAGAAATTTTCAAGGGAGAGCGGCCGAACCGGCCTGATTCAACTCCCCGACGTTTGTTTCGACCACCACCGACTCGGTCTCTGTAGCCACCGATTCGACCTGAGGAGTCGGCTCTTCCTCTCCCGAAACGCGAGCCTCCGCTCCTGCTGGCGCGGGCATCTCTTGCTCAACTTCAAGCACAGGCGTTTCGGTGGGCTTCTCGGGGTTCTCGACAGGGGAGCGGACGGTCTCCTCGGTCTCTTCACTCGAAGGAGTGGCCACCGCGTCCTCCGGGACATCATCTCCAGTACCTCCTCGAGCAAAGCGATCGGGCGGGTATCCCCCTGGAGGGCATTCGACGAGGGCTCGATCAACATCCAACCAGTCGAGCTTCCACTTTTGGCCAATGCCTGCCACCCTAAGTTGGTGGACGCATCCCCAAAAGCCATGGTGGAAGTACTCGACGACTTGTCTACCGTACGTGGTGCGAGGTAAGTAGTCTCGGTCGATGCTTGCTTCCAACTCGCGGAAATTAGTCTCGGCTTCTTCCCGAGCGGTCCTCTCTCTGAGCAGGTCCTTTCTCACCTTCTCCGACTCCGCCCGAACATCTCTCGTCTGCTTCTTCAGCTCCTCCTCCTTCAGCTTTATTTCCTCCGTTAGCCGAGCAACCTCCTCTTTCAACTTCGCCTCGGTCTGGGTAAGCTCGATGCAATCCTCGTGCATAAAGATCATCCTTTCCAACGCCTCGGCAGCACAGGCGAAGCCCTAACAGATGATAAAATAAAGAGTAGGCAAGGCGACAGATAGATGTATGCCAAGTAACGAAAATATCTGAAAGGGAAACTCATACCTGGCCCATGTGTTGGGCGAAGAGCGGGAAGAATTCCCGAGGTTGCAGTTCCGAAAGGTGGGAGCGATTAGCTTCAGAGCGGAAGCCCCGCATATATTCCACACATTGAGCCCCACGAGGGCGGTGAAAATAGTCAGGCTGCTCGGGGGCGTCCGAGGGAGCGGGGGAACCCTCGCCCACACTCGCGCTGGCCCGGGAGCTAGCCTTGGCCTTTTTGCTCGAAGGTTTGCTGGAGGTCGCGGGCGCTTTCCTTTTAGGGGCTGTTTTAGGGGAGCCCGATGAACCGGCAGAGACCTTAGCCTTGCCCTTGTTGAGAGCCCGAGCGACCGAGGCTGATGGAGGTGCCTTAGAAGAACCGCCCTCCTTCATCTCGCGGGAAATCTTGAGTAAGTCGGCGAGATCCATGCGCAAATCTGGCGAGATAAGAACAGAAAGTCTTATCAAAAACATGAGTAAGAAAAGATAGAGAGAAACCGAGGAAAGTGTACCTAAATCATCTACCACTAGACCCTTGGAACAATAGCCGAAGTGGCAGAGAAGGTCGTCCTTGATGAGCTCGGGGGCGCTAAAGCTTCGTTCCCCGAGGATCTCCATGAACTTTTGGACCTCCAATTCGGGGGCGGGAGGAAGAGGAGTAGAAACGGAAATGGCTTTGGGCCAGTAGCCGACAGTGTCGTTCTCGGGACTTCCGTCGGGAGAACGAACATAGAAAAACTTCCTCATCCACCCCTTGTGGGAGGAAGGATTCCCGAGGAGAAATTCCCGAGAAGCTATGGAGGAGAAGAAGAACTTGTCAGGCTCTTTTTGGTTAATTTTCAAGAAAGCCAGGAGGATAGAAAGAGAAAAAGGAAGTCGAAAATAATGAACGAGCATGGTTAGTGAAAGAAGTAAGCTGTACGAGTTGGGAGTGAGCTGACTCGGGGAAATTTGGTAGTAATTACAAAGATCGACTAGGAATCGGGGTAAAGGAAGGCGAAGTCCCATATCTAGCTGATCGAGGAAGAAGGTATGAAAACCGTCGGGAGGTCCGCTAACCACATCCTGGGGGCCCGAAATTCTCACTTCATAATCGGGAGTCAGACCCGCTCGATCCACAATCATGGGAATATGGGATTCCCGAAGAGACGACACGTTTACTTCGTGCCAGGGGAGTTTGATACGCTCGCGAAGATCTTCCATTTGTGAAGTCCAAACGGCTAAAGCTTGGATATATGCTTTCTCGCTCGGGTACCCTACAATTTTTGGGGGGCGAAAAATATCCAAGTCAGGATAATCGTTTAGGGCTTCCAAGGCAGCGAGAAATGAAGCGAAATGTGAGGAAGAAGGTGGAGATTCTGGGCGATCTAAAGTGGGAAGTGGAATCGATGAAGAGAGAAAGGAGGGAGACACAGGACGTCTCATGGCAAAGGGAAGCAAAGTCCTAAAATCAAAAACCCTAAAACAGCTAAGAACACGAACCCAGGAGAAAATGGCAAAGAATAGGGAAGACGAAATCTTAAAACAAGGGCGGAAATCACAGTAAAAGGAGGACAAAGACAACGAGTTACGAAAAGAGAACATAATGACTTACCGATAACGACGATGGAGCGGACGATTTGCGAAGAACAGGTAGTACACTGGTTTGGAAAGAGAGACTTGGTGCGTGGAGGTTTTCTCTGAAATAGGAGAAAAGGACGAAACGAAGAAGATGAAGAGGTTAAAGTGTGTAAAAAGGGAAAAGAAAGCGCGAAGAATAAGGAAAATAAAGTAAAAAATAAGATAAAATAATAAAGAAGTCACGTCGAACCTCTTAACGAAAGCCACGTGTCGCGATGGATCTGATGGTGATTTGATGGGGCGGCAATCTTCCCGCTCAAAGGAAATCGAGACGTGGCATGATCAGAGGATACCAAGGAATAAGGAGGAAGCGTTAAAACACCCGAGAAGGTCCCAGGAAAGGCTAAAAGGCCTCTCGATCGGTTATTTTACCAATGACTAATGTCCAAATACTCGCTACACTCTTTTTGGACTATTTTAGGGGGGGACTATTGTTACCCTCGGGTTTTATAGTCAATGGCAAAATAACCTTAGCTGTCAAAGAACTCCCGCGGGCAATAAGGCGCGAAAGGAACAAGGGGGAGAATCCGATCGGGTGGGGATAACCCGAGAGAAAAGGCTCCAGAAGGACTTATAGAGATAGCCCGATTAAGAGCCCCTAGGTCGGGGTGGTCACCCACGACGAGGAAAAGAAAGGAATCATCGGGCTCCAAGAAGAGAAGAGCCACGGGCGAGACAGGGCAGGAATCTTTGGTTGGAACAAGCCGACCGAGGAGGGGGAACAGAGGTAAGGATACGCCAGGCTATGACTCCTCGAGCGCGGAGGAGATCTGATCGGGAAGGAGAACAATAAGCCGAGTAAAAGGAAGAGGATCGAGAAGCGATGCCCGACCATACAGCTTCGCCCGAGTGGAACGAGGCATGGAGAGCGTGAGATTATAGAGGAAGCACAGCCTCGCTCGAGCAGACGAAGCGCGAGCAGAAGGAGGCATGGAGAACATGAAATCGTGGAGACAGCACAGTTTGCCCGAACAGGGGAAGCACGAGCGAAACGAGGTTTAGAGAACGTGGGATCGTGGAGGAAAGGCATGATCTCAATAAGAGGTCCGCAAAAAACGCGGGCCGGGGGGGAGACTGGGTCAAGGTAATGGAGACGCGAGGTTAGTATAAATAGCGGTGGTTAATTCGCTTTTCAGGTACGCATACAAATTCTAAAAAACTAACTTACGAACCGACGCACCTATCTCTCACCCATTTTCTGACTTAAGCATCGGAGGGGATACGCCGGCATCCACCCCGGCCCCCTTCTGACGTGTTTCTGAGTTTTTGACCGTCAGGTTTGACGAAAGCAATCGACGGGGAGTATTAAGTCCGTGCTAGAGCAAGCGCGAAGGAAGAAACGACCAATCCAACTGCCGTCATCAAGAAGTCGTTTTACGCGGTCCACATCAATCTCCAAACATAAATCAAGAAATTCTCCATTTGAAGAAGCCTAAAACAAGAATGATAAGGAAGACAACAAAATGAGTATCCATTTGATTAGAAATGCCAGCAATAAGAACAGATGCAACCACTAAAGCATACCAATAAAACGAGCAACTCAACCAATGCATCCATCACATCAGTACTGTAATCCCACAGGCACATGCCAAGTATCTGAGAGTGAAAGCTTGTCAAGATGATATTTCATTTCATGTACGCGATACTGTATAGCTGAGCACATATATAGGAACTCACAGAAGATAGAATTTTCTGATGGTACTTAATGTCGATACAAGAAATGGCTCCAGTAAGAGCCTTCAGACACGTCTGCAATCTGAACTACGGCGCGCCGGTGGGGGCGGGAAGGTTAACTTGGCGGTGGTTTAGGTTTTATAATTCTATTTGGGCCAAGTACAGCTTAAATGGGCCCAAATAGATCACCACAAAAAATAACAAAGCCCAAATCAGGCCCACATACTTTAATATAAAAATTTGCACTAGTCTCAAAATAACAGTTGATTTTTAATTATCATCGGCACACACATTGGGTTACAATATCACAAAGGACTACGATGTACATGCAAATAACAATTGTCATGACTGTAAGGACAAGTAATGCTGCAACTTATATCCAAATAAGGTCCCCCATCTATTCTATTCACAACTAATATGAGCATCTCTCTTCACAAAGAACATGGCGTTATTATGTTCTTGACAAAATAACTTGATGCTTCTAAATTTATTTCAATTAGATTTGTTTATACTTTTTTTACATCCATGTTCGTTGCACACGCATCGAGTGTGCACGGTTACAAGATTATTTATTTTAGAGAATTATCAGGTATGAAGGTTTAAAAACAGAGTATTTATATTAATGTTTTATTAAGTAGAAATCTTAGAAGGGCTTTTATCTATATTTGTTTTGTTGCCCATTTAGTCATTTAGGTATTTGTACTAATTAAAACACCTATTATTGCTGACATGTGAAGAACAGAGAGTGTAAGCAGAAAGAAAACGCAGCAGCCCTCTCTTCCTTACTACACTGTTCGATCATCAAATAAATAAAAAAACAGTATTTTCTTCAGGGATGCTAAGGCCAACACTATCAACAGATAACTTGTTAACGACAATGAAAGACCAAGTTTCATGTCCGTCTTATGCTACTTGGAATAATGATCACACATTTTAATCAACTCTTTGATCCCTAGTTTCATGTTATATTTCTGCGGTAGCTTGCTTTCATCACAAAGTTTAATTCTGAACACAAATAATGACTTCGTTGAGTAACTCTGATCCGAAAATATATTTAACTCCAATCATTTTGTTGAAATAAATGCGTGGTGCGTATAAGTCGGTCCAAAATATCTAAATCTTGTCAAATGATTTAGTTGAACGTGAGGCTTAGCTTCATTTCATACTTCCTTTCTAAAGAAAAGCTTCAGAACTAATTATTTCTCTTCTCCCCTGCTTCTCTTCTTCACTTTGTAGAACAGAATAGAATGGCGACGGCTTATGCAGCTTTTACTTCTCTGATGCATCTCATATCAGATCTTAAAGAACATCCCTACCCTCCCATCAGACTCGACGATGAACATGTCGACTCTCTCAATTCGAAGGTCTCATTCTTCCAGGAATTCCTCGAAGCACACCATATCTCCGTCGATCTGAAATTGGAACTCCGAATAGCTGATGCAGCATACGCTGCTGAAGACGTTATCGATGCTCACATAGCAGATGAAATTTACGATGAAGAGAACTTCAACGCAAGTCTTCAAAAGGCTATAGAAGCCATGGATCTAAGCGAGGAAGAAGTGACGAAGATGAATTGGAACATCAAGAAGGAAAGGAGCCAAGACAACAACGATCAACCTGATGATGCTGCTGCTAATTCTGGTGGTAGTGAGAAGAACATCGTGGTGGGTATGGAAGACCTGACACTCAAAATTGTGGACAAGCTCACTCTTCAACAGAACAAATCTGGCCGTCAGATTATCTCGATAACAGGTATGGGTGGAATCGGTAAGACTACACTCGCTCGTAAGGTTTATGACCATAAGTGTGTTACGGACAACTTTGACGTTCGTGCTTGGGTTTCAATATCAAAGGACTACGATGTACATGAAAGTCTCGTAGAACTTGTTCACTGTCTACCTATTAAGACAGACAAGGAAAGTTTGAGATGGCAGAAGGAACAAGAATTGGGTCTAACGCTGTACCAATTTTTGTACGGCAGAAGCTATCTAATTGTAGTTGATGATCTATGGGATGTAGAGGCGTGGGACGCACTGCGATTCTTCTTTCCAAGTAGCCCCGGTAGCCGAATAGTGATAACCACTAGAGTATCAAATTTCAATCCAATTAGCTCACATGTTTTCAGTGTGGGTTTGTTAGACAAGAGTCAAAGTTGGGAATTATTTTGCAAAACAGTATTCGAACAAGATGATTGCCCTCGCGAACTAGAAGATGTTGGAAGGAAGATATCCGATAATTGCAGAGGGCTTCCTCTTTCGGTTGTCGTGATTGGAGGCCATTTGGCGAAGCATCCACGAACGCTAGAACATTGGAATTCTGTGGTGGAAAACTTGAGTTCAACTGTGAATTCGGAGGACGACGGTCGTTGTATGAAGATATTATATTTAAGCTATATTCATCTACCGGTGTACTTGAAACCTTGTTTTCTTTACATGGGAATTTTTCGTGAAGATGAAGAGATTTTCGCGTACAAACTAATCAGGCTATGGGTGGCCGAAGGATTTCTAAAACCAATTAATGGCAAGAGCCTAAAGGAGGCTGCACAAGACTATCTTAATGACCTTGCCAGTAGGAATCTTATTTTAGTTTCCAATTTGTACGCTGGAGGAGTAGCCGCATTCAGGATCCATGACCTTTTGCGGGATTTATGCTTAAAAGAGGCTTCAGAGAATAAATTTTACAGCATCATGCGGAATCAAGATCGAGAATTTCCAAAAAATGAAAGACGAATTGTCCTTTATCCAAGCAGCTCATACGAGGTGGACCCTCTCTATTCCGGCACTAGTATCCTAAAATCGGAGTCAGTTCTTCGCTCCTTGATACTTCAAGATGGTGCATCGTTACCATATGCAGTTCATAAATCATTACGAGTTTGGGCTTTAGACCGGTATCCAAATAGTCTAAATGACGTGTTGGTAGTTGCCTGTCAACTTGTTAGCTTGCGTTGCCTTGATGTCATGTCAAAGGAATACGAGGAATTGGTTACGTTTCCTTCGTCAACCTCAAATTCGATATGGAATCTGCAATCGTTACGGATACAACATTGCCGCGTGGCTAAAGCACCAGAATTAGATATTTGGAAAATGTCTCAACTTCAACATATTGACGTGTTTCAAGAACTAAGTCTATCGAATCCTCTTCCAAGTGAAAGCCAGGTTGGTGATATGATGATCTTGAAGAACCTTCAATCCTTTGAGTACATAGCAAATTTCAGCTTCAGTGAAGATGTGGTCAAAAGAATTCCAAACGTAAGGTCGCTAGGTGTGACATATGATGATGAAGTCGAGGGACGCAGCGAAGGTGCACCATATTATGTTCTCAACAATATCGCACTTCTCGAAAAGCTTGAAAAGTTGATTGTGGATTTGCGCAATGTGAGTTCCGTAAGGCGAATAGAAGAAATGTCCGCAAGTCTTAATTTCCCCAATTCACTGAGGCTTCTTCGGCTTTTTGGCCTTCAATTGGACGAAGTAACAATGAGTAAGATTGGGTCATTGCCACTGCTCGATGGACTAAGTCTGAGTGGATGCAGCATCGGAAGGGAGTGGAAGCCCGTTGATGGACAATTTGTGAGTTTAAATTACTTGCACCTCTATGGGTGTGAAGATCTCGAATGTTTTGCAGCAGACTCCAGCAATTTCCCTTGCCTTGAAGAATTGCATCTATACTTAATGCATAGGTTGAAGGAGATATCATCCTCAGATATCGGAGATATACAGACGCTGAGACATATTATATTGGGTCGTTGTCCTGACTCAGTTGTTGTCTCTGCCAAAGAATTAGCAGACTACCAAAAACACCAAATGGGGAATGAAGAATTGCACATAAATGTTAAGCTGCTTAAAGAATCCAGTCTTTCTGCTAAGAGCCTACAATCCAGTAATTTTATTGTCGAAACTTCCAAATGGTGACGATTAAAGATCTTCCTTTTTTTTTTGTTTGGTCCTCTATTCGTCTCCTTTTGGAATGCTGTTGTTGTGTGCCATTGCTATTCATCTACCTCTGTGCGAATTGGGTTCTCTATTCTTTTTTTTTTTAATTTCCCTGAATATTAAACGACTGTAGCAGTTCGAATTGTATGTTTGTGGTCGTGCTGATAATAACTTACTAGTATATGGAGGAGCACACCATGTGAAAGAAATAAATATTGATAAAAGTATTTTGTTTTAATTTTGATTTTAGTATTTACTTGGAAAAATAAGCAGGCAAGGCAGTTTCATAGGCTAAAAGTTGGGTGGTTATTTACGGAAACTGTGTATTTTGTTTGGATTGAAGCAGCACTTAGTAGTGGGTGGTTATTTTAAATCAACGTAATTAATTTTGAAATAGCAACGATGGACCAATTTGAGACAAATTTAGGCAGTTTATTCCTTCATTCAATTAAGCAATACAGACCAAATTGAGGGAAATCTAGGCAGTTTGACAGACCAAAATTAAAGCTAAATTGACAGTTTAAGCAAGGCCCTCACCATTAATAAAAGAGAATAGATAATTCTATTTAGGCCAAGTACAGCTTAAATGGGCCCAATCGATCACCACAAAAAATAACAAAGCCCAAATCAGGCCCACATACTTTAATATAAAAATTTGCGCTAGTCTCAAAATATTAATATCAAAATCTATTCAAAGGTAAGATTTCTATATGTTAGAACTCCTCAAAGAGGTTGAGTAAAGCTGAGATATGACCATCATCTTCTTCAACCCTATGTTGCAACATCCTCAACCTCCGAGTTGAAAACGAAGCTCGGAAACGTCGTGGTTATATCCCTTGCACAGCACAAAAGGAAAGTTATCATATCAACACATTTTATGTACCTTAGAAAAAATTTACTTTAATCCAACTAGCAATACCTGAGATAAGGAAGTGTCATTATTTTCATCAATGAAGGATTGCGAGCAACAAAGTTGTGCCATTCAGATTTGTCGATTTTTCCATCTCGGTCGATATCTGCTTCTTGAAAAGTCTGTTAGAAGGCTCAATGGTCATTCATACATAGTATAAATCTGACGAGCTTCTCAAACTTCAACGTTATTTATCTTCTTGTCGAAGTTAGGTAAGCAAGCTTAGAATGATCCATTGCTTTATCTGTCTCTAAAACTTATCTTAATGTTTGGAGATTTATTCATTTAAAGTTCACCTTGTCGAGTATTATCTCAATAGTCTCATTAGCCAACTTCATCTCCGACTCACAAAGAAGTGCTACCAACATTTGCTTAACCTGCAAAATATGACATTTCATGAACGAACAAGATGATTATACATCTCTGCATAAGAGATGGATGCTATTCGATACACCAACACTTCGTCGCCTTGTCAGTATTCTCTACACAATCGGTGGAAAGATAAGAAATGGACCAAATTACCTCTTGTCGCTCGATATATCCAGTTCCATCCATATCGTAAAGCTTGAAAGAAACTTCAGGTTGCAAATTGCATGTGTCAGAACAATATAGTCGACTACGTAAAAGAAAGGGGCAAGTGTAACAAACTATTTTATCAGGAATTTTCATTCTCACAATCAACTTTATCTTCTCGTGGGGCATTTGGGTGGAAAACATCGAGTGATCGAACAAAATCGCCAAAATCAATGACTCCCTTTTGCTTCACGTCAAAGAGATGGAAAATCTGCAAGAAATATGACAAGCGCAACCACATGGTTTCATCATAAAAATGGGGGAAGAACAACATTTTCAAATATTTCAAGGCCATATAAGTTTTCCGTCGAATAGCATTAAACAAGCTCTTATCGAAACCAAGTCCACCGTAACACATCACCACATGCTTAACAGAATAGGCGATGATAAAGGAAATAAAATCAAGTCAGAGAGTTATACTTGTAAGAACAACTGTGGAGACTGGAGAACCATACCCGATTTGCAAAAAGATTCTCCTTTTTTCTGTTCTTGAACAAGGCCAACTGTAGTTCTTCCTGCATAATAGAGGGCACATACAAAGTTATGATTAAGGTATGTGCATTCATCCCTGAGGAAAAACTCAAGCTGTTAGCATAGAATGGACAATGTACTCTATCTCTGGTACGAGTAACAATAACTTTGAAGCTAATGAGAAAAATGTTGTAGAAGCCAAAGACAAGAAGCCAAAGTTTACATAGAATCACTTGTGCATTATGTTTACCATTAGTATTTTAAGCGATACTTCGGAAATGATATTTATTGCAAAATATATCGGCAGTCTTAAATGGCACCATGGAGTGCAGAAAAAGTATATTTTCTCTTTTTCTTTTTATGCCACATCCTACACAATCTTCTTAGTTGTCTCTCATCGAAGCTTCATTTAACACACGAGCAAGCTAGAACAGCTAGTCTTATAACAGAACTGAAAGTAACAGAAGATAGCATCACCTTATTTATCAGCCCGTCGTCGATTACGGAACTGCTAATGCTCTTAAACAGCTCAAAGAGCGCTTCAACCTCACTCACACTAACTGCAATATTATGGCGAACCAGAAGATTTTAGGGTGAAATTGGAAAAAGGAAAAACAAGATCAACAAACAACTCAATCAGATACTTTTTTAGAGGATAAAGTGCTTCATCGAATAAATGAGAGAAACTAAACGTTCTTTGGGGTTGACAAGTGGCGAGTAGTTAGCTATTACATAATTGCGAGAAGTGCAACCAACTTACAGGCAGTTTGAGAAGCAAGCAGAACGGGATCTTCACGCCCAGGAAATTGCTTTTTCGAAGTGGAATGGAAACAGCCCATTTACTGAGGGAAGAGCCTCCCTTGGTGTGCTTGTGCCTAGTGCTCAGGCTTCACTACAGCATATAATCAACATCAGAATGCAGATATCAGAAAATGAATCAAACCCAAAGTGGGAAACAACCAATACTCAACACCTCAATGGCCACAAACATGTCAACAGATTGATGAAACAAGATAAGTAGGAGCTGTTTGATGGTCCAATCATGGAAGGGTCTAGGCTTGGATTCTGATTCTTGTACGCAGTTCTAGTAAGAAAACAGATGGAGCTTATATTGTCCATCTAACTAGGTGAAAGTCCATGTTTGCCGCAGAATTAAGGCTAGCCAATTGCATAAAGTAAAACAAACGAAAACCTAAACCTTTTTTCCAACAAAAAAGGACGATTCTTCACAAGGACTATTCTCACGAAACCGAAACCAGAAAACACAAATGTTCAATAACTTGACAAGCGAACATATAAATGGGGAGTTCATCTGCTACAGAAGAACAACAATGATTCAGAACTGCAAAGGAACAACCTGGTATTACAGTTAAATGATAATGAAGACGATGATCGACAGACACTGCGGAGATACACGAGCTTCCTTGAGGTAGTTATCCTACTTGCAAAAAGATTTCAGATGCAAGCAATTTTCAAGGGCGTGGGAAGTAAAATTACGATACGGTTTTCGAAATAAATAGTTTACTTTTTAATTAACAAAAACATTTGCGTCAAGTCGTGGTTTCCCTCCCAAGGGAATTAAATTGCATGGCATGATTGAGAATATTACTCCTTCACAAAAAGGAATATTCCACACGTTATGATTGAATGCCTATGTTTAGGCGAGTATCTTAAATCAATGCTGCTTCTCCTATGGTTGATGGCTATTTATATTTTAATAATCATGTGGCCATTAAGAAAGATATAGAACTGCTTCTTTATTCGGTAAGTAAAATCGATAGAATTAATTAGATGTCAATTAGCATTTGTTCTCGTACATGGCATGGTATTATTGACCAGACAAACAACGCCCGCCTCACTTTTTCTGACTATCTTATTATTAAGCAATTGGAACTTCATATCGGACTATTCTTACATATTGACCCATGCCACGCTTACTTTTCATTTTGCATGGACGCAATTTTTCAATATTTATTTCATTTTTTCACTCGGATTATCCCCATAGGCCATGACCCTCGACTTTTACTACGAAAATCCACCCACCTTCCCCTTAAATCATCAAATTATACAAATAACCCCTACATTATTTATTACCCGATTAATTGACAAATATTCATGATGTAGTAATACATATCATTGTCTTCTAAAAAAACAAGTGTACCAATATTTCGCCAAATGATACTCCACAACCATTCAAGACAGGCGAAGAAAACGCCAATCATCATAAACTAATATAGCACAAAATGTATCGAAACAAAACCAAACTACCAAGCAAATTGCCTCTGGCAGCTATTGCAAAATGGTCCTTGAACAACATAATTTTACCGTATCTTTTCTCGTTTGCGATCGATCACAACGATTCGGGGCTCATGGAAGGCCTGATCCTCGACGGCATCTGCTGCATTCTGCCTCCAAATTTGGGCGTAATCGACATTTTATCCAAAGAGCAGTCGAAATCGTCATCTTCGTCGCTGTCTTCTTCCTGGCTTCCACGGTGTGGAATGTCGATGCCATTCATCTCATCACAATCCTCGGCGATATCTTCATCATCGCTAGTGCAGTACTCATCGTCGTCGCCGTCGTCGTAAGTACTTCTCACCATTGACCAGTATATGTAATTTGGACGGATATATCTGATAAAAAAATTGCGGGAAGATTGAGTATATAAACGGAGATGTCGACTCTCTGAATGGAAATGCGAGCAGGCGAGGTTAAGGTAAACAAATAACCTGTCGCATTTCCTTAACAAGCATGGATCGAAAGGAAAGAACATGTCAAGTGCACCAAATGCCTGTAAATGGTCGGTTTCCTGAATATCATTGTGTCTGAAGTCTTGGAGACCAATAAATAAGTGATTCGCCTTTGATAATCGGAGAAACTCGTCGACTATCGAGCGCAGGCAAACCTGTGGAACAAAATATAGTAAGACACGATAGAGCTGAATAGAAGTCAAATAGAAAAATCCCGACATATTACTCTTTCTTTTCTTTTTTACAGAAAAGAACTGACGAACTGATTCATGGCATTGTAGGCTTTACACACCTGCAGTGGTTTCAATGGATGCCCGAGGACGGTCTCGATTTGCATGCCGAGTAGCTGTGACTTAATCTTGGGCACATCGAGCATTTGTCTCATGCGAAAGCAAAGAACATACATGATGGCCTGCATCACAGCTAAAGCTATTGAGCCCATAGAACTTTTAAGAAGTGAAAGGGAAAAAAACATTTTTTGCAGTAAAGTAGCAGAAATGAGGATTAACATTTGACAAAACCAAATGACAAACGAAAATTATTTAAACCATATCAACATTAGGGTAGTAGAGACAAATCTGTAGTAAGACTACACCTGACATCCAGCATAGAACACTTTATGGGCTTTCAAATTTGTTTTGCCGTTCTGCTCAAGATTCTGGCAGTAAAGGAAACACCAATTCACGACCCTGAAGCACCATGTCAAAGGAATCAAAACCAAGCAACAAAATGTGATATATATTAATCTTTCTCTCGGGAAGGATAGATGCACACAGACCTTTCAAGCATTGATGCTATAAGTGAGGCCGAAACAAATTTGGCCCGAGCCAAATAACTAGCAAGATAGGCAACAGCGCTCAATCTGTGATATAAGCAGAGAACTTCAGTCCAAGAATGATTCATGACATGCTAATATAAACCAAAATTTTGGAATAAAATGTGAAGTTCGGTCATTTTTTTACACTAAGACAATGGCTTTTTAGCATGCAGAAGTGACTTTTGGTAACCGACTTGAGAGAAGATTGGCTACAGGAATATATTCGACTAAACAAGAGCTACCCCTAATATTTGATAATTCCTGGAAAAAACCAGATAGTTACCTCCATTCAGCATTTGGGCTGTTCATAAATACATCTACAAGTAAATTGGCAAACGTCTCTCCGCATTGTTCAGGATCCAGAGAGCAAGAGTAAAACAGGACAAACTACAAAGCAAGAACAACACATTAAAGAAGAAAAACAGACCAAATGTTGCAGTGGATGTGAGTGCAAAAACATCAAAAGCCAAGAGAAAAAGTAACAGACTCAAGTACTGAAGGAGGCACAAGAAATTTAGAAGGCTTTCAAGAAATTACCTGCGCAAATTTTGATTTGTATGCTGTCAAAATTGTTCTACGAAATGAACTGAGGAGGGTTTCGAACACCTGAAGCATCATCGAGGTACACTATCAAAATACTGAGACTGACGCATCAGCATAGTAAATAATGACAAAACAATTTACCTGCGTCAAACGATTAGTCTCATGACAGCTTTTGATGTGTTCCAAAGTAAGCACCATCAGGCTATCTAACTTTTCAGCAACTTTATTTCCACTAAAGAATCTTTGTATTAAACCATCCCTTGTAAGCTGCAGACACAATCACAAACATCAACTTACTTAAAATGGCACATCAAACATGCACAACATTGATGTTCTGACGTGCGCTATGTCCATGGTACCAGAACCTACCACTTTTGCGCATTTCAATAAACATTAATCATAGAATTGAAAATTAAATATCAACATAGGGAACGTAGATAACATCTTACTTTGCAACGCTAGAAAGGATAATGACTACCTGTGTCGAATCTTCCTCAATTTGATCAACTTGCCCCTCAAAATCTTCCAGTTCCATATCAAAGATACCTTTCTGAAAATCCTCATCCATAATATCATCCCATGCTATTTCCACCTGTGATCAAAGCGAAAACCAATTTAGCATCATGGAGGCCATCAAAATGCAAAACCACCAATTTTGGCACTAACTCACATCTAGTTCCACCAGCCGATCCACAATAGCAACAAGCATCGTGCGACCAAGCAGTTTCCCCATCACACCACATTCCAGTCTCAACATATTCTCTACATATATCACCTGATATTGGAGCTGCAATAAAACTATCATAAGATTGAGAAGATCAAAGTAAAATAACATTATTACAACTATTCCTGCATGGTGCAGTTTTAGTTCAGTATGGCCTACAACTATATGCAGTCAACAACGCATAACATGACAGGAATATATACATAAATCATGTCTTACAGGTTTGTCAGAGTATATATTGGGCATTCTGGTCCTGACTATATTCTGTAATCTCTGAGGTGAAAGAGGAACCAAATTGCTGATGTCTTCCAAGGTCGAATGAATACGATCAAGAACTTGCTTCTTCTTAGTCAGACTCACGAATGGTGGTTGCTTCTGCATATCCACACGCTGAGAGCCAGAATATTTCGATGAGGGTGGCATGAAATTGACAACAAGCATCTCCAAACATAAATCAAGAAATTCTCCATTTGAAGAAGCCTAAAACAAGAATGGTAAGGAAGACAACAAAATGAGTATCCATTTGATTAGAAATGCCAGCAATAAGAACAGATGCAACCACTAAAGCATACCAATAAAACGAGCAACTCAACCAATGCATCCATCACATCAGTACTGTAATCCCACAGGCACATGCCAAGTATCTGAGAGTGAAAGCTTGTCAAGATGATATTTCATGTACGCGATACTGTATAGCTGAGCACATGTATAGGAACTCACAGAAGATAGAATTTTCTGATGGTACTTAATGTCGATACAAGAAATGGCTCCAGTAAGAGCCTTCAGACACGTCTGCAAGGTATTCGTAGTTAAACAACACAATCATCAACAGTCACAGCACATAGATGAACAGACTGTCGTTAGTAGCAATCATCAACTAATGGATGGGAATTTTACCACAATAAGGGCAACATCCTCTGCCTCTAGATGCTCTCTACGGTGCATCACCCCAGCAAGTTGTTCATAAAAGTCAGAATCACCCTGTAATAATTACACGGAAAGAGAGAAATTATTAGTTTCAAACAATCATTTTTCGCATACATTATTAATTACCCGTGATACGCGCAACTTATCGCATAACTGGATTTGAGAGAGAGACTTGCTGCCAAGTTATACCTTACAAATCAACAGTGGGAAAGGAAATGCATCTACTACAACGGTGACTGGTGAGTGATTTCTTATCGGTCCAAGATTAGAAAAACAAAAAGGAAAATTTTACGCACAAAGTAGAAGCCCTAAACCAAGAGCTGACGATTCTAGACAAATCTATTTCAGTACCACTTTAAAACCACAATGGTTCTAACTTGTTCCAAAAAAGCATCACTTCAATACAATCGACTGGTAACTTATCGCGGCAAATAATAAGGCAGCAAGAAGCCCGAGCTTTTTATGGTAAGCGAGGCTAGGATTTGGGAAGAATAAAGGCATGGCGAAATTTATTTTTTTTTCATATACCTGCTTTTTGGCTTCAAGCGCTGATCTGACATGATAATCCAACTCAGAGTCGGAGAAATTTGGCTCGTCCATATCAGGTAATCCCATTCCCATCTCTAACCAGCGACGGAATCAGAGGGGTGTCAGGGGGTCGACCGAGATTGATATTTTTCTTTTCAGATGACTCGGTGGAGGAAGAAGATTAGAGAAGAGCCCTAAATTGACCTCTTAGTGGGCTGTATTTTAAAAATATTACATAGGCCCAATTAAATTACTAAAATCTATAAGATTCGAAATTTCAATAATTCTTAGTAGGTGATGATGCAAAGCTTACATTGCGAGGTGTGGTAAATGAAAATCTCATTCTAAAAACAAAAAGAAATTTCTATAATTCGAGAATCAGCTTTAAATTGAGGAATAACGTTTATAATAATAATAATAAAATAATAATAATAAATTTAATATAAATTGTGTAATATTTAACAAATTAATTTACGAATTGTAATAGCTCTCTATATTACTTTACTTCTTTTAATATTTGTTTACCACCAGTCAAATATCAACAATAAATTTAAAAAGATTAAGATATCTTATCATTATTGTACTGCAAATAAAATTAGTAGTAAAAGGACGTTTATTTACGCATCAACTTATATTGTTTTAAAGTAATTTAAGTGATGGCCAAATAAACCATTATTTCAATATATATGCATCAAAGTCATTATAAAAATAAGAATTTATTTTTATTAAATATCTTTTACAAAATCTCATACAAGACATTTTGAATATTTAATCACGGACGTGACGTTTGTTAAAATTTTATTTTTAAACATATTATATAACCAAAAATTTATTTCATGCCTCATCACTATAAAATTCGTTCTCACATATAGAATAACATGTTATGGAAAACATCATTTAGAACGCACACTTCGACCCTTCAAATTATATTTAATGATTTTGCCATTATTACAATATGTGATTTCTTTTTATATATGTAATAAATAAGTTACGAAATACATATAAAAGACCGTGTTGGGCTATTTAGCCTATGTAACTTCTTATTTGTGAAACTAAAAATTAAGCTGTCGTTTCAGGAAAAAAAAACTATCAAAATAAAAGAAGTGAAAATAATAACCTTAAGGGATGTTTGTTTGAAGTAATTCAACATTATGGTGTACCTTGTGTAACTATCTCTGAAATGTGGATCAAGGTGGCATGTCATCAATCTATTTGTTTTGGGGGTGGTGTTTCACTTTTACATATCAACGTGATAATGACATTACGGTAATCTATGGGGTAATATTGCGTAAATATCATATTTAACCCTACATAAATGTTTAGGTAAAAATGGATTAATATGTTTATTTTTTTTAGATAATACTTTACATAATGGTGATTAATGTTTTGATATTTAGTTTATATGTTTGAAAATATAATTATAAATCTTTTATATAATTATTCGATATTATTGTTTATTTTTCATTATGAATTTCTTTACTAAGGTTTAAATAGTTTATTATTATGATTTAAAATGTAATTTAAATTATTAAGGATATAGAAGGGAGAAAGAATATAATGAGTAATATTGTTCAAATAAAAGCTAGAAAGGTCACCCTTTCAACGTGATTCAGGATCACGTAGCTTTTTTAAGGTGATCCATAACATGTAATATAATCCCATTTTCATCACCTATTTGGGTTTAGAAAAAAGATATGAAAATAATATATTTAAGGTGTATCTACACTTAAATCCAAAAGAATAAAAACTTACCGGTTCAATGTCAGAATTTTTTTAATATTGGGTACCTAATAGAATAAATTTGTTATAAATAACTATCCGTTTGGTTGTTAATACCATTTTACCATGGTCTACGTATTTTTTAATATGTATAGTACGCATCATATCACACGTTTATGTGGTACATTTGCAAATATGTTGTGTGATATTTTTATGAGCAAATAACATACATCAACTAAAATACGTTTCTCTATGGTACCTAAATTTCTAATACGATGTAATTTCAGTTAACTGGTTACATATTGTACAAAATGTTGTTTTATTAGTACCTAAACTTCCCTTTATTTAATCCGAAAATTGTTAGATATTCCGAGTCCGACAACAAAAATAAATGTTCTTTATATATATATAGCAAATGCCAAAGCGAAGGGGAGCTAAAAATATGGACTTTGCAGAACAAGCCCTACATTTATTCGGAGAGGACTCCGACGACGAGCAGCAAAACCCTAGTGGCAATAATTACTCCAACGAAGAAGATAACGACGATAACGATCAGCAGCAGCGTCGCTCATCGTCGTCTTCTTCTTCGCCGTCATCATCCTCATCGTCATCATCGTCTTCCGATGGAGGTAACAACAACTCGTCTTCGTCGTCTTCTGCTGCGTCGTCATCTTCGAATCAGAGTATCGAGAAGCAGGACAAAGAAGATGACTACGCTGATGGTAAGATCGGCGACGGTGAAGTTAGGTCTTATAATTTGAATGACGATTACACTTACAGCGACGGAGGACGGGGTCGTGGTGCCTATGATTTGGAGGAGAGTAATTACAATGGTGGAAGTCGTTATGGTTATGATAATGAGGTGGAAGAAGTTGAGGAGGAGGAGGAGGATGACAAGGATCTGTTTGGGTCTGATAATGAGGATTATGTTAAAACCGCTAGTAAAAGCCCTTTCCCCGTGCCAGGTGTGGTATCTGTTGTTGCTATTTCTTGTATTTTTAATTTGTAACTTGGTATGCTTTGTTTGTTTCGGGGTTCTTGTAGGCACCAATTAGTTAGTGTCAATGTGCTCTCTGATTTTTGAGTCTGTCAATATGTTTATGAAACTATGCAGTAGAATCAGTACTTTAGTATTTCATGTGCATAGCCGCACTTCACCGCACCACCAGTGAGAGATTGATTCATTATTGATATCAGGGTTGGATTATTCTTTTCTGAATAAGCACCGGTTGAATATTGTATGAATTAACATTTACAAACATATTAAGGTTTCTATATAGTTCTTCATCCTTTAACGTATTTTTTGCATATTCAGTTTTGCCACCTATACGCAATACAAATAACAACATGCGAGGAGGTTTTGGGCATGGCCGTTGGCAAAATGATAGGGGTGCTGGCATTCTTCCACGACCTGGGCCCTATCCCCAAAGGGGGAACTATGGTTATGGCAGAGGGGGCTTTAATGGTCCTCGTGATGAACGTTTTGTGTCTGAGTTGAAATTCTTAAAGAGCGAAGAAACATTATCGAGAAAATGCATCACTTTCCAAGAGGTCGTTTTCTTGTTTTCCTTTCTTGACATTGCCAAAACTATGCAAAATTAGAACACCACAGTTTAACATGAATTAAGGCTTTTGAACCTTTGTCTTATGTGTTTCTCCATATTATCTTCTGTTCTTTCATCATGTGTTGGTTGTTGGCCTGAAGCTGGCCAATCCCGAAGCGGAAATAAATTTTGAAATAATCATTATGTTTTTACATGGCTAATACCTGCTTTTTGAACTGTCATGATGTTTGTTATGTCACTTAATAAAGTTTCATTGTCGTTTAAACTAGCCATGTGAACTTGCTTGCTATAGTCGCGTGGAAGGCGGAGAAGTATTTTTTGACGATCGCAGTTTGGTAAGCTCTTTTTGTTCTTTTTAAGTCTGCATCCTGGATAATTAGTATGACTGATCTTAAAAAATTCTGAACATTATTAGAGGCTGTTTAAGCGGCTTATCACTGAAGATATTGGAACGGACCTAAATGATGGTTTTGATACGTTCATTGCAAAGAAAGGTAACCCATGTCAGAACATTAAGAACATTGGCTTCTTTTTTTTTTCCGAATATATTGCCTTCCGCTGTCACATTTTTCCTTTGAATCGTCATTGTTTATTGCTGATGGTCAATTGCTCAATTCACACCAGATTTGGGCTCTGAAGGCTTTGGTGACCTCCTTGCTAGCATTCGAAATAAAAATATACCTCTCCAGAACATGCACTTTGTGGTAAGGTTATACAGCACTTATTTTATGTACTTATTCCCGTGGTTTCATGCTTGATGTTTCTGATTTTCTTGTTTCCATTGCAGACATACCGTAACAACCTTAACAAGGTAATACCTGTTTTCTGTCAGCTCGGCTTTCCTGCCTTTCTTTCGTTTTGATTAAATGTTGAGCTGCAAGACTACCTTGCAAGTTCTTGTGTGGGGTTGTAATTGTGGACCAGTGAAGTAATTATGCTCTGTCCTTTTCCATATTGAACTCCTTTTTTATTTCTCTTATTGTTTTCACCGATGGCCAAATTCCTCCGCGACCTGGTATTTGAAAAATTTCTAATTAAAGGTATCCACGAGCTAATTCATTTAACTGGCTGTTTCCCAGAACTTCGATGCTTTTCATGTTGTGTTATGTCGTATAGTTTAGTAACCGTTGCTTATTTCTCCTATAGATTCTGGCTACTGCTTATATTAGGCACGAGCCATGGGAAATGGGGGTGCATAAAAGAAATGGTGTAATCTATCTTGATGTGCATAAATTGCCTGAAAGGCCCCAGAGTGAGTTGGATCGTCGAAGGTAGGAAAATAGATTGCCTGAAAGTCCCCTGGCTTACCAGGCTTCTGGGCTATGGGGGCAACACACTGATTGTTCTTTCAAAACATTTCAAGCTATCGAGTTTGTTTCTGATAACCTTTTTATCATCCCAAACCTTTTTAACTTCCGTTTCCGTTTCCGCAAATAGATGCTACTGGGGTTACTGTTTTGAGACATTGGCCACAGAGGATCCGAGAAGAAATGACGGAGAAGCGATACATCATGTTGATGCCAATGTTGAGTTTTGCTCTGTGATTAAAACAAAATTGGGAGCTCACCGAATACTAATGGGTGCTGAAATGGACTGCTGTGATTCAACAGATGAGGGTAGGAGGTTTTATGTGGAGCTAAAAACATCTCGTGAGGTTTGTCATATATGTAATCACATCTTATCCCCTTGGGGTATTCTTGTTTTAACACCCCACATAAAGTGTAATCTACGTCGTGCTTATGCAGCTAGACTATCATACTGAGGAAAGATTTGAGAGAGAAAAGTTACTCAAATTTTGGGTAACGTGCATCGTTAAATATTATTTGACATTTTTCGTGTTTCTGCTGCCTTGTGTTCTTGCATATGATGCTTGTTTTTAATGGTACCACTTTTATTGCAGATCCAGTCATTTCTAGCTGGGGTGCCTTATATTGTAATCGGGTTCAGGTACTGCCAATTTTATTTTCAAAATGTAAATAAATTACGTGTAAGGTTGTAATCATGTTATCGTTTTCCTTAAACGAGTGTGCTGCCGCCCTTGTGTTTACTGCAGGGATGATAGTGGCCGACTTGTACGCACAGAAAGACTAAGAACGAAAGATATAACACACAGAGTTAAGATGAAAAATTATTGGCAGGTGAGCTCGGATTGGTATTATATATGTAAATTCCCATAACATCCCCCTAATCGGATACCTTTCTTGCTGTGTTTCTATTTTCTGTTGCAGGGAGGCGTGTGCCTGGCTTTTGCAGACGAGGTTCTGTGTTGGCTTTACGGAACAGTTAAAGAGAGTAAGGGACCATACCACCGTTTACCTTTTTAAGACAAGATAGATATAAGTCATTTGTTTTTTTTTTCAAACGAGATATGTCATTTGTGGAACTTGTGTTTTTTGTATTGCAGATGAGGACTACATACTACAGTTTGCTCCTCCTTTTACACGGTTGGAGCTTCTCCAAGCTCATTCATGCCCAGATTCAATCACCAACCACGTTGCTCAGCTATAGAGGGTATTTGTCATGTTCCCTGATTTTAAATTATTTTCAAGTTTATATATCTTCTTACATTTGGCCTTATTATGTATAAGAAGATTTAATCAGCTCCACTATTTCATACTTCCCAGCTTTCGTCGTCGCTCTTTGAAAAAAATTTTGAAGAGATTTTGTGTTAGATAGACCAACCACGTGAGATCCATGTTAAGATTGACCATTTATTTTACCGTAAAATCTGACGTCTCAAAGGTTTATTTGCTTTTACGCAAGTTATAATTTTTTTAGATAAACGCGAGTTTTTACATGAGATTACCTATAATGTTGGTGAGGCATTCATACCTTTTCATCATCTTTGAGTGCTTTCCTCTTCTATTAATAGTAGGTAAAGGCAGTATGAGGACACGCACAGTAAGTAATTAGAAGACGAAAATTAGCAAGGAAATTAGGTAATACTACCTCCGTCCCATTTAATTCTTCCCGAAAATTAGTGGGCACGGAGATTAAGAAATCACATTATTTTAATATTATAGTACACCTTATGGAAAGAGAAAAGTTATTAGTACACGCAAATCAAGAAGACTTTTTTTAATATTAATGGTGTAATTAGTTTAATTAGTGGGATAATTTTTTACCAAAAATGGAAATGGGAAGAATTATGTGGGGACGTCCGAAATAGAAAGATGAGAAGAAATAAGTGGGACGGATGAATTAATCAAATCACCATCGCACGACATAAAAGATGAAATTACGTATCCATAAGATTTGCCGATCATAGGATAATAAGCACGCCTACTCTTTATTTATTTATTTTTCTTTATTACTGTTATTAAAAATAATGTGACAAAATCTCCGCTATGATATGTATTGATGTTTCTTCATATGTTAACCATTCGATCTCCAAACTGTTTGGATTGTGAAGGTTTATAAAATAAGCGGACATTAATGGCAATTATAAAATACTAGAATTGTGCACGTTCATTCGTGCGTGCATAATAATAAAACTAACTGCCCCAAAAAATTGATTGCACATGCACGGTTACATTTGTGGTTTTACTATTATCGAAGTAACTGACAAAAAAGTAGTGGATAATTAGATAACACTTGGCAATTTATTATTAGTTGATTTTTCAATTTTACAGACCAAATTAGAAAAGAATTGGACAGTTTGTATCGAAGGATGAAGCTTTATATAATAGTATAGATAAAATTTGAATTGTTACATCATCGGTGCAGCAAAACCCTTTATTCCCTTCCCTTCAGATGGTAAGAATATTGAACTGTATTAAATAAATAATTAGCACTAAATGTAAAAATAATTATTACAATTAACTAATGATTATGTAGATTCTTTTATTAAGTGTTAGGGCGTATGATAAATTGTCATTGGTATGTCAATTAAAACTTAAATTAAAAAATAATACTAAATAGTTAGAAAATCACCCAGTACATTGTATTTTATATTCTCAATTTTGCCCTTATGTTTTTAGTATCAAAAAAGGAGATGCATTCCATTACGAATACTAATCAAGTAATTAGCTTTAGGTGCTCCGATTTTTGACAATAAAAATAGATGTATTATATAGCACGCACATTTGAGCGTGCAAATAAACTAGTATATATGTACGAAACTTTCACTTGATTGAATCGTGGCATTATCTCATGACGCTGATAAGTTAGTTCTAAAATGCGACTGCTATATAGTATGCATTTATTTTAGTATTTTAATTATATTACTAGTATTTTGATGGAATAATCTACACCGCATATTTTCCAATCGCATTCTGACTCACGAATCCAAATAGTTATCTAATGAATTATAAATGTCAATAATGAATATAAATTATACAAAAATCGTTAGTTCTTGGATAAACCAAGTCCAACTACACTACCAAACAAGATCAACAATTGATAGATATGCAAAACTATATAATGCGTACTAATGAACATTCATATTCTTTTTTCAAAATGCGAAGCAAAAATGACCACATATTTATATTAGCAAGACTATGACATCATATAATTAATATGATTGAAACTGTATTATTTTTTTCTCACTATTTACGATAGTTATATATGAAACTAGTGGTGCGTATGATGCTTGGATGAACTGTCACGTAGAGGTGGGTGATAGAAGACGAAGAGAAGAAGGCAATTGAAGTGAATAATAGGACTATATTCGAACATTTAATTAAAATACTAGCTCAAAGTCTTGGACGATAATGACTTCGTATATTCGAGAATTTAATGCATAATCATGCTTTTCCACTTTCCATGTAATATATATATGTACTTTACGAAATATGAGTAAAAAGTTAGGTCTTTTACATGAAATAAAATGAACTATCACCATATCCCAAAGTCGGACAAAACATGTTAAATACTTTGAGTTTGCATCTTTAATGTGTAGCCTTGGTTTGGCTATGTGTGTCTACCACATTCGATTCTTGAATCTCAGCCGTTCGTTTTACTCTCCTTTGGATCTATATATACCCTTCAAATCGTTACAAAACTCATGCATTTACCTATTCCAATATTAACTTGAAATCGAGAGGGAAGGAAAAAATATATATATATAGTTCTATATATCTACTTCAATATGGCGTCGTCCTTAGAAGTGTCAAAGGAGGTATATCCATCAAACTCCCATTATCTGAATCTTTACAATATATTCCCGTCACGTTTAATATACATACATATATTTTGTAGATACTCTCTGTTTAGTGCAAACTCCATGTAAATATTATTTTTATTACAGGCTAATTTGAAGGGTAATGAACGTGAAGACGACGATGATGGCTATACATGTGACGGAAGTGTAGATTTTTATGGACAGCGTGCAAATAGAGAACGCACTGGAAAATGGGTTGCTGGGGTTATCATCCTTCGTAAGTAATAAGAAAAATAATGCAATAGTATAAGATGTCACACAAATAGTCACTTAACCATATATATCTATTACATTATCGTCGTAAAAGAGAGAAAATTGTTTTTCTAAGGCAACCAAGTGTGTCCGCGATGGACTTGCGTCTTGCGGAGCATGAAAAAGGATCTCCTAAATCTATGCATATATATTTCACAATAGTTAACTTATTATATTCCAAACTGATTATAATGCATGTACTTGATGTATGTATTTAAAATCTTGTGGAATTAACAATGGCAAGAAGAGTATATTTAGCCATACTCGTAATAAAGACAACATGAATGGAGGACGACGAAGCCACTTGTTATAATCTAACTTGTCCATCAGAATTTAATGTTCGTCGCTACATTTAAGATCAACGAGGTTCACCTATATTGCTTAAACGGTAGAGAAATGACAAATGAGGTTTATACAGAACAACTTCGTGTAATAAATACTAGTGGCTCTCATCGTCCCATGTTCTGTCGCTCTCGCTATATATTTATTGATTAAATAAAAAACAAACATTTGAACTTATTATTATTTATTAGTAGAGTGAATATGAATCTTCCCAATCATAATAACTTCAGTTTGTTTTTTGTATATACTGCAGTAAATCAAGGGTTGGCCACGCTGGCATTTTTCGGCGTGGGAGTAAACTTGGTTCTCTTTCTTACAAGAGTCCTTCATCAGAACAACGCCGAGGCGGCGAACAGCGTAAGCAAATGGACGGGGACGGTCTACATATTCTCCCTCGTCGGCGCTTTCCTCAGCGACTCTTATTGGGGACGCTTCAAGACTTGCGCCGTCTTTCAAGCCATTTTCGTCGCCGTAAGTACAAAAAAAAAATATCGCGCCGACTCATCTAATTTATTGAGAGAAAGAAAAAAGCGAACACTATCATGGTCCGATTTTATCCCATCGCAGGGTTTGGCTCTGTTTACCCTGACGACTCAAATTTTCCTGCTAAAGCCGAGGGGGTGCGGAGGGGACGAGGCGAGCCCGTGTGGGTCCCACTCGAGCTGGGAAGTCGGCCTATTCTACGTTTCGATATACATGATTGCTCTGGGGAACGGAGGGTATCAGCCGAACATCGCGACTTTTGGGGCCGATCAGTTTGACGCGGAGAATCCCGAGGAGGGCCGTTCGAAGGTCGCATTCTTCAGCTACTTCTACCTATCGTTGAACCTCGGCTCGCTATTTTCGAACACCGTGTTGGGGTACTTCGAGGACGAGGGGATGTGGGCTTTAGGGTTTTGGGGTTCGACCGCTTCGGCGTTTTTCGCAGTGGTTCTCTTCCTCGGAGGTACCAAGTGGTACCGTCACTTCAAGCCCACTGGGAACCCATTATCGAGGTTTTGCCAGGTCATCGTCGCCGCGACGAAGAAGTGTAGGGTCGAGACGTCGCAAGACGGTGGAAATTTATTCGATGGTCGAGGAAATGATGAGTCAAACAATGGCTCGAGAAAGATTATGCATACCCCAGGGTTCAAGTAAGACATGATCTCTCTCTCTCTCTCTCTAATCTCTCCCTCTATCTCTCTTTGGCGGGTACCCATTCCCGGCAGAGAACATTAGTGTTTAGAGTTTGGGATTTAGGGCTTTAATTCAGTCCAAAATCAGCCCTAGCTTCTATTCCTCGTAACCGTCGGGATATCTTTAAGGGTTCTAGCTGATTGGAGGGTCAACGGACCCTCCAAACCCTAGCGTAGGTCCGCCGTAGCTAGTTTGTATTCGTGTAACTAAGCATTTGCTCATAAATCACGTTGGCAGATTCTTGGACAGGGCGGCTGTGATCACACCGCGAGACTCTGACCACCTCAAGCCGAAATCCCACGACCCTTGGAGACTGTGCCCCATCTCGCAAGTCGAGGAGGTCAAATGCATAATGAGGCTAATCCCCATATGGCTATGCACCGTAACCTACTCGGTCGTCTTCGCGCAGATGGCGTCCCTCTTCGTCGAGCAGGGCGACGCCATGAACACCGACGTCGGGAATTTCAAGATTCCCGCGGCGGCCATGTCGGCCTTCGACATACTGAGCGTGGCATTCTTCATACTCCTATACCGAAGAGTCATAGGCCCAGTTGCACGCAAGTTGAGGAAGAACGAACCGCAAGGGCTCACGGAGCTCGAACGCATGGGACTAGGGCTAGCCATCGCGGTCCTAGCCATGGTCGCGTCGGGCCTAGTCGAAGCATACAGGCTCGAGCATGCGGTCAAGGACTGCAGCAGCAGCAGTCACTGCCACGGTTCGAGCTCGCTGAGCGTTTTATGGCAGGTGCCTCAGTACTTTCTGATCGGTGCTTCCGAGGTTTTCATGTACGTGGGCCAACTCGAGTTCTTCAACGCGCAGGCGCCCGAGGGGCTCAAGAGCTTTGGGAGCGCCATGTGCATGACTTCGATATCGTTGGGAAATTACGTCAGTAGCCTTTTGGTGTCGATAGTGATGAAGGTGTCGACGGAGGACGACAGGCCGGGTTGGATTCCCGGGAATTTGAACGAGGGGCGCTTGGACAGGTTTTATTTTATGCTGGCGGGGTTGACCGCGGTTGACTTGGTGGTGTATGTATTGTGTGCTATGGGGTATAGAAGCATTAGGGTTCATGGCAAGGATGATGATGGTAATGAGGATAGGGATTGTTGTAAAGTGTAAAGATTTTCCCTTTTTTCTTTTTCACTACAATTCAGCTGAACAAGTCTCCAATCCATGGATAGGTGTTTTATTACATAACACTGATAATCACACCAACCAAACTGATTTTTGTTTGATTTTGATTATTTGTGTGGTGCTTTCTGTTATTATTTATTGTTTGGGGGTGTAGACTGTAGAAGTAATTAAGCGAATGTTTTGGGCGTAATTGCAAAATATTGAGCTACGCTGAGATTTGATTTTTCATTTTATTAATAAAATTAATATATCATCGGAGCACGATTCAGAGAGCAAGTCAGTCGTGAACGGGCGCGGCAGGTGAAGAACAAAAAAGCTGCACCACCAAATTGATCTCACGGATCAAAGATCGACTCGAGCTGAAATCGAAGGTTTGGCATCGCGATGCCCGCGGCAGCTTCGGCGATTTACTTTCTGAATCTGCGAGGCGATGTTCTTATCAATCGCCTGTACCGCGATGATGTTGGGTAATTGGATTTAGTTGCTAATTTTCTACGCGGTGCTAAGTTTTGAAGCAGAAGAGCTTTGCACTTGCATTTAAGATTCAATCAAATAAGACTCGCCTTCTCTTTTTCAGTTATATGGCCATGTTAAGTTTCATTTGATTATTAACTAGAGGGATGGGAACATGGTGGATGCTTGCCGCACGCATATAAATGCAGACGAAGGAGCTTGGAACTTGTCCTGTTCGACAGATTGGTGGATGCTTCTTTTTCTACGTAAGAATTAGCAATATTTACATTGTTAGTTTTGTTCCTCCCGATGGTGAATTCGAACTGCTGAAGTAAGTTAATTTTCTAAACTTTAGCGAATCCCGTCTCATGTGCTAGTGCTCCATATCTAAACGTTACTTTGAAACGTATAATAGGTATCGTATAACAGAGGGAGTCAATCTTCCATTTCGTGTCTTGCCTACAATCAAGGAATTGGGCCGGACTCGTATGGAAGTGAACGTGGAGGTTTTGCCTCTTAAGCTTATCTTATATATGGTGTTGGTTGGTACCAAGTGATATTGACATACTAGCTGCTCATTATGTGTCAAGAGCGTATTTGGGGCAAAAATGTTTGCTCTGGACGTGGTTGCAAAGATTCCCGTCCCTAAGCAAACAGCAAAAACAAGCTTTCAGGTCACTTCTGGGCGGGCCAAGTACAATCCCGCTCTTGATTGTTTGGTGTGGAACTATGGAAGTAAGCTCGTGAGCATTATTACAGTGGCCTACAACATTTGCTTTTGTTCAGCTGCGTGGTTGTGTTTTACACTAATATTGATCTGCTATTCTCAGGATAAGGAAATCCCCGGACAAACTGAACCGACGTTGAGCGCCGAAATAGAGCTGATATCTACTGTCGCCGAAAAGAAGTCTTGGACGCGACCTCCCCAAATGGAATTTCAGGTGCAAGAAATGATGATTAGTTCTTATCTATCGCCATGCCCAACGATCATTGCTTTTCTTCGCATATTTCTGCATATTTTTTACCTGCAAGTGGAAACCATCAATTGTGCAGGTTCCTATGTTTACAGCATCGGGGCTACGACTACGAGTTCGTTTCCTCAGGGTAACAAACCGTATCACACATCGCTTTATTCTTCAAAGTGTTCGGTCCATTGCAAACGTTTTGGTAAACTTCATATGATCGATCGTAGATTTCGGAGAAAAGCGGTTACAACACAGTTGAATGGGTTAGGTACATCACAAAAGCTGGTTCATACGAAATTAGGTGCTAGAAAGAAAGTCGACACCTCAGTAAGATATACTCTGCTGGGCCTGGGCTTTGATGCTTCTTTCTACACATATTTCCTATTGTAATAATTGCTTGCAGTATTGTGTGGAGCTGCTGCTTACATGGTGATTTCGTACTTCATTTTTTTATATTTGATTTGTAAGATATAACCACTTCCATGTATTTTTGTAGATCTTTCTTGTGAAGGCGTTTTAATTATGTATGTGTTATCTTTATTAGGGTAGCACAGTAAAGAATAAAGGACGACACGAGTTCGATCAAACGTGCATATCTATAGATTAAGACGCAGACAACAAGGTTGATTACGAGGTAATTACAGTTTTCCAAAGCTGAAGCATGAAATATTACCGCATTATTAATCATCGTTTCTTTTATTATCCGGCAAATTGGATTGGGGTGATTATTTCTATGCTGATAAAATGAATAAAAGAAATACGCATCATTCCAATGAAAGAGATACTTTTTTTTCGACAAGAACACTCAAAACGTTCCAAAAATCAAGAATCTAACATTGAAGACAAAAGCAATGCTTCTTGCCTGACATTTTCTGTCTTCTTCCCAAGCCCACACGCCACCATATATACTCTACTCCACCTCTCTCCCCGACACAACCTCTCCTGAAGAGAAATTAACAATATAATCATCACCATGCAGAAAACCTCAAAAGGGTTCTTCACACGGCTCGCGGCGGCGGCTGCCTTGGCGGTGGTGCTTCTGGCGGCGACCACCACTGTCAAGGCGGCGGCGACGGCGCAGGTCGATTGCCTCACTCCGCTGCTTGTCTGCCTCAACTACCTCAACTCGACGAATCCATCCAAAGACTGCTGTAATGCCATCGAAGCTGTGATCAACGATAGCCAAGAAGTGGCTTGTCTGTGTAATTACTACAATAACCCAGGCGAGCTTGGCCCTTTTAACATCACTCAGGCGCTTATGTTGCCCAAGTACTGCGGTTTCAACGTTGATCCAGCGAGTATGTGCGAAGGTAATAATACCATGTTATATATTACATCATTAAATTAAACCTTTTGATGAATCGTTTGTTCCCTTTTATTATTTGCAGCCATGGCTCCAGGTGGTTCATCCGTGCCTCCTCCAGGTAATAATTATAGCATATTTCATGTTTCTTTATTGCTTAAGCTTAATTATTTCTATAACACACACACACACGAGCGTGTACTAGGTGCATGTAAGAATATTTTAATTTTCATTGAAATCAGCGGCACCAGGTAATAACGATGGCAGTGCAGCTGGTAAAGTTTCGTGGATGGGTACTACTTCGGCCTTGTTAATGGTCTTGTTTCTGACGGCTTTATTAAATAATAATTAAGGAAAGGCTACGACGAATTAGAATCATCGACGTTACGCTGCGATCGATACAATTCATGATGATGGTTACGATGATTGTTATTAAGTATTTCTACATTAACTTATGCATTTCTTTTTATTACGCGTGATGTGATGTGAATTTGAGCTTGGTAATATATATGTATGCTATGTTGGGACACCTTTTTAGAAGTAACAAATTAACGTGCGTGCCGTTTGTTGTTTGTTATATAACAATTTGGGAAAGAATCATTGTTGTGTACTATGAGGAAATTGGACAAAACCGTCGGTTCCAAAATATGTGAATTTGTAAGTGATATCTACACATAAATACCTATTTGACTAGAATTTTTACAGATAGATATACATGTCACAATTTTTATATATATGTACCGATTTAATGTTTACCAGTTTCTTCAGACACGCCGTACCTTCTTGTGTGTGTATGGCGTACCATAACACATTGATATAGGGTACCTAAATGTATTTGTACGGCGTCCCTTATGTGTAAAGATAGCATACATAAATGTGCTAATAAGGCGTACCATTTTCTCAATGTATGACGTACCACGGTACGTTGATATATGGTACCTAAATGTGTTGTACGATGTAACTGCGGTGGATCGGGTACCTATCTGCAAAAATTTATTCTACTAGATACCTACATATAAAAAACATGCATGGTACTAAATTACAAGTTTTTTTTCCAATTTACGTATAAGACCCCAATTTTTAATTTAAACGCGAGGTTGATAAGGTTTCAATAATTCATTTTTCTTCTTGGGGGAGGGTTCTTTAACTTTTTTCTTCTTGTTGTTCTTACTTTTTCTTCTAGTTCATAGTGATTTTCGTTTTTTTGTTCCTTTTTGTTGTAATGGGGTTCTTGCCCGCCTTCGGCCGGTGCCCACCACTCAAGGCCGCTCGCGGGAGCCTGCCGCCACACCCCTTGCCACCACTCGCTGCCACCCACTTCTTTCACCCTCCTTGTCGACCTATATGTTCTAGGGCTTCAGGTAGCTCTGGATGTGGTACACACCACGTGTTGGAGAAAATGCCAAGGAGGACTGCAGCTACTTTGATGCTTTCGGCTGTGTTCTCCTTCAATCGCCCTCTACGACCTTGTCGAAGAGCTCGACGCCGCCGCCTGTCGCTGCCCCGCCTGCCGCCTCGCCCCACCCGCCCGCTGCCTCCCCCATTTCTCTCGACCCGCGGATCGGGAGCTTTTTTCTCCCTTGTGGAGCCCTGGTCCGATGAAGATAAAAACCCAGAAGTCGAAGGCCAAGTGAAGTGAGGAGTATCGTAGATTTAGCTTAATAGTTTTTTTGTTATAGGTTCTTTAGTTCTTGGTCGTTAGATCATGGGTTTTATTTTCTGTCGGTTTTTTTGTCCCTTGTGTACCTCTTTCTTCCCATGTGGGAGTGTTTGTTCCCCTTGTGGGATTGTATGATGCTCATATGTGAACCTTTGTTCTCCCGGTTGACTATGTACCGATGAGATCCCTCGGGTTATTTAGCCCTATATCTTTGTTATTAATGCAAGCTATAGTAAAAAAATAAAAAGCAAAAGAAAATGCAAATCTTAATCCCACCGTTCGACACACTTCACAACACAAATCCCCTTTTTGTACGAAAGGACAGTAGCCACAAATTCCATGTAAATTAAAAAAAAAAAAGGAAAGAACAAAAATAAGAAAAACTAAAGAAGCACTATCTCTAATCACGAGAATCATACTGATACCGAACAAAGATCTAAACTTTATTACGAATTTTATCAGCTCTAACCAAAGGATTAGCCTTCTCAATCTCATCCCTACCGACGCCCTTGAAGTCAAACCAACAGCCGTGCTCCGCCGCGTACCTGTGGGTCCCACAGAAAGTGCCGCCGCACCTGCAATCGAATCCCAGCAGACCCACCTTCTTCTTACAGCTCAAACACCTGTTCTTCGCCGCCGGCGCCGGCGCCGCCGCGGTCTTCGATTCCCCCTCCGCCGCCTCCTTCTCAGCCGAAACCACCTGCGATTTCTCCGCCGCGTCTTCCTCGGGACTCCGTTCGGGCGCCGACGGAGGCGCGACCTTCTCCAGCGCCGATCTAGCGGAGACGGTGCTTTCCCGCCGGAACAAGACTTCCCTGTAGCACTTGGAGCACATGCCGTTCGTCGATGGGTTGCCGAAGAAGCCGCAGCCGCCGACGCACAGCGTCGGCTCCGACGGCTGATAGCCGGCGGTGTTGTTCTCTCTTGAGTCCATACGACGATCCGTTTTTCTATGTGCTTTCTTTGCTAATCTAATCTAATATAGGACGGTGTAATAAGACGCACAAGTTATTTATAGAGAGGGGAGAAATTACTTCGTCCTTTTCCAATTTCCACCCACTTGTGGGTAGAAATGACGCTTTAAACCCTTACGGATCGACCGTTGCAGTTCATGGAGCTTGCGGCGAAGGGGAGGGTAAAAGGGGGATTTAAGGCCAAGTTCGGCGACCGACTTGCTTCTTAGTTCTTACGCCAACTTGGCTGTTAATAATCATCGACTAATTGTAATAATTGCACATCTTTAAACATAAAAGATCGCCATTGACAACTCAAAGTTGACGTAAGCCCGTGAACAAGTCCAGGCGAAGGTTCCATTCCATTATATGACGTAAATAACCTGGAGAGATTTACAAGTGGGGGGGAGGAGAGAGTTGTCATTTTAAGAGTCACCTAACGTTTATGCTAAGGCCAGAAAAGCCAAAGGGCCTCTTTGCTTTTGTGTTCTTGAAGTAAAGAAGACCCACAGAGCTTGTGAATTTTCTTCCCCGAAATCACAAGTCGTTTACTTGCGAAGCTGCGTAGATGCGATAAGCTGCGACGCACATTGTAATGTTTCCGATCACCGTTAGAGCTGCTTGAATAGCCACCAAGACCTAACATCATTCATGAAACTTATCATCATCAAGAATCGATCAAAGCTTAAAACCAAGCCCACAACTACGCATTGTATATTAGATCATCCATAAGATCTTTTGATCAAGCGGGCAATATATATCAGAGAGAGAGAGAGAGAGAGAGAGAGAGAGAGAGAGAGAGAGAGAGAGAGAGAGAGAGAGAGAGAGAGAGAGGTTATATTA
This sequence comes from Craterostigma plantagineum, assembly GCA_027422505.1. Classification (NCBI taxonomy): domain Eukaryota; kingdom Viridiplantae; phylum Streptophyta; class Magnoliopsida; order Lamiales; family Linderniaceae; genus Craterostigma; species Craterostigma plantagineum. Next base: position 410,871 of record JAPQWV010000237.1, on the reverse strand, counting down.
TGACCTCAAGGGACTCTGCGTTGTAAAAGAAATGCCATGTACAGGCGCAGAATGCTCCACCAAGCAAAGGTACCTTATAAACGGAATGGGGAGATATGAAGATATGATTCTCTTACAGTGAATCGGTTTTTAGGATGTAAAGACTCAAATATAACGCAGGTAAGAGATATAGAGCAGAGACAAAGCTCACCATTCCCCAAGAAAGACCTTTCCAAGATGAATAACCAGATTTCTCACCGTATTGCCAGACCAACGCCATTGCAGTAGCCCTGAAACATATTCGATAGAGAAAAACATGAACTGCTGATTACTACTCTCTGGCAATTGGAATCTTGACTGTGATAATGATGATTTTTTTACCATTCAACGACGCTGGAAACGTGGACGGCCCAAGTGGGCAACGATAGAGCATTAGGAGGTTCCTCAATGGCACGAGCGGCTCCGGCGAGGGACATAAAGGTAATTCCACACACACCCATCAGAATAATCGCTGATTTCGAGCTACGCAAATGAAGGCTGCGAACTATGGGTGGGTTTTGGGCTGTGGTGGGGAAACTTCTTTTGGCCGAAGATACGCAAATCCCAGGCGGAGATTTCTTAGGATTAACGGAAAAGATCGGTTTTTGGAGGTAAAGACAGTCTATGATCCCCATTTTGACTGGAAAAAATGAGACTGAGGCCAGGCGAGGGAGGCGAGCAGATAGAGAGTACTACAGTTGATGAAAGAAAAGGAATTGGGGTATCTACGTAAATTAGATTACCCATAAGGGCTAAGATGCAAAATCTCAATTCTCACAAAAAAAGAAAAACCAAATGCATACAATACAAACATCAAACATGTTCATGTAAAAAAATTGACAAGAGTAATCTCAAGAACAACCAACCAAGCTACATACATATGAATCCAATCTGCTGTGATTCTAAGCTCAAGCAATGAAGTCGGAAAAAGAAACCTATCGTAGCAGCACTCGCCCTTCGATCTTCAAGTTCTCGAGCCTCACCTTCGCATAGAACGCAACGATCGCCGCAGAGATCACAGCAACGAAAAAAAGGCCGAACCCACTGGGAACATTGCGAGGAGCAGATAGCCCATTATGGCTATTCTGCGAAACGTCTGCTAAGGCTTTTACGATGATGCCACTGCAATATTGAGACGCAGAGAAAAAAAGCGCAAGAATCTCAGTGCTATAGCAGAACATATGCTTGAAAACAGAGAAGCGAGGAGAAGAGATTTTTACGTATAGAGCGAAAGTATAATTTCTGGGACCATTCCCACCAATGTGCCCAGCAAGTAAGGGGCGTACTCCACGTCAGTGGCGACGGCGCAGTAGTTGTATAATATGTAAGGAAAAGGTGAGAGCCTAATGAGTGCTACTGCTCGAAATTGATTGAAGAAGCTTCCTTCGCCGGCTAGCCTTATTACAGAAGCTCTCTTAGGATATCTGTCTAGCCACTCCTATTATCATGGCAAGCAAAGAATCTGACGTTTTAGTAACCTTAAAATACAGTTAAGAAGATGGACAAGAAAGGGTTGTTTCGTACTTGGATTTTGCGATGGAAGAGCGAGCCTGTGAAGTACGGAAGAGATACGCCGATGATTACTGCTCCGTAGATGAGAAAGAAGCCATAGAAGTATCCGAAGGTCATCCCTGCTATCCACATTGAAGGAGAAGAAGGTATCAATAGGGAAGGAAATAGCGCCATGGAAGAGAAGAGTAGGAGAGCGAGCGTAGTTCCGTCGAATGCTTCTCTTATCCAGTTTATCATTGGAATCACTCCCTACACGAAAAAAAAAAAAAGATTAAGGCATGTAAAACTCAATTTGTGGGACATTATTGGATAACTCGCAGGAAAGAGGGTTCATTTTTTCTCAAGCTAGAATCGTCTTACGAACCCTAATTTTCTGTGGGGATTGATGACATATCGATCTCAGAAAGAATCAATAGCAGAGAATAGAAACCAACCTCCTCCATGATAAAGGGTCCGACCCATTTGAGAAACACAAAGCCCAGCAATCCACAGAGCAATCCCAACGATGTCATCTTAACCCACCAGCGAAAGCTGCCGTAAGAAGAAGAAGAAGGCGCCGGCCCTCCGTGATCGTCGTCAGAAGCACCGTCTCCGGCGCCGGCGCCACTCTCCAGTTTCACGTAATCACCGCATCCCGCCACCTCCACCTCATCCCCATTACCACCACTACGACTCATTACAAGCTATAATAATCAAGAAAAAGTGCTTAAAAAACTCTCTTTTTTCGTATTCGCAGCACCCAAATCCCGAGAAAAAATAAGAGTTGGAATTTGGGTGAGCCAATCAAATTTCGATTGAGGCGAGTTATGGGTTGATGGAATATAACTTATACGTTCGCGATATATATTCTCTTCCCTTTTAATCCACGCAATAATTTTTGAGTGTATTATCATCTCATTTATGTTGTAGGAGCGAAGGAGAGGCATCGGCGGAGACCATTCGTTGTTGTGAAGAAACGAATATTTGGTTGAGGCGACAGCGAATTACATACATCATTAGTAGAATAATTGTAATCGTACACTGCTAAAAACAAGACTAGTATATTAGCGTTAGATTACAAATATATTACGTAATTATTCTTGAAAACCTTGTTATTTAATTATACAAATCATTTCATTTTACAATTTAATGTTCCATGGGGATCAAGGCCCTGCATATTTAAGTATGAGAAAATGAAAATACCAAGTATTAAAGCCAAGGAAGGAGATTTATTCTATCCCCCTAGACCAATTCCGGGGAAAAATATAAAGATATTAAACCGAAATGAAATATTTCGGTTTCATGTTCGGTTTATAAAATCATCAAACCGAAATTTTGATTCACCGACGTTTCGGTTCGGTTCGAGATTAAACCTTCTTTATTAAAGAAATAGATTGTATACGTTAGGTGTTATTTTTATATTATAATGATCAGAAAGAACTTAGATTATACATTCATCTTTATTCAAAAAGACATGAACGAAGCTGGCCGACGGCAAACTCTGAACCTATGTCCTAACCTCGTTGTCGGTTTTCTCGTTAGCGTTGAAACCAATATTGTAAACAATATAAAAAATACGCCAACTTTGTCCTTTTTACAACGCCAATCGTCGCTATAAATAACCAAACATGGCTTTCCCTAAATTTCAGATCTAAATCGGAAAAGAAAAATGGCCACTAATAACAATGTAATAACGAAGACTACAATTGCATGGATGCTGGCGTCTCTCCTATTACATTATGCATCAGCCAACAATTCAATAAACTCACCCCAAACCTACATCATCCACTTAACCCTCCCCGAAACCCTAATTTCAGGCTCAAAAGACCTCGAAAAATGGCACGCTTCGTTCCTCCCCAAATCCTCCACCGCCGACGCCGACGGCTCGACGACCGACTTCTCCCGCCTTATCCACTCCTACCGCCACGTCTTCCACGGCTTCGCCGCGAACCTCACGCCCGACGAAGTCGAACAAATGTCGAAAAACCCCTCGTTCGTCTCCGCCGCCCCTCAGAAGACCTATTCCCTCCACACGACCCACTCCCCGAGCTTCCTGGGGCTCCACCGCGGAGTCGGGCCGTGGGCCGGGTCGAACTACGGGGAGGGCCAAATCATCGGCATCCTAGACACCGGCGTGTCGGCCTACAACCACCCTTCCTTCTCCGGCGAAGACATGCCTCCGCCGCCGGCCAAGTGGAAGGGCAAGTGCGAGCTAGAAGGATCGGCGTGCAACAACAAGCTCATAGGCGCTCGGAACTTCGTCTCCAACGCGACGGGCCCGCCCGCCGACGCCGAGGGGCACGGGACCCACACGGCGAGCACGGCCGCGGGGAACTTCGTGGCGAACGCGAGCGCCTTCGGGCAGGCGGGCGGGACGGCCTCGGGAATCGCCCCGCGGGCCCACGTGGCGGTCTACAAAGTGTGCGGAGAGAGCGAATGCCTCGAGGCCGACATACTCGCCGCCATGGACGCCGCCATCGAGGACGGCGTCGACGTTCTCTCCCTCTCGATAGGAGGTCAGTCGCACCCCTTTTACGAGGACGGTATCGCGATTGGAGCCTTCAGCGCGATGGAGAAGGGCATTTTCGTCAGTTGCTCCGCGGGCAACGGCGGGCCGTCGTACTTCACTACCTCGAACGAGGCGCCGTGGATCCTCACCGTGGGCGCTAGCTCGACCGACCGAGTCCTCAAGACGACCACCTTGCTAGGCGATTCCGAATCATACGACGGGCAAACCGTAAACCAACCGTTCGTCGACAAGGAGATCGTCGTTCCCTTAGTCTATCCCGGGATTATGGGAGGAGACGAAAATGCAACATTATGCGTGCCCGGCTCCTTGGACAAGATCAACGTGTCGGGCGCCGGGGTTTTGTGCGAGAGGGGCGGAAACATAGGTCGAGTCCAAAAGGGGCAGACGGTGAGAGACGCCGGCGGCGCGGCCATGATCTTAATGAACGAAGAGATCGACGCCTACACCACCCTGGCGGACGCCCACGTGCTACCAGCGTCGCACGTGAGCTACGCGGACGGAGTGAAGATAAAAGACTACATAATAAATTCCACACAGTCCTCCACCGGGGGTGCTACAATAACCTTCAGGGGGACGAAGATCGGTGACAAGACGGCTCCCGCCGTCGCGTCGTTTTCGTCCCGAGGCCCGAGCCGGGCGAGCCCCGGGATTCTAAAGCCCGACATCATCGGGCCGGGAGCGAGCATCCTCGCCGCGTGGCCCATCTCGGTCGACAACTACACCAACGAGGCGGCGCCGTTCAACGTAATATCGGGGACGTCGATGTCTTGCCCTCACCTGAGCGGCGTGGCAGCGCTTATCAAGAGCGCTCACCCAGATTGGTCGCCGGCCATGGTCAAGTCCGCGATCATGACCACGGCTAGCCAGACGAACCTCAAGAACGAGTCCATCATGGACCAAACCCGCGGGCCTGCGGACTACTTTGCGATCGGGGCGGGCCACGTGAACCCGTCGGGCGCGCTCGACCCGGGCCTAGTTTACGACATCTCGGCCGACGATTACATTTCGTACCTGTGCTTTCTATACACCGAGGATCAAGTAGCTACGATAGTGAACCGTAAAATCGACTGCCACGGGTCGGTTTATACGGGCCTGCCCGAGGCCCAACTGAACTACCCGTCGTTTGCGGTGGAGCTCGGGTACACGAATTATAGATATTCGAGGACGGCGACGAACGTAGGGGAAGCGCAAGAGAGATATAGCGCCGTGGTGGAGGAAATTAAAGGCGTAAACGTTACGGTGGATCCTATGGTGCTCGACTTTAGCGAAAAGAATGAAAAGCTGACGTATAAGGTTTACTTTAGTAGGACTGAGTTTACTACGAATGGGTCCTACGTGCAAGGGTCCATTGCTTGGGTTTCTCCGACGCATTACGTCAGAATTCCAGTGACTGTGAAGCTTGTGCTTTGAGGAGGAGGAGGAGGAAATGAATGTGAGTCAGTCAACATTTGGAACAATTATAAAAAGAATTAAATACGTGCTATTAATTATAGTAGTCAAATGATGTTGGATTGTCTGACCTATTAGTGTACCTGAGTTTTATGATTGTGTTTCTCATGTGATGTTGTCTAATTATAGTCAACTTCGTGGTTCTTATTGTTACATGATCTCTAGATTGTAAAATTAGTCAAGATCTTAAGACATAGATAGAAGGTCAAGGAGATGGTGGTAATAACATAATCAAAGAATATTTCCCCCATGCTTCCCCCAATAGTCACCAACCACCTCTATTAAAAGCCATGGTATTCCACAGTACTTTTCATGTCCCTCGGCGAATCCACCACCCTGCAAAAAAAAAAAAGCTTTTTTTTTTTTTTGTTTTCTGAGATTTAAATAAACACGATTAAGATATGTTGCCAATAAGTTCTTTTCATCTCAGAGAAAGCACTAGAGGGACAACGAGCTACGGCGACCGTTTCATACCGTCTCGTTCATCTTCTAATTTCTATCTTGGCCATATCAACTGTAATAAATTCAAGTACAAGAATGAGATGAAGAGTAGATTGGATTCTCTTACACCGTTTTGCTTCGACGATGATAGTCTGTTTACGGTGCCTTCGAGTCGTCCAGTTCGGCCACCAAGGGTAGTCCCGAAGACTCCTTACGAGGTGGGATTATATTATTTATTTTTCCTGTATTTATTTGAGATGGCCACCGTTTTTGATTCTCTACACTACGTTTTGCGCTTTTTGTTCGGTTTTCTTATCGAAATTTCTAGGTTTGCGGGCTCGAATGGTCTCACGACGGGCGCAAACTAGCATCCGGAGGCAACGAAAATCTGGTGATCGAGCGCCTTAATTAGCCTAGTAATAATAAACACAACGATATCGAATCCCGACGCTTAATTTTTTTCGCTTTTTTTTTTCGTTTGCGCAGCTTTGTGTGTAGAACAAACGTTCGAAAGAGCCCGCGCTAAGACTCAGGGAGCACACAGGCGCCGTAAAAGCCATCGCATGGTCGCCCCACGTTGATGGCCTCCTTGCCTCGGGCGGTGGGGCCGGCGATGGGAGCATTCATTTTTGGAACACAACGGCTAACTCTCGCCTGAGTTGCACGAACAGTGGCAGTCAGGTGTGTAGACTTGGGTGATCGAAAAATGTGAACGAGCTCGTGAGCACGCACGGCGGGTCACAGAAGGAGATTGTAGTGTGGAAATACCCGATGATGTCGAAGGTTCGTCGTGATTTTGTACCTCCACTTTGTTTTTTTCGTTCCTTCGTCTTAGGATGTTAGCTGATGATTCGAACTTTATCTTTTTTGGCGCAATGAGCAGTTTGCGACTCTCACGGGCCATACGTCTAGGGTAACCCACCTAGCCGTCTCGCTAGATGGAAAGGTAATAATACAAGGAGAAGCGCAATTTGGTCGTCTTGTTACTATTATTGTTATTATCATTATTATTACTATTTTTTTTGAGTCGCGTTATTGCAGAATATCGTAACTGGAGGAGGGGACGAAAGCCTGAGATTCTGGAGCGTCTTCCCTCCACCCGCTAAATCTCCCGTGAGTAATAAGATACATCATAATGATCGATTCGCACGTCGATTTTTTTGCACTTTTATGTCTGCTTGATTCGTCTTATAAAAACAATATAATTTGACGAGAAAACGCTTGCTTCTCTTTTCCTTCTCTGCAGCGCAAGGAACTATTCGTAACTTCAAATTTTGCAAGAACGCACATACGATGATCTTCTTATCTTTGTATGATCGCCATTGATCGAGATTTGAGTTTCGCGCATCGAATGGCGATTCGTTTTGTTCTCTGAGTTTCACAACTGTACAAAATGCGTGCGGCTCATTAACTTCCCCCATGGGCAAATGTTGTAGAGATGAGGTTTATATACAACAAAAATCTTATAGTTTCGGAAATCATTTAATACCAGTTTCGTATACAGAACAAATACATTTTTCCCGGAATTAATATGGCTAGTTGTAATAATTTGACTTCCGCAGAAAGTTTAGGTGAAAGAATCTTTTCATTAAGAAGCAGATTTCAGGTAAATCCAATCTTATATTCATCTTTCCATGACACTCAGAAACATTTCAATCAGTTACAGTTTTTTTTATCTTCTGATATACTAAGAACTATCTGACTTACAGACATCTTAATTGGGTCTCTTCTATTTTACGCTTCGATAGCTTTCTTGGAATAAAATCTTCTGTACTTCGAATCTACTTCGGTGAGGTAGTAAGTGCCTGGAGCCAAGAGGCTCGTATCTTGGCTCGTCACAAAGTCTTTGCCTCCATACCTATGCTCCATTATCTTCATCGTTTCGACAAATTTCTCAGGCGGAAACTGAGGAAAAAAAATGAAGGAAGACTTTTGTTATTGGTGCGATCTTACGACGAAGAACAAAGACTCGACGCTACATTTTGTATTAAACAATTACCTCGTGCCTCGTCTTCAACTTCTCAGAAACATTCATTACAGCTGCAATATTCGACAGGCTAAAAGGATGCTGTCCCTCGTTAAGGCGCAGAGAGAACATTGTGGATGATAGACCACTGCCATACGAAAAAAGTACAACTCTCTGCCCAGCCTTGAGAAATAACAAAGAAAAAGAACGAGGAAAGTGAGGAAGGAAGCCCATGATGTAATCAAGACATCAAGATTCACTAACTAGTGCATATTCAACGAAAAAAGAAATACGGGTTTTTTAGAAGTTTACCAGAGAATTGAATTTATTGTGGACGAGGGAAACGAAAGCAGCGTAAAGGGAAGCTGTGTACATGTTTCCTATTTGCTTTGGGATCAGAGTTGATGGAACCACCTTTGTGTTATAAAATGGCTTTGAGACTTCTTGGAAAGCCTAATATCGATTCAAAATTATAACTTGAATGTTTAGCCTGATATCGATCACACTGATTATGAACTGAATATCTGATTAGAAAAAAAAAGGATTTTTATGGATTAAAGTGGGTTTTGATCGAAGGGTTACCTTCTCAAGATCACGGCTTTGGTAGCTTTCATCACTTGTCAATGATGCAAATGGAGCCAGCTTTTCTCTTGCAGCATCATCAATGGAGCTGAGAATATGAAACCAGAAATTTAGAATCGATCGCTGTTCGACACCTGTAAACGATGAAGAGAATATGATAAGACGACACATGCCTTGCGCCCGTCAGAAAGTCATTGTATAAGAGTCTGGAGAAGCTTTTCTGTACAAGCTGCAAGAAAATAAGATAGACAACAAACAACAACTTTCAAAAAGTCGCCCTTTTTCATCAACTGAAAGATTCAGAATAGATTCCCGACCTTGTTATATGGAGAATGAAACACGAAATAATCAGCATCAGCGACAGAGAACTTCTTTCCCTCTAGCTTTTCAAACCTATCATATACTTAAAACCTTTTACCACCCACGTTTGAAAGTTCAATAAACTACTAAAATCAAATCTCACCTGCGAGAGAGGCCTTGGTAACAAGAATCGAGTGCCATGAGGTAGCAGGTCTGAGAAAGCTTCCCATCAACAACCTTCAAGAAACAACCTTAACCATATGAGAAGCAAGATAATCTAAGAAGTTCTTAATTTAACAGAAAAACAACCGAAGAAATTGAGTACTGTACAGGATATTCGCTGGCGAGATCTGGTTTGTAGAAATCGTAAGCATGAGCCATGTGACTAGCCCTGAGTTTGCTTTCGAAAACGATAGGAGCATTAGGACCTATTAGCATTGCTACTGCTCCCGCCCCGCCAGTGGGCCTAGCTGGCCCCTCGGCATAGACCTATTGAATAATGAACTATTACTGCTCTTTTGTGTAAGAATTTTCACTTCATGCGTGGGGAGGGAGGGGAGAGAGAGAGAGAGAGAGAGAGAGAGAGAGAGAGAGAGAGAGAGAGAGAGAGAGAGAGAGAGAGAGAGAGAGAGAGAGAGAGAGAGAGAGGTCATACCGCACTATCTGTACAAACCACAAGGCCATATCGACCATCCCAAGAGCTGCTTTCGACCCAATTCACACAGTTAAGTAGTGCGGCAGTACCTCCATAGCATGCATTGGTTGAGTCAACTCCTTCTATGTCGGTATTTCCACATTTCTAGTTATAACAGAAGGGGGGTAATAAAGATCAATCTGCAGCCTATTTGGCATACGTACAATCATACGTAAAACAGAGATAAACATGAAATAGCACAAAAGTACCTCGAAAATTGGCATCAAGAACGTTTTAATAGACTTGCTTTTATCAAGTACGGTTTCACTTCCAACTTCCAAGCGACCAATCTGCTTAGGCTCGACCCCGTAATTCTCAAGGAGTGATTTTACAACTGTCATGCTGGAGATAGATAAGGACTCGGTCATCTTATTGTATATTTAGTGAGTCATTGATAACTTGTAAGGTAAAACATCAACAAGCATCCAAGTGATCTTTGAGAGCTTAGAGCATGTGCAGAATAAAGACAGAATTAACTATGATTTCAGAGTCAAAAGGATTAACAACAGACCATGACAGAACCACTTCCCATTTTCCATGGATTTTCTTGAGAACAAATTATCAGAACTGGAATATTAAGCGATGTTTATACCTCATTGAAATGACATCTTCGACCTCCGTACAAAAGCCCATGCAATCTTGGCCAAGCCCAATAGTGTATTTCCCTTTGCTTGCTCCATCGTGTGCCTCCAAAACTTCCTGCAAATGCACTCAAGAAAATTCGAGATAACATTTCCCTTCATTCGTCAGCAACCATGTATAGTGAAACCCGAATGGAAATATGAACGATGCTCAAGGCACATAACAAGATGATTCATAAGGAAAATCGATGCGTAATTTCATCAAACAACTACAGAACATAAAAATCATAAGGTTGGTCACAGCACACCTAAAAACACCAAAAAAACAACACAAGAAAGAGCAGAAGTACGATCAAATCGGTTCATGAAAAGAACGCCCCTTCCGAATAACAAGATCAAATAAAGAGAGATCAGCTGACCTGCTGAATACAAGTGGGCGGGAAGTAGATTTGCATTGCAAGAATTCCAACGTTCTTGGGTTGTGAAGCCATTCTGCCGTTCTCCTTGTTTTTCTTTCTATAACAAAAGAAAGTGCCAAGCTGAGTTCTTTCTCTTCTCCAAAAAGAAAAAATCAGTAAATAGTAAGAAATCCAAGAAATTCGCAAGGAAACAGAAAGAGTGTGCGATGCAATTGAACGGCTGGGTAGTGATGCTACACACACTTCAGCGTGGTAGTTGGGTTGTGCTATTTATAGCAAATATATTTATAATTGTAATTATTATTATTATATTCCAAATGGAAATTTGGCTTGAAAAAGACTAGAAAATAAAAAATAAAAAAAATAAAAAAAGAAAAACGAAAACGAAAACTCTCAAGGCTCAGTTATTCACCTTGAAGTTCGTTTGTTACCATATCCTAATCTCTAATATAAATTCACCTTATATAGTACAATATATTAAATCACCTTGAAGTACTTTGACAAATTGGAACTTAGGGTTCAATTTGTTTTTCAAAGTAGTACAATTTTGAAAAGGAAAAGCAATCAAAATTTAAAGAAAAGAAAACAACAAAGTGTTCTTTACTAGAGATTACATCCTAAAATCAATAGATATAAGAGGAGCGGTTTTATTTTTTTTACATATTGAATTTGGTTAAGTTCGTTTCACGATATAGAACAAATAATTCAACAAACCCTTCTCCCTGCTTTCTTTGTTTTGTTGCCATGCCAACTACAACTAAAATTTGTCCTGCGTAAAAAAACATAAATCATCTCATAACAGGTTTTATCTATTTCAATAAGAATATCATCATCTCATATTACTCGGTCTATTTTTCGGTAAAGAATGTTTTAAGCCGAAGTATGCCAAAGACACTTAAATATAGGGTCTGGCTATCCATTATTTATTACAACTCATATTATATACTCCCTCCGTTCTATAATAGGTGTCGTTTCAGATTTTATTTTGTTTTTAAATACATGTCGTTTTACGGTTTTCAAGATAAACAATATTGATTAGTTCCAGTTTTACCCCTTATATTTAATATAAATTGTTAAATTAAATTAGATAACATAATTAATTAAGAGTAAAATGGAGATTTTACTTTATTTCTTAATATGCGTGTAATATCCTTAAACAACATGTATTTTGAAACAGATGGAGTATATATTAGCGTGTGTTTAGTATGCGCCAAGTCCTCTTCCCTTGGGATTGAGTAAAATCTAGGGGGAATTTTCTGTCATGCTCTAGTAAATTTTTAATTTTCTGTTCAGGCCCTAGCACAAAATGAATAAGTTTAAAGGGCCTACTTTATGTAAAAATTCGACTGAAGGACCAACAATATGATTTGACAAAAATACCCTTACTAAAATGATCTATTTTACGTTACTCAGATACAGTATATTGTTACTTTAGGAAACAGACACGTTATTTTGCAATAATATTATGTTACTCAGTTACAGAATATTGTTACTTTAGGAAACAGACACAATATTTTTCAATAATATTGGGTTACTCAGTTACAGAATATTTTTCTTACACTGAATCGAGCACAAAAAAGTTCGACTGTCCCATCCAACCGATTTCGACATGTCATGTTGTATTCATTATGATATTGACGACGCACAAGGTAGAATTTGCTTGTCTAATTAGGGTGCAAATTCGAGAATATAATGATAAATTGAATCTAGATTCGACATAAATTGCAAGTAATCGGTATAAATTCGAGATACTCATGAGAAATCGAGGTCTATTTTACATTGAGTCAATAACGCCGAGATTATGCAGTTTTCATCTGTTTTTTAGTGTTGTTTGTAATTTTCGTTCTTTTTCCCCCTATCAATTGGTTGTATACAGAATGCGTTATTTACGACAAACAAGGCGTTATTACCTTCAGCGACGTGTTACTTCTAAGTCAACATTTGTTATTAACCATAAGACCTTTGTTATTTTTTGCTATGTTATAAGTATTTCTTTTTTACACGAGGTACCCATGAGAAATTGGGGTCTATTTTATATTATTGAGTCAACATACGTCGCTAAGTGATTTGGAAAAACAAAAAATATAAGTTCAGCTCCGTCGAGCTCTACTACGACGACAGGTCAGGGTCGGGCCTGTGCTCACGAAGGTCGAGATTATAAGCGGAAATTGAGCTTGAATATTAGCTCGCTCGTTGGAGAAGACGATGGCAAATGTTTGTAAATTTTGCATCTGTTAGGGAATAAATATGTCATATCGCATAGTTTGGATATTTTTCTCTCAGAATTTTGAAAAGTAAGTCCTTAATACTAACTAAAATTATATTTGGGCCTGAACGCTATTTAAAAATATTAAGGGCCTAACACGGAATTAACTCTAAGATTAGCCAAACAAAGCATCATATAATATTCCGACACAAAGACAAGGAAAAAATAAAGCCAACCTTCAAAGCACAGTTACTTAATACATCAAAAGAAAGTCAAACAAAAGAAGTCAATACCCGAACCACCACTCACTCTTGTTAACCATGCTAAGGCCCGGCTCGACCGGCCAAGCCTTAACATCTTAACAAGGTTGAACCTTGGTGCGCTCTTGACTCCCTAACATTGATATCAATCATCCCTCTTAATTAATAAAACCACATTAACCACAACCAAAAAAAAAAAACCAAACCTAACCAGCCTCCTCCTCATCCTCCTCAGCACCACCACCTTTCTGACTAGCGGGCTCGGGCTCGGGCCCCTCGCCCGCCGCCGCCGCCCCATTACCAAGAACGACCCCAATCTGCTGCGCAATTCCGCACAAGTGGTTGTTCGTCGCCGTGACGATGGATAGGTTCAGCTTCGCATTGGGGACGGTGCTCGCCAGGACCTGAAGCCCCACCGTCAGCAGACAGCCCATTAAGGTTGTTGTTGCTGTCTCCTCATCGTCATCGTTGTGCTGCACGACGCTTCGCTGCTCCATAGAATGAGGGACGACGACGAACCCTAACGGAAGTAAAGGAACGCAAGAAGGATCCTCTCCGTTGATCACCAACTGCACCGCGTCGACGTCCATGGTGGAGTACACCACCATGCTCCCCGACTCGTCCGAGCAGCTCTCTTGAAGTATCAGCTCCACGCTTTGAGACGAGTTGCTAGCCACCTAAACAACACATGCAAAGTGACATTATGTATGTACATCGTCGTTCTTTGTAATAATGTTTTGAACGACAGCGAGAGAAGGGTTTATTTACGTTGATTCGAAGGAGAGAAATGCAGTTGCCAGGATGGGAGCCGTTGGCTATGTGGGCGATTTCGTGCAGCGAGTTACCGTTGGAGAGAACTTCGATCTGCGAGGAGAAGTTCGTCGGACGATTGTAGTAAAATAATATACGTTCGAGAGGGCGTAATTAACTAATATATAATATATATACTTGCCTGAGCTCGTCGGCGTTCGTCTCTCAAGAAATCGAAGACGTGGGTGTGCTTGTAAGGGAGCCAAGTGGTGCACACGGCGGTTAGGACCAAGCCGTTGGGCTGCCCGGGCTCGACCGTCTTCCTCGTTGTGATCCTGACCGTGTCCTCGGCCGACTCGGAGAGGGCGGTCCACGACTGCCCAAAGGATGAGCTTATGTTTACGCAGAATGTTCGTATCATCCTCTGAGACAAGTTCATCAGGTTTCGTCGAGCTTCGGGGGATTGGATCACTGTCGTTATTACACGCACCCATCGTAACTATTTTTTTTGCGAAAAACAAATTAAGCGAATCAATGTTTTTCGAGATGGTTTTCAAGTTACCCCCGATGTCTGAAATGTTTCTGGCCATGAGGCTGGCGAGGCGCTCGCACTGCCTCTGAAGGACGGCGAGCCAACGTTTTGCGCCGAAAGCCGCTCCGCTGCTAACGAGCTGATTGAAGACTTGGTGGATTGGATCGTCTTCGACCTCTTCGTGCTCGACCCAAGTTACCTAAAAAAATAATATATAATTTAGTTGTTTTGGGCGTAGAAGAATGCAGTGGTTTATTTATTACATACTCTTGAGTATCCATTGGGCATGTCCTGGATGATACAGCCTGAAGGGCATCTCTTGTAATAGGGAAAGAGATTTTCGGCGCCATAGCTGTTTTGAATATTGTTACTGTTGTTGTTGAGGGGAAAGTCGACGATTATCCAACTTCCTTCTTCGGGGATGTGCTGGCAATAGCGTAGAAAGTGCGTCTCCCTCGTCGGGACAAGCGGAGAAAGAAACTGAAGCTCGGCGTACATCTGCACAGACCACAATGAGGTCGCGTTAGATATAATATGTTGAAGATGAATAAATCAGTGGAATAGAATGTCGAAGACTTGCCAGATAAAGAGATCCATTAGGGTTTCCCGAAATTCCCGATTGAACGACTTGAAGCATTCTCGCCCTTGAGATTATAGAAGGGAACAACTCCATCCACTTGTTCTGAAGAAGGGCAAAAAAGCGATCGAAGATAACGTTCAGACGATTGCGTCGTCGAGTATTTCTTTGCAAGAAGAAATTAGGATATACTTACGGCGTCCATGAAGGCGTCGACCAAGGTGATGCTGTTCATTATAACCACAGAGGTGTCTCTAGTAGCTTCTGTCCTAACGCCCTCGCGCCTCTGCGCCTCACTTCCACCACTATTATTCCAAGAAAACGCTCTTGCATATTCCTCGACGTTGAGCACCTCTTTATTACCAATATTATTATTATCAGACCGGTCTTTAGCCCAAAGAGGTTCATCGCATTCGCACATCTGCTTGAGTTCGTTGGCGGCTGAAGCTGCAAACTCCATCGCCTGAGGCTTCTCTTCCTCCGCGATGAGCGCAAACTGGGGAATATTCTCGGGCATAAAATTAGGTAAGGAAATGATGTGATCGTGATCTTGTCCGTCATTAGGGCAACCGTTCACATGGTCGTATTTGCCCGTCGTAAAAGCAGCAGAGTTCACGTCGAGTTGATCGATTGAGTTGGGAGAGATGATCAGAGGCGTTAGCGATCCCATCATGGGCTGCATTGGTCGGCCTGTGCATTGAGACACGAGGCAGCATACTCTATCGAACTGTAATAAGGATTTGGACATCATAAAGCTTTTAGACATGGAAAATTAAGTGCCTTTGTAAGAGCGAAAAAAGTGAGCTAAGAATATTTACCTCCTCTTTTAGACGAACATTTTCGACGCGAAGTTGTTGCTCGTCGTATCCCATCTCACCCAACATGGCCTGACCTCCGCAGCTAGGGCACATTATGTTTCTCAGTGCAGCTTGCAAACGGTAGTTTTCGTTCTTTAAGCCCTCATTTTCTGCCCTTAGGATTGCATTATCTTGCCTATCATGTTGTGCCTGCATATTATTACATAGGATAGTATCAAAAACTTACACGCTGCAGCAATTAAAAGAATTGAAACAATCGAAATTTTTATGACTTTTCATGGCCTCTCCATATGCTTTGAAACACTAATCACCATCATATTGAGTAAGTTTTGTTTACAAATCAGAGCACAAGTTCAGATAATTTTTACTTGTAGCACATTTTAATTTCATTTCTGACTTTAGTTTTTTCGTACGCAGACAGACATTCTACTTTCTTGCAAGTTTGTTATGTCAAAATTAATGCAAGCCCCAAACATATAATAAAGAAGATCTCTCCTTTCGTACGCAGATATTGAAGTATTTTCAAACCCTAATTAAACCGTTGTGCATTTAAAGTCCCTTGTAAAAGATAGGGAGAGATACATAGCTAGGCTCAAATTGCTCACTGTATGAGCTTTTCTTTGATAGTATTGTAGGGACTACGGTGTATACACGTATTAAATGCTATTTGCAGGTAGGCCAAGTGAAAGGTAAATGACATCGATGGTTCTAACAAAGCTCTCACTACTCTACTGTGTATGAGTAGTTGGGGTTCGTAGCGTTGGCAATAAATTACTACAAGTCCAACCAAAGCCTTTCAGGTTTTTTTTTTTTTTTTTTTTTTTGAGTTTTTTGACCTTTTTATTAATGCATGGAGTTAATGTAATAAGGCCCTCATGCCATGAAAAATCGTGCTCAGTACAGCACTATACTTTGCTGCACACACATGCTTGAGCTCACCAACACAGCTGTATTTTTATCTTAGGGTTTCACCATGATAATGAAATATATATACCACATTTTCTCTCTGTCTTGAAAAATTTTTCATTTACTTATTTAATGATTATTAAAGGCGTACGTACCTTCATTTGGGTGCGACGATTTTGGAACCAAAACTTGACTTGCCTTGGTTTAAGGCCAAGATCTTGGCTTAGTTTGAGGCGTTGCTTGTCGTCTGGGTGAGGACATTCCTTGAAAAACCTGCTCCGAACAAAATCCTATTATAATGATACTATGCCATTGAAAAAATACCCAAAAGATATCATTATCATTTAGGATTAGAGATACTATTATTAGATATTATTTCTAAATTCGAATACTTAATATTGGTCATATCCTCATTCCAACTAGAAGTGATTAATTCATCTACGACATTATTATGTATAGTATAGGAGCATATATTATTTATAAACGCACGTACGCTTCCATTTCTTGAATCTGCCGAGCTGTGTGGCGATGGTAGCGTTTTTTCTTGGGCTGCGCCGCCGACTGTTGTTGCTGACCATGCATCATATCGCCGCCGCCTTCTTGCTCGTTGCCTGAAAGTCCTCCTCCTATGAACTCCATTTGCTGTTCGCTCATGGAATTATTACCACCTTCCATCATCTTCTCTTTGCTACTGCTCATCGCAACTTCTTCCTTCTACAGAAAGAAAATAAAAATTACTCGAGAAATGATCTACCTTTTTTAACCTGATTTCTCACGAGCATGACACATGCAAGTTTGGTCAACATTAACATTTCTTACAGGAGAGAGAGAGAGAGAGAGAGAGAGAGAGAGAGAGAGAGAGAGAGAGAGAGAGAGAGTTTATAACGATCGACTTACAGGGATGACGGGCGAAAACATGTTGAAAGAGTTGAGGTTAGACATGAAATTGAAATTGGGATTCTGAATGGAGAGTTGGTAGAGAGAATTATCCTCTCCAGCGCCTCCTATTGAGGACAGAACTTGGCAGTCTCCGTACATCTTTTTTTTTTTGTTTATTGCAAAAGTTTCTGTCTGTAAAAGATTCTTGATGGTGCAGCTAGCTGTTCTTAGCTCTCGAAAGGACCTGCAATGAAACAACGATCACTTCATATCAGCTTAACAATGGATCATAAGGAAATCAATAAAGGGGAAAATCAAGATAAAATGTTTGTTCGTTTTTATAAATGCGTTGCGGGCTTCATGAACAATAGAGAAATCTTCACCTTTAGTGAAAAGAGATGGAGGAAGCTAGCTATTGACAACTGCTAAGATTCCTCCATGCAAGTAAACAATAAAAAATCCACCATGACTGAAGATGAGAACCAAGAAATAGGGTTTTACGAAGGTAGAAAAACAAAGATGTCAGTAAATATTTACTACCCTTGTCGGTTCGTGCCTTTTAAGTCTCATTCAACCTCTTCTGTCATTTCTCTCTTTAACATCTTCAAACTCTTCTCACCTTGCGTTCCTACTCACCTAATAACCAGAAACCAAAGCGCGCTTCTCTCTCTGCAATGAATAATCGTTGTTGGCTTTGGGAATTTCGATTTTAAATCTCTCTCTCTCTCTCTCTCTCTCTCTCTCTCTCTCTCTCATGCACGACAAAATACAATGAATACACACGCAAAGGATAGGTTTAAGGTGGTAAATGCGAGCTTTAACTGCGTTTTTACTACCAAGAGAAAGAGAAACCGATGAAACGCCGCTTGGTCAGTTGAAGTAACGTGGGCCGTACACGTGGCGAAATCACGTTCGGCGATGGAGGCGTAACGCTAAGACTAACTAAGCACCCTACAAAAAAGTCAAACCCTTATTAATTTCTGCTTGAGTTGAAACGCTTTTAGCATATATTCCCAAGATCGATATAGCTTGTCTTGCGTATTATACTATACTCCTGTGTTTTTGTCTATAGTAATATTGCAAACATGTTGATGAGATTATTTAGAAAGCAATATTTTCATATATGTACAATATGGTTTGATATACTCCAAAATCTTGTGCATACGCGTATATTTGTTTATGCAACATATAAGATACTACACATATTATATAACGCCACGGTGACGTCTCATATATCAATCATTTAATGCGTATAAGAATCGATCCAAATCAAACAGAAATGCCGGACATTATGAGCAATAGGCATAAAAACGATTCTTGAAGTCCCATCATGTCCAAAATCAGAATTAAATAAGAGTAGCTATCAATCAATTCGTCTCCATGGATAATATAATATCATCTCCACCTCAAGTCTAGGAATCACACATTACCCTTCAATCTTTTAATCCTCACCTCCATCACAACTAAAGCATGGTGGAGGTGATCCCATGAATACAAATATTACATGAAAAATAAAATTTAACATAACCTGAAATTTCATATTTTCAACTGTCAATCACTCAAATTCAAGAAGCACAATGAATCATAAAATGGGGCTCAATTATGAATCGAGCCCATCATTTCTTGGACCTTCCAAGACGGCACACTTGGCTACGATCTTTTTCTTTAAAATGCACGTATAAATCATCTAGACAAGGAAAGGAAGAAAAAAAGAGATAGAAAAGGTAATATAGTGAACTCAAACCAAAGCTTGCTTCTCTTCATCTTCTTCTTCCTCGCCATCCCCTGTTTCAGCAGACTTGGGCTGAGCAACCTTTCTTGTTGAATCACTCACAATAGCTCTATTCGATGGTTTGTTCTCAGGGATGACAAGCTTTAGTACGATTCCCATGGCTATGAGAAGCAAGCCCGACCCGTGTTGCTCGGTCAGCGGCTTTGTGAAGAGTAGGTAAGATAGCAGTAGAGTTACAGCCTTTCTTGCAGTTGTTATCTGTGCGTAATAATTCAAAAAATCTTTCGATCGACGAATCTTGAATACTACGTATAAGAGAAGAAGGAACTCAACAACGCTTACCATTGCTGTGGTTGCTGCGCCGAAAATGGCGATGAGCGATAGAACTGAGACTTGTCCAATGAAGGTAGCCATGGCTTCGAACACTAACACGCCGTAAACATATGGATGCTGCAAAAGATGTAACGGATGATCAGTGCATTCCAATGATATCATATAAAGGACAGCGGAGAAGAAATGGGATGTAATAATAACCTCTGAGCAAGAGTTCCACGCCCTAAACAGCTCGCCCGTCAGAATCATCGGGGGCAAAAGGAAAGGCAGGCCAACCACAGTCGAACAAAAAAGCATCTCCATCTTTGCAACAACAAAAATGAAATCTTGATGTTCTATGAAAGCAACGAATCGATAGCTAGGATGGAAAAGCAGAGGAAGTACCTGAGTAGTTTCGGGATTCATTGTAAAGATTGCTTCTTGCAAGTTTCCCAGGAAAGAATCCATGACAAGTGCGCCAACGATCATCACTACGCCGATGATGTTGAAGTTTGGCGAAGTATTTGCGTCGGCTAAGGTGAAGAGAATCAATCCAATCACTAAGAGGACCGCAGATATGTATTCGTGGATGGGATATTTCCTTCTCAATCCAGGAATAAATGCCCCCATTACCATGACGGGCAGCACCTGAATTTGCGATCAAGAAAATGAGAAAAAGCTCTGTTTTTTACGGCGTATGTGCAAATAGATGAATGAATGAATACCTTAGTGGACTTAAACATTATCTGAGCAGGGTAATTGAGGTAAGCTAAAGAGCCCTTTGTTAGTCCATGAGAGCCCATGAGCACGGCTGAGAGCTTGACGTATGTCTTCCATGGATTCACCATTTGCTTGGTGGTGAATCCCTGTAAGTATATCAGCACCAAGTATACAAAGCCTTGGACGAAGGTGAAATACCATCCATAGCTGCCAGGCAAAAAGTCAATCGATAATTGTCCGAAATATGTAATTCTCTCTCAAACATTAAGACGAACAGAAGCAGAGCAGACCTGAACTGTAGCCGATTGTATACATATTCCTGCGAACAATAAATAACCATTCAATGGCTATTGAATCAATTGTTTTAACGGCTGAGCTTATATGGGAAGCGTTCAAGTATACAACCCACAAAAGAACAGAGCAAGAAAGATTTTCGATGTTAGAAAACCAAAGCCTTTGCGCATAAATTGAATTCCATGAATAGAATCCGACGGAACTCTGACCACTTCAAAACCAAATCTTTGCCAAAAACTAAAGAAGAAAAAACAAGAAGACGATAAAAACAATGAAATCCTAGACATAATAAGCGGCATACCTCACATATTCCATTGACCAGATAGCCAAAGAAAAACCCAGAAGAACATATCAAGAACTGCTGCCACGTGGGCCTATTTGTCAAAGATATCCCAAACAGAGACCTTGATTGATCTCCCTTTTTCATCTCAACTCTTCTTTCTTCTTTCTCCTTCTGTATCTTTTCTTGGGTTTTTCCTATATCCTCTCGGATATCAAACCAAAGAACCCAAATAAAGGAAGCTGGGCTTCGTTCTTTAGCTTTGCATGAGGTTTTTTATCTGCTTAAAGAGCACAAAAGAGGGAGAAGTTATCAAGCTCTTCTTGAACACACAAGAAAAGTATCGGAGCTCAAGCACATATGACTGGCTCGCTCCCTTTTGTCTTTATTGTAACGTGTCGCTGAGTTTTTCGCCTTTGACGAAGATTTTTTAAGAAAGAAAAAAACGACGAGTGTGACAGAAGCAAACAAGGATGGGTTATTCTGATAATATTACAACACTGTGTGTGGTGTGTTTGTTGGGGAAATACAAATTCAAGTCCTACGACTTCGTAGTTTTATTTATTGTGCATAGATAGGCTCGTAAACATTCCCGCTGAGCAAAGTTTGGCTTTCATTAAATGAAAAGAGACGAAAGGAAATCAAGAGAAGAAAAGGTTGACGAAAGATGAAGGCGTGTTCGGAATTAATTGAAGAGATATTTGACTTTATAAAAAAAATAATTAAAATAAATACGTAAATAATTACTTAATAATGGGCCACATCACAAGGCCCACTTCGGTTACTAATGTGAGAACGACCCAATATAAGCCCAATGTGCTATTGCTATGTAAATGTAAGGCCAAGGGTTGAGAAAGGGGTGTTATTCCCATCCTATCGAAGATGAAGAAAGCCGATTCCAAAGTCTCACCAGCTCCGAGCAAAATTAGATTCGATGACGATGACAATCTGTCTTCGTCTGAAAACGTACCGTCTCTTCTTCTTCGTTATTTCTACGTGTTCGTTACTTTAGGAATTTGGTGTTTGAACTTTAGGAATTCGAAATAGACGTGTTATTCTAGGTATTTATTGGGATGAGTGTGTTTCAAGTTTCGAGTTTTTAGAATGAAACAGAATTCAATTTGGTAATTTGTTGAGTTGAGTGGAAACAGGCCCGAGCTCGATCATCATTCGTGTTTTACTGCTATTCTGATCTTATAAACAGAAACATGTATCTGGAATTCTCCGAATTTTTAGTTGAAGAGCTGGTCTTCTTTTTTCTTTTTAAAAAGTTTCTTTATTATTATAAGCAGGAGGATGAAATGGAGCTGGAGCAAGAGCTTGCTGAAGCGACATTTGAGGAGTTGCATAGAGCGAGGAGTGATGGGTCGGATTCTTTTTTTCGTAGTAAGATGGGTTCTCATAAGATAACAAGTCGAGCCAATAAAAACAGGTTTATTTTTATTTTCTGGGGATTCTGCAAATTATGTTTGTTCATTGATTTGCTAATTTTCATTATCCTTTCTCTTAATTCGTTTGTGTAGGCCGACAGAGTTAAGTAGCAAGAAACCTGTCGGCAGGTTCAGGGAGGTTATTCAAGTTCCAAAGAAGGTAGGGCTGTTTTCATTCTGTACTTGGAAGAAAAGTTTTTTTTGGACAATGGAATGTCGAATTCTACTTGATTGGGCCACTCCGTTAGTGATCAACGTTTTAAAGTACGACGCAACTGCCCGCTGCGTATTTTTCGCAATTGGGTAATGATTGCCTAACTTTTGAACTTCTCAGGTTGCACGTGACCCGCGATTTGAGTCATTATGTGGCGACTTTGATGAGGAAGGGTAAGCTTCTTTTTTCGACCAGCTCTAATTCGTGTTGACGACTTACATTAAATCTTTGCTGGGCTCTCTCTAGTCCATGGAGATTGCCTGCTGCTATATGGTTCATCTTGTTTTACGTATCCATTTAATACTCACTATGACTTGTAGTACGGTATGCTCATACTCGCCCGCAGCTGTTTCTTACCATAAAACTGCTCTTACCTTGCAGTTTCAAGAAGAGATACAGCTTTCTTTACGAGGAGACACTGCCCGCCGAGAAACAAGAACTGAAGAAAAAGATGAAGAAAACGAAAGACCCTGAAATCGCCAGACAGCTAAAGGACCAAATCAATCGAATCGACAGGGAGCTCAAGTCTGCAGCACCAAAACGTACTGAGAAGGACATCTTGGCCGAGCACAAGAAGAAGGAAAGAGAAGCTGCAAAGAAAGGGAAGAAACCTTATTATCTCAAGAAATCAGAGATTCGAAAGCAGAAGCTCATCGAGAAGTACAATGAGCTCAAAGAGTCGGGCAAGCTCGAGTCTTTTATGGAGAAGAAGAGGAAGAGAAATGCTGCCAAGGACCACAAATACATTCCATATCGACGACCCACCGTTGAGTCATGAGATCAGTAGCATGTTATATAGTTTAGTTAGCGTATGGTATCTCAAATTCTTGCTTAAAATTGAGTTGTAATTGTTTAATGTTAAATGATATTTAACCCATATTCGAGGTTTTTACATATTGCAACATTGGTATCCAATCTCTGTTGAAGAGAATCTTTTTCTTATAATGTCAAAATTGGGATTCGTGGTTAAAACCGTATAAATCAAATTCGCATCCCCATTCTGTTATGGATTTGCTTGTGTTGGGGTGCTTTGATGTGTATTAATCCGTAATGAGACTTATAGATATAAGATATAGATATAAAAAGAGATTAGAATGAGATATTAGGTGAAGAAGAAGACAAGACGAAGGAAGAAGACAAAGAGAGGCATAGAAATTAGGTTTAATTCTTCATAATCAGCTACAGTAATAATGTTTACTTAAATAGTAACATAAGTGTGGGCTCATTAGCGTCCCCATCGAAATTGATAACTATACTAATATTTGTACTCCGGCCCATAAATCCATATATTAGCCCACTCCAACTCTTTCAGCCCAATCCCAATATTCAGAGCTTTAATTTTTTTCTTTCGGTTATTTTCCATTCAACAGAAGCAATCCTTCTAACATCATCCCACGATTTGACTCCATCGAAACCTCCTTCAGAGCTCGGGTGAGGTAGGTATATGACACATTCATTAGCTTTCTCACCAACCACCTGCGTCGCTCTTCAGTCTCGTGGTCAAAAGCCATTGATATAGCAGCTTAGTACTCGTAATTCTTCAAGGAAGACGATGTCAGCTCTCTCTTCTCTGAACTTCTATGACCTCCCAATACGATGCACACCGGCACAGAGACGGCGGCGCGACAAGCCAAGAACAGTGACATCGATGGCTGTTTCAGACCCACTCGTCCTTCGTATAGCTGAAACCCTCGAAGATTCGATCGTTTCAACCGCCAATTCACCGCCGTTACAGAAGCTAAGGGACCTTTCGTCACAAACCCTCCTCACAACGCCGTGGCCCACGAGGAAAGACGAGTCCTTTCGATTCACGGACACTTCTTTCATCAGGAATGCGAATATTCAGCCCAGTAATCCTCTAAAGACGCAACCTTTGGATTCTTTGGCAGTTTCTGGTGAGACCCTTTTGCCTGGCTTGGTTTTCGTAGACGGTTTCTTGGTTGATTCCTTGTCGAAATTCGACGAATTGCCCGAAGGGGCTTTTGTGGGCTCACTATCTGAAATCAATTCTGATGATCTGATGACTAAGGTGATGAACTCTATATCTGATTTTGAGGCTGAGGCCAATAAGGATCTGTTTTGGTCTTTAAATGGCGTGGGTGCTAATGATGTAACGGTGATATACGTGCCCGAGGGGTGTAAAGTCGAAAAGAGCCTGAGCTTAAGGTTCATCTCCATGAGTGGGACCGGTAAAGAGTCGAAGACCCTGCAAATTTCGAATCCAAGGGTTCTGTTATTGGTGGAGAACGGCGGAGAAATTAGTATAGTCGAGGAGTACATCAGCAGTGCAGATGAGAAGTGTTATTGGACGAACTCTGTCATCGAAGTTATCGTCGGGAAAGAAGCAACTGTTCGCCATTCTTACGTACAGAAGCAGTCCTTAGGAGCTGCCCACGTTAAGTGGACTTCTGTTCGTCAGGTTTGTCTACATAGCACTCATCGATCGGTTTGTGCATTTATTCATATTAGGGTTCTTAATTCCAATCTTTGCTCGATATGTAGGAATCGAAAAGCACCTATGAGCTCACAGAAGTAAGCACGGGCGGGAGATTGAGCAGGCACAATCTCCATATACAGCAGCTCGGGCCTGAAACTATGACAGATTTGTCGACCTTTCACCTGTCGATGGATGATCAGTTGCAAGATTTACATAGTAAACTTGTCTTGGACCATCCTCGTGGTGTCTCTAGGCAGATTCACAAGAGCATAGTAGCACATTCTCAGGGGCAGGCTGTTTTCGATGGGAACGTTCAAGTTAATAGGTAAGAAAAGAACGAGCACATTACACAAAGTCTTCCTTCCTTAAAGCTTTTTTCGTTCTCCCAAAAAGATCGAATTTTTCTCTGCAGGGAAGCTCAGCAAACTGATGCTGGGCAGCTAACGAGGAGCCTCCTTTTGGAGCCACGAGCGACCGTGAACGTCAAACCTAATCTCCAAATTGTGGCTGACGATGTAAAGTGTTCGCACGGTGCTGCGATAAGCGATTTGGAGGAAGATCAGCTGTTCTACTTCAGGGCAAGAGGGATCGACGCTGAGACTGCTAGAAAAGCGCTTATCTTTTCGTTCGCCGCTGAGGTTGTAGAGAGATTTCGTGATGATTGGGTTCGTAAGAAGGTCGAGGGCGTCCTGAGAAAGTTGCTCGATCCTTCGACGTCCTAAGAAACAACTATGATCATTGTCTTGTAATAAGTACGTTGTTTTTTTTTGTTTGTTTCCATCTTTGTATGCTGAGGGTTGTATAAGTGAAACACATGAGAGGTATTTCATATGTATTCGTTTCTATGGTTGGAAGTATCGAAGATACAACTTCAAAATAATTGGACGATTTCATCATAATGTCATGAGAGATATCGTTTTCTTGTGTTGGTATATCTCTTGGGAATAATCGAGCAAATGAATCTATTGCATCGTTTGACGTTTGTACTTTCGATGTTTTTCAGAAGAGAGAATACAGTACGCTCCTCTGTGTATATAATTATAATTTACCAAATCACCTGAAAAAACCCAAAGTACTGCTAGTCATCTCCATGGGTATTATTTCTTCGTCTGATTCGCACATTCATCTACCACCGACGACATGGATTATTCTTCTCCCCATCTTCTTCCATCTTCTCCCGGCAACTCACTGTACGGACGGCGGCGATTTTCCCAGTCCGCCACCACAAGAGGAGCCACAACCACCGAAGTACTTGAGATTCTACCTCATAACGACGGCGATGCTAATCTTGTACATATACCTGAGACACTGCGTTTGCAGCAGGCACAGAAACGCCGACCACCCACAAGGAACGGGCCATCGAACGGAGGGTCCCTCCGCCGCCGCCGCCGCCGCCGCCGGAGCTCCGGCAAGAAAACTCGCCGCCGACGTCGTGGATTCGTTTCCCAAGGTGGTGTTTGACGGCGAATCCTCGACGCCTAATAATTCCGGCGACTGTCATATATGCTTGGAAGAATTCGAACAAGGCGAGGAGATACTGAGGCTCCCCATTTGCAGGCATTCTTACCACAGAGAATGCGTTTCGAAGTGGATGTCTTTGCGAGATTCGAGGTGCCCAGATTGCAGACATGATTATTGTCTAGAGAAGATTGTTTAAGATTTGTTAGTGTAAATAATAAGGGGTCTGATCTTCGATCTCGAAACTTTAAGCTAATAAGCCTTTGTTCCACGGCTAAGGTAATGGCCAACCTTTGCAACTAAAACAATGGGCGAACTGAAGTTCACGAAGCAGAAGAATCTTTTGTCGGAAAAGATTGAGTTACGTGCGTACGGCTCAGTCGAAGTCTTTGAAGAGTTACGAGGAAGGTTCCTAATATGACGAAAAAGACCCTCTAATCACCTATAAACAATAATTCGTGATGAAATTGTATTTTAATGATGGGCTGGAGTGACGGTCTTTCCTAAAGACCGCTTTTTGTTTGATAGTAATTAGTATCATGTCATTTATATCCAATCCAACAAATATTTATTTGAATTTACATCTCTCTTGTGCTTGCCTGCCGAATAAAGTACGTAGAAGGTCTTCTTCTTAGGCTCTTAAAAAGTGTTGTCTTAAATATTAGTGTGGATATCAGTCGTGGGGCGTATGTCATGACGTACATTCTAGATATATAAGTCTTTGATTTACGATGATGATGTTTATATACACCTTTGTGGAATATGGAATAAAAAAATGTATGTTTAAGACACTGATCAATACTATATAAAATGAGATGAGTGTATTGCCGAACAATTTGACGTTGAATTGGTACTGACTGATACGAGATCCATCGGTCATTAAAAGTTAAGTTTTGTCCTTTATCAAATTTGTCAACGCCATGAGAAAACTCTTATAACAGTTTCAAAAATTATTTCACGTTTTTTCAGAAAGTCATCGAAGGTAGTTTTCGTTCTGTTCTGTAGCTATTTGTCAGCAGCTATAGGAGTTGGAGACTTGAGACGACGACTACATAATAACCGAAAATTGAAACTTTTCGAAAGAGCTATCTAATCTATATATATAATATATGTATGCATATACATTACATATATAGTTATATGAAAAATCACTACAAGTCCATGGCATTTTTCCATTATGTCAAGATTATAATCGAAAAGAACTTGTGTCGTATTGATTTTCCCAGCACATACATATAGTGTACATAGGAGTCTTTATCTCCTTGATTTATATCTAATTAATACTAATTGATATTCTAATTAATACTAATTGATATACAATATTTGCCATATATAAAATATGCTAATACCCCCCTCAAGTTGGAGCATGGGGATTCCGTATGCCCAACTTGCCAAAAATAGAGTCCAACTGACGTTTACCAAGGCCCTTGGTGAAGATATCAGCCAACTGCTTATGCGTAGGCACATGACTAGCAGATATCAATCCAGAGACAAGCGCATCACGCACAAAGTGGCACTCTATCTCAATATGCTTCGTACGTTCATGGAAGACCGGATTAGCAGCAATGTGTAGAGCTGCCTTACTGTCGCAGAAAACATGCATGGGCTGAGAATGAGAGACGCCAAGACTTTGTAACAACCCTTTCAACCATTTCAATTCACACGTGAGAGTTGCCATGGCACGATACTCGGCCTCAGGAGAAGAACGAGCGACCGTGTGTTGTTTCTTTATCTTCCATGAAATAGGAGAACTGCCCAATTGGACCAACCAACCAGTGAGAGAGCGCCTGGTGATAGGACAACTGGCCCAGTCAGAATCACACCATCCGTACAACTGTAAATTACTGTCAGCTCGCAATAAAATCCCTTGGCCTGCTGTAAAATATTGTATATCAATTAGTATTAATTAGAATATCAATTAGTATTAATTAGATATAAATCAAGGAGATAAAGACTCCTATGTACACTATATGTATGTGCTGGGAAAATCAATACGACACAATTAAAGAGTGATTAACCCACCAACCCGCCAGGAGATCGCCGTTATCATGCGGCTGGACAATAGATCCATCAACAAAACCAAACTTCTTTCGGGTGCGAAGGGCACGCGTAATACTACGAGCCCATTCATCATAATTGGACTCGCCTTTGAGCTGAACATGCGAGATTAACAAACCGGGACTATCCGCTGCCGTGACATCGTAAGGAGTGAACGACTTGCGGGTACTATAATCATCATTCGATTCGACAGAAACGGTCGAACTGGATTCGTTGGCCGCCATGAGAGGAACGAACTAGGATCAACAAACAACGCAGAAGAAACGAACAAAGATCGAGCCAAGAAAAGGCTCTGATACCATGTCAAGATTATAATCGAAAAGAACTTGTGTCGTATTGATTTTCCCAGCACATACATATAGTGTACATAGGAGTCTTTATCTCCTTGATTTATATCTAATTAATACTAATTGATATTCTAATTAATACTAATTGATATACAATATTTGCCATATATAAAATATGCTAATACATTACGAGCTTCCTACTATAATTAAATTATGAACATCATTTATAGCATTCTATGTATACATGGCTTTAATCTTGATATGAAATGAATGTTATATATCGATATGTATATATTTGATCTCATGGCATGGCCATGCAACGCATTATGACATTAATAAAGTCGTCTTAATTTTTTTAATACAAATATTCACTCCATATGCGGTATTGGCAAACCGAAAGGTCATTCTTTGCTCTAAATCGACGATTTGACGAAATCTAAATATTAAATGAAAAAAATTCAAATGAACACAAAACCCTAAATAAGCTACACAACAACAACGATCTTTAATTCATAATAATAGATTAGCCGGCTTCGGAGCAGCCGGCTATATATACTATACAAATATGCCATTAATCTCTGCAACAAAAACATATATATACACACACTACACAATTGCATCTACATTCACTATACTCAAAATCACATTTTTATTTCATTTATTGACCCCGAAAAATAAAATATGAGGCAGGCAGGTGCTTACTCTAAGCTCATATCATCGGGAAAAACGCCACCTCATTCCCTTCCCTTGGCAAGAATCAAGAAAATTATGAAGAATTCGAGCGAAGAAGTGAAGATGATCTCTGGCGAGGCGCCGATAGTTTTCTCCAAGGCTTGCGAGCTTTTCATAGAAGATCTAACGAGGCGAGCATGGCTGATTACTCTTCGAGGGAAGAGAAGAACGCTTCAGAAAGAAGACGTGGCTTCTGCGATTATTACGACAGATGTTTTCGACTTTCTTGTTGGGATTGTGAATGAGCATTCTGAGAATGGCGGTGAGGATAACGTATCTTCCATTGTCAAACACCGTGTGAATGTCAGTTGAGATATATTTACTTTTATAATTTAAGGTGAATTGTCTTGTTTTGAACTTATCTCTCTCTCTCTCTCTCTCTCTCTCTCTCTCTCTCTCTCTCTCTCTCTCTCTCTCTCTCTCTCTCTCTCTCTCTCTCTTCTTGGGCTAAATTTTAGTGATCCCACTTCTGGTTGGGCCGAACCGTAGTCGAGATGGCCCATTTAATCAACTTGGCTCAAAGCAATGTAAAAAGTAATAATAAAAGCAAAATTGAAAAATGGTGGATGTGTACATTTGGTTAACGGAACATACAGAAACGTGCAATTTTATGTACTCATGACAATCGTATGATGAAGATGCTACTTGGATCAAAGAAATTTCCAAGGTCAAATTTCGGTAATTCGTCGTTATTATTAAATTTATTACTTTCCCATGTTAAATATATTAAGGGTATATATACGTCTGCGCAATGATCGTCTTTTAAATAAATTGAAGGTGGGTTAGTTGAGAATGACGCCCTTAAGCCCTAACTAACCTTTTGAATTATAAAAAATATTGCCTATTATTGCTTGGTCAATGGTGGCTTTGATTTTATATATATACATACTATTAGCAGCCAATACACACACACACATATATATATAGTGTGGTGTAAATTCATATGTTGTCTTTTGCATATATTTATTTAAAATAAAACGTCTAGGAAGATGTAGAGTTCGATTTTAGAACTTAATGAGACTTGGCCAATTGGTAAGTAAAATAATATCACTAAATCCGTGAATTGTCCCAAATTCAAAAAAAAAAAAAATGAGGTTCATATTTGATTCAGTGTGGTCCTGGATATTTTTTGTTGGAAGAAAAAAAAGTATTTCGCATACCGTAGAACACCCACCCCTACGTCTTTTAATTTCACAAAACCACACGTTGAATTACCAAGCAATGTAGACGACATTCTAGCATTAGGTAGGATTAACACTTGTTTATTAGTATTTTCCAACATAGAGACGACCAAAACGAGTATAATTCAAGTCAAATTTTCAAGGCGTTACATTAATCAAAAAGCAAACCCTCGAAGTTGATATAAATATTGCTTGCGTTTGTCGTCTGTGAAACTGAAAATACGCTGTCCTCTTCATTCATAAGCAAAATCTCTCTCTCTCTCTCTCTCTCTCTCTCTCTCTCTCTCTCTCTCTCTCTCTGAAAAAGAAAGACCCTAACATAAAAAAGAAGTTGCTTCGTGCGTTTCATCAGCCTTGGAGTTGAAGTTAATTAAGGAGATATGACGACGAAGGGAATCATGGAAGTTACTGTATTGGATGCTAAGGGCCTCAAGAACGCAGATTTCTTCGGTAATAAAATCATTTGATTCTTCTTCGATGGAACTAAACTTGAATTACAATTCTGAAGATTATATTACCATAAGACCCCCCAATGAAGAACTTGGTATATACGCTTTCATGGTGTCAGGCAAAGCAGATCCGTACTTGGTAATTCAGTACGGAAGCGAGGAGCAGAAAAGCAGCGTTTGTAAACGACGTCGTAAAGCTTCTAACAATTCTCGCATCTACTGCTGTATCTGCCTCGGAGGTGTGTGATCAGGAGTTAATTATTTTATTAATTCCTATTATTTTTCCTTTTTCATTTCTTTTTGAATAAATAAATGGTTCAAAAAAATAATTGCAGCGCAAACCATAAACGCTGAGTGGAACGAAAAGTTCAAGTTCAAAGTGGAGTATTCATCAGAAGATGAGCAGAGAAAGCACAAGCTTTCAATCAAGGTTATGGACCAAGACACGTTCAGGCATTCTAAAGAAGACAACCTCGGACAAGCCACGTAAGCAAACAAAGCACTTTTAAACGTATATTTTTCCATATATATAGCAGTTCGTATCAAAATTGTAATCGGAGAATTGATTGGAACACTGAGATGTAACGTGGTTCGGATTCAGTGATGGAATCCTACATCCACGGTGCAAATGTTTCTATTCTTATTGATTGATCAAAAGTTACAGTATATCAACGATCTACACTGCTATATATACATTCTGTGAAAAACAAAAAAACGCGCCAAAATCCTTAAGCTGTATTTTGCACTCCTAGGGTAAAGTCGTCGCTGGCACGTGCAACTTCATAAGTGTGACTAACGTCTTCATATAAGAAACGTAACACGCTTTTTCCTTTTTCTTCTTGTTTAAACCACCTAAGATTCCCGCGAGCTCTAGCAGCTTAAGATCAGCTGAAACCAATGTTTTAAAAAGCGTATAGCGTAGGGTGTCGCGTTTTAGTGCCGGTAGCGCGTAGCGTAAATAGCGTAGCGCATTGCGTGAGTATTTCGGGTAATAAATATAATATAATAATTATATATAATATATAATAAATATAAATATGCTATCATTTTTATGTCATTCTTGTAGATGTGAGGTTAAATAATCAATATTATCTCTAAAAATTTAATGAAATAAAAATATGGTTAAATAAAAAATATGTTTATGTATTTTTATTATATAAATTACTCAAAATAAATATGCTTTAATTAATTGGTGCAAGTTTAAATAAAAGGAATTAAAAATAAAATCCACTGCACTACACGGTTCCCTATGCAGTCAACTCTGGTATTTATAATCTTATTCAGTATTCTCTTACTTGGAAGCTCGTCGTAACAATAATAAAATAGTTTTGCCACGGTTTTTGCGATGGAAGCACCGTCGCCAAACCAAAAGAATTAAAAATAATATATTTCTGACGGATTTTGCGACGGGAAAACCGTCGCTAAATGAAAAAAAACTAAAAAAAAATATAAAACGCTAAATAAAACGCGCGTCGTCGCGTTTTAGTGAAAAAAAGTATCAAGGCGCGCTTCAAAGCGCGCTTTCCAACGCTTTTTAAAACAATGGCTGAAACAAAGCTTTGAGTTGTCTGATACTTCATTTCCATGTTCAATCTTCAATACCCCCCCGCAAGATGGACTGTATAAATTCAAGATAGACATCTTGACTAGGAAGCGTTGCAGAAGGGGCCCGGTGAGTGGCTTGGTAAGAATGTCCGCCAATTGGTGCTCTGACCGGACGGGAAGTAATCTTATCGAACCATTGATCACGTGATGTCGGATGAAGTGACAATCGACCTCAATATGTTTGGAGCGTTCGTGGAACTTGGGATTAGAGGCCAGCTTTAAGGCCGATTGGTTATCACAGTAAATCACTGGAGGGTGCGGTAAGTGAACGCCTAAATCAGACAGTAAATGTCTGATCCAAATTATTTCTGCCACTAGTGAGCCAAGAGCCCTGTACTCGGCCTCCGTTGAGGATCGGGAAACTGTGGGTTGCTTTTTGGATTTCCAAGTGATCATGGAATCACCCAAGAAGGTGCAATAGCCCGTGACTGAACGTCGAGTGTCCTCGCAGCCCCCCCAATCTGCGTCGGAGAAACCCTTTAGACTGATGTCTGAAGTGGAACTGAGCAGAATGCCCTGACCTGGAGAGGCTTTAAGATAGCGGAGGAGATGGTGTGCAGCCATCATATGTGTCGTCCGTGGCGCAGAGACAAACTGACTAAGCTTATGAACGGCGAAGGTAATGTCAGGACGGGTAAAAGTTAAGTAAAGCAAGCGCCCGATCAATCTCCTATATCTGAAGGGATCAGGTAACAGTTCGCCTGTCGAGGCTGACAGCTTCTCATTTGGGCTCATTGGAGTGGTGAGGGGCTTTGAATGGAGATACCCAGTATCTTCTAAGAGCTGTAGTGTATACTGCTTCTGTGCTAGATAAATACCAGCTTCACTTCGTGCGACTTCGATACCAAGGAAGTACTTAAGACTTCCGAGGTCCTTAACTTTAAAGGATGAGCTGAGCAACCTTGTAACTTGCTGAATTTCCTTAAGTGAAGGGCCCGCGAGGATTATGTCATCTACATAAACAAGTAGAATGACAAGGTTCTCTCCTTTTCCTCTAGTGAACAGAGTATGATCAGCTGAGGTTTGCAGAAAACCAAAATTCTTGACAGCTTCGGTGAATCTCTTATTCCACTGGCGCGAAGCTTGTTTCAATCCATAAATTGATTTGTGGAGCTTACAAACGACCTTGGCGTGGCCAGTCCTGACATGATTCTCATAGAAACCCTGAGGGAGATCCATGTAAACTTCTTCGGACAGCTCACCATGTAAAAAGGCATTACTCACGTCTAATTGCATGAGATGCCATCCATACTTGGCAGCCAAACTGAGGACGATCTTGATTGTATTTGGCTTCGCGACGGGTGCAAAAGTGTCAATATAATCTACACCTTCTCGTTGATCATACCCCTTAGCAACTAACCGTGCTTTATGCTTAACAACATGACCATCTGAATTCTGTTTCAGCTTAAAAACCCACCGACTCCCAATAGCCTTCTTTCCTGGTGGCAGCTTGGTCAGAGTCCAGGTTTTGTTCTCCTCGAGGGCCCGCATTTCATCCTTCATGGCCTCGAGCCAGTGTGCATCCCTCATTGCTTGAGTATAAGTCGGTGGTTCGACTAGTGCAGAAATCCCATTCATGAAGAACTGATGTTGCCTAGAGAAATTGTGGCAGCTTAAGACCTGCGTAATGGGGTATTGAACTTTCCCATTAGTTAGTGTGTTACAGTGATAGTCCCTCAAGTAGGTTGGTGCCCTCTGCTCCCTTGCAGACCTTCTTAGTTCCTGTTGAGGCTCGGGTATGTCAGCATTGCTGTCTGAATTCTGGGATTCATCTTCTGGCAAAACTGTTGCATCATCAGGGAATGAAACAGGGTCTGTGTTGTTGAGGTTTGGATCATGATCAGGCAAGCAGGGCCGTGGCAGAACCTGATCAGGAAAGGGATCTGCCTGATTGTGATGTGGCTGTTTTGTCTTAAAGGGAAACTCATCTTCTTTGAACTTCACATCTCTAGAGATGAACACTTCCATTGTTTTTAAATCCAGTAATTTGTATCCTTTCATCCCACTCGGGTAGCCAAGGAAGACGCACTCTCTCGCTCGGGGATCAAATTTCCTTCTACCTGCAACAAGGGTTGAAGAAAAACATAGACAACCGAAAGATCGTAGGAAGTTATAGTCCATTGGTCTTTGGTACAAGACATCATATGGACTTTTGTTTCCCAAGTGGACAGATGGAATCCTGTTGATAAGAAAAGTAGCAGTCATCACACATTCTGTCCAAAACCTAATGGGCAGCCCGGATTGAAACAAGAGGGATCTCGACACGTTTAGTAAATGTTGATGCTTTCTCTCTACCACGGAGTTTTGTTGTGGTGTTTGAACGCATGAAAGATGGTGGATAATTCCCTTTTGCCTAAACAAATCCACTAAGTTGAACTCCTTAGCATTATCGGTTCTAATGACTTTTACCTTAGCACCAAAGTGAGTTTCAACCATAGCAAGAAAAAAGGTTATGACAGATAAGACTTCAGCTTTGTGTTTTATCAAGAACACCCAAGTAAAGCGAGAATGATCATCAACAATAGTTGTAAAGTATTGATGACCTTGGTATGAGGGATGATGAAAAGGTCCCCAAACATCGCAATGTACTAAATCAAAAGAGGAACAAGCTGTTTTTCTGTCATTAGGAAAAGAAAGTCTTTTCTGCTTTGATATCGGGCAGATTTTACAATAAGAATGTTTGGTGCTTTGATCATAAGCTAAGGAGTCTCTTAGGATATCTAATACCTTGTCTGATGGATGTCCTAATCTAGTATGCCAGAGATCTAAAGACACATTATTTAAAGCTACATCATTCAAAGGAGCTATTCTGCCAGGATCTGGAATGGAACTGATAGTGGGTGCTTCAAGAACATAAAGTCCACCCCAGTTTTTACCCTTGCCAATCATTCGCTGGGAATGATCCTGTATCAAAAAATTGTTAGATCCAAATACAAACCTGCAGTTTAAGATGGCAGCTAGATTGCTAACAGACAGTAAATTAAACTGAAACCGAGGGACATAGAACACCTCTGTCAGTGTTATGTTATTATTGAGTATACATGTCCCTGCACTGTGCACCTTTATGATTGAGTTGTCTGGTAAGACAATTCTTGATTCTGGAATCTCATGTATTTCTGATAAAAGACTCTTATCCCCACACACGTGCCTTGTGGCACCAGTATCCAACACCCAAAAACAGTGACTGGTAAAATCAGGGAGATTAAAAGAGAGACACTTACCTTCACCCCTCTCATTCAACTGAGAACCATCCAAGAAATCTGTTGACTGCTTACTCAATGGCTGGGAAAACAGAGTTCGTAGACTTTGGAGCTGAGAGGGCGTGACTTGAAGATGGACCAGACTCTCTCTGCAGATGGTGCTTGCTGGATTCAGCTGACTTTCCTTGCCTGCCTGATCAACCAGGCATTGATTGAGTCTGGCTGTTTTGAACCTCTGTCCCTGCCTAAAGCCCGGAGGATAGCCATGTAACTGATAGCACGACTCCACTGTGTGCCCTCTTTTATTACAGTGCGTACATAATGGCTTCCCAAGATCCTTCCTCTGTAAAAAATTTCCTCTCTTTACTACCTCTCTATCCGCTTTTGTTGCCAACATTGCCATTGAATTAATCTGGTCCTCATTTTTCTGTCCCGCAGCATTGACCATGGATCTCTGCTTTTCTTCCTGAATCACGAGGGAGAACACCTTGTTTATGCTGGGCAAAGGATCTATCAGTAAGATTTGGCCCCTTATCTGAGAATATGACTCATTTAACCCCATGAGAAAGGTTAGCACGTACTCCTCATCAAGATGTGCCATGAAAACTTTCACACCACCGCACGTACAGTTGCAGGCAGGTCTGTAGTTACCTAGTTCATCCCACAAGGCTTTCAGCTTAGTGAAATACACAGCTACACTGTCATTGCTCTGAGTTAGATTGATTAATTCCTTCTTTAGCTGAAAGATTCTTGGTTTATTGCTTTGACCAAATCTTTCTTCAAGATCCACCCAAACTTCTCGCGCAGACGAGCTATATAATATACTGGCAGAAATCTCTTTCGACACCGAATTAAGGATCCAAGATATTAACACGTTATTAATTCTTTTCCAAGCACTGACCTGATTTTGCGAATTGACAGAATTCTGACTATCAGCTACAGGTGGCTGCAATTCACCGTTAATGAAGCCTTCCTTATTCCTCCCGATTAGGGCTATCATCATCGCCCGGCTCCACGTAGCATAATTATCACCATTCAAGGGCTCGTGGACCAGAATTTGCCCCGAGTTGTCATTGTTATTGAGGAAGTAGGGGTCATTGATTAAAACTGTCGAGTTTGAACTCACCACAGCTGCTGATGTTGAAGACGACATTTGCTGATTAATTCTGGGCGTCGCCTTGCGTTATCTGATTGCGATGAGGATGTTATCCTGAGATCTTGATCAAAAAGTGAAGAATCTGTTGCAGCGTTTCAGCGATTATTGCTCTGATACCATATCAAAATTGTAATCGGAGAATTGATTGGAACACTGAGATGTAACGTGGTTCGGATTCAGTGATGGAATCCTACATCCACGGTGCAAATGTTTCTATTCTTATTGATTGATCAAAAGTTACAGTATATCAACGATCTACGCTGCTATATATACATTCTGTGAAAAACAAAAAAACGCGCCAAAATCCTTAAGCTGTATTTTGCACTCCTAGGGTAAAGTCGTCGCTGGCACGTGCAACTTCATAAGTGTGACTAACGTCTTCATATAAGAAACGTAACACGCTTTTTCCTTTTTCTTCTTGTTTAAACCACCTAAGATTCCCGCGAGCTCTAGCAGCTTAAGATCAGCTGAAACAAAGCTTTGAGTTGTCTGATACTTCATTTCCATGTTCAATCTTCAATAGTTCGGCCTCGCAAGATTTGACATGTTTGAATTCCGCCCCTTGAAATTTTGCAGGATCTACTTGAAGGACTTGTTTGAAGAAGGAGCTGAGAAGGGCAATTCGGAGATTGGCACGCAGAAGTATAGAATTGTTTGGGGGGATAAGTCTTACCATGGTGAAATTAAAGTTGGAGTTACGTTTACTACAACAACCGTAAGTTACTATTAAAAGTAAAGTAATGAAACTAAATGCGTTGAAACTGAGTTTGTTTATTCGTTTCATTAACTGTGTTAATTTAACTGTTAATTGCAGAGCGTTGACCGCCATGTTTAAGAGTTAAGACCATTGGAAGTACCTTGGGTTTTTTTTCTTATTTGACTTTTTCCTTTTTCCTTTTTCCTTTTTCCTATGTTGTCCGCATGTGTGTTTTGTATGATTACTTGCCTAACCTCGGCGGCTCGAATGAAAACATATCCGTGTGTAATATGTATAATTGAATAATTTAATTGTTCTTTTGTTTTTTATATATTAAAATGACTAACAAGTTAAATAAAAAATTACCAAATTATGCAATGAAAGAAACGAGATCTTGAAGACAGAAGGATAATACAAGGAGAAAAGTAAATAAATGAATGAATGAATAAAGAAAATAAATAAATAAAAAACCAGACAAAAAAATGTTAAAGCAAAAGCACCCAAACACACTTTCTTCGACAAAGATTTTCCGAATATAAAACGCCGTCTGCACTAACCATCCCATCAGCTGCCATGAGCTCTGTATTTTCAAGAAATTCAGGTCGTTTTCTCAATAATCTCATCAAACGCTCAACGAATTCATCTGTTATCCTTCACCGAACCATTATCAATTCTCCGTCAAGAACCCTGCTTTCTCAGGGAGTAGCAATTTCGAAGGATTCTCGCGGAATCGTTGATTCAAGGAAGCCTTTTTTCTTGGGAAAATATTACTCGGTGGATGGCAAATCGAACCAGCCTCAATCAGTCCATGATTTCACCGTTAAGGTATTACACCTCCAAGTTCCAACCTTCCCTGATTGTTTCTTCTTCTTTTTTTTTTTATCAGATAAGATGGTTTTTGAAATGAATAAGTGTCCGATGGTTTCTCTATGCGGTTGTCTGAGCGCAGGATGCAAGAGGCAATGATGTTGATCTGAGCTCTTACAATGGAAAAGTCCTTTTGATCGTCAACGTTGCATCAAAATGGTGGGTTGTGTTTGTGATTCAACAGCTGCTAATCGTCTGTTTCGCTGTGAATGATATTTGACTTAATTGATCTTGATTTCGTTGATGAAAGTTTTTGGTCATCGACCTAATTTTTGCTTCGATTTACATTTTCCCTTAGTGTTGATTCTTGGCTTGAGAGATGAATCATATCCCTATCCAAGTGTTTATTTGTTTGATCTCTTATACGATAACCTCTTGCTTCAGTGGCCTCTCGAACTCGAACTACCCCGACCTGACAAAGTTATACGAAAAATACAAGGATCAAGGTTCGATTTTTTTTCGATTTCCTTAACTTGTTCCCATGCCCTTTTTATTACCTAGATGATCATCATCCCCACCAAGCTTTATTTATTTTTATTTTTGACGTTCGTAGGTTTGGAGATTTTGGCGTTTCCTTGTAACCAGTTCGGCTCACAAGAGCCTGGAACCAATGAAGAGATTCAAGAATTCGCCTGTACTCGCTTCAAGGCCGAGTTTCCCATATTCGACAAGGTATAAAAATTGGGAAGAAAAAAAAAAAACTAAACTTTCTCCTTCATTCTTTAATGTTTTGGCTCCCAAGTCGAAGAAAATTTCTCTAACAGCTCGTTCCAATTTCTATTGCAGATCGAAGTGAATGGCGAGGACGCTGCTCCGTTATACAAGTACATGAAATCGGTCAAAGGCGGGATTCTCGGGGATGACATAAAGTGGAATTTTGCCAAGTTTCTCGTCGACAAAGAGGGTCGAGTCGTTGACCGTTATGCTCCTACTACATCTCCTCTTAGCATAGAGGTACTTATGTATATATAAATCATCTCCAAGAAAAGAAAAAACACACAATAGGTTATGAATCTGTTTGGTGAATGGGCATGTTGAGAAACTAACTATACGCCATCTTTTTCAATGCAGAAGGATATTAAGAAGCTGTTGGGGGCAGCAGCATAAAATGCAGCATTGGTTTATTACCATGCTTAATAATATTACTATACTGAGAATAATACTTTCTGTTACTTTTGAATAAACAGTTTATGCTATATCTCAGTTCTTTATTTCGTGAGAGATATTTGATATATGTAGCTTTGGGATTAGTGCGTAATAATTTGATTAGCAGGTGGTTTAGTCTCGTAATAAAAGAGAGTTATATCAAGAAACAAATGGAACGCTCATACGTAACGTCAACAGTGTCTATCACCAGAAGTAGTATCTAACAATGTCCTTTGATACGATGAATCTGCATAAATGTCGTTGTACAACCTTAAAAAAGAAAAGTAACATGATTGCAACACCTGAGAAAAAACCTCACTTACCTCCCCTCAAACCATTAATTTATAGAAATATTACTATATTATATTACTATCCTTGTTGATATTTAGACTCGTGTCGATATGACTTGTTGTGAAGACGTACATCAAGGTCAAACTACCAAAAAATATAAGTTTAGAAGCAATAGAATTAACAAACAAAAAGGAAAAAATTGGAACTACTTGGAAACTCAGCTGTAAACATTACACTTCCTTCAAGGATGTCTATATCCTCTCTGCCAAATTGTGTGCCAAATCGGGCCTAAAATAATATATTTTCGACCAATTATTCCGATCTTCTGAAAATGGCTGTTTCACGGTTCAGTTTTCATATAACTTGGACCTTTGTTTAAATATATAATACCTTTAGCAGGTGCTGGTAGATCAAATAAATAATTTTTTCCTATATTTTTAAAAATGACGTCAAGAGAGTCCCATCGTTTCCACTATATACAAGGTTTGCTATTGAACTAAAGTTAGGTGGTGAGGAGTACTCCATTGAACTCCCAATAGTATGATAGTCGTATTCCAATGGATTTCTTATGACCAGACATCAACAGCCTATGCATGTTTTGCACGTTAAAAACACAAACATGTATATATACATAGAGCAAGCTCTATAGGAAACTCATATTTTAGTTTTTAAAAAAAATAGCAGTGTAATAATAATATCATCATGGTAACGGTAATGGATTCCAAGAGTTTATTAAATCGATTGAAACCTTACCTAATGGTCATGTTCGTGCCTCTCGCCTCTGCGGGCCTCGCCATGATCACGAAATCTGCGCTGAACGAAGGAATGAGCCATTTCACGTTCTCGGCCTATCGAAGCATTATCGGCGCTTCAGTAGTTGCACCTTTCGCCTTTTTCTTAGAAAGGTACCTCTTTCGCTAATATATTCTTTCCAAAAAGTTCTTGCATGAAGCTAACGAATGATCCAACTTTGTTACGTTTTTTTTTTTTTTACTTGCAGGAAAACGAGGCCGAGTATGACATTCTCGGTTATGTGGAAGGTCATTTTGCTTGGATTACTAGAGTAAGTAATTTCTAAATGTATCGTAAAGATTCGAACTTTTTTCGCACGAGGCACTCTACAAGCTCCAACTGGGCTCTGATCACACGTAAATTCTGCGAGAAAAAAGACAAATAGGGTTTTTTTTTAATCACATGGTCGTCGGCTTATTATTACATGTATTTAATACGACAGGCCCGTTATCGATCAGAACTTGTACTACGGCGCGATGGGGTACACCTCAGCTACCTTTACGACGGCAATGTGCAACGTTCTCCCCGCCATAACATTCTTACTAGCTTGGATATTGAGGTAATAATAATCGAACAATAACCCTCAGCTCTTATGACTTTAAAAATCGATGAAAACGCGAGTATCTAAGGCAGTTTACTATTTATTTGCCAGGCTTGAGAAAGTCGATATCAGAAAAGTACACAGCCAAGCTAAGGTTTTGGGAACGCTGGTCACATTTTGCGGAGCTATGATCATGACCCTCGTACACGGGCCCACGATCGCACTGCCTTGGACGAAAGATAGTAATACGTATAATAATAACAAAGCGTACGACGACGACGATGCATACGACGAAGATCAAATCAAGGGAGCACTCATGATCGCCGGCGGCTGTTTTTCTTGGTCGGCCTTTTACATTCTCCAGGTATATAAAATATATATCGAATAACAATTTATTCGACGACGCATGTAATCGTGGGCTATGCATAAAAAACAAAAAAAAAAATATTCGCTCGTATTTTGCAGGCGATCACATTGAAGTCTTACCCAGCGGTGCTTTCGCTGATGGCACTCGTTTGCATTGCTGGGGCTGTGCAAGGGACGTTGCTGACCCTCGTTGTCAAGTGGGGGAACTTCTCTATTTGGGCTATTGAGTGGGATCGAAGGCTCTTATCTTACGCA
This sequence comes from Craterostigma plantagineum, assembly GCA_027422505.1. Classification (NCBI taxonomy): domain Eukaryota; kingdom Viridiplantae; phylum Streptophyta; class Magnoliopsida; order Lamiales; family Linderniaceae; genus Craterostigma; species Craterostigma plantagineum. The sequence goes on along the minus strand of JAPQWV010000237.1, from coordinate 368,972 downwards.
TACGGAGTACGTAGTAAAAGGCTATGTTTTTTCTTTTATATGTATGTATTTAGGTACAAGGGCTAAGGCGTAGTAAGCTTTTATGTTTTTTTCTTACCTGGTGTTTGTAGGGAGTGATATGCTCGGGCATTTCTTACTGCTTTTCTGGGGCGGTGATGAAGGAGAAGGGACCTGTTTTCGTCACGTCTTTCAGTCCCCTCAATATGGTCACCGTTGCGGTGATTAGCTCCTTCGTTTTATCAGAGCAACTACCCGTCGGAAAGTGAGCTATTTTTTTTATTTTGTTTCCAATAAATCTAGTAATTTTATACATTGATATCAGAAAGAAGAAGAGGGAATTTTTCACAGGGTGATAGGAGCTCTGGTGATTGTTGTTGGGTTGTATTTGGTCATATGGGGCAAGTCAAAGGATCATACGATAGGGCAGCAGCAGCAGACTAAGCAAGAGGAATCAAGTTCGACTGCTGTTTAAGGATTAGAGAAGAACGGTGTATGGTGATAATGGTCTTAACTTTCTTTTTACGTCACTCAACTGTTTATATTTATTTAACCCCAACCATATAGGAATAATAAAACTGGTTATATCTTACATCAGTATGTAATACTAGTCTATACGAGGAATCAAAGCAAGGTTACTCACCCTTACTTATGCTATATATCAATACGTATATGCATATGGCCTATTCCCAAAAGAGGCTATCCCACACCAACTATCCAAAGCTATGTATTACCATATGCAACGAAAGTAGTAAATTAAAAGGTGTCTTGCCTTAACAATGTCGGCCAATAAGTGTGAAGAGGCGTCTTTCCTTCGAACTGCAGCGTAATCCACAGACAACGTACGCCTCACGTCGGCGAGTCATCGTTTCGAAGCCGAGCTGTTAGCTAACTAAGATCGGTTACCAAGTTCAATCTCTCCCCGCGGTGATTTTTTCGTTCGCCCACCAATCAGACGATCCATTTCTTGGCTCATCAGCTACGACTCCATCTACGTTGTCAAAGATGAACTCTTTGGCCGATCCAAGAGTAAATGTTCGGCCCCTTTGGTGCTTCCTTTCGGTCTCCGTTGTGTCGCTGGAAGTTTCTCCTTCAAAAAAGATTGGCTTTTCTTCCTTCACTGGTCCATTAGCCTCGGGCTTGTGCGAAGAGGACAAAGTGGTCTCCTTCTCCGCACACCTTATGACCTCATCGGTCATATCAAATGAAACTCTGCGTTCGCAAGCCGCCTCATCATCTACTAAACCACTGGAATCTCTACCGGGAATGGGACCCACGTCCGAATCCTGACGATCCAGGGGACGACCCGGGGTAACCGACCCGGAATCCCGACCCGACCCGCCAAACTCACGGCGAACGATCCTATCGAGGTCCAAAAACAGCTTAGGAGCATCGCCCGTTCTGAACTGTAGGAAGAAGGGGTGGACCCCAGCGGCCAAGTCACGGTCAAGAAAGGGAGACGAAGTGCCCGAGCCAGAGATGCCCGAGCTCGGGGAAATCAGGTGGCTCACCGGGCTGCCCGGCTGGAACTGATAGGACTGAAACTCGTTCTGAGACATTTGGCATAGGTTGGGCATGGGCTCGAGGAGGCGGGCAAAGGGCACCTCGGGGGAGGAAGGCGTGGCGGTCAAGTGGGCAGACTCGGGCGGGGGAGTGTAAGGAGCCGTCGAGGGCTCGGTGGTGAAGGAAGAGAAGACGGGCGGGGAGACTAGCTGAGTCTCGTGGGCGTATGGGCCAGTGGCGAAGATGGAGTTTGGCCCGCCGGGGGAATACATGTTTGCGTGGACTGATAGGGATAGTATGTTGGTCGGCGATTGGGTGGCTGAGGGTGGTTCTGATGGTAGGAAGGAGGCTGGGGAAGAAGGAGGGGCGACGAAGGGGACGTCCGTGGAAGGTGATTGGAGAGGAAGCTGAGCTTCGTTTGTTTCGGTGGTTGAAGATTCGATGGCGTGGCCTATTCGTTTCGTCTTGTATGTTCCAAAGCACCAGTAATCTCCCCAGCAGCTTCCCCACCTTCGTTTCTGCAGAGAAAGAAATCACAGCTAGGAATTACAAGCCAATAGAGTGCAATAAATTATAGGCTACCAAAATTGCAGCTACAGAGCAGTTGTCATTGAGCTTGAAGCTATGGATATTGACCAGAGAAACACCTACTCAATCATCGGATCTCGAATATAGAAACTTTGTCCACACAACAGAACGGAAACGAACAAGATGTACGGATAGGCATGAAGCACTCCAAAAACTCGAACAAATCAACGATGCTAACGAAGATTAAGCTCCGAAAAGGAAGGAAAAAATCGAGAAAAACAATCACCGAAGCTTGAGGAGCGCGATTCTCAGTAGAAGCGATCAGGGTAGCCGCGGCGTTGATCGTCTCCAACGCGTCCGTACCTCTTCTCATCTTCTTCTCTTTCTTGACGAAAACGATTGGAGAAGTGAAATACCGATGAGCTCAGCTCAATCACATACTACGTTCTAAGCTCTACGCAGCAGAGGAATCGAGATTCGAGAGGAAGAGAAGGAGAAAAAGGATTTCGTCTGTGTTGCGCGTACAGATCAAACAGTTGAATCGAGTGCTTGTGTGTGTGTCGTGGAGGTCAAACACGGCAAAGATTAAATGGCGAAGAAGTGTGATGATTAGTTGATTATATACAGAGAAAGAAAGAGTCAGCTTTGAAATTTATTATTATCGCGTTATTTTAGTTTATCGTCTTGCTAATTAATTACTACTAATCAATAAAACACGATGCATTGGAAATCGAATGAAAAAAAGGCGTTTGGTGGACGATGAATGTGCGCACGTGTGGTCATCCACTTACGTCGTGTAAAAGCCTACCGCGTGGGGCCCACGTCGAAAAGTCTCCTTTATATTTAATTATTTGTCACTAGAAATTTTATCGTGCACCCATCCAAGACTATTGTACCACGCAACAATGGATTAAGTATAAATTTTTCCTAAAACATTCTTTACATCATAATAAGTCAAATCTAATTCATAATTTAAAGAATCGAAGTCATAGTTAAATTAAAATTAAGCAACTTGCAGGGGCGCGACCAAAAAGTCTTTATAGTTTATCTTTTAGAACGAACATTTTTCCTTGTAACTAGTACAGTTGTAGTAATGCTTTTTGTTCCAATAGCTTTTATTCGGAAAGGGTCGAGAAAGATACTACTTTTCAACTAAGTTGGGCTACTTGAGATTTTCCACCGAGAGATACTTGTTGCCTTTATCAATTTTCTTATAGGTGTAGGTACGTGTGGCCCCAAAAAAAGATATTTTAAAATAAGTTTCAGATCATGTCACAAAACTCTTTATTGTTTCAAGGCCCGATTATTATAAAATTTAGATATAAGAACGTAAATTTACAAAGGTGTTATAAAGTGTATAGAACTGATATCTGTAGATTTACAAAGGTGTTATAAAGTGTATAGAACTGATATCTGATGATCGTTTTGTGTTATTTCAGAACAATGAAGTGATACCGCATAACAATGAAGTGATACTAAGAAAACAATGAAGTGATACGATACTGATGAATAATGAAGTGATACTGCACAACAATTAAGCGGTACAGAAGAAAAATAAAGTAGTACTGCAGAACAATGAAGTGTACTGGAGAAATCGAGTCCTTAAAACTCTAAATTTTCTGAAAAGGACCTGAAACGTAAGTTTAAACTACGAAGGGGCTGAATTGTGAAAGCCCCTTTCTTACATATCATAGATGAAGTGATGATAATTGATAAACTAGTCAATAAGCTGCAGATCATAAGCAACACCAAGAATGATGAAGACGACCCAGCCCCATATAGAACATTCATACAGTATGTCTAAAAACGACAAACTATTTCTATAAATTCTTCAAAATCCTTGCAATAACAGACCAATCGCAGACAAGACCGACTTCAAAAGGAAGAACAATCAATAAGAGGAGATGAGTTTTATTTTTTTTGTTTTCAATTGCTGAGTAGGGACTCAACTGCTTCGAAGAAGAGTGGAGCCATTTCTGGGCTCGGAGTTTTCAAAGCGCACTTGAGGCCTGGGACGCCTACGGTCGCCGTAAACTCTATCAAGAAAGGTATGCCTCGAGGAACCTTAGCAGAGAGGTAAAGCACATCTTGATTTGCATGCTTGCGCTTGGCTATGAAGAACATGTTATGCCCATTCAGTTTGTCCAAGGTTGCTTCGATGCTGTTAATTACTATGGCTGGGAAGTCCCTCGAAACTTCATTCGAGTCGGGCAAAGATCTCCATGTCTGTACAAGCAACAGTATAGACGCGATGATATTTGACAATCTTAATTAGTTTATTGAGAAATAATTCGAATGGCACATATACCTCGAGAAAGGCGTTCCGCTCCATTCTTCCATCCTCGGTGAATAATACGTTCATCGGGATTTTGTCGTTGAAATACCAAACGGGCTGCTGATTGTTCTTCACGGCCACCTGCAGAAGCGAACTGGGCGGGCCGGGAGAAACGTTTTGGAATAAAACCATTGGCAGGAGAGTGCTTGCTGATGTCCCAGGTTGAAGTATGGGAACCTAAAGTAAACTTAAAAATTTTGAGCGCAAAGCATAAATGGAATATCTTCGCACGTAATAAAAAGAACTGATAATTTTCACCTGGAGTGCTCCGCTAGCTGCAAGGCCAAACGTGTTCTTATTGAACTGAATCATAAACCCGTCTAAGGGAACCTGAGTGTTGTTCTCGAACAACATGCCGTAGAATACTTGGCCGTCTCTTCTCAGTAACTGTGCGCTTATCTGTAAGCCTTGGCCAGTCGAGGCTGGTAACAGAACCGGCAATGGAGGTCTGCAATTATTGACTTCACATTTAGTTCCTTCATAGTCACTTACAAGTAAAAGATGAACAAAAGGCAAATACGAGATCTAACATATCTGCAAGTCAGCGAGGGCTGTTTAGTAGTTAATGAATAGTAGTGAAAAGTAAGGAAAATTTACCCAGCGGGCGCTGGAGGCTGATCAGTGAGGGCTAGGGCACTGTTAGTATTGTCCAGGCCGAGGTCGAGCAGGTCAGGGACTGGTGGTGGAGCAGCGGGCTGAAGGTTAGTCGTGGTGGGCGGTGGTGGTGATGCGCCTGACTCAGCTATACGAGCTGATGACTCAGAGTTCCCACCTTCAGTACCATCCGGATAATCCTCTTCCTCTGTTTTCTGAACAGTCTTCACACGAGTGACGAAAGTTTCGGGAGGTTTGTGGTAGACGGAGGACAAAGTGGCGATGTTGGCGAGCAGTTCATCGAGAAGAGAAGGCTCAAGTTGGTTTGAGTCGTCGCTAATGACAGGCTTTTCGGCCAGTACAACATCCTTTGCAGCCTGAAGGATTAGGATAAATTAGTTGATTTTTTGCGGATAGAATTTGTAGTATGGTTCGAAGCAAAAAATTACTGCGTACCTCGGGATCAGTTGAAAGAAGGCGCCAATATATGTATGCACGGTCTCTGAGATCGGGGTTGTCGGTCTCCACAGTTGCGTTATTGAGGACAACCTAAAATTTTAAATTTCACATATTAAAATGAATATATTGATTTCCAAGAACATCTCTAAGGACTGAACATGAAGAAAAGATAGAGCTCAAAATACCAAAAACTTCAAGGCTATCCACAAATCAGGGGACACAAGATTCTGTGTAAGCATACCTGAATCATCTGTTGTGGACCTTCAGTTGGCTTCTTAAGAAAAAGTTTAACAGTAGCCGTCAACAATTGCAATTGAACTTGTGGAGGTTCCTCAGAAAAAGTCTCCAGAAAGCTCTCCAGCAGCTCATCAGCATTATCAATTCTTTCAGCATACTCACCAATGATCCAGATCATGGAAGCCTGTCAAAAAATCAACAATTCCCGTGAAAACACCAAGAAACAGATGAGCTAAAGCAAGTAAAAAAGGATCATGCCCTTCAAATTACCTTGGCCTCAGGTTCATCCAATGTGTCCAAGCTCTCACACAGAGTTGCGATTATGGATTCATATCTAAAGTGTATGAAATATGTAAGTCGACAAGAACAATAAATAAATGATCTCGTAGTTTCATCATAAGCGACAAGGGGAAAAACAAAAGCACTTACGTGTTTGGATATCTTCTGAATATATCCTTGATCACAATGATAGCTTCTTGGACAACGTAATTGACTTTAATCTTAATCAACTCAAGTAAGACACTGATACACCGTTCAGCAGCCCTCTCTAACTTAATGGCACATCGTCCAATAGCACGGACAGCTTTCCTGACAAAATCCACATCAACTTCTGTAGCATACTCTTTGAACTCCAACAAAACCTGAGATAGCAGAAGAGGAAGATTAATGAAATTGACCAAAATGATAATGGTCCAATCTACTACAATTAACAATATGCCAACCTGGTCAATGTTCCTATCAGAAGCAAGTTTTATCATGATTTCTAGCTTTTCCATCTTCACATAAATTGGATCGTTATATTTGCAGAAGAACACCTAGAGAAAATCAGCACAAACATGTGAATAATTTGATTTCCTCTAAGTTACCAATTCCAAAAAGAAAATGTATTAGCTACCTTAATTTCATGAGCAAGAACAGTGGGACGCTTTTGCACGATGAGGTTTATATTTCGTAAAGCAACATACTGAATCTCTGGTTCTGCAGAAAGCAATGTCACGAGTGGAGGAGCCAATTTCTTGCAAAGGTTCCTGACTACATCCGTGCTGGTAATCAGTTCCATTTGCAAGAGAATCATCTGGATTTAACCCCAACAAGAATGGTTTTACAAGAAAAGAAAAAAGTTAGTTTCCAATATTGGTAAGTTAGCCCTAGAGACTTCTAACAGAAAAGGAATCAAGAGGAACACAAAAAGACAACCAATTTTGAAAAGTTATCATATGATAAAGACGCCAAAAGATGAAAATTTTCTCTAAGTGAACCTTGACAGCTGAAAGAACAACAGCACAATTTGCATGCTGTAACCGAGGCGTAACACGTTCAACTATGTTTTCTGCCTCGCGAGCATCAGCTGTTTTGTATCTTGAAAGAGCATCCAAAATGAAAACCTGACCCCACCTGGTTATAAAACATAGATCCATGTCAATCAGATCTAATTTGAAATAAACACAGCACACAATATTGAAAATTGACAACTACGACAACCAAGCACTTGCGTGAGATGCTTCTCATGAGATGATATAAGGTCAGCAACTAGAACTATCATCCTATAGTTAGGATTCAATGTCTAATGTAATTTCATATAACAAAATCCAATATGGAAAACCCAGTAAGAGGAAGGCAAGAGTTGCAGCAACATTTTCCCATTCTATACAATGGTAATGCAAAATACGCTCTAACTATCTCAAATATAAGCTAATCCAAACAAGTCATATTTATTGGCTTACTCTGTGCATTCATTGAGAGCAGTAAGAAGCTTTGACAACGTGTGACTGGTAATCTCAAATATGGGTCTGCTGCTACTCTCTTGAATCTCAGCGAGTGCAGCAACAGCATTTGCAACTACCATTGGATTGTTGTCAGATATTAAATCCTTGAGAGCATCTAGGAAACCTCTGTCCTCCACTAATTCGGCATTAATGTCATAGAGTTTAGCAACACATACAGCAGCTGTCTTGCGGACGTATGGATCATCATCCTGAAAAAGAAACAGATAGCAACTGATAAGCTGGAAATGTTAATTAAGCTCTGATCAGCAAAAATAGTTCGAAATATGTGTTGGCCGATTAGAAGCAATACAAGAATAGGTGATTTACCTTGAGACAGCGCTGCAAGGGATCGCATAAGTACTCAGTTATCTTATCAACGCGGATGCATCCCATTGTCCTTACAGCCAAAGCACGGATCAAGGGATTTGGATCTTGTGAATCCTGAAAAGTGCATATGGAATTCCACCCTTGGTCATTATTATCAAGACGACAGCATAACCAATCATATCAAGTGGGCAAAGGGTATTTTACCTTCACAAATGTATTAACAGCGAGAATAGCAAGATCAGGCTGGCTCTTCGCGTAGTTGATAAGATACAAATATACAAGCTTCTTCAGCTCCAAATTTTCGGTTTGCATACAATTCACAACATCCGTAAACAGCGAGGACACGTCCTTCCCAACTGTCATTGCTGCAATCACCTTCTTCACAGCATCTTTTCTCTTATCCTGTATCACACAAAGATTTCATTTCAACACAAAAACAGCCTTCTAAATTAGAGTGTAAAACATAAAAGATCAACCAGATCTAAGTTCTAATTCTCTTTAAACAAGAAATCAGATAGAGACAGATTGAAACAAAAGCTTTTCCAGGCCTCGATAACTTTCCTGATCAATCCCAGTGGAATTCTAATTCAAACAGCCATAGATGACACAATAAAAATTGACATGCACCTAATAACCAGGATCTTATGAAGTATCTTTAAATAATAACATGAGAAACTTCGCCTCTATAAATCATCAACGACCAGAACTGGCCTAAACTAATCAGAAGCCAGACAGGAAAAATGGCAGATCTACTTTAATTTTGAAACGCCAAAAACAAATCTCCGATCCACACGAACCTAATTCCAGGAAGCATGAGCTTCGAAAAGGCTAAGCAATCAGAAATCGACCTAAAAAAGCAATTATAATCATTCATTTATTCAGTCGAAAACAGACCTTGTACTGGGAATTGAGCTCTTCCTTAAGCTCAGGGATTTCGCCCTTTTTAGTCGTGGAGAAATACTTCGAATCGTGTCCGCTCATCTCTCTTTCCTCTTGGATCAGCAGATGGGCTTAGTTCTCAGTTCTCACAGGAAGCTACAGAAATGGCGAGATGACTGAGACAAAGGCAAAGCGTAGAAATTTTTATGAGATGCGAACAACGGGTCGGGATGGACCGGGTCGAACCGGCCGACCAAATATCATTTTCTTATTAAAATGATAATTTTTGTAAAGAAAAGAAAATACGAAATTATTAAACTCTCGGGCAAAAACAGTTACTGCTGATAACCCTTCATCTTACGATCGTCAACGGCCATCGCCATCTCTGCTCTGCTCTGTTCTATCTCGCGCGCTCAATCGCCACCTCTCAATCCGAGCAGAGATCGTATGATAAATCGAAGCCAACATCTAACATGTCGGCGTCCACCACTACCAAGTTGAAGCTTCAAGCTCAGCTTGCGAAACCCAAACGACGCCGCTCCAAAGAAACAACCATCACCACCTCCGCCGCGCCGTCGCCTTCGCCATCAGCCTACGCTACTTCGCAGGGAAGTGCGACCGACGGATATGTTCAAGAGCACTCCTCTGCCTCGTCGTTCAGTAAATTCAACACCGCGCTCACGGCGGGCTTGTTAAATCCAATGTCCCCACCGCCGCCGCCGCAGGTCGACCTAAAGACACGATCGAGTCCGACGCTTTTCGAAATGATGTCCAATGACGCCTCGAACGGGGATTTCGGGGATTTTTTAGCTCAAAGCCAGCTAAGATCAGATCTCGCCACCGCCATGAACGGTGTCGTTTCGCCCCAATACGACCGCCAACGATCCAATCCTTCGATTGTTTCAAACGGCGTTTTTCAGCCCCAAAACCACCAGCCGTCGAATCAGTCCACGGCCCTTGTTCCGTATCCAAACGGCGTCATTTCTTCCCATGATGAGAGAAGATCCGATCGCTTCGCAGAGCTCGCGTTAAATACTACCAGTCAACCTCAGAAACACCAAACATCAGAATTTCTGGTGAGCCATCGTGGAGAAGCTAAGCAGGCATTGATCCAACGGCGTTTGAGTGAGATTTTGGCTGTAAAGACGATCCCGGGAAGCAGCTTTAATGACTCAGACTCAAGTGATTTGAAGCTGACGCTGAGTTCTAAGGATGGTGTGAGCGTCGACATTAGTGTTCATAAGCAAATTCTCGTGGCTTGCAGTAGGTTTTTCAAATCGAAGTTGAGCGAAAAGGAATCTTCAGGGACTCGGACCATGGAGATTGAGATCGAATACTGCGATGATATGGAGGTTTATGTGGAGATGCTGAGGTTGATGTATTGTAAGGATCTGAGGAGGAGGCTGATGAAGGAAGATGTAGATCGAGTCCTTGGTATCTTGAAGGTAAAACTAGATTATAACGTTTTGCTCTAAGTTTATGACTAGATTGATTCCTTGGACTAATTTGCTCGACAATTTGATGTATGTGCAACAATGTTCTAACAACTTGATTCTTCGAATAGGCCGTAGTCGAGTAAGATGGAATGTAGAAGGAATCTAACTACTTGCATGATATGTTGTCTGTTCACTGTTGGATTGCTGCTGTACTAAAAAGATAAATGCTGAAATTCAATCACGGAACAATCATTTTCAGACATGAATTTCTGTTTCTTGGATACAAGTGAAAGTCGGGGAAAAGATAAAAGATTCGAGGACCTTCGGAAAACAATCAGTATCATGATGTTGCGTTTATTGCTTCAGGAGTTGGAATACTTTTTACGCATATCTTGCTACTGACTTCAATTTTTAATGCCTTCTGATTAGATTTCTGCTGCAATTGGATTCGATGCCTGCATATTATCTTGCTTAGAGTACTTAGAAGCTGCTCCATGGTCAGAAGACGAGGAAGTATCTTCATTACTATCGCAGCTACAGCTCGAAGGGATCGAAGCAGAGGAAGTTCTAAGGAGAATTTCTCATGAATCCACCTCAGATTTAAACAGGGGAAGAAGCCATAACGAAGAAATGCTCCTCAAACTACTACAAGCAGTTCTCGAAGGCAAGGACGAAAAGGCTCGAAGAGAAATGAAAGCCCTTGTCGCCAAAATGCTGCGTGAAGGCTCTTCGCAGAACGACCTGAGAAAAGAATCTTTATACATCGCCTGCAACGATTGCTTACAATCGCTTCGCCTCCATTTTCTATCAGCAGTGGCGGCGAATGGTGAGAGCTCTCAAAAAGCGCAGATAGTGAGACAAGCTGATAACTTGCACTGGCTATTAGATATACTAATAGACCGGCAAATTGCTGAGGACTTCCTTACCACTTGGGCTTCTCTGTCCGAACTATCGAAGGCACACTGTAAAGTGCCCGTTAGGCACAGGTTCGAGATAAGCAGAATCACAGCTCGGTTTTTCGTAGCAATAGGAAAGAGGCAGATGCTGGCTTCTAAAGAGGAAAGGTGCATGCTTTTAGAAACGTGGCTTGTTCCATTTTATGAAGATTTTGCATGGATGAAGAGGGCTTCGAAGGGACTCGATAGGAATCTAATCGAAGAGGGCCTTAGCAACACGATATTAACTTTGCCACTGAATCTGCAGCAGGACATTTTCATGTCGTGGTTCGATCGGTATTTGGATTCTGGCGAAGATGGTCCGAATATTCAGAGGGGATTCGAAGTTTGGTGGAGAAGGGCGTTCTTGAAACGTAATGACGAGGCTGATGGTAAGAATCTGATGAGGATTGTGAAATCGGATTGAACGTCGAAGCTATGAACTGGGCTTGATCTGTTCGATGTTGTCGATTGGTTTTTTGCTTTGTATATGAATTCTATCAAATGAAACTTCAATACGATACGAAGATGATGATGATCAGTGGCCGTGGGTGGATTTATAACAACACCTCAGCACAACCCTCGTGCTTTTCCAGCCAACCTGAGTAATGGGTAACAAAATCAAGAACAGAAGATAACGAAAAAGAGGAACTTTTTTCTTTATGAGATTCTGAAATGAATTGGTCATCCATAAGCTTACAAAGAGAACACCGATGAAATTGGCAGTAATAAAATCACTCACTTGCAGTTGCAGGTTCTCGAGTATTATCTAATTGGAAAATTAAAATTAGAATATTCCCTCTTATCTCTAAATCGTCACAACACCAGGTTCAAAGTTTTCGGCCATTATATTCCCATGTGATTATCATTAATTTGAATCAATTGAACCTTGCAGGCTTCAATCGAGATATAGTGACAAAGTATTATTCAAAAAAAAAGGAGGATCAAACTAGTAGCTGGAAGACGGAGAGACACGACAGCATATCAAATCGGCTTGGATACTAACAAAATAAAATTTAAATTAAGGGTAAATTATCATTCAGGATCTAAAAGTGATTAAAAATAGTTTGCAGGACCTTTAAGAAAAAATGTTAGCTTAAAGGACCAACTTTTCGAAAAAATTAAAGATAAGGACCAACTGTTATAAAGTGTGTATGAATTGTTATCGGATGATCGTTTTCTGTTATTTTCATAACAATGAACTGTTATTGTGGGAACAATGAATTGTTACTGCAGATCAATAAATTGTTACTGAATAATTGGGTCCTTAAAACTATTTTTTTTCTGATAGGGTCTGAACAAAAATTTCAGAACCTGACAGGGGACCGAACGAAAATTTCCACTTAAATTAAAATGGAGAACGTACAAAAATAAAAAGATTTTTATATAGATTCCTTGAATGGACGTACCGTAATTTCGCGACACGTCATTTCTTCATGCGTATTCTTGATGGGGCCTCACCACAGTCTAGTGACACCTCATTATTTCGAGTAGCTTCGATACGTATTACTTGGACACATGCCATCACAGCATTCGGCCAAGTCTTTTTACCCATTGAATCGCCCATATAAACGAAACCAGCCTTTCATACATTCACTTCGTTTTTGCACGCTTGAATCGTAGTTGATTAAGATTCTCTCTCTCAAACACAGACAAGAAGCTTTTGTGAAGAACACACCAGGAAGTTGAGGAGACATGGAAGATCATCACAAGGAAGAAGAGAAAAAGGAAGAGTCTTTCATCGAGAAGATCACTGGAAAGATCGGCGCCCACGATTCGTCCTCTTCTTCGTCATCATCAGAATCCGACGATGACAAGAAGGAGAAGAAGAGGGAAAAGAAGAAGAAGAAGGACAAGTCGAACCGTCTCTTTGTAAGAGACAAGCCTCTTCACCAAGTCCTCGGAGGTGGCACTGGTAAGCTTTAAACTAAAGAAAAAATTGGAAGAATAAAAAAAAAAAAAAACTCGTGAGAAGGATGAAGATTAGCTAGCAAGACATTTCCCAGATGGAAAGTTTCAATTTTTATTTACCAGCCTTCATAAAGATCGACTCTTTTTTATTGTTAGCTTCTTACCATTCTCTTACTATTTATCCTTTTATTATATCTTGATGGCTTTCGGCTTTCGTTCTTTCTGATATTAGTTTATTTCCATTTGGATATCGGGAAACTGTAATATTAGATCGTGTTAGAACAAGTTGAACAAGAATTTGACAAGCTCTTTTATAAAAGATCTCATCTTTTTATATAACTTAAGGCTAAATCCTGACGATCTGTAACCATCATCAGCTGCAGATGTGTTCTTATGGAAGGACTGGAAAACTGCAGCCACGATTTTAATCGGCGCTACGGCCATATGGCTTCTTTTTGAAGTCTTCGAATACCATTTGCTCCCTATAATCTGTTACTCTTTGATCGGCGGCTACACCATCTTCTTCGTGTGGGCAGTTGCAACTGCGTTTTTCACCAAGTAATAAGCTTTGCCCCTTTTCTTATTAAGGCGTTTAATATGATGCTCACTGTAATATTCAGACATTCTTATTCGAACACTTGTGCTTTTTCTTACAGATCTCCCCCGCCGATCCCAGAATTAACTATCCCCGAAGACTCAGTGCTCAGAGCTGCCTCTGTTTTGAGGGTCGAGTTCAACAAGGGGATCGAGTTTTTGAGGGACGTTGCTTTCGAGAGGGATGTAAAGAAGTTCATCGGAGTAAGTGATTGGATTTCTTGATGACTCCTTGTCTGTGTGTGTTTCAAGAAAGAAGCTTAAGCTCAAACCACAAATGAATTCATCAAACAGGTGGTTGCTGCTCTGTGGATCTTGGCACTCGTTGGCAAAGCCTGCAATCTTTCTACCCTTATATTCGCAGGTTAATGTCGAATTTTCTCAGCATTTTTTGCCATGGGTTTTCGCCGGCGACCATTTTCTCACGACTCGATTCTTATTTTTCTGCAAAAAAATAGGAACGGTGTTGCTTTTCACGGTGCCTGTGCTCTACGAGAAATACGACCACAAAGTGGATGCGTTGGCTGAGAAGACGATGGTTGAGGTGAAGAAGCAGTACGCAGTTTTTGATGAGAAGGTAGTGAGCAAAATACCAAAAGGGCCTTTGGAGAAGATCACTAATGTCAAGAAGGAATGAGCTACTACGCCTCTTTTATCTATGTATGTAGAGAGATATCCATCGCCTATTGTGAGATCTTAAAATGGTATTATGGTGTACTATTACGAAGTCTTATGTTTATCTTTATGTTTTTCTTTCGGTTTGATATGCAGATGTTTCTGGATATATTGTGTGTTGGGTCTAATCTTGAAATAAGATTTGGATTTATGAGTTCATTCTTGCATTCTCAAAAAAAAAATATATTATCGGAAGGAAAACGAAAAAGGCTTTTCTAGAGGGAAATGACATGACAAGGCAAAGCAGAGAGAGAGAGAGTCGTTATTTATCAGCCGTAATGTTAGATTCATTTCTAATCTTTTTTTCTTGAAATGGAAAATTGTTTCAGAGTCATAGACAATTGGGACACGTTAGAGGATTCCATACATGGTCATAGCCTGCCTTAACTAGCCGTTCCATTAGGACTTTGGTAGTTAAATATATTATTTACACAGAAGAAAATATAAATTCATGCTCAAAACATGAAAAGCGACCTTATAGTATTATATATAGGACACACAATGCTAGTGATGAGATAATTGTATCTTTTTTTTTTTTTTAAGAATAAGATGGAGAAGCGAAGAGAGGAGATGATGATATGGAACTGTGGTAGTTCATTGTACGATGCTCAAGAACTGATTTCACTTGCAGACATTATTGAGAAACACATGACGACGACGAAGATGTCTCCATCACCATCAGCTTCTCCGTTTTCTGATCTCAGCTCATCAAACTTAGTTCAAGAGATAAATACTTCGACGAAGAAGTCGAAGAAGAAGAAGAAGGTAAACGAGATTGTTAGGAGCAAACTTAGGTGCCTTTTCTCCAATTCATTCATTTGAATGAAATGTGTGTGTATGTGATCACCCCTTTACATCACATTTAATAATAACTTGTGAGGAATAATAATAAAGGAAAATGTTTTACTAGCTCGTGTGAATGTTACGTGCGTTAATTATTATCCTATGATTAGTAGATAAGAGTCCTCTTAGTTAGTTTAATATTGTCCTAGTATGTGGTAAGTAGTGGGTCAGATAGTAGTTTCTACTAACTAGTTGGTTTGCTTAAGTTATTATAAGTAAGGTACGTACAATGTGGTCGAGACACAAGGAAACAGAATATTGAATCGTCTTCTTCTTAGTCTGATCTCTTTCTCTATAATTCTTAAAATCTCATCTTCTACTTCGGCTCTCTCTTTCTTCTATCTTATATCGTCACGTTCACAATAGATCGTAACAAGAATAAAGGTCAGGCTCGAGAGCTTATCCATTTGTCTCACGATAGTATTTTGGGAAGTTACGAGAATAATCAACGTCTCACTCGATCGGCACGTAACAGTGAAGTTGTTATGGGACGATCGAGTAAGACTTTGATTACTCTCGTAACGACCTATTGTGAACCGTGGCGATGGAAGATAGAAGAAAGAGAGAAGCGAAGTAGAAGAATGATTAAATAACTTTTTCCTGTACCAAGATGTTATGAATGTGGTTGGGTTTATGGTTGGTATGGTGATGACCGGATGTTGTATGTTAATAATAGTTGTGAATGCATACTTTTTTTGGTAATTTATTGTGAAGTATTGAGAAATGGAAGGTTGAGAATTGGAAGAAGGTAGCTTGGATCGATCAAGAAGAGGAAGATATTTGATTGAGAAAGAAGATGAGAGCAGAATCGATGGAGAAGAAGAGCGTGAAGATAGAGATTAGGGTTTAATTTCTTTCATAAATGGGCTTTTAACATCCTCCCCACACAAACTTGCCGAAAAAAATAACATTCAGCGGAAATGACTTCTTAGCATCAGCCCACGCCTTCTTTAAACCAGCCCATTCTGTATTTTACTTCCTTTGACCATTTTACCCCTAACAATCCTCACTTCCAATTTACCTTCTACTACGCCTTCGTATGGGGTCATGGAACAAGATCATCCCTTAAAAAAGAAGGCTGATCATAACCTTTACAGGTTGCATATGAGGGAGAATATCCTTGCCAATGAACAAGACTTTTCAGGAAAAATATAAGATATGCATGTCATTTTGATCGCCTTTAAATAAAAAATAAATTAGAAAATTTTATTTAATTTTATCACATAATATACTTCAAATAATCGGTTGTTAGTGAAACCACTTGGGAGACATGCTCTATTATTATATCATAAAGGTCATGCCGCAAATACCATCTCTTCTCATCGTAACATCGTAATATTACACTGTTCAGAGTTTACCCTTTTTTCTGCGCGTCATCGCTTTTTAATGTAAATATCCGCTATAGCGCGCTTCGGTTTTTTTCGCTTTTTAAAACACAGGTTTATGTACACTACAGTCTGTGTTTAGAATTTGAGCCCAATTGGGTTTTGATGCTCTTATCTTTAGGTCCCAAATGTTTAAGGATCATAATATAAATTTGCCGGAAATTTATGTTTTCTAGCGCTCATCAGCGGTGCGTTTTCCCTATACTTCACTACTCTCTTCCTCGATTCCGAAATCTACAAGGCAGCAGTTACTTATGTTGGAAATAAACTCACGCGAACACAGTGAACACGGTCTTGTTTTGTGAAGCTGAATCGACTACGGTTTCTGTAGCCTCTGTACTGCTTAAATAGAAGTTTACATGGAAACTAATAAATGCCTATAATCAGCGACTAATTTAGCCTACGCTAATAAGGAAAAGATAATACAATCATATCCTAATCTAATCTTTTCCTAATCTAATAAAGGAAAATGGGATCACAAGGATTATTTCCTAACAATCTCCTCCTAAGCCTTGTGTCCACCATTGGTGTCGATTAGGCCGATCTTATCCCGTAGTTCAAGAAACTTGATCCTTCCAAGCGGCTTCGTCAGAATGTCGCCCAGTTGATCCTCACTTCTGATGAACTCTACACCAATCAAGCCTTCTTCTGCAGCTTCCCGAATGAAGTGGTATTTCACTCGAATGTGCTTACTCTGTCCGTGGAGTACCGGATTCTTGATCAAAGCAATGGCGGACTTATTGTCCACCCTCAACATTGGCGCTCTTGCTGCTGTTCCCTGCACCTCAGACAACACACGAGCGAGCCACAATGCTTGACAAGCAGCGTTAGCAGCTGCTATATACTCTGCCTCACAGCTGGACTGAGCCACTACCTTCTGCTTCATGGATTGCCAGGTGATCGGGCTGCCGCTGAGGAAGAAAATTACGCCAGTTGTGCTTTTACTTGTATCAACATCCCCGGCGTAATCACTGTCGCTGAAGCCTGTCAGATAAGGCTCCTCCTTCTCCCTCCTGCCGAACCAGAGTCCCCAATCTTGGGTCCCAGCCACATAGCGCAGGATGCGCTTCACAGCTGCGAGGTGATCCTCGCGTGGATCCTCCAGGAACCGACTCACATAGCCGACCGCAAATGCTAGATCGGGGCGCGTGTTGACCAAGTACCTCAAGCTCCCGACGACGCTCCTGTATGCCGTCGCATCGACCGGCGGCTCTGTGCTGAGCTTGCTCAACTTCAGGCGCGGTTCCATGGGTACGTGACATGGGTTACACCCTGCCATGCCGCTCTTCTCCAGGATCTTGCCGGCGTAGGCACCCTGGCTCAGCGAGATCCCCCTCGCGCCCTGTTTCACTTCAATGCCGAGGTAGTAGTGAAGCAAGCCGAGGTCACTCATCTTGAATGCGGCCGCCATCTCCTCCTTGAATGACTTGATGTCGCCGCCGTTGGAGCCGGTGATCACGAGGTCATCGACATAGACCCCGATCACCAGCTGCTTGCCGTCGTTCTGCCTGATGTAGATGGCGTGTTCCGACGGGCTCTTCCTGAAGCCGAACGTCAACAGCGTGCTGTCCAGCTTCGCATTCCATGCGCGCGGTGCTTGATGCAACCCGTACAACGCCTTACGGAGCTTGAGCAACTTGTCCTCCTTGCCGGTGATGACAAACCCCGGCGGCTGCTCGACGTAGACCTTCTCCTCCAGGTCTCCGTTCAAGAACGCCGACTTGACGTCCATGTGGTGCACCTCCCATCCTTTGTGCGCCGCGAGGGCGATGATCAGGCGTACCGAGTCCAGCCGCGCCACCGGCGCGAACACTTCATCGTAGTCGATGCCGTGCCGCTGTGCGTAACCCTTCACTACGAGGCGTGCCTTATGCTTGGACACCGCCCCGTGCTCGTCCCTCTTCACCTTGAAGACCCACTTCAAGCCAATCGCCCGTCGGCCCGGCGGGAGGTCGGCGAGAGACCACGTCCGGTTGTCCTCAATCGAGTCCATCTCCTCCATCATCGCCTTCCTCCAGCTGGGGCTGCGTTCCGCCTCGGCGAACGACGCAGGTTCGTCGGAGCTCATGGCGTGGAGCTCCTCCGTCATCAGTGCCCGTGGCGCGAAGCCAAGCGGCGAAGCCGGCCCGACGATGTTTTCGATCTTTCGAAATCGGAGAGGGGCGTCGTCGTCGTGGTCAGCGTCCAAGTGCTCGCCGGCCTCGCTCGCGGTGAGGCGAACTCCACCTCCTGTGCCCCGCTGGATCCCGCAGGTACAGCTCCTCCACCACCATGAGGTGATGCTAGCGGCGTCAGTTCATCCTCCTCAGTTGTGGTTCTCGGTGCCTCCTCAGTGCCATCAGCCACCGAAGGTCCCTGGTCTGCAATCCAGTACTCCACCGTGAAGACGTCGTCGTTGCCGTTCGGCTTACCATCGACCTCTACAGAGCCCCAGTCCCACTGCGCTCCCTCGTCGAACACCACATCGCGCGTCACGTGGACACGCTTCGTGACAGGGTCGTAAGCGCGGTACGCTTTGGAGCCGCGCTCGTAGCCGATGAAGATCATCTTACAGCCACGATCCTCGAGCTTCTTCAGATGCGGCGTCGTGTTCCGAACATAGACGATGCAGCCGAACGTCCTCAAATGATGCACTGCCGGCTTCTTCCCATGCCATGCTTCGAACGGCGTCATGCCGTCCACGCTCTTCGTCGGGCATCGGTTGAGGATGTATATCGCGGTGGTCACAGCCTCGCCCCAGAACCACCCCGGCAGCCCTTTCGCCTTGAGCATACTCCTCGCTGTCGCCACCACCGTCCCATTTCGTCGCTCGACCACGCCGTTCTGCTGCGGGCTATATGGTGCGGTGTGTTGGCGATGTATCCCTTCTCCGGCGCAATACTCCGCAAACTCGATCGACGTGAATTCTCCACCACGATCGGTCCGAAGTGCCCTCAGCTTCAGCCCGGACTCCCCCTCGGCCCGTGCCTGGAGTTCCTTGATGGCAGCCGCAGCACGATCCTTCGTAGGAATGGTGGCTACCCACATATAACGGCTAAGGTCATCGACGAGCAACAGGAAGTACCTGTTGCCGCTTGGGGTTGCTGGTGTGATTGGCCCGCACAGATCGCCATGCACAAGCTCAAGTCGCTGCTTCGCACGATACTCCGCTTTCCCCGGAAATGGAGTGCGCCTCTGCTTCCCAGCTAGGCATGCATCGCACAGCTGGTCCACCTGTCCGATCTCCGGCAGTCCGCGCACCAGCTCCTCCCGAGCTAGCTTCCGGAGCGCCGCCATGTTGACATGGCCGAAGCGATCATGCCAGCGCCATGCCACCTCGTCGCCGCGCCCGCGCACCGCTAAGCACATCGGCGATGCTATCTTGATCCGAAGAAGGTATAGACGATTCGCCTCGCGCGTCACCCTTGCCAACAGTTGACCGCCGAGCTCCCGAATCCGCATTACGCCATCTTCGATCTCGATCTTGTAGCGGACCTCGTCGAGCTGGCCAAGACTCACGATGTTCGTCGTCAACCGTGGAATGAAGTAGACGCCGTCGAATGAACGGAGCTCCCCGTTCTTGCACACAAAGATGACGGTGCCCCGCCCTTCAATGCGTGCCACCGAGTCGTTGCCGAAACGCACGGTGCCTCGTACCGCCACGTCGAGCTTCGAGAAGGCGGTTCTAGATCCGGACATGTGATTGGTTGCCCCCGAGTCCAGGACCCACGTCTCCGCCTCCCGTTCCTCTTCTTCTTCCCCGAGCTGCGCGAACACCTTCTCTTCGCGGATCTCGATCTGGGCCATGGACGACGTCGACGAAGTCGCCGTCGATTGCGGAGTGGGTGGGGAGAGAATGGGGGAGCACTTTGCGAGACAAAGTGAGGCCTCTTCCTCTTCGTGGACTGCATGGGCCTGCGCCTTCTTGGGCTTCGACCAGCACTCCCGGGCCCAGTGGCCCAGCTTCCCACAATTTCGGCACTCGTCACCTGCGCGCTTGTTCGAAGTAGCCGGCCCACTCGACTCGCCAGCTCGCCCACGACCGCGCCCGCGTCGGCCGCCTCCTCTATTCGCGCCACGACCGCGTGAGTGGTTCTCCGCCTCTCGCTTCTTTCGTTGCGCGTCCCACTGCTCCTCAGTGAGATACAACTTGCCCTCGTGCTGTAGTGACGCCGGGGGTCCATTCAACTCCTCCTCCGCCTCTTGCAATCGCCCGGTGAGATCGGCGACCGTCATGGTGGATGGATCGAGCAAGGTCTTGATCGCAATCGCGATCTGCTTGAAGCGAGGAGGCAGACTTCGTAGCATCTTGGCTACGATTTACTTTTCCTCCATCTCCTCTCCCAACGTGGTGAGGTGCGCCGCCATGCCATTAAGTCGCAGCGCGAACTCCTCGACGGTCTCGCCGTCGTTGAACGTGGCGAGGTCGAATTTGCGACGCAGCTGTTGCGCCGTTGCCTTCTTCACACGATCGTCCCCGATCCGCATGGTCGCGATCGCATCCCAGGCCTCCTTGGCCGTCTCCTTGGAGCCGATCGTCGACACCATCTCGGGCGGGACCGCACTCACCAACGCATCGAGCGCCATCATGTCTTCCTGCTCATCGGCAGTGCCCTTCTCGACGGCGTTCCATAACGCTCTCGCCTTCAGCTTCACCTTCATCATGAGCGCCCAGTCAGAGTAGTTGGTCTTGGTGAGAACGGGGTAGCTATTCCCGCCGCCCACCTCACGAATCACTCTCTGGATCACGGTGCCGGAGGCATCGGCTTTCTTGCTCCCATCGCCTACGATCACGGCGCCGGAGGCATCGCCTTTCTTGCTCTCATCGCCCATGGTCCCTGGATGAAACTCGCTCTGATACCAGTTGTTGGAAATAAACTCACGCGAACACAGTGAACACGGTCTTGTTTTGTGAAGCTGAATCGACTACGGTTTCTGTAGCCTCTGTACTGCTTAAATAGAAGTTTACATGGAAACTAATAAATGCCTATAATCAGCGACTAATTTAGCCTACGCTAATAAGGAAAAGATAATACAATCATATCCTAATCTAATCTTTTCCTAATCTAATAAAGGAAAATGGGATCACAAGGATTATTTCCTAACAACTTACGGTTCGAAATTTGTATCTTATTTCGGTATTGTTTTTGTTGGTCCTTTTTACTTTCAATGATCCGCCGATTTGTGTTTTGCGATTTGTCTTATTGAGTGATTTTGTAATCGATATACGTGCATTCATCACCTGACTTGTATGAAGCCCATTCTTGTTTGATCCTTTGACAAGTGTGAAATTCCGTTATCTGAATCGTGTACGTTATGAAGGTTGAATGAAATTCGGCTTCATTCAAGGGAATTGACTTGTCTGAATGGGGTATCGTATGAACATATGAATGAACCTATGGATTGTCTGTGTTTACTCATTGATCTTGTCCGTAAACTATTCCATAGCCAGTTCATAAACTCAACAATGACCTGTAAAATTCTCATTCCATTTACAGGCAATTTCAGTAAGAACCCTATTGGGTGAGTCGTCGTCTAAGTTATTCCTCTTCCCTGTTACTATGGAAATCCAAAGATCCGAATTTCTTAGGTGTGTAATTGAGGGGACTTCGAACGGAGACATCCCCGATTGGCTTTTGTTCGA
This sequence comes from Craterostigma plantagineum, assembly GCA_027422505.1. NCBI lineage: Eukaryota > Viridiplantae > Streptophyta > Magnoliopsida > Lamiales > Linderniaceae > Craterostigma > Craterostigma plantagineum. Next base: position 346,945 of record JAPQWV010000237.1, on the reverse strand, counting down.
GTTGCTTCTTCGATTACCTCCAGATTTTGTTTATTCTCACTTAATTGTTTCCAAGCAATGGTTTTCCCTTGCCTCAAATCGGCATTTTGTCAAGTCCTACATATCTCGGGCCTCAACGTTGCCTCGGCCTTGGACTGTGCTTGATGCAATCGGTCAAACTGGTTCGAATGCCCGTATATCACGCGATCTATATCTCGAGCCGCGCCTGTGCAAACCCCATCTCCCCTGTGAACCATTGCCGCCAAGAGCGGAGCCTGGTTTTTGTGCTTTCCTAGGAGTGAGCTGTGGGCTCGTTCTCTACGCTTGTGTTGCTCAAGCTCATAATCGGATGGCAAGTTTTAGCTTCTACATAGGAAATCCCATCACGGGGCATTGCATCGCATTGGGTGGAGCCAGATCTTTCAAGTTTCGAGGTTGTGGATGGGGTTTTCTGACTCGTGTAGACGAACAAGGCATTCTCAGGGGCTATTGTGTCGTGCGTCCGTTGCAGTCGAGGTCTGAGGACGGTGGTGCCGTGGTGAATTTTCACGTGTACTGCTCCGAGCATGGTGAATGGATGGAGTTCGCAGTGCCTTATCCTCCGCTCGTTGCGTCTCGACGTGGTTACGCCATCTGCCCGGCGCCAGCAGCTACTCTCGGCGACGTGATTCTGTACTGGGCGGTTCAACATCTTGGCGTGATTGCATACGACCCCTACAAGACCCTGAGAGCATGCGCCTTTTCGAGCTGCCTCGTGAGGCGTGGAACTACAGCAGTATTACGAGTTCGTGCTCTGTGTGTCGTGGAAAGCTGAGGTTCTACATAGGGAGTTTTGTAGACAAAGACGGTTTCCCGTGCTTTAGCGTTTGGACGCTCGGTGACTACGATTCTGGAGAATGGCACCTCGTACGTAGGATCATGAACATAGAGATACCTTTTGATCTCTTAGGCAGTTCTTGGGCTGAGCTGAGGCCTGTGTTTTGCGATCCTTTTAACGAGGACGTGGTTTATTTGAAATTCTTGGTTAAGTTCCCCAACAGAAGAGTGGGATATATTGCTTCGTACGATTTGAATACCGGGGCGTTGGTCGACCGAGGTGAGATGGTTGTGCGCGATGGGCCTTTTGGGTTGGATCACTTGTTATGTGATTGGGTTTTTCTGTTTGTGGCTCCGCCGTGGCCAACGGTCGTCGCCGACCACCACTTAGAGAAGACGAGGGATGGTTGACAGACTGACTTGTGATAATTCTTCCATTTATTTCTTGCTTGTTATCTGTCCGGTACTAGTTTTCTTTAATCTTTAGCTATCCGTTATTTACTATTTTAGATACTTCTATTTAACTTTTGGTTTTTGGATGGGTTTTGCTGGTCTGCTGCTAATTAAATAAGCTTTTCGACTGCTGCTATCGAAATAGTGTAGTGATCAGTTCCTCTCAGATAATTCCTTAGTTTCTTGAATCCAAAAGTTAAAATTTGATGGCCCGAACTCCTAAGCTCCCAATTCTATATTCATTAAGAAAAGAAATATAGATGGGATCATCTCATGAGAATTGAGAACTATCGCTTGAATTAACAATAAAAAAATAAAAATATTATTATTAAATTTACTAATTAAAACCGATTGATTGAGTCTAGGGTTTTGTTAGAAGCTAAAGCTCGGTGCTCGGCTCAGCTCAGCTAGTTAACTGCAAAGTGCAAACATCAAAGACAAAGAACATATGACTATCCATCGCCGAACATTACATTAAGAGGTTGAGGCTCAGCTCTTAGAAAGAGGAAAACTCGTGAGCTGTGATACGATCATGGATAAGTCTATTTTGGTACTCGAAGAAGGTACAACTTGCACTGCGTGGGATTACAGTGGCCATAGATTGGCAGCTGGCTTAGATGATGGCACATTGGTTATTTATGATGCAACTGATCCAGCTTCGTCTACCTTCACCTGTACTTCTAAATTCAAGGTAAATATGGCGTTTTACTGATTTATTTCGTAGGCATTTATTCTTTATCTGCCTTTGTAGCGTGCGTGTGTATAGTTGCGTCAAATTTGAGGTCTATTGTAGAGGTTGGATGGGATGTTGAGGGGCAGGCATGTTGAAGTTTCTTACTGATGTCGCTGTTTGGAGAGTGGTTTTTGTTCTTTTTTTGTTCGTTTGTTGAGGCAAGGTTCGATTTTCTTTTGGGGACGAGAGTCTTATCAGTATAAAAGAACAGCTTCGTTCAAAATGTTAACAGTATTGAACCTAATTCAGGTTTCCCAATTAGAAAAAAGTAAAGTATAGAGCAAGTGGCTCCAAATTCAATCCCAATTTTCTTCTAGAGTTGTGAAGTTGGACTACCCAGCTTCGGTATTCAAGTTTTTTGCAGCAGTTCTCTTTGAGAGCATTTCCAATAGCCCACTATTGATGTTAAAAGGTTTTTTTTTTTATGTGAACGGCAGGTCCAAGGAAGCAGCATCTCGAAAATTTTATGGTGTCCGCCAGAATATGGTGATGCGGTTGCTTGTGTAACTGATGATGGGGAATTATCTATATGGGAGGAGGTCCTAGAACTAGAAAGTATGCTTTTGATTATATACTATTTTCATTTTCTGAGGCGCTGGTAATGGGAATTGCCTAATGTGCAGGGGAAAGGAGAATTTTCCTCTCTATTTATTTTAATCACTTTGTGACATGGAGAAACTTTTTGTACTAGTTAATGCAAATATAGCAATTTACCATACTGTAATATATTTTTATTATGCATTACGTTTTTGTGGTCAATTTTAGCAAACCTGTACCTGTCCCCTGGTTTGGTTCACAGAGTTGGATTTTCCTTTTGACTTACTGAACTTCTCGGAGAGCCATATAATGTTGTCTGATCTTTTATGTTATAGATACTGATGGAAATCACTGGAAGCTGTGTAAACTGTTTGAAAGAAGCTCAAGTCGGGTTTTAGATATTCAGTTTGGATGCGGTCAAGGATGTCTCAAACTGGTGAGGATGTCTCAATGAGCAATAAATATATTTTTATGGTACACATAGTAATTACCTTCCTTTTGTTTGAATCTTTTCTTTTCTTTTTCATATAGGCAGCTGTGTACACTGATGGTCAGGCAAAGATATATGAGCTACTGGATACACTTGTACTGGAGAGGTGGCAACTTCAGGTGTGCTTTTTTCGTTCCTGAATAATTTCTAATATCAGCTATTAGACACACTCTAGGGATAGTTGACATATTTTTTATGTGGTATTTATATGTTGGGATGACGTTATGTTTGATAATAAATTACACTTTGTGTAGTGCCTCTGGTCGTACTCTTAAATGATGCTGATCCTTGAATATGCCGTGCTGTAACTCTGCATTGCTTTCTGTTCATGATGGTACTCGAAAAGATTTTGATCGTTATATATGACGGAATCATGGTTAGCCATAATGTCTTTCACAGTAAATAATATCATCCTTCTAGAGCAGATATTATCTTAGTTCTATACATCTGTTTTTTCTTTACCAGCAGTTCATTGTTTTAATTTTCTTTTGTTTTTGAGACTTCTATATTCATCTTAAAATCACCCGCTCTGTAGGCCGAGTTCCAAAACATCATTGGTTTGGCATCGAAATCGTCAAGTACTTCGTGCCTCTCTGCTTCAGTTTCTTGGAATCCTCAGAGAAGTGATGTTCGTCAATCGAGTTTTGTGTTGGGTTTTAACTCAAATGCACCAGAAATGAACTCTGCAAAGGTACATTATTTGTGCAAAGTGATTTTATATTTTCAGAATGAGAGGAAACATAAGTAACGAGTTTGTGAGGGAATTATTGTTCTTTGCAGAACCATGATGGGGAATTTTTTAAGGGTTTAGCAATCATATTACTTTTCCTTCCGATTTTTTCTTTTTCTGAGATGAACATCAGTTGTGCTGATTACACTGTAGATGTCAAACAGGTTTGGGAGTTTGATCAGGATCATCAAAGATGGCTTCCCGTGGCAGAACTTTCTTTACCAGAAGATAAGGATGATCCTGTTTATGCTGTTTCTTGGGCATCAAACATAGGAAGGTAAACTTGACCTCTCTCTCTCTCTCTCTCTCTAACACCCATACGCAGAGGTCCGAGGATGATGTATCTAAATTTAAGCTTCAGCTGTGAAAAGTGTTGCAAACTGAATAAATTAGGATGATTAAGAAAAAAGCTCAACGGATTGGAGATGTTTTTGTTTGATGGTCACAGCTATATCTATCATTTTTACCCCGTGTAGAAGTGGAGGACGACTTTTTAGTGAATTCTGAATTTTTAAGGTGTATTGTTCCATTTTTTTCTTTCTTCTCCTTATGCAGACCATATGAACTGATAGCTGTTGCTACACAAAAGGGGATATCAATATGGCACCTTGGATCAAGCCCCGATCTTGATGGTAGACTCTCAGTGAATAGAGTTTCGTTGCTCTCTGGTCATGATAATGAGGTTACATAACACCATCCTAAGATTTTTGCCTTAATTTATAGTAGCACTGCAATTTCTGAAACTTTTCGGAGATTTTTTTCGTAGGGTTGATATTTGTTTTTTTTATAGGTTTGGCAAATGGAATGGGACATGAGCGGAATGACTTTGGCTACTACAGGCGGCGACGGTGTTGTAAGGCTTTGGCAATCAGACTTGAACGGTGTTTGGCGCGAACAAGCTACTTTGGCTCCCTCAACTTAGGTCATTTCTATTTCATGCCTCAGTTTATCTAAACATGAATTTAGTTGGTGTCTGAGAAATGTAATTCTATTTATCATGACCCTCGAAAGTTCTTCAACTGTTAACTTTCTTTGGATTTCATTGGCTAGCTTACTTCCTCTGCGTCTCGGACTTTGTAATGAGACCTACCGAAACGAATTTACTCCTATCTAGGGGTGTTCATTCGGTAAGAACCGAACTGAACCGAACTTTCGGTGAGAATTTCATAAACCGAAAACCGAACCGAAACAATTCGTATAAAATAAAAATAAAAAACAATAATATTAATACGATTTTAATTATATATTTTTATTATCATATTTTTATTTGTATAAAATTTTCATTTACCCCATATTTTAGTAAATATATTTATTTCATTTATATTATAAATATATATTATCATATATATATATTTGAATAAATTTATGATTTACCTAATATTTTCCATATTTATTAATATGGTGGGTATATTATTAATTTATAAGACATATAAAAATATATCATATTTTATATAATAATATATATGTACTAAAATTAAAAAAAAAAAAAAAAAAAGAATTCGGTTATTCGGTTCTCGGTTTACCGAGGTAAAAAACCGAAACCGAACCGAATTTTTTTCGGTTATCAAAATACAAACCAAAAACTGAACCGAAATTCTTCGATTCGGTTGGTTAATCGACATTTGAACACCCCTACTCCTATCATCATCGTAAAAGAATGTTATTATACATCAAATAAAAATAAAGTGAATTCTCTAGAAACTGTCACCACGCGAGAGAAATACAATGAGAAATCACTAGTCAATTATCGGTGGGATTGGGATAATACAGTTCTTGGTACAGAGAAGACTGTGTTGTGTGGTTAGTGATTAGCTTGGTATACCTACAAAACTAATCATAAATACGTACAAATTGTATAAATGCTCGTGGCAAGGGCATTACTTGTTCCACTAGAATACAAACTAAATATAATTTACTAAACTCGGCGCTCTGTTGTATAAATACATACAAACCATATTCCAACCGTTCACAATTTATATAGTAAGAAAAAAAAATTAAGGAAATCAATGGTGGAGAAGTCAAAAGTCTGTGTAACTGGTGGTTCAAGTCACTTGGGCTCTTGGCTGATCAAGAAACTACTAGCGAGAGGTTACACTGTTCATGCGACTATAAGAGATCCTTGTGAGTGTTGTATTAATCAACAGAAGTGATTTAACAATGGAAAGCAAAAAGTAATCTTTTGATGTTTCCTCTTTGGTAATTTTTTTCAGGCGATGAATCGAAAACTGGCCCTTTAAAATCGCTCCCCAACGCAGAAAGCAACTTGAAGCTGTTCAAAGCAGACATCTACAGCCCCGAAGAATTCCAAGAAGCCATAGAAGGCTGTCAATACGTTGTGCACCTGGCGACTCCGTATCTCCACGCGCCGAGCTCTAAGGTTGGGCGAGCTTTTCCCTAATCTCACCTCTTATTAACAGTTCGAGGAAGCTTAACCTTCTCTAATTTCCAAGAATCAAAATTGTCAGTACAAAGATACGACAGAAGCAGCAGTGGCTAGCGTAAGAATCATCGCCGATTCTTGCCTTAAGTCAAAGACAGTTCGACGCCTGGTCTACACTTCAACGATCATGGCAGTTTCTCCGTTGATTGAAAATGGCTACGGATATAAATCCCAGATGGACGAATCTTGTTATACTCCCTTCAATAACTCGTTCACTTACAGCGACGAATATACGCTGGTAATCAATCATTATAAATAATACTACGACGATATTCTTCAATATTTGCATAAACTGATCAAACTTCTCTTACATAACAAGGACTATGTGAAGTCGAAGACATCGTCCGACAAAGAGGTACTCAGCTACAACGATCATCATCATCAGCTCGAAGTAGTGAGCTTGGCTTGTGGGCTCGTCGGAGGAGAGACTATGATTTCGAACCCACCGGCGAGCTTAAAGGTTATACTTTCTCAGCTAACGAGCTTTGAATTCGGCGTGCGAGCGTTGAGGTTCATGCAAGAACTGTTGGGCTCGATCCCTTTGGTCCATATCGACGATGTCTGCGAAGCTCATGTCTTTTGCATCGAGAAGAAGGGTTCGTTGAAAGGTAGGTTCTTGTGTGCTGTTGAGAGCAGTTCAGTGGAGGAAATCGCAGAGTATTATGGGAGGATTTGCCCCGAGGCTCAGATACCTGAAGAGTTAAGATATATATGCTTTTCATCTAAGTCGATTTCTTGAGTTTATGAAAGAAGAGACTTGTAATAATTTTGGTTAAATAGGTACAAGATTGGACCAGATGGAAGGTGCAAGTGTGATCTGTCTAAGCTGAGAAAAGAGGGATTTGAATACAAGTATGGCGTCGGAGAAATACTCGAAGATGCATTCAAATGCGGAAAAAGATTGGGGCTTTTCGATCAAAGCAATGGGTTTTAATGGATATTACTTTTTCTTGATGTTGAAATTTTTTATCGGACTACCTCCTTGTGTTGTGTTCATTCACTCTCTTTGTTGCAAGGATTTTTCTTGAAAGGCTCTCAACACTTCATTTTCCCGAAATTGTTTAAGGTTGCGTTTGGATTGGTGTATTTGAATTGAAATCCGTGATTTGAAATTATGACTTCTGAAATCCAAATTTTAAATACAAATCCATCGTTTGGCAAACGTTAGGATTTCGGAAATCCGAATTTCAAAATGTGCTCGAGCTCTCGAGCGGGCTTGAGCCATCGGTCATCGAGCTCGAGCTGGCTCACCGAGTTCGCGAGCCGACTTGACTCATCGGTCGTCGAGTTCGCAAGCCGGCTCGACTCATCGGTCGTCGAGCTCGCGAGTTGACTTGACTCATGTCGTCGAGCTCGTCGGCTGACTCGACTCGTCGTTCGTCGAGCTCGCTGGTCGGCTCGACTCATCGTTTGTCAATAATAATATTATTATTATTATTATTATTATTTAAGAAAATAATCACGGCAAGATTTGGTATTTCGACAACGGACCGTTTTCCGATCGAATTTCAAATTCATCAAAAGACAAGCGCTCGGATTCTCCTCGGATTTGGATGAAATCGAAATCCAAATCCGAGCGGTTGCCAAACGGGTGATTTGAATGAAATTCGGATTTCAAATCGAAATCCCTCGATCCAAACGTAGCATATGAACTCAACTCATAACGGCGAAAAGAAGAAGATTAAAGTGGGCCGAACCGAAATCTTGAATCAAGTAGCTCGAAAGATACAACACAATAATTACTCCATTATCAGATTGTTTCAATTTTAAAAGTCATCTTTAAATTGCAACCTTATTCTCTCAACTCACTCGACACTTCCATGTGAGTTAAGCTTAACCAATGATATGTGTAAAAACAGTCATCTTAAGTGGGACCCAAGAAACTCCCGAGCCACAGCTTAGCCACGCATCCTCCTCCAAAGCCTTACGCTACAAATTGTCTTCATTCGTAAAACTAAGGACCCATCGTTTAAAAACACAGCCACAAAAACCACAGACAAAAAGACCAAACATTTCCACCTCACAACAGTACAAACCCAAAAAAATTTCCCACCAAAATCCCATAAAAAACAACGCAAGCACAAGTTGGTCATCAATCAAGAAAAACCTTATCTCCTTCCTATCTTTCTCCGTCCACTCTTACAATGGGCTGTGCTTCTTCTAAACGGATCGAAGCCACGGCGGTCCTCGACGTCTACAGACCAGCTCCGTCGAGCTTTGCCCTCTTCGATATCAACTCCGTCCAAGAACCATGGCTGAAGCAAGACGGGTCGGGTCAGGTCCAAGAAGAGGATAATACGGGTCGACCCAATAAGCTAATACTCGATAAGCTCAACTCCATAGACGAAGCTCCTCGAAGCTGGGACGAAGTCAGCAAAGAGTTGGAGGACTTGAAGCCTAAGCTAAGGGACGCCGTTTCGCTTCCCGCGCCGACTGATCAGAACCCTAAAAGAGATAGCCCAGATGGAGCCAATCAGAAGCTGCCACGTAAGAACGCCTCCTTCCACACTTTAGAGGAGCTCGAGTCTAAGGTATCCAGCCATAAGAAGAAGAACGAAGGCGGCGGCGGCGGCGGCAGAGCTCTTCCGCCGGCGCTCGCTGGTTCCAAGTCATTCGGCGGAGAATCGAAGGCTGGCTCAAATGTCTCGAAGCCAAACGTAAGATATGAAGAGGAAGTTATCTTATTATCGTGATATCAATCAATCTACAGTAAATTTTGACTGTATATATTTCTATTTGCAGGCGGGCGATGTTCCCAAGTCACTCAAGGATAACATCTTCATAATCAGAGACCGCGAAGAGAGGAACAAAGACGGGAAAACCCAAAGCCTAGTCCGATACAATCCCTTGAACGATTTCCCGGAGATATGCCCGCCGAACGGCTCCGACGCGGTGGTCCTCTACTCAACCTCCCTCGGCGGAGTCCGGCGAACCTACGACGACTGCAACAGAGTCAAGCAGCTCCTCGAGATCCACCAGGTGGTGTACGACGAGCGCGACGTGTCTTTAGACTCTGGGTTTCTGACCGAGCTGAGAGGCCTGCTGGCGGCGGCGGAGGTCGCCGAGAACGTCGCCGTCGTCCCTAGGGTTTTCGTCAAGGGACGGTACATAGGCGGCGTCGAAGAGATCGTAGGGCTGAATGAGAGGGGGGTTCTGAGCCGAATCTTGAACTGGGCTCGAGTGGAGAGAAGGGTAGGTCGGCTGGGGTGCGGCGGGTGCGGCGGCGCGAGGTTTGTACCGTGCCTGAAGTGCGGCGGGAGTTGTAAGGTGGTGGTCGGAGATAGTAAGGAGAGGTGCGGCGAGTGCAATGAGAATGGCTTGGTTCAGTGTCCTCTTTGTGCTTGAATCTTCCGTTATTATGATACATAAGTCATAGTGTTCGCTTTATATGGTTTTCTTGGTTGTGTTGGCTAAACTAAGGAACGTTGTGTGGTCGATGCTTTGTATTATATGGAAAGAGAACCTTTTCACATATTTTGCGTTTGGGCAAACTTTATATATAATATATGTAAGACTATTACAACAGAACAGAAACAGATAGATTGATTCGTGCAAAACTGCCAATTTGCCACATTGAGTTGGGCCATCAAATTTGCACTGGTAATTGGGCTTTTGATAGGCCCATATGAAGCCCAATACCTCCAATGTTCGTCCTCGCGAGCTTTCTTGCCGCAAAAGAGGGGACGAGTCTCGACAAAGCCTACCAACAAATTGTTTAACTTATTGAGATTGGAAAGGAAGGAAGGAGACAAGGAAATGGATCCGAAAATCACAGAAGTAGCTCAAGTGTTCGAGCGCTTCAAAGCTGCCTTTGTCCGTAAGGATTATGATGCCTGTACTCAGCTCCTATCGCAGCTCAAGGTACGATTTCTCTATATTTTTCACGTAGTTCCTTTTTCCCTTTCGTTTGTTACTTCACTAATTTCGATGTGTTGTTGGATTAGATCTGTTGTGATCTAATTGTATACGCGAGGCGTGATAATCGTGATAATTTTGGTGGTTTATGATTTCCATTGAGATGAGCGTTTACTTGGAACTATGAGCTGAATTTACTTCTTATCGTTGCCTTTCCTACTCTCTGTTACTCCTTAAATCAAAGTATATCATTCCATTCCAAATATTCTTTTTCGGGAATTCCGAATTCGTAGATCTTATAGTTGTTGAAGTATTGGGCACATCTGTATATCCTTCCTGCTACATGGATACAGTGACTTCTTACTTTCGCAAACGCTATATATTCATGCATCCAGGAAACGGTTTGACATTCTTTTCACTAATGCAGAGCTACTTTTTAATGTATCTGTGTGCCAGGTTTCACTAACGGGGTTCAAAAGTCTGCCTCCAATGTTTCAACAAACACCTAATGCAGCTCATGAATTGACTCTAGCAAGTAATTTGGGGTTCTCATTCACTGTTGTATCTTCTGGGATGTTTTCCTGTTTTCCTTTTTTCCCGAATATATTGTTTTTCCTGCTGAAATTCCTATTATTATCTACAATTTTCAGGGGACATATATGAGCATGCAGTTGTTTTGAGCGTTAAGGTTGAGGACCAGGATGCATTTGAGAGGGACTTCTTCCAATTGAAGCCGTACTATACAGATGCTCGGTAATTTGTTGCTTCGAAGATGTTGAGGTTTTGAAAAGTTTTAACTTTCGTGCTTCCTTTTCTTTTAGCAACAATGTTTATTCAATGTAGGCTCTTGTGCTGTTTGTGTGAGAGTTATCTTAATCTGCAACTTCGCATATAAGGAAACACTCCTGATTCTCTTCCATGTTATTTCTCCAGCGGGTTTATCCCACCGTCTCCCCAGGAGTATATCATTTTAGGTCTCAACCTTCTGAGACTCCTCGTTCAAAATAGAATCGCTGAGTTTCACACTGAGTTGGAGCTTCTTTCCCCTGATGCTCTAGAGAGTTCCTGCATCAAGCATGCTGTTGAACTCGAACAGTCTTTCATGGAAGGAGCTTATAATCGTGTTTTGAGTGCTAGGCAGACTGTTCCACATGACACATACGTCTACTTCATGGATTTGCTTGCCAAGACTGTGAGGTTGTGGTCTTCGTAGCTCGAGCTAACTTCGTGTCGCATGATCATAGTAAATTGCTAGTTAAACTGATTATATGTCATGTGGTAACTGATCAACCGTAGGAGATAGTTAAATTCTTACTGTTGACACTCGAATTGTTTGCAGGGATGAGATTGCAGGATGTAGCGAAAAGGCTTACGACTCCCTCACTCTGAAAGACGCACAGCAGATTCTGCTGTTTTCCTCCGAGAAGGACTTGATTAAGTACATCGAGGAGGTAAAAAACACTCACCTGCTTTGTTTGCTTTTCTTACGCTTCTCATTCTCCACCACAAAATCTAAAATCTGTAACTTTCGAAATCGAAACGCACATAACGATAATATTGGGATTCAGACAATTAAGAAACGTATCTTCATGGTAATAGTCGAAATTTGCAGGAACAACCCGAGTGGGAGATAAAAGAGGGATCGGTGTTCTTCCGAAGGGCCAATGAGTCGGCACCTTGCAAGGAGATTCCTTCTGTGCAGCTGATCAATCAGACGCTTAGCTACGCAAGGGAGTTGGAACGCATCGTTTGATCCACTTTCTTATGTTTCTGAGATATTGGTATCTCATTGTTTGTTCTATTGTGATTTTCTCGAGGATCTTGCTTTGCATTGGTGAACCAAAATTGTTTATTACTACTACGAGTGATTAGTGTGATTGTTAGTTTTCGTCGGTCGGCGCCTTTATCTTCGGGTTGAAAGCGCAAATAAAAATTTCAGCGGTAATGGTGTGAACAAATCACAAGTCGAGGCACGTGATACACGCTCTCTTGAAGACGAAATTACCCCGCTAATACCCACGGTTTACGGTAAACGCCTCCGAGATACAACGACTTACGTTTGGAATATAGCGGTATCTCAAATACGCCAAACTCCGACGAACAAATACTCTTGCTTTGGGACTAACAAGAACACAAGTGATATGTATGAAATGTAGAGAATTTTTAATGCTTTTGAATTATCTTCAATGATAACTCATGTGGGGTATTTATAGGTTTAGGTTTTCAATACCAAGAGAAGTATCCCTTTGCATGTGTCTATTCATGAAAAAATACATCTTTATATTAAAGAACCTTTTGCTTAATTAGTACACCCTTTCAAATATACCTCTTAATATTAATTTCATTCATACCTTTTCCTAACAATCCCCCACATGAATGAAATAAATGCATGTTTACAATTTTTGAAAGTCCCGATGAACTATCATTGCATCAAGAAAGATAGCTTGTGGCTTTGAATCTTCTCTAGTGAAATATTATCGGATACACTGTACGGTTAGTAGCGCGATGCTTTGAACTTACCGGCCATTTGTGTGCACCAAGACAACAATACTCACACAATGACAGTTCTAACAATTTCTTGTTCTCACGTTGTGTCCATTTCGGCCTTGGACCATATCTCGGTTTAGTAAGTGTTCGTTTATAAGCGGCCATTTTACTTATTCACTTACAAAGGTGATTCTCCTATAAAAAGTATCCTGCCTTACTTCACCCCTAGGTATAGGAATCATTAAAAGTCCTAGACTTAACCTCACCACTTAGGCAGATTTCACACTTGATGGTTCTTTGGAATGAGTGTAGTTTTCAAGTGTTTCACTGAACTATCAAAACTTAGTTTTCCCATTGAACCAAGGTTTCGGGATCTCCGATTCTCAAGGTTGGGTTACCGCTAAGACTGTTCTTATGTTGTGGATTTTAAACCCATTCCACTAACCAGTTTGTACATTTGATCTCGATTTATGCCTTTGGTAAGCGGATCCGCTAGGTTTTCCTTCGACTTTATATAGTCAACCGAAATAACCCCATTCGAGATTAATTGTCTTATTGTATTATGCCTCCGACGTATATGTCGAGACTTACCGTTGTACAAACTACTTTGTGCCCTTCCGATCGCCGATTGATTGTCACAATGTATCATTACGGCGGGCACCGGTTTATTCCAACACGGAATATCTTCTAAGAAATTTCTAAGACATTCAGCTTCTTCCCCGGCTTTATCTAGAGCTATAAACTCAGACTCCATCGTGGATCTAGCTATACACGTTTGCTTAGATGATTTTCAAGAAACGGCTCCTCCACCTATAGTGAACACGTAGCCACTAGTCGACTTTGAGTCGTTTGTATCTGATATCCAATTTGCATCGCAGTACCCCTCAAGCACTGCGGGATATCTTGTATACGTTATTCCCAAGCTCATAGTGTGCTTTAAGTATCATAGTACACGAATAAGAGCACTCCAATGATCGTTGCTGGGGTTGCTTGTGAACCTACTTAGTTTGCTCACTGAATAGGCTATATCGGGGCGCATACAGTTCATTAAGTACATCAAGCTCCCAATTATTCGAGAATATTCTAGCTGAGAAACTGGTTCACCTCTGTTCTTAGCCAAGTGTTGAGTTAAATCAACAGGCGTCTTAGCCGAAGGTCTGTCAAACGCATTGAACCTCTTCAACATACTTTCAACGTAATGGGATTGTGATAAAACAAGTCCTTTCGAGTTCCTAGCGATTTTAATTCCTAAGATAACATCGGCTTTTCCCATATCTTTTATGTCGAAATTCTTTTTCAACATCTTCTTGGTATTTGCAATTAAATCATTATTTTTCCCAAGGATCAACATGTCGTCTACGTACAGACACACGATTATAAATGAATCAGCGGTACCTTTAATGTAGACGCACTTATCACATTCATTGATTTTAAATCCATTTGATAACATTGTTTTGTCAAACTTCTCATGCCATTGTTTAGGTGCTTGTTTTAGTCCATAAAGAGACTTAACTAATCGACACACTTTGGCCTCTTTCCCGGGTGCAATGAACCCCTCGGGTTGTTCCATATAAATTTCTTCCTCGAGGTCTCCATTTAGAAAGGCCGTTTTCACGTCTATTTGATGAATTTCAAGGTCATGCAAGGATGCAATCGCAATTAATACACGTATAGACGTGATTCTAGTCACCGGAGAATACGTATCAAAGAAATCGTATCCTTCTGTTTGCTTAAATCCTTTTACAACCAATCGGGCTTTATATTTATCAATAGTTCCATCCGTCTTATATTTCCTTTTAAGGATCCACTTGCATCCTAAAGGTTTGCAACCCGGAGGGAGATCAACTAACTCCCATGTATTATTAAACATGATGGATTCTATTTCACTATTGATAGCTTCTTTCCAAAGAGGTGCTTCTGGACTTGCCAAAGCTTCACGAATAGTTCGTGGTTCATCCTCTGCCATATAAATTGTAAAATCAGGACCAAAGGATTTGGGCACCTTAGTCCTTTTACTTCGCCTAGGTTCTTCCTCACCTTTATGAGGTAGCTCGGCCTCGTCAGCTGTCCTTTTTCGTGAGATTCTTTCTTCCTTATTTTTAAGAGGAAATACGTTCTCAAAGAACACCGCATTCTAGACTCAATAGTCATTCCATTATGAAAATCTGAATTTTCAGATTTATACACAAAAAATCGATAAGCACTGCTATTATTAGCATAACCGATGAATATGCAATCAATAGTTTTAGGTCCTATCTTGACCTGTTTCGGCTTTGGTATTTCGACTTTTGCCAAACACCCCCACACTTTTAAATATTTATAGGTAGGCTTGTGTCCCTTCCATAGTTCATATGGCGTTTCGTCCCGACTTTTATGGGGTATTTTATTAAGTATATAATTTGCTGAAAGAATCGCTTCCCCCCACAAATTTTGGGGTAGACCCGAGCTTACTAAAAGCGCATTCATCATCTCCTTTAGAGTTCGATTCTTTCTTTCAGCTATTCCGTTATATTGAGGTGAGTACGGCGCCGTTTTTTGATGAATAATACCAGATTCTTTGCATATTTCGTCAAACGGGGCCACATACTCGCCTCCGCGATCGCTTCTAATCGCCTTAATTTTTCGAGTGAGTTGATTCTCGACCTCTGCTTTATACTTCTTAAAAGCATCTAAAGCTTCGTCTTTACTCTTTAGTAGGTAGACATAGCAATACCTTGTGCAATCATCAATAAATGTTATAAAGTATTTCATTCCACCTCGAGTTTGCACAAACTTTAAATCACAAATATCAGTGTGAATTAATTCGAGTGGATTCGTGCTTCTAGCCACTGGCTTAAACGGTGCTTTGACCATTTTTGCTTCAACACAAGTTTCGCACTTGTTATGAGAATCGATTTTAACTTTTGGTATCAAATCTAGATTCACCAATCTTTTAATTGTGTTAAAGTTTACGTGTCCAAGTCTATCATGCCACAGATTAGAACACTCCAACAAATAAGAAATACTTTCTTTATTCTTCGCCTCATGGCGGATTACATTCATCACATTCATCTTAAAAAGGCCCTCATTTAGGTACCCTTTAGCTAAGAAGATACCATTCTTAGTCAAAACAAACTTATCAGATTCAAAGACTAATCTAAAGCCGGCTTTGCTCAAAAGAGCGCCTGACACCAAATTCTTCCGGATGTCTGGGACATGCAGCACGTCCGTTAGCGTTAATTCTTTGCCCGATGTCATTTTTAGCACCACCTTGCCTGTCCCCACGACGTCAGATGTCGAAGAGTTTCCCATGAATAGCTTCCTTCCATCAGTCGGGGTGTAGGACGAAAACATATTTTTATCGGCGCAAATGTGCCGAGTTGCTCCCGTATCGATCCACCATTCTCGTGGATTATCAACCAAATTAACTTCTTGGATCACGGCGGTCAGGTCTTGTTCTGATAAATCATTGTGAATTGATTTGTTCTCGACCATATGAGCGCTTTCTCTAACTTTCTTTGGGAGACGGCAGTCTTTTGCAAGATGCCCAGATTTACCACAATTATAGCAGCTTCCTTTAAACTTCTTGAAGCTTGATTGGGGTGCTTACCACCCGTGGACTTTCCACCCGTGGGTTGCTTGCGCTTTTTGTTGAAGCTTGGCTCGGCCAAATTTGCCTTAGCCTCGAACTCGCTTCGCTTCGCCTTTGCTTCGGATTTTCGGTTGTCTTCCTCAATCCGGAGTCGAACTATCAAATCTTCGAGTCGCATTTCCTTGCGTTTATGCATAAGATAGTTCTTGAAGTCTTTCCACATAGGCGGCAACTTTTCAATTATTGCAGCCACTTGAAAAGCCTCATTCACGATTAATTTTTCTGCCGACAAGTCGTGAAGAATAATCTGAATTTCTTGCACTTGACTCACCACCGATTTGGTGTCGACCATTACATACTTCAGGAATTTGCCAACGAGAAATTTCTTAATCCCGGCATCTTCCGATTTGTACTTTATCTCCAAGGAATTCCATAATTCCTTTGCCGTTTCAATCGGACTATAGACATTGTAAAGGGAATCGTCTAGTCCGTTTAAAATGTAATTTCTACACAAGAAATCACTATGATGCCATGCATCCGAGGCCGCACGCTTTTGAGCGTCGGTCTCACCTTTCGGGGACGGTCATCGGGTCCTCCGAAAGAAATCGAGAAAGAGAGAGAGTCGTAAGATAGAACAACATTTTTTGTTGCCACCTTTTGAAGTCGGCGCCGCTAAATTTCGACGGCCGTTCGCCATGCATAGGAGCGGCTGTCACCATGGGAACGATGTGAGCGGTTGACGGCGTCGCATTCTGATTATCGTCGGTTGCCATCTTAATATACCTTCAAGTGTAGAAAATAGATTTGCGCTTTCGTTTTTGCTTGAAGTGAAGCAAACTCCTTGAGCAGCCTGCTTGACTCGACCAACGTATGACTTTGTATGAAAAAATGATTTCGTCTTCAACTTGTTAGTTTTCGTCGGTC
Source organism: Craterostigma plantagineum (assembly GCA_027422505.1). Classification (NCBI taxonomy): domain Eukaryota; kingdom Viridiplantae; phylum Streptophyta; class Magnoliopsida; order Lamiales; family Linderniaceae; genus Craterostigma; species Craterostigma plantagineum. The sequence continues at coordinate 329,930 of JAPQWV010000237.1, read as the reverse complement.
GGCGCCTTTATCTTCGGGTTGAAAGCGCAAATAAAAATTTCAGCGGTAATGGTGTGAACAAATCACAAGTCGAGGCACGTGATACACGCTCTCTTGAAGACGAAATTACCCCGCTAATACCCACGGTTACGGTAAACGCCTCCGAGATACAACGACTTACGTTTGGAATATAGCGGTATCTCAAATACGCCAAACTTCGACGAACAAATACTCTTGCTTTGGGACTAACAAGAACACAAGTGATATGTATGAAATGTAGAGAATTTTTAATGCTTTTGAATTATCTTCAATGATAACTCATGTGGAGTATTTATAGGTTTAGGTTTTCAATACCAAGAGAAGTATCCCTTTGCATGTGTCTATTCATGAAAAAATACATCTTTATATTAAAGAACCTTTTGCTTAATTAGTACACCCTTTCAAATATACCTCTTAATATTAATTTCATTCATACCTTTTCCTAACAGTGATTACCTTTGGGGCAAAGTCCTTATACATCTTGGACGTATGCCTTGCAAATGTCGCTACGAAGCTAACCGATCAAATTGCGCAGAGTTTGCTTATTACAAATATGGGGTAAATCTAGATAACTAGTAAGTACGAGGATCAAAATGCAAATTCTTGTTAATCTCGGTGAGTTGAGTGCTAGTGCTAACTGCTACGCTACACGCTAGGGTTGGGCATTTGGCGTCGGGTTTCGGGTACTCGAACCGACCCGATCGGATTTAACTCGGGTTCGATTGTCTAGAACGGTCGGGTTTGGGTAGCAATATGCTACCGAAAACCGATTGGTACCCGAGTTTTATTAAGAAAAAATAATTACATACACGTCACTTCATTTCACACTTAACACAGCCACGGGACGGAACTTTCACCTAAAATTAAAATTACATCAAAGCAAGCTCGGCACCTCCTCAGTCTTCACAGGCCAAAGCCCAGCCACCTCACTCTCTCAGGCCGTCGCACATCACGGCCGTGCCGCCGCAGCTCACCATAATCGCTACTCAAAGCCGCATCGGCTGCGCACCTCACAGTCCCAGCCTCTCGTCGGAACTGCGCACCTCAAAGCCGGCTCAGCCCACAGCCGCGCCGCGCCTCAGCCCAGCCACCTCCGGGATTGATTTAAACCTAAAAGTATGAATTGTTGAGAACCCTAATTTTCTTAATTTATGATTTCTTTCAATCTTTGTATTGATTTAGTAATTTTCTTAGTTTGGTAACGGAAACATAAAAAAATACCCGAACCCGAAAGTCGGGTACCCGACATTTAGTGTGTCGGGTCGGCCCGAAAAACCCGACCCGACCCACCCCTTGCGACACGCAATATATACTTTCTTACTAAATTAATATGGTGGCTTGTCGGGGACTTCACGCTCATTCAGCTCGAATCGTGGAACGAGATCGATCGCGGGTTAGCAAGGGCAATTTCGGTAACTTTCGCAAGATGCAGAATCAAATACCCGACGCTTGTGTTTGTCTCAAGATCTTACTCCGTATTTTGTTGTCGGGGGAAACTGATTTGAACCATTGGTGTTTGCATGCTTTAACAGCTGTGGATTTCGCGTTGAAGGATTAGAAGAGTAACTGTTGAAGAAATGGCAGTGTAATTCTTCTCCTGATTTTTATGAAAAAATGACGGGTTTTCTTATTTGATCACATAGTGCATGATTGTAGCTTCGTGATGATTTATACTTTCAGTGTTGCTTCTGCTCCCGGAAAAGTTTTGATGACTGGTGGATACCTTATTTTGGAGAGGCCTAATGCTGGGATTGTTCTGAGTACAAATGCGAGATTTTATGCTATCGTTAAACCTCTTTATGACGAGCTTAAATCAGATAGTTGGGCATGGGTATGTGTTGCTTCATTATGTGTGTTGATAATTCTCTCCACATTATTTTTCTTCTTTTTCTTTGCAATATAGATGGTGAATATCCGTTTTTTGTCTTGTGTGGCAGTGACAATATCCAAAGTTACTACATTTCCTAATTTTTATGGTATGTATTATGTCCTGAACCAATTTCTTCAATTGAATTTCAGGGATGGACAGACATAAAACTGACGTCTCCTCAGATGGGAAGAGAAACCATGTACAAATTGTCCATGAAGAACTTGCAGCCTCAGTGTGTATCTTCAAGGTAGTCTGTCGTACTGCAATTCCCATTAACATGAATGGTATAAACCTCAATATGAAGATTTGTCTATGAAGTCAAGAATACTGCTATTTGGTTTTGTATTGCTTACATTAACCATTCATTTATTTTGCTTGCTCGTTGGAAGCTACTTGGGCGTATTAGTTTTTGGCATTGAAATTTCTTCATCTTACAACCTTCAGTGACTTAAGGAACCCATTCGTAGAATATGCATTGCAATATTCCATTGCAGCAGCATATGCGACACTTTGTAAAAGCAAGGAGGAGTTACGGAAAATTCTGTTGCTTGGTAATGCCTGATTCAAGAACCGTCTTGTCCACCTCTCACACTTTAAATGTTTTGTGAAGATCTCATGTCTCCTCTGGACTAATATGCAGGTCTTGATATTACTATCTTAGGCTGCAATGAGTTCTATTCATATAGGAAGCAGGTAATGCATTTTGCAAATTGCTTTGCATATACACTGCACTGCAACAGGGAACTTGCATTCTCCAGAATATGTTTACGTACATGTTTAAATTATCAATAAAATGCTTTTGTTAAGAAAGTTGAAAGTTCTATGAGCTTCATCATCCTTATTGTATCCGGACAGCATTGATGGTGGGAAAAGAAGGCATATGCTTTTGATTAAAGTTAAAAGGTTCCGAAATTGTTTAAGTGGCTTTCTTTTGACCCGTTTGTTGCCCAAAAATCCTTCAGAACACCATACAACAACTTTCGAGTACTAATTCACTGCATTTTCCTAAGTCCAGCTGAATTATTGTTTGTGTAGATCGAAGCACGAGGCCTACAGTTGACTCCAGAATCTTTAGCTTCTCTCCCACCCTTCACTTCGATCACCCTTAACGCAGAAGAATCGGGCAATCAAAGCAGCAAACCCGAAGTTGCCAAAACTGGGTTAGGCTCTTCAGCGGCAATGACAACTGCAGTTGTTGCTGGTTTGCTTCATTACTTTGGAGTCGTCAATCTCCCACTAGATGATTCTAGCATTCATATGCCTGGGGATTACATATTTAAGGATCTTGATGTTGTTCACATTATCGCCCAAACCGCACATTGTATAGCACAGGGTAAGGTTGGTAGTGGCTTTGATGTGAGTTCCGCTGTTTATGGAAGTCATCGGTACGTCAGATTTTCACCAGAAGTACTATCTTCTGCTCAGGTATTATTCTGTCTACTTATATTCCAACTTAAAATTGTATTGGTTGTTGATTGAGTACTATGTATTATTAAACCTTGAAAATCAGGATACTGCTCATGGGATGTCAGTTGTGGAGGTGATAGGTGACATATTAAAAGCCAATTGGGATCACGAAAGGACGAAATTTTCATTGCCTCCAATGATGACATTGGTGAGTTACCGCAACTTTAATTATATATGAAGCCCTGTCTCGTGCACTTTCTACATTCTTAACACTTTATGTAATTGTGATTTTAAATTTTTTTTAATATCACATAAAGTTTAGTGCCTCTTTGTTAATCTTGATGGACCAATTACATTGTACTTGAAGTTACTTGGAGAACCTGGAGCTGGTGGATCATCGACACCGTCAATGGTTGGTGCAGTAAAAAAGTGGCAAAAGTCCGATCCTGAAAACTCTTCAAAGACATGGAAGAAACTGTCAGAAACAAATTCTGCTCTTGAAACGCACCTCAGCACCTTAAGCAAATTGGCAGAAATAAACTATGATGCTTATAAAAGTGTTATAGACCACTGCAGCAAGCTTACATCAGAAAAGGTAATTACTTCCGATGGGTGTCTTAAATTGATAATTGTCATGACATTCTTTGTTTACCATCGTTAAAGGCCTCCCTTGTGAATTGGTGTTTAAGGTGGATTAGTCTAAATCTTTTCTCCATCAGTGGACAGGAATTGGCGAACCCAACCAAATAGAGGCTGAGGTTGTCAAAGCATTATTAGGGGCTAGAGATGCAATGCTTGAGATAAGGTCGAACATGCGCAAGATGGGCCAAGCTGCTGGGATACCCGTAAGTTCTTATCTATTTTAACCATTTCCGTTTCTCTCCTCGGCTCATTCTACCATCTAAGAAAGACATATTCCATGCTCAAGTTCTCCTATGATCCAAATGCACTTCTATAATTCTTTCGCCAAAAAGGGTTGAACTTTGAAGATGTGTGTGTGCATATTCTAATGAGGTGAGGTCATAAACTGTGGATTGTTGACGTCTTAGGAATTAGAAGGTACCTCTTTGATTCTCTAAAAAGAGCGATCATCTGAAAGTGAGAGGGGAAGATTTCCGTGTCATATTCATGGCGAGAGAGGCTTAGTTTTCTCATATTAACTCATCTAATTCTTGAAGCAACCTCTGATAGTTTGAGTTCTTTTTGCAGATAGAGCCTGAATCACAAACACAGCTCGTAGACGCCACGATGAACACTGAAGGAGTTCTATTAGCTGGCGTCCCAGGCGCAGGTGGATTTGATGCTGTTTTTGCTGTTACGTTGGGAGAGTCGAGTGACAACGTCTCCAAGGTTTGGAGTTCGCTCAACGTCCTTGCATTGCTTGTAAGAGAGGATCCTCGTGGGGTCCGCTTAGAGAGGAACGACCCGCGAGAAGCAGTGAATATCACCGCAGGCGTTTCTTCAATCCATGTAACAGACTGAAAATCTGCTATTACTGAGTTTCCTTAAGATTATGGTGACAGGAAAGAATGAAATTGTTTGTTGTATAAGATAGTATAATAATCTCGTTTGAGGATCTTTACAGTGCATTAGTGTAATAAAGAGCATGCGCAGCTTAGATTTTCAGACCCAAAATAGGCTTTGGCAAGACTGGTTTCAAGTTGGAAAGAGGGAGGAAGAAGAAAAGAGAATTTGAGTTATCGATCATATTGGGATTAGTTTATAATTTGATACTGAATTTGGAATAACTTCTATTGTAAGGGGCCAAAATAAAAAGTTCACAAACCCAAACCACCAAACCTTAATATGCCTCTTAATTAATTCGAAGATTACGGTGGGGGAGTGAGAGCAGAGGTCGGCCATTTTTCATCAAGAACACCCATGATTTGTCGATCGTCGAACAATGGCAGAATCAAAGGCAAAAAAGGGATAGCGACGGTAAGCCCAGGGAGAGTTTCAAGTTATCTTTCGGAATCCAAAGGCGCTTCCACTGACCGTTACCGTCGCCGCAATTCCGCCCGTGACTGGGATCGGGATTTTGAACGTCTAAATTCCCGCGATTATGATAATCGTAATCGCGAGGACGATCACAAGTCTTGTGAAATTGCTCGTTTGGATAAATTAGCCGCGAGAAGTCGAGCTTGCCGCCATTAGGAAGCAGCATTTGGGGTCGAAGCAACTCAAAATAAGATTCATCAAGCCTGCCAAAAGCCTAGGGTTTCCTTCGGCTGGAAGGACACGGAGGAAGGTTGCTGATAACGCTGCTGATATCGAGGGTTCTAGCACGAAGAGGTACAATTGTTTGGTTGCGAACTGATGCAGTTGGGCGAGGGATTGACATACCTAACGTGGCCCACCTGATAAATTATGAGATGCCTTTGTCGAAGCTTACACTCATCGTATAGGTAGGGCGGGCCGGGCTGGGGGCTGGGAAGAGGGGAGTGGCTACAACTTTTTTGACTTTTGATGACACCAAAGTCTTCTATGACTTGAAGCAGATGGTGATTCAAAGCAACAGCGCTGTTCCCCATGAGCTGGCTAGGCACGAAGCTTCTAAGTTCAAGCCCAAGCTACCAAGGCGTAACGGTACTGTTTATGCTCATTGATCGATTTTTGACGTGGAGTGTGTTATTTGGTTCTGTTCTGATGGTATTGTTTTGGTATATGTCCTTTATCAGTATTGCTTCAAGTTTACTGCTATGATTGTGCTTGCTCACTGGCTAGCTAGCTATTGTTTGTGTTGGTGCATTGAACGCTTTATTCCTTATGTTTCTTATCTTGGCTATAAGCAATTTGGTGAACAGAAAACACAAATGAACTCACATTTGTGTTCTCTTCTTCTGTCTTTAAAAATCATGACAGTTAACCAATGGTAGATGTGTATAATGGGATGGAAGAAAATCACAAGAGATGCAATGCCTGAGATAAGGTCGAACATGGGTCAAGCTTTTGGAAGAACCGCAAGGTATCATTTTAATTTTACGTCGATAGAAAAATTGCAGTTCTTGGGTTACAATTGCGATATGCCCTACCTAATCTAATATCAATCATCTGAAAACTACAGCTTCGTTCATCAACACTGTGTGTGATATGGGCAGATCATCGAAAGACGGCGTCGGCAGATCATCTCAATTCCAGGATCGGTAGTCCGATCGTCGCAGTTGCTTACGCAAGGGTAGGGAGATTTTTAAGTTTTCTTTTGATTGGAGAAAACGGCGGCGTTTAACCATTCTGATGTCTGTGCTCGGCAGCTCCTATCGCTGCTCAAGGCACGTAAACGGCGGCGTCGAGACTCCGATCATTGCAAGCGCCGAGAGACTTTTAGGTTTTCTCTTGACTTGGAGAACGCGGCGGAGAGCACAGTCGCAGCCTCAGGCGGAGGGCGGCAGGGATGAATGAAAGGGGTGGGAAGGAAGACGGCGTAAGGGAAAGGGAAGTGTGCCTTAAAAATTAATAATTGGGCCACTGTGATTCATTCACTGAATGCTTAATTTTATTTTTATGTAATTGGGCTTCTTTTATAACTGGTTTGGCTTTATTTCGATTGGCGGAGAAATTCTTTGGTCTCGTTAATTTATATTGGGCCGAGACCTGAGGAGGGCTTCATATTGATTAGGTTAATTTGGGTTGGGCCGTGTATTGTTCTACGCATTATTCTGTTTGGCCCAACAATTCGTTAGGCTTTGTTTCAGTTGTATCGAGACCTAGTTTGGGCTTTGGGCCAACAGTTCACTTGGGCTTTATTGAGTTGTTGCGAAGCCTAGTCTGGGCTTATTTTTAATGGGTCGACAATTCGTTGGGGCTTAATGAGTTGGGCCTGGATCTAATTTGGGCTTTATTTCGGCTATGTCAAGACCTTATTTGGGCGTTCTGATTGGGTCTACTCTATGGGCTTATAATGATATGGGCCGACATCTTCGGTTTGGGCTTTAACATTATTGGGCGAACAGTTGGTTTGGCTTTTTATTTGGGTTGCTCCGAGACCCAGTCTTTATTTTGGTTGGGCACAGTTTGTTGGGCTTTATTTTGGTTGGGCCCGACCCTGGTCTTTATTTGGTTTGGGTCTATTCATAGTGTGGCTGTATTGGCGTTGGGCCTATAAATTTGTTTGGGCTTTTGCCAAATGGGCCACCTTTGTATGGGATTAATTTTATTGGGCCGTATGTTAGTGGGGCTTCTTGTAATGGGTTGGGCGGAGACCTGGTTTGGGCTTATTTGGTTGGGCATTTTTGAATGGGCTTCTTTTAGTTAGGCCGGGTTATTCATTTCGAAAGCCCGTCTACCAGGCAGTTCTGTTCGTGCAATATAACTTCCTGAACTTCTGAATCTGAGCGGTATAAAAACTAAACTTACAGGTATATATTTTTCTGTTCTCCACAAATGAACTCACAACACAACGCATTCTTTTTCCGTTGATTCGACAAAGGAAAAGGTTCAGAAGATTTACAAACTCGAAATCAATAGTATAACAAGCTACAAATATCACACACACTCACACACACAATTCGACAGCAAAATCAAGCTCTAGCCGCCGGATTACCATGGCGTTGGTTCTTGAAGTAGCTTAGCAGTTGCTGAGCCTAACAGAAAAAAAATAAAATTGACTTCATGAATCAGACTTTCTATCTACACAACCAAAGTGCTAGTTTCCTAAAATATCCCGCCCGTTTAGGGTTCTTTTTCAAAAACGAAGAATGATTTACAAAAAGCCATCTCATGTGCAAATAGTAAAGAAATGCTCACTCACCAGGTTAAACTTGAAGGTTTCGTATAAATATCATTAGTAATAGTAAAGAAGTAGGCTAGCCACTAAGTGAGCTGAGTTGAATTCTAGTTTTAGAGAGAGAGAGAGAGAGAGAGAGTCACCTTTTCTCGTGCTCTGGGCGTGCCCGACTGTGACAAAGCCACCAATGGCGGCACAGCACCTTCTTGGAGGACTATATTGCAAAACCGACTGCTGTTCGTACACAGCTGTAACAAAGCAGCGGCGGCGTTCTCCTTGCCTCTCCCCGAGCCGAGCTCAACTACTTCAACGAGGACAGGTATTCCATTCTCATGTCCAATAGCCGTTCTTCCCTCGGGAATAGTCGAGAGGTTCGACAAAACAGCCACGGCTTTGTCAACCATCCCAAAAGCGGGGTCCATAAGATCCACGAGGTGCTTCACAGCACCAGCTTGGATAATCCGAGCCTTGTTCTCATGATTGATCGAAAGGTTAAACAGAGCCGTGGCTGCATCTTTCTTACCTCGAGGGGTTCCATTTCCCAGCAAATCAACCAACGGCTTGATGGCCCCTGATCTCCCAATGCTCACCTTGTTTTCTTCGATAACCGAGAGACTAAACAGAGTCGCAGCTGAGTTCTCTTTAGCTTCGAAGCTGCCAGTCTCAAGGACGTGTATCAACGGTTCTATTGCTCCCGCATTAGCAATCGCAGTCTTGTTGTTGTCATTGATAGATAAGTTCAGAAGTGCAGTGACGGCGTTTTCTTGCACGGTGAGGTCGGGCGAACGGAGCAAATTGACCAGTAAACTGATCACCCCACAATTTGCAATGATGATGCGATTGTCCATGTTGTGCTTGGCCAGTAAACGGATATCACTTGTGGCACTTCTCTGCGCTTCGATTGATTCGCTCTTGAGGTCCTCGACCAGCTTTTTAACCTGTGCTTCAACTTCTAAGAGATCTGGCCTCATCTCCATAGCTGGAGAAGCGACTACTCTAGGGATGAGCCTATCAGATGGCCTTCGCCAGAATAATTGCCCTCGAGCCCGAGTTTCTAGTCTTGTTGGGAAGTCGTTTTCCCTTCGTGTAGAGGCCAAAGTGTTAGGAGCTTGTGACTCCATAGGGAGCTCCCCCGAAGCATCACTCCCATAAGTATCACCATTCTGCGTCGCTTCATTATCATCATTTCCTAGAGACGCGTTAGAATTAGATACGGTGCTTGACACTGAATTGGCACGATCGTGACCAGGTGATGACCGTTCATCAACTGCAGAAGTAGTACTGTTTCTAGATGGTGAGAAGAGGCTCTGACCGCCAGATATCAAATTTCTCTCCCCTGAATGATCTGATCTGGCTTCAGAATGCCTCGGGGATACCCTCTCAATGTCTGAAACGTTTCCATTGTAAGAACCATCTGGTAATGAATCTCGCGAAGGCAAACGAGGATGGGACGGGGATGTTCCTTGTCTACCTGCAGTTGAAGACCTCATCGGTGAACCAAAAGAGCGACCAGGCGTGCCTGAAATATCGAGCCTTCCCATACCAACAGAACCTGCGTTAGCAAGTAGCGAAGACGGCTCATTCCAGACGGGAGATTTAGTTGGGTCGGGTAGCTTAATGTTGTTCAATTCACACCAACTTGCGATTAATGCCTTGACAGTGTAGTTTGGTATGAGATTTGTGTGGGCTAAAGTCTGCCTCGTCTTTGGGCAGACATTCAGTCCGAGATCAATCCAGTCCCGTATAAAAGCTCGCTCGTAAGTTTGTCCAGATGCAACAATCACGGGATCGGTCATGAGCTCAAGCGAAAGCGGGCAGCAAAAGTCGGCAGGTATCTGGACAGGATTACAGGCTTGAGACTGTTTCATCAAAACAAGGAGTTCATGCATGTGTGTGACTAGGCTGATTATTTGATCAATGTACTCGACTTCACTGTTCTTTTCGGCTTGTTCGGCGTTTTCTTTCAGTTTCTCAAGAGCCACAGCCTCTATTAGGAGTTCCTGATTTGATTTCAAGCTCAACTTGACAGCAACTTCGGCCAAGCTCTCTGAGCTAGCTCCTGAGCCATCTACATGATTTTTAATAGCTTTTGAGATTATTGGAGATGTTTGCTCAAATTCGATGCTCTTCATCTTCTGTACGTAAAGCTGCAGAAAGTACAAAATATGTTGCAAAGTTCAAACATGCCAAATCTTCCAACCCTGGACGAGCCTAAGTGAGTTTCTAATACAGACGCATAAATGAGACAAGAATCAAACCTCAACTGCGGAAGCACTGAGTTCAGCAGGTGTCCTTCCATCCAAAGATTTAAGCTCCTCAAAGATTTCAAAACTATGGGCCAAAATCTTCTCAAAAAGTGATTCAACTTGTAAAACCTACACATACATAATAAAAAGAAGTAAGAGATAAAGCACATCATCTACCACAAGTCAAATTCTAGAGTGACATAAAAATATCATATAATATCTGAAGGAAAATTTGTTACCCTGCATTTATTTGTACAAAAGAAAGAAACAAGAATGACAGTTAAAGACTATATTACTTACAAAGTAAACTTTGCTCATCAGTGGTTGCCAATTTTCAAAAATCTCTATCAATTCATCAATAGATAGGCGAAGTCCAGCAAATGCTTTCTGAAGCATTTCATCTGAATCAATCTCAACATCCATGATGGCATCCAGAACTGGTTTTAGTAAATTCAGAATCTCCTCAATCTTCTGATAATATTTCTGTGTGAGTTCACACGTTATTTCTTCAGCAGATGACAACTGGAGAAGACTTGTGATGCTTTGGCAAAGAGATTTGAGCAATGATATCTCCATTAGGCTACATCAAAATAAAAAACCATCTTAAAGGTATATACGAGAATAATCGTTTATTTGTCATAGCGTGTCTCACAGTGTTTTATAATCACCATAACTAAAATAAAGCTGTTACCAAGTAACAGGAATCATCATTTTAATAAAGTAACTAAGCACCAGTTGCTTAGCTCGCATAGTTTCCAATAATGCAGATATGCATTCATCTCTTTAAAGAAAAAACCTGAATGGAATATTTTGAGGATGGTCAATAGTACTGAAAATAATCATAAGACAAGTAGATTCACTTTGGAACAACAAATCAACAAACAAACGTTTTCTTTGAAGTCGTTACAAAAGCAATGCAACGCTCAGCTATTTCCGAAGATTACATCCAGGTCCAGTCAACGGAAAATTAACAAAGTCATTTATCTATCAAAAGTAGCATAACTATTGCCAGTGAAGACAATGCATCTACAAATTATCGAAATCCTATAAATTCACAAAGATTTTCTTCCTTGATTGGAAAACGTGCCACATGTGGATAAGCAAACTATCCGACCAAATCAACAATCCATCTAGCATCCAGAATTATCTCAACTAAAAAGTACCCAAACCCAAATAATTCAATGGAGCTCAAGATCTGCGGTAACAAGGTGAACCAGTAACAACAGAATCAGGAACAATGGTTGAAAAAAGAAGTTATATATAGGAAGTGGCCAAAGAACTAATACGTCAAACCAAAAAAAGTAACAGAACTAAATGCAATTTTACCCAGTCGGTGGAATCAGCAGATTGATCAAGTAAATTTCCAAGTCTGCGCCTCCTGCAACAACTGATCACCAGATAAACAGACGACACTTATCCACTAAATTTGCCGAGCTTTCAAGTCTTCATATGAATCAAAATTTCGTATAATACGAACTGAAATGCGACAAATAATTCCCCAAAACAGTCGGCGGAGATGGCTTAAAGAGAACAATCTATCCTCTAAGGAGATCTTCAACGAGTACAAAAACAAATACGAAGAGAATTAGGGTTTCGCCGAGTAATTTTAGGCTGAAGACGACGACGACAACTTGGCTGGATGTGTCGTGGCTTTATAGACTTCGGTTTTGTTTTCTTCAAATACGTCCGGTTTTATATTACCTGCTACCGGACAAACCCGTCGTTTTTACCACTTCTTTGATTTCTAGCACTTCCTTTGGAATTGGTGACAAAAAGTTACCAAGAGACTAATTCAACAATTCTAGTGTAATAACAATGCATACATAGCATGTAAACTAACTCTACTGTCATGTCCAATTTTGACTTTGACATTTTCATTAACGTGGTTGTTGAAATGAAATGAAATAAAATGATTGTCAATCACTTGTTATTCAATTGACCATTTTGAAATGAAATGAAAACGCGTCGAATTATTTTGGGAAAACACAAATAGACCTCGTCAAAAGAAGGCAATGAATTGAAAATCTTGTGACCAGCATCTCACATAAACAATCACTACAATATCAAGAACCATCCATCCATTCATCATATGTTCGAGCGTAAAACCAAACAAAAATTGAATGTAGTGTTTCCCTTTATGAAATAAATATGAAGTCATGACCTAATATAATGAAAAAACCCTATACGAAAATAACCCTATATGCCAGATTACTACTCCCGGAAAAATATCGAATCAATCGGAGTCATCGAACGTTATCTTTGTGGCTTTAGGGGCATTGGCTTCGATTTCTCTAAAATGGGCACCGTATAACTTCGATTCCTGCACAGCCCCACAAGTAGCGTGAGCCAAACGAGGAACAACGTTACAATGTAACAACATCGACTTGCGCAATAAAAATTTCAAATCGCCTATGGACCGAATCTGAAGAGCGGTAGAATTGAAGACTGAAGATGTAATTCCCCACATTAGAAGCTGACAAACTTGTGTCTATCTATCATTATACCTTTTTCTTGACATGTGTCCCAAACTTGAGCAAGTCTTCGGGGACGACCTGCTTAGCTTCCCTGAGAACATTTATCAGCTCCCCAGAAAGTCCCTGCAAGTATTTTGAAATCTTACACTAAATGGGGCTCGAATTTGTACGAATCCATAGTTTCACAACACAGAAGAGAGACGAGCAACTTCACCTTATTTTCCTTTGTAAAGAAAGTGTGGGCCACGCCTTTCTTCCAGCTCTACCAGTACGCCCAATACGGTGCACGTAATCTTCGGTTGTGAGAGGAAAACTATAATTTATTACCACTTCGACGTCGGGAATGTCCAATCCTCGGGCAGCAACATCAGTTGCTATCTGTAAAATCAAAGGCAAACCTTACACATATTTTACGTATAAAGTTCCGAAATTTTTAGGGCGTGATTCGAAAGGATATTTAAAAGGAGATTTCACAACGTATACCAGTAACGGACAGGTTCCCTCCTTAAACAATGACAATGCCTGATTTCTTGCATTTTGTGCCTTGTCACCGCTGATAGAAACTGCTTTCCAGCCCCTGATATTATATAATACCAACAAAAGATGTATATGACTTAACTTCATATCTTTTGGATCTACTGACTAACCGTCTTCATTACAGGCAATAATTATAACGGTAACTCAAATTCCAGAATATTACCTTCTTTGGAGCATATTCTCCACTCTGGATGCTTCTTTCTTGTATAGGACAAAAACAAGTACTCTATTCCTGCCAAAAGTTATTATTCTAGTTAGAACAGGTTCAATATGATACAAACAAATGATAAAAACTTAAACACTAGAAGAAAGGTTTCTTCTTTTGTAGGCAAAGGTTTAATTTATTGTGGTAATGGCACATACTTTCTAGATTGGTGGTATTTTTCCAGCAACTTCTGAAGCCTGTCATCACGAGCGCGTTCGTCCAAAACCTAAAAATTTAAGCATTCAAAACATTATTGATACAAATGGAGACTCTTGGAGAAAAATCATCAAAAGCCCATCATACCTCCACGATTTGCATGACATCATGGTTGGCAGCTAAATCTTCTGATCCCACAACCACCTGAAACATACATACATAAGCTCCTTAATAATAACATCAACATTCTATATGGTTTCTTAAAGAAGACAGGTAAAAAAAAAGCAACTCTCGCATGTAAATATTTACCTTAACAGGGCATGGATCCATGAATTCTTGGGCTAACTGATGTACATCTGTAGGCCATGTTGCACTAAACATTACCATTTGTCGAACTGCACTGACACATGTTTATTAAATAAGAAATAATTATGTAGATGGAAATGTAATTAAATGAGCAGGAATCAAACCAAGTTTCTACCATTGCATGTTTGACTTAATATTGCCCGAACTTCAGGCTCAAATCCCATATCAAGCATTCGATCAGCTTCATCCAGAACCTACATGAACAGTTTGCATAGAGAAACATAGATGTAAGAAGGTGAAAAAGATAATGTTACCTAGGGTTTCAATCACCGCTCAGGCAGCAGTTACAAGAAAATAAAAGAAAAAGAAGGTATTGATATTGCGTTGAGAACGTCAACTTACCACAAAGGAAACCTCCTTTAGGTTCAACAACTCCATCTCAATCAAGTCCTTCAAGCGACCAGGGGTCCCAATAACGATGTCCTGCGTAAAAAAAATGGTACAGATTTTACAGTGGAATAACATTACATATTACATTATTAACAGAACTATACAGATTAAAGGTTTGTAACTCAAGCGTTTAGAAGGGAACATGAAAATTCTAATTACAACCTAACTCAAATTCATTTGATATCAGAAGCAAATTCATTACCACTCCAGATTTTATAGAAGATATCTGTGGCCCTTTAGAGGTTCCTCCATATATACAAACTGATCGCACCCCACAGGGTTTCCCAGCCTCACAGAGAACATCGGATATCTGATACAATCATGTATCATCGTCAGTTTCAATGCAAAATAGTTTCAAATTGCAAGAACATGCTATCGAAAGTATGGACTACAAAAATCTGCAAAGGAACAAAGAGATACATCAAGAAAGCCGTGGAATGAACAAAAAAACATACTTGTTGTGCCAGCTCCCTTGTAGGCGAAAGAACAAGGCAAAGTGGTTTCTTGTTTTTAACAACTCCCTCACTCTTTCGTTTGCCTAGTACATGCACAGTAGCAGGAATCCCAAGGCAAGTGTTTTACCTGATTAACCAAGCAATAAACTTCAATAATGAATAAGCACATTAGCAACCAAATTTCAACACATTAAGGACATACCAGACCCAGTTGCTGCGATTCCAATAAAATCACGGCCATCAAGCAGAAATGGCCACGAATGGGATTGGATAGGCGATGGTCTATCAAATGTTTTACAGCACTCCAAGACATTACTTGGGAGGTTCGACTCAGAAAAGGTACTCAAAGCTTTATATTTCGAGTCATTCACGTCTCTTCCAGACACAACCACCACTGTTTTCTCTAATCTGTTCAGCAACATTGGTTCCCTCTTCTTTGCCGTTTGTCTTATTTTGTCCTTCGACCCACCCATTACTCGTAACCTCGCATTTCTTCAGTCCCTTAGATTTTTTCTTCTCTTTTTCCGAATCGTGGACAGACCCGTTTCTTAAATTCTCGTCTCCATTCTCTCCATCGCCCTTTTTCTTCTTCTTCTTCTTCTGAGAAACTTCATCAACACCGTCGCTCGAGGTCTCACCTTTAGTCTCTGCCTTCCTATGTTTATTCTTCTTTTTTACGGAAATATCCGGCGAAGAATTCACAATCTCTTCCTTCCCGCATTCAGAAATCAACTCAGCATCAGCTGCAGCTTCCAGCTTTCTTTTTTGCTTGCTTTTGAGCTTCTTCTGAAGCATGCCATCGCCGTTTTCCATTCGTTTCTAGTGACTCTATGCCTATTTTAGTATCCTTCGTCTGCCCCGAACCAATTCGGCCAACGTCGGCGCGCCCCAAAAACCCTAATGTGAGAGTTTGAGGGTGTGGCGTCTGGCGGGTTTTCGAGGCAAATCGTAGAGCGAGGGTTTTTTGTTAGAAGCCAAATTACATCCAAGTCCTTACACTTTCCTTTTTTTATTTTTTTTTTTAACGAACCCAACGAGTTCAACTTCAAAAATCAAACCCATGACAGATTTATTTCTCGGAAAGAAAGACTTGCCTCGACACATGAAACAAAGAGCTCTGTTTTCTAGCGTCAGCTTTTCGCATCAGCTCGTTAGAAATCTCTCAACAACAAATCCCCACAAATGGAACTCACTTCCAAACCCCAAGCTCAGAATCACACACCCCACTCTTCTTCTCATGAGTGCTGCAATTCCATGTCCCACGCAAAGCAGATTCATGGCAACATGACACGGACTGGCCTATTCTTCAACCTATTCCCCGTCAGCAGACTCTTGTCTTTCATTGCCTTGGACAAAAATGGAGACTTCGGTTATGCAAAGACATTATTTGGTCAGATTCTCGAACCCAATGTGTATATTTGGAATGCTATGATCAGAGGTTGTGCTAAAAATTCATTTTTCGACATGGGTTTTGCTTACTTCGTTACAATGGTTAGAGAATGTGTGGAGATGGATAATAGAAGCTATGTTTTTGCGTTGAAGGCATGTGGGGGTTTGGAGGATTTCAGAGTGGGAGAATCTGTGTATTGTATGGCTTGGAAAGTCGGGTTTGACGAGGATGTGATCGTCAGGAACGGTTTGATTCATTTTTATTCTGAGGCGAAGAAGTTAGACTATGCGAGGAGAATTTACAACGAGACCGAGCGTAAAGATGTGGTTTCTTGGACTAGCATGATTGACGGGCTTGTGAGGAATGAGATGGTGGATGAAGGCTTAAAACTGTTCGATGAAATGTGTGAATGTGGTGTTGAGCTTAATGAGGTTACAATGGTCTCAGTTCTCTCTGCATGTGCACGGAAGGGCGATTTGAGCGTCGGGGGGAGAGATTTTCTATTTTGCAGAGACGAGCGGAATTGAGTTTACTCTGAATATGAAGAATGCAATGCTTGATATGTACATAAAGTGTGGAAGGTTAGACATAGCTAAACAGACTTTTGAGAATATGGAAGTAAAGGATGTCTTTACGTGGACTACTATGATAAATGGATTTTCCAAGAACGGAGAGGTCGAATTGGCTCGTAAGGTCTTCGACGAAATGCCTAGAAGGAACGTGGTTTCTTGGAACGCAATGATAGGAGGTTATGCACAGAATAACAAACCGAAAGAATCGTTGGAACTCTTTCATGTAATGGAGGGACAATGCTTGAAGCCTATGGAAAGCACTCTTGTCTCTGTTCTATCTGCTTGCGCTCAATCAGGTTATATGGAAATAGGGCAGCGTATCCTCGATTCCTACGTTAAGCAGCAAAAGATTCCTCTTACTACAATATTAGGCAATGCTTTCATCGACATGTTTGCCAAGTGTGGGAATATTCATGCAGCTAGAGAGATCTTTCACGCTATGAAAAGCAAAGATTTGGTCTCCTACAACTCAATGATAGTGGCTTGTGCATCACATGGCGAAGCAGATGAAGCCCTAAATCTCTTCAAAAAAATTGGAGAAGAGGGATTTAAGCCCGACGAAATCACATTCGTAGGCGTTCTCTCTGCTTGTGCACACGGCGGGTTAGTAAAGGAAGGCTGGGATTATTTCAAAAGAATTGAGCTATACGGTCTAAACCAGCCAAGGAACACTATTCTTGCATGGTTGACTTACTGAGCAGAGTCGGGCTATTGCGAAACGCTTACGAGTTGATCGAATCGATGCTCATGGAACCTGACGAAGCTATTTGGGGGGCTTTTCTTAACGGCTGTAAAATGCATGGCAATGTAGAGTTGGGCAAAATGGCTGCAGAAAAGATCATATCTTTGGACCCAAATGACAGTGGCACATACGTTCTGTTAGCTAACCTATGTGCAGATAAAGGAAATTGGCGGACGTTAGATTGGCCAGAAGTATGATGAGAGACAAGGGAGTTAAGAAGAATCCAGGCTCAAGCTCGATCGAAGTTGAGGGTTGTTTTCACGAATTTTTAGTGGGAGACGATCCCATATCGAGTCTCCAGCCATATACAAAGCGTTGGAGAAATTCTGTATCTTACAAAGTCGGGCGATTGCTCGATGGATTATTGCCAGTTCGACGCTGTCCTATGACATGGGAAACTTAAAGGGGTCAAATGTAAGAATTCTGAGATCAATGTAAGAAGATCACATACAATTTCGAACTATGTACAGTGACAAAAAGATGAAATCTCTGTTCGCCTTTCGGCTTATCTACTGAAGCCCCGATAGAATTCTGGCGAACACAATCTCCACGGGGATGCAAGCTTTCCCAGATTCAGCCTTTCCTCCGACGTAAAAATCTATAGCAACATTCTTGGGCATCATCGCAGCATTTTGCACGCGAGCATCTTCTTCATTGGCACTTCTCTTGGAATTTGGGCGAGAAACAGAGCTTCCCATGTAGCACACAGGCGTCCTTCTAGAAGTCTTCCATGAGAGCTGATGAAAGGTAGCTTTCTTTCCCATGTTAGCCAGGCTGCTCTTACTACAGGGAACTAGAGCTTCTGAGCTTAGTTCTGTGACTTGTATGGGATATCCTAATATGGCTTTGTCGTAGGATTCGCAGGTCAGGCATATGAAGGGAACATCATTCTCAGCCTGGGAATCAGCTGCTTTGATCGTCAGGTGAACGTCTACTAACGTATTAGCTTGTGATATATTGCCGTCCATCTCATATAGTCGTCTCTGCAACTGTGATAATGAAGCTCCCTTCGTCTCCTTCCATGGAATGGAAATATTTTGTGGGCTTTTCTCGTACATGAACAAATAGCTCATTACATCTACGATTGAGAACCTATTTGTAGAGAGAGATACGAGGGACGGAGAACCTTTTCCCTTTTGTCTTTTTCAAATTTTAACGGCTAAAGATTGAAGATAACAATGCAGTACAACGTTGTCCAACGGCGATTAGCTGCCTGTCTGCTTTTTCAGGGAAACGTGCATGTTATCGTACGATTTCCGTACAGCGAATTGCCTATTTTGTCTGCCTACATGAGCTAAGAAAGACAGTATACTGAAAAGTAAATTCTGATTTTTAATTAGCTGCATGCACAGAGAAGTTTGCACCAAAAGTAACCATCTGTCAACAAGAAAATTCAAAACTCCCAGCCACGGCCTAATCATTCTTCATGCAAAACATACTTCATCATTACATAGAGCATACTGCACTCTCTTACATGTATATGTGGATTGGCTTTTTGTATACTCAATAAGATAACTCTGTCACACCTTTACATGAAAATTTTAATTTTTTTCATCATCTTGAATTTTTCATGGAGGAATACCACAGTTTCTTCTGGCAGAATAGTATCTTCTCCTTCTTTGCAGTGTCGCCTTGGTCCGTGTTCTCTTTACGACATGTCCATCTCATCCCTTCGGCAAGCGTAGATATAGCTTCGACGAAGTAGTTGGATTCTCGGATGAGCGCGTAACCGTTTGGTCTTAGGATCCGATCCATTTCGAGCAAGACGTACTTCATGTCGCACCTGATCAATCGATCACCAGAAAAAGAAAAATTATTAGTTATCGTTCGTCAATCTAAAACGGTAAGGAAATGTTTCTAAGCTTTAAAAGATTTATAATCTTTTCATTTTTGGCAACCAAGGTCGGCAATAGTCTGCAAATAAAGCCAATCAGATTCCAAAACACAAATACAGGTCTATTTTGTTTGATAAACTCACTCAAGGAAAAACCTTTGATCTGACTTGTAACATTTTACTTCTCGCATTACCTGTGACTTTCGGCGGTGAAGAGCGAATCCACATGGAGCAGATCGTACGTCCGTGGATAAGTCGAGAATGCCTCACACCTGAAAAACGATTAAAAAAATCAATCAACATAATACAACCTAAAAAAAAAGTCAAACATACTAACCACCAAAACGCGAAAATTTACCAGTCGTGATAAGTCCTTATGAGCCCACGATCGTAAACAACCGCAACGTGTTCGGCGAATACGACGAAACGACGTTCATAACCCACAAAGGATCGTTGACCACGCCGAGGCCAAACCTCCATACACAGTATTCATATCCATCACGTTCCTTATCTCATCGCTTCCCAGGCCGGGCAACAACCTCTTGTAATAACTCACTCTCTTTTTCCACTTGCTATTATCGCTCTTGAACGCCCCTTCGCTTCCGCCGCGCACGTCGCGAATGCGCTCGGGCGCACTGTTTAGCCTCCCGGCCATTTAGGAAGCGTTTCGAGAGCTAACTTTTTGTGCCAACTGTCGGGAGAAACGACGCACGGGCGAATGGGAGTGTACCAAGCAGAGTCCGGCTCGGTCCCATCGTCGCACTTCGGAGGGTAATAGTCGGGAGCTTCGAGCTTTTTGTAGCATTCTACGTCGGACGACTTTTGCCACACGGCGATGTCGTCCTTCTTTGCGTACATTTTGAAGCACATTGAGGTGAGCAATTCTTGTAGCTTTTCGTAGTTCAACCTCTGTTCTTCGATGGTCGTGTTCCATCCCTTCCATCGACGCTCATAGTTCACGGGTGGGCCCGAAAGTACCCAGAAACCGCCGGGCCGGATAATGCGGTGTACTTCCAAGAGATAAACTCCTCCGCCTAAAAATAAGGTTGTTAAAGAGTAATGGTTAGCTGGCAAGAATGAGAAGCGATTCTAGGAAATGTTTTTTTTTTTAAATTGCTTACCGAACTCTGTCCATGGAATAAGGCACCTCGAACAATGGGCCATGTCGAATGAGTTCGAAGGGAAAGGAAGTCTTTGGTCGAGATTATCCCCAGAATCGCGGGAATTCCACGTTCGAGGGCGAACTGAACTTGAGCTTGATGATTGTCTCTTGGAGCCAAAGACATCGTTAGGATCCCACGATCAAGCAAGTCTCCTCCCCAACTAGCAACCTAAGTATAAGCAGAAAGAAAAATATAACACATCAAATTCTTATAGACATCATACGCAAAGCAGAACATGAACTGAGACTTACCCCGCAACCCGTATCAATGGCAGTTCTTACGGTCCCGTCCTTCATTGCTGGGATCAAATCTTGCATCAGATCGACGTATATGCCGACTCCATTAGGAAACATAGTGCCGCCGCCTGGGAATAAGAACTTCTCGCCTTCTTTCTTTAGCCAATGTTGATCCGATTTTTGCTTGTTTATCCAATCGTAAGGCACGTTTCTAAGCAGATAAACAGAGTCTTAAGATCTAAGATGCATGCAATTTTGCAAATTGATCACTAATCAGAAGATTTGAGCTTCTTTTGATCTATACCTATACCAACATTCATCTCTACTCTGTGGCCATCTAATAGGAGGCTTGTACCCATCGGGCGGAGGAACTAAGCATTCTTCCCTCTCGAAGGCTGCCGGGCAGTGTCGTTCAAGAAACGCTAGCCTGTGGCGGCTAAATTTCTTCCACCTCTGTAAATAAAACATCGCAAAAATTCAAATTTTTTGCACATTGTGAAAAAGAAAGCTTATAGACCCAAAAAAATCGGAAGTTCCAGGTAGCTTCTTTACCTTAGGATCAGTACAAGGGGTGTAGTCTTGAAGATTTGGGCTACATTCTTGAAAAGTAACAGCTTTAACTTGTGAATTCCCTGAAGACTTCTCCACCATCTTATTGATGTCTTGGGATGGAAATCTATCCCTCTCTGAGAAAATATCCCTCCGAGGTAGAAGGAGAGCCCACAAAGTGCGGCAACTGTTATAAGCAGAGGAACTGTCCGAGAAGTTCTCTCAGCTAAGATCCCTCCCTCCTTCTGTTTCATGATTTGGCTAAATTTTTTTTTGTCTACAATCTGCGAATGGAATAGCTTTGGAGTGTTATCATGGATTCATTGAAATTAACTGTTTCTTACGTGAAGTAGAGCAAATTAACTATGAAAACCAAGTTTTGCAGCAAAAGATAGTGGAGGAAAGGGAAAGGAAAAAAAAAAAAGGACAATGGGAAAAGTGAACTGATAAAGTAGATGCAACAAACACAGTGAGGAAAACATGATCACTGTACCAATCAAGCGGTCAAGATAAGCCATTATGAAGGACTTTAAGGCATGGGGAAAAAAGTCTGCAACACATGACAGCAACAAATACTTGTAATGATATTATCCTGGCTCTTCCTTTTTATAAATTCACATGAAATTGGACTCAATGCCATTCCTGGGTTTCACAGCCTGATAACGACTTTCACCAATCACCACTAGCACAGATTGAAGGAAAAAGAACATGTTTCACTTAACACTCTGACCATGCAAAAGAGATCAAAAATTGGTAATACGAGAAAAATAGACACAAAAGCTAAGGCATACATTAAAATATTCTGCCCACAGAAACTCAAAGAAAAAAGGAGAAACGGAAAAGGAAAAGCTAACCCCTTTTCAGATTCAATCCTCACTAGATGCTATGAGGCCCGGCGATAAACTTTTGCTTGAGAGCTACCTGAGATTTAAGGGGATTATCGTTTTGTGAATTAGCTCAACTTTCCAGAGCAATCAATTAACATACGAAATACGAAACAAAACAAAACAAAAGAAAAATCAACGACCCACAAATAAAGATAAAGAACTCGTGCGATCAAAGAATCAAAACAACAATGAATCATAGCTCGCCGAAGACGAAAGGTCACCCTTATCTGGTCATAACATCATAAGCATACACACGTGTCCGTAGTACATAATTCATCGAAACGGATGAAACTAAACCAAAATCAAGCTCATAGAACCAACCCCAGTTTCAGATTGCCGCTCTATATCATGCATATACACAGAGATATACACAAAGGCAATTCTCGCGATGAAATAATTGAAGGGATGAATGCTCAACCTCAACTCGTCACGCAGATTGCACAATCTCACATACACATAGAAGTACGTGCGTGTCCGTGTGGGTGTTTCTGAGATTGGAAAGAGTGGCACTGTCTTTTATCATGCCGTGTTCTTTGCTAGCTGTCTTTTATTCGCGGTTTATTTATTTGTTTATTTTCTTTTTCTAAGGTTCTTATCATGTGGGTTTCATGTTGATTGGTTTCTATATTTATATCTTTCTATACAGTGTTTTTGTGCCTCTTTGATTAATACAAGGCGCGTGCCTGTCACTCACTACTTGTGGACCCCCGTCGGCATAAATTCCACCCTAGTAAATGTTAATATTTGACGTGAAAGTTTTTGCATTTATAAAAAAAGTTTTAAAGATCCAATTTTGATAAAATCAGAGATATGGACCCAAAAGTACGCAACTGTTACGCAACGCATTCAACTGGTATCAATGACCGTTTACTGTTATTTCAGCATCATGAAGTGATACTGAAAAACAATGAAGTGGTACTCTAACAATGAAGTGTATTGCAGAACAATAAACTGTTTCTGCGCAAATCTGAGTCCTTAAAATATGGGCTGAGAGGTCCTAAAAGCTAATAAAGTGGAGGTTGAAACGAAAAATGACCTTATAGTTAAATTATACTCCATCTGTTCCAAATACATGTCGTTTAAGGATATTACACGCATATTAAGAAATAAAGTAAAATCTCAATTTTATCCTTAATTAATTATCTTATTATAATTTAATTTAACAATTTCTATTAAATCCATGTGTAAGATTATTTAATAAATTAAGGGTATATATACGTCGTCTGCGCAATGATCGTCTTTAAATACATAAATTGAAGGTGGGTTAGTTGAGAATGACGCCCTAAGCCCTAACTAACCTTTTGAATTAAAAAATATTGCCTATTATTGCTTGGTCAATGGTGGCTTTGATTTTATATGTTGTCTTTTGCATATTTATTTAAAATAAAACGTCTAGGAAGAAGTAGAGTTCGATTTTAGAACTTAATGAGACTTGGCAAATTGGTAAGTAAAATAATATCACTAAATCCGTGTATTGTCCCAAATTCAAAAAAACAAATGAGGTTCATATTTGATTCAGTGTGGTCCTGGATATTTTTTGTTGGAAGAAAAAAAATTATTTCGCATACCGTAGAACACCCACCCTACGTCTTTTAATTTCACAAAACCACACGTTGAATTACCAAGCAATGTAGACATTCTAGCATTAGGTAGGATTAACACTTGTTTATTAGTATCTTCCAACATAGAGACGACCAAAACGAGTAAAATTCAAGTCAAATTTTCAAGGCGTTACATTAATCAAAAAGCAAACCCTCGAAGTTGATATAAATATTGCTTGCGTTTGTCGTCTGTCAAACTCAAAATACGCTGTCCTCTTCATTCATAAGCAAAATCTCTCTCTCTCTCTCTCTCTCTCTCTCTCTCTGAAAAAGAAAGACCCTAACATAGAAAAGAAGTTGCTTCGTGCGTTTCATCAGCCTTGGAGTTGAAGTTAAAGGAGATATGACGACGAAGGGAATCATGGAAGTTACTGTATTGGATGCTAAGGGCCTCAAGAACGCAGATTTCTTCGGTAATAAAATCATTTGATTCTTCTTCGATGGAACTAAACTTGAAATATAATTACGAAAATTATATTACCATAAAGACCCCACTGAAGAACTTGCGGTATATACGCTTTCATGGTGTCAGGCAAAGCAGATCCGTACTTGGTAATTCAGTACGAAGCGAGGAGCAGAAAAGCAGCGTTTGTAAACGACGTCGTAAAGCTTCTAACAATTCTCGCATCTACTGCTGTATCTGCCTCGGAGTGTGTGATCAGGAGTTAATTTTATTTAATCCTATTATTTTCCTTTTTCATTTCTTTTTGAAAAATAATGGTCAAAAAAATAATTGCAGCGCAAACCATAAACGCTGAGTGGAACGAAAGTTCAAGTTCAAAGTGGAGTACATCAGAAGATGAGCAGAGAAAGCACAAGCTTTCAATCAAGGTTATGGACCAAGACACGTTCAGGCATTCTAAAGAAGACAACCTCGGACAAGCCACGTAAGCAAACAAAGCACTTTAAACGTATATTTTTCCATATATATAACAGTTCGGCCTCGCAAGATTTGACATGTTTGAATTCCGCCCCTTGAAATTTTGCAGGATCTACTTGAAGGACTTGTTCGAAGAAGGAACTGAGAAGGGCAATTCGGAGATTGGCACGCAGAAGTATAGAATTGTTTGGGGGGATAAGTCTTACCATGGTGAAATTAAAGTTGGAGTTACGTTTACTACAACAACCGTAAGTTACTATTAAAAGTAAAGTAATGAAACTAAATGCGTTGAAACTGAGTTTGTTTATTCGTTTCATTAACGGTGTTAATTTAACTGTTAATTGCAGAGCGTTGACCGCCATGTTTAAGAGTTAAGACCATTGGAAGTACCTTGGGTTTTTTTCTTATTTGATTTTTTCCTTTTTCCTTTTTCCTTTTTCCTATGTTGTCCGCATGTGTGTTTTGTATGATTACTTGCCTAACCTCGGCGGCTCGAATGAAAACATATCCGTGTGTAATATGTTAATTGAATAATTTAATTGTTCTTTTGTTTTTTAAATATTAAAATGACTAACAAGTTAAATAAAAAATTACCAAATTATGCAATGAAAGAAACGAGATCTTGAAGACAGAAGGATAATACAAGGAGAAAAGTAAATAAATGAATGAATGAATAAAGAAAATAAATAAATAAAAAACCAGACAAAAAAATGTTAAAGCAAAAGCACCCAAACACACTTTCTTCGACAAAGATTTTCCGAATATAAAACGCCGTCTGCACTAACCATCCCATCAGCTGCCATGAGCTCTGTATTTTCAAGAAATTCAGGTCGTTTTCTCAATAATCTCATCAAACGCTCAACGAATTCATCTGTTATTCTTCACCGAACCATTATCAATTCTCCGTCAAGAACCCTGCTTTCTCAGGGAGTAGCAATTTCGAAGGATTCTCGCGGAATCGTTGATTCAAGGAAGCCTTTTTTCTTGGGAAAATATTACTCGGTGGATGGCAAATCGAACCAGCCTCAATCAGTCCATGATTTCACCGTTAAGGTATTACACCTCCAAGTTCCAACCTTCCTGATTGTTTCTTCTTTCTTTTTTTTTTATCAGATAAGATGGTTTTTGAAATGAATAAGTGTCCGATGGTTTCTCTATGCGGTTGTCTGAGCGCAGGATGCAAGAGGCAATGATGTTGATCTGAGCTCTTACAATGGAAAAGTCCTTTTGATCGTCAACGTTGCATCAAAATGGTGGGTTGTGTTTGTGATTCAACAGCTGCTAATCGTCTGTTTCGCTGTGAATGATATTTGACTTAATTGATCTTGATTTCGTTGATGAAAGTTTTTGGTCATCGAGCTAATTTTTGCTGCTATTTACATTTTCCCTTAGTGTTGATTCTTGGCTTGAGAGATGAATCATATCACTATCCAAGTGTTTATTTGTTTGATCTCTTATACGATAATCTCTTGCTTCAGTGGCCTCTCGAACTCGAACTACCCCGACCTGACAAAGTTATACGAAAAATACAAGGATCAAGGTTCGATTTTTTTTCGATTTCCTTAACTTGTTCCCATGCCCTTTTTATTACCTAGATGATCATCATCCCCACCAAGCTTTATTTATTTTTATTTTTTGACGTTCGTAGGTTTGGAGATTTTGGCGTTTCCTTGCAACCAGTTCGGCTCACAAGAGCCTGGAACCAATGAAGAGATTCAAGAATTCGCCTGTACTCGCTTCAAGGCCGAGTTTCCCATATTCGACAAGGTATAAAAATTGGGGAAGAAAAAAAAAACTAAACTTTCTCCTTCATTCTTTAATGTTTTGGCTCCTAAGTCGAAGAAAATTTCTCTAACAGCTCGTTCCAATTTCTATTGCAGATCGAAGTGAATGGCGAGGACGCTGCTCCCTTATACAAGTACATGAAATCGGTCAAAGGCGGGATTCTCGGGGACGACATAAAGTGGAATTTTGCCAAGTTTCTCATCGACAAAGAGGGTCGAGTCGTTGACCGTTATGCTCCTACTACATCTCCGCTTAGCATAGAGGTACTTATGTATATATAAATCATCTCCAAAGAAAAAGAAAAAACACACAATAGGTTATGAATCTGTTTGGTGAATGGGCATGTTGAGAAACTAACTATACGCCGTCTTTTTCAATGCAGAAGGATATTAAGAAGCTGTTGGGGTCAGCAGCATAAAATGCAGCATTGGTTTATTACCATGCTTAATATTACAATACTGAGAATAATACTCTGTTACTTTTGAATAAACAGTCTACGCTATATCTCAGTTCTTTATTTCGTGAGAGATATTTATATTTTATGTAGCTTTGGGATTAGTGCGTAATAATTTGATTAGCAGGTGCCAGGTGGTTTAGTCTCGTAATAAAAGAGAGTTATATCAAGAAACAAATGGAACGCTCATACGTAACGTAACAGTGTCTATCACCAGAAGTAGTATCTAACAATGTCCTTTGATACGATGAATCTGCATAAATGTCGTCGTACAACCTTAAAAAAGAAAAGTAACATGATTGCAACACCTGAGAAAAAAGCTCACTTGCCTCCCCTCAAACCATTAATTTATAGAAATATTACTATATTATATTACTATCTTTGTTGATATTTAGACTCATGTCGATATGACTTGTTGTGAAGACGTACATCAAGGTCAAACTACCAAAAATATAAGTTTAGAAGCAATAGAATTAACAAACAAAAAGGAAAAAATTGGAACTACTTGGAAACTAAGCTGTAAACATTACACTTCCTTCAAGGATGTCTATATCCTCTCTGCCAAATTGTGTGCCAAATCGGGCCTAAAAAATATATTTTCGACCAATTATTCCGATCTTCTGAAAATGGCTGTTTCATGGTTCAGTTTTCATATAACTTGGACCTTTGTTTAAATATATAATACCTTTAGCAGGTGCTGGTAGATCAAATAAATAACTTTTTTCTATATTTTTAAAAACGACGTCAAGAGAGTCCCATCGTTTCCACTATATACAATGGTTTGCTATTGAACTAAAGTTAGGTGGTGAGGAGTACTCCATTGAACTCCCAATAGTATAATAGTCGTATTCCAATGGATTTCTTATGACCAGACATCAACAGCCTATGCATGTTTTGCACGTTAAAAACACAAACATGTATATATACATAGAGCAAGCTCTATAGGAAACTCATATTTTAGTTTAAAAAAAAAAATAGCAGTGTAATAATAATATCATCATGGTAACGGTAATGGATTCCAAGAGTTTATTAAATCGATTGAAACCTTACCTAATGGTCATGTTCGTGCCTCTCGCCTCTGCGGGCCTCGCCATGATCACGAAATCTGCGCTGAACGAAGGAATGAGCCATTTCACGTTCTCGGCCTATCGAAGCATTATCGGCGCTTCAGTAGTTGCGCCTTTCGCCTTTTTCTTAGAAAGGTACCTCTTTCGCTAATATATTCTCTCTTAATTACAGTCTCTCACGCGACAGTTCTGTATGTTAAAAACGAAAAAGAAACTCATGCCTGAAGCTAACGAATGATCCAACTTCGTTGCGTTTTTTTTTTTGCTTGCAGGAAAACGAGGCCGAGTATGACATTCTCGGTTATGTGGAAGGTCATTTTGCTTGGATTACTAGAGTAAGTAATTTCTAAATGTATCGTAAAGATTCGGACTTTTTTCGCGCGAGGCACTCTACAAGCTCCAACTGGGCTCTGATCACACGTAAATTCTGCGAGAAAAAAGACAAATAGGGTTTTTTTTAATGACATGATCGTCGGCTTATTATTACATGTATTTAATACGACAGGCCCGTTATCGATCAGAACTTGTACTACGGCGCGATGGGGTACACCTCAGCTACCTTTACGACGGCAATGTGCAACGTTCTCCCCGCCATAACATTCTTACTAGCTTGGATATTGAGGTAATAATAATCGAACAATAACCCTCAACTCTTATGACTTTAGAAATCGATGAAAACGCCGAGTATCTAAGGCAGTTTACTATTTATTATTTGCCAGGCTTGAGAAAGTGGATATCAGAAAAGTACACAGCCAAGCTAAGGTTTTGGGAACGCTGGTCACATTTTGCGGAGCTATGATCATGACCCTCGTACACGGGCCCACGATCGCACTGCCTTGGACCAAAGATAGTAATACGTATAATAATAACAAAGCGTACGACGACGACGATGCATACGACGAAGATCAAATCAAGGGAGCACTCATGATCGCCGGCGGCTGTTTTTCTTGGTCGGCCTTTTACATTCTCCAGGTATATAATATATATCGAATAACAATTTATTCGACGACGCATATGATCGTGGGCTATGCATAAAAAACAAAAAAATATATTCGCTCGTATTTTGCAGGCGATCACATTGAAGTCTTACCCAGCGGTGCTTTCGCTGATGGCGCTCGTTTGCATTGCTGGGGCTGCGCAAGGGACGTTGCTGACCCTCGTTGTCAAGTGGGGGAACTTCTCTATTTGGGCTATTGAGTGGGATCGAAGGCTCTTATCTTACGTATACGGAGTACGTAAAAAGGCTATGTTTTTCTTTTACACGTATGTATTTCGGTAGAAGGGCTAAGGCGTAGTAAACTTTATGTTTTTTTTTTTTTCTTTCGTGGTGTTTGTAGGGAGTGATATGCTCGGGCATTTCTTACTGCTTTTCTGGGGCGGTGATGAAGGAGAAGGGACCTGTTATCGTCACGTCTTTCAGTCCCCTCAATATGGTCACCGTTGCGGTGATTAGCTCCTTCGTTTTATCAGAGCAACTACCCGTCGGAAAGTGAGCTATTTTTTTATTTTGTTTTCTATAAATCTAGTAATTTTATACATTGATATCAGAAAGAAGAAGAGGGAATTTTTCACAGGGTGATAGGAGCTCTAGTGATTGTTGTTGGGTTGTATTTGGTCATATGGGGCAAGTCAAAGGATCATACGATAGGGCAGCAGCAACAGACTAAGCAAGAGGAATCAATTTCGACTGCTGTTTAAGGATTAGAGAAGAACGGTGTATGGTGATAATGGTCTTAACTTTCTTTTTACGTCACTCAACTGTTTATATTTAACCCCAACCAAATAGGAATAATAAAACTGTGGTTATATCTTACATCAGTATGTAATACTAGTCTATACGAGGAATCAAAGCAAGGTTACTCACCCTTACTTATGCTGTATATCTATACGTATATGCATATGGCCTATTCCCAAAAGAGGCTATCCCACACCAACTATCCAAAGCTATGTATTACCATATGCAACGAAAGTACTAAATTAAAAGGTGTCTTGCCTTAACAATGTCGGCCAATAAGTGTGAAGAGGCGTCTTTCCTTCGAACTGCAGCGTAATCCACAGACAACGTACGCCTCACGTCGGCGAGTCATCGTTTCGAAGCCGAGCTGTTAGCTAACTAAGATCGGTTACCAAGTTCAATCTCTCCCCGCGGCGATTTTTTCGTTCGCCCACCAATCAGACGATCCATTTCTTGGCTCATCAGCTACCACTCCATCTACGTTGTCAAAGATGAACTCTTTGGCCGATCCAAGAGTAAATGTTCGGCCCCTTTGGTGCTTCCTTTCGGTCTCCGTTGTGTCGCTGGAAGTTTCTCCTTCAAAAAAGATTGGCTTTTCTTCCTTCACTGGTCCATTAGCCTCGGGCTTGGGCGAAGAGGACGAAGTGGTCTCCTTCTCCGCACACCTTATGACCTCATCGGTCATATCAAATGAAACTCTGCGTTCGCAAGCCGCCTCATCATCTACTAAACCACTGGAATCTCTACCGGGAATGGGACCCACGTCCGAATCCTGACGATCCAGGGGACGACCCGGGGTAACCGACCCGGAATCCCGACCCGACCGCCAAACTCACGGCGGACGATCCTATCGAGGTCCAAAAACAGCTTAGGAGCATCGCCCGTTCTGAACTGTAGGAAGAAGGGGTGGACCCCAGCGGCCAAGTCACGGTCAAGAAAGGGAGACGAAGTGCCCGAGCCAGAGATGCCCGAGCTCGGGGAAATCAGGTGGCTCACCGGGCTGCCCGGCTGGAACTGATAGGACTGAAACTCGTTCTGAGACATTTGGCATAGGTTGGGCATGGGCTCGAGGAGGCGGGCAAAGGGCACCTCGGGGGAGGAAGGCGTGGCGGTCAAGTGGGCAGACTCGGGCGGGGGAGTGTAAGGAGCCGTCGAGGGCTCGGTGGTGAAGGAAGAGAAGACGGGCGGGGAGACTAGCTGAGTCTCGTGGGCGTATGGGCCAGTGGCGAAGATGGAGTTTGGCCCGCCGGGGGAATACATGTTTGCGTGGACTGATAGGGATAGTATGTTGGTCGGCGATTGGGTGGCTGAGGGTGGTTCTGATGGTAGGAAGGAGGCTGGGGAAGAAGGAGGGGCGACGAAGGGGACGTCCGTGGAAGGTGATTGGAGAGGAAGCTGAGCTTCGTTTGTTTCGGTGGTTGAAGATTCGATGGCGTGGCCTATTCGTTTCGTCTTGTATGTTCCAAAGCACCAGTAATCTCCCCAGCAGCTTCCCCACCTTCGTTTCTGCAGAGAAAGAAATCACAGCTAGGAATTACAAGCCAATAGAGTGCAATAAATTATAGGCTACCAAAATTGCAGCTACAGAGCAGTTGTCATTGAGCTTGAAGCTATGGATATTGACCACAGAAACACCTACTCAATCATCGGATCTCCGAATATAGAAACTTTGTCCACACAACAGAACGGAAACGAACAAGATGTAACAGATAGGCAGGCATGAAGCACTCCAAAAACTCGAACAAATCACCCGATACTAACGAAGATTAAGCTCCGAAAAGGAAGGAAAAAGTCGAGAAAAACAATCACCGAAGCTTGAGGAGCGCGATTCTCAGTAGAAGCGATCAGGGTAGCCGCGGCGTTGATCGTCTCCAACGCGTCCGTACCTCTTCTCATCTTCTTCTCTTTTTGTTGACGAAAACGATTGGAGAAGTGAAATACCGATGAGCTCAGCTCAATCACATAGTACGTTCTAAGCTCTACGCAGCAGAGGAATCGAGATTCGGGAGGAAGAGAAGGAGAAAAAGGATTTCGTCTGTGTTGCGCGTACAGATCAAACAGTTGAATCGTGTGCTTGTGTGTGTGTCGTGGAGGTCAAACACGGCAAAGATTAAATGGCGAAGAAGTGTGATGATTAGTTGATTATATACAGAGAAAGAAAGAGTCAGCTTTGAAATTTATTATTATCGCGTTATTTTAGTTTATCGTCTTGCTAATTAATTACTACTAATCAATAAAACATGATGCATTGGAAATCGAATGAGAAAAGGCCTTTGGTGGAAATCGATGAATGTGCGCACGTGTGGTCATCCACTTACGTCGTGTAAAAGCCTACCGCGTGGGGCCCACGTCGAAAAGTCTCCTTTATATTTAATTATTTTGTCACTAGAAATTTTATCGTGCACCCATCCAAGACTATTGTACCACGCAACAATGGATTAAGTATAAATTTTCCTAAAACATTCTTTACATCATAATAAGTCAAATCTAATTCATAATTTAAAGAATCGAAGTCATAGTTAAATTAAAATTAAGCAACTTGCAGGGGCGCGTACGACCAAAAAGTCTTTATAGTTTATCTTTTAGAACGAACATTTTTCCTTGTAACTAGTACAGTTGTAGTAATGCTTTTTGTTCCAATAGCTTTTATTCGGAAAGGGTCGAGAAAGATACTACTTTTCAACTAAGTTGGGCTACTTGAGATTTTCCACCGAGAGATACTTGTTGCCTTATCAATTTTCTTATAGGTGTAGGTACGTGTGGCCCCAAAAAAAGATATTTTAAAATAAGTTACATGTCACAAAAGCTATTTATTGTGTGTGTCAATGACCCAATTATTATAAAATTTAGAAATAAGTACATAGATTTACAAAGGTGTATAGAACTGATATCAGATTATCGTTTTGTGTTATTTCAGAACAATAAATTGATGCCGCATAACAATGAAGTGATACTGAGAAAACAATGAAATGATACGATACTGATGAACAATGAAGTGATACTGTTGAACAATTAAGTAGTACAGAAGAACAATAAAGTGGTACTGCAGAAAAATGAAGTGTAGTGTAGAAATCAGGTCCTTAAAACACTAAATTTTCTGAGAAGGACCCGAAACCTAAGTTTAAACTACGAAGGGGCTGAATTGAATTGAAAGCCCCTTTCTTGCGTATCTTAGATAAAGTGATGATAATTGATAAACTATTCAATAAGCTGCAGATCATAAGCAACACCAAGAATGAAGAAGACCCAGCCCCATATTGAACATTCATACAGTATGTTTAAAAACCATAAACTATTTCTATAAATTCTTCAAAATCCTTGCAATAACAAACCAATCGCAGACAAGACCGACTTCAAAAGGAAGAACAATCAATAAGAGGAGATGAGTTTTATTTTTTTGTTTTCAATTGCTGAGTAGGGACTCAACTGCTTCGAAGAAGAGTGGAGCCATTTCTGGGCTCGGAGTTTTCAAAGCGCACTTGAGGCCCGGGACGCCTACGGTCGCCGTAAACTCTATCAAGAAAGGTATGCCTCGAGGAACCTTAGCAGAGAGGTAAAGCACATCTTGATTTGCATGCTTGCGCTTGGCTATGAAGAACATGTTATGCCCATTCAGTTTGTCCAAGGTTGCTTCGATGCTGTTAATTACTATGGCTGGGAAGTCCCTCGAAACTTCATTCGAGTCGGGCAAAGATCTCCATGTCTGTACGATCAACAGTATAGATGCGATGATATTTAACAATCTTGATTAGTTTATTGAAAAATAATTCGAACGGCACATATACCTCGAGAAAGGCGTTTCGCTCCATTCTTCCATCCTCGGTGAATAATACGTTCATCGGGATTTTGTCGTTGAAATACCAAACGGGCTGCTGATTGTTCTTCACGGCCACCTGCAGAAGCGAACTGGGCGGGCCGGGAGAAACGTTTTGGAATAAAACCATTGGTAGGAGAGTGCTTGCTGATGTCCCAGGTTGAAGTATGGGAACCTAAAGTAAACTTAAAATTTTGAGCGCAAAGCATAAATGGAATATTCTTCGCACGTAATAAAAAGAACTGATAATTTTCACCTGGAGTGCTCCGCTAGCTGCAAGGCCAAACGTATTCTTATTGAACTGAATCATAAACCCGTCTAAGGGAACCTGAGTGTTGTTCTCGAACAACATGCCGTAGAATACTTGGCCGTCTCTTCTCAGTAACTGTGCGCTTATCTGTAAGCCTTGGCCAGTCGAGGCTGGTAACAGAACCGGCAATGGAGGTCTGCAATTATTGACTTCACATTTAGTTCCTTCATAGTCACTTACATGTAAAAGATGAACAAAAGGCAAATAAGAGATCTAACATATCTGCAAGTCAGCGAGGGCTGTTTAGTAGTTAATGAATAGTAGTGAAAAGTAAGGAAAATTACCCAGCGGGCGTTGGAGGCTGATCAGTGAGGGCTAGGGCACTGTTAGTATTGTCCAGGCCGAGGTCGAGCAGGTCAGGGACTGGTGGTGGAGCAGCGGGCTGAAGGTTAGTCGTGGTGGGCGGTGGTGGTGATGCGCCTGACTCAGCTATACGAGCTGATGACTCAGAGTTCCCACCTTCAGTACCATCCGGATAATCCTCTTCCTCTGTTTTCTGAACAGTCTTCACACGAGTGACGAAAGTTTCGGGAGGTTTGTGGTAGACGGAGGACAACGTGGCGATGTTGGCGAGCAGTTCATCGAGAAGAGAAGGCTCGAGTTGGTTTGAGTCGTCGCTAATGACAGGCTTTTCGGCCAGTACAACATCCTTTGCAGCCTGAAGGATTAGGATAAATTAGTTGATTTTTTGCGGATAGAATTTGTAGTATGGTTCGAAGCAAAAAATTACTGCGTACCTCGGGATCAGTTGAAAGAAGGCGCCAATATATGTATGCACGGTCTCTGAGATCGGGGTTGTCGGTCTCCACAGTTGCGTTATTGAGGACAACCTAAAATTTTAAATTTCACATATTAAAATGAATATATTGATTTCCAAGAACATCTCTAAGGACTGAACATGAAGAAAAGATAGAGCTCAAAATACCAAAAACTTCAAGGCTATCCACAAATCAGGGGACACAAGATTCTGTGTAAGCATACCTGAATCATCTGTTGTGGACCTTCAGTTGGCTTCTTAAGAAAAAGTTTAACAGTAGCCGTCAACAATTGCAATTGAACTTGTGGAGGTTCCTCAGAAAAAGTCTCCAGAAAGCTCTCCAGCAGCTCATCAGCATTATCAATTCTTTCAGCATACTCACCAATGATCCAGATCATGGAAGCCTGTCAAAAAATCAAGATTTCCCGTGAAAACACCAAGAAACAGATGAGCTAAAGCAAGTAAAAAAGGATCATGCCCTTCAAATTACCTTGGCCTCAGGTTCATCCAATGTGTCCAAGCTCTCACACAGAGTTGCGATTATGGATTCATATCTAAAGTGTATGAAATATGTAAGTCGACAAGAACAATAAATAAATGATCTCGTAGTTTCATCATAAGCGACAAGGGGAAAAACAAAAGCACTTACGTGTTTGGATATCTTCTGAATATATCCTTGATCACAATGATAGCTTCTTGGACAACGTAATTGACTTTAATCTTAATCAACTCAAGTAAGACACTGATACACCGTTCAGCAGCCCTCTCTAACTTAATGGCACATCGTCCAATAGCACGGACAGCTTTCCTGACAAAATCCACATCAACTTCTGTAGCATACTCTTTGAACTCCAACAAAACCTGAGATAGCAGAAGAGGAAGATTAATGAAATTGACCAAAATGATAATGGTCCAATCTACTACAATTAACAATATGCCAACCTGGTCAATGTTCCTATCAGAAGCAAGTTTTATCATGATTTCTAGCTTTTCCATCTTCACATAAATTGGATCGTTATATTTGCAGAAGAACACCTAGAGAAAATCAGCACAAACATGTGAATAATTTGATTTCCTCTAAGTTACCAATTCCAAAAAGAAAATGTATTAGCTACCTTAATTTCATGAGCAAGAACAGTGGGACGCTTTTGCACGATGAGGTTTATATTTCGTAAAGCAACATACTGAATCTCTGGTTCTGCAGAAAGCAATGTCACGAGTGGAGGAGCCAATTTCTTGCAAAGGTTCCTGACTACATCCGTGCTGGTAATCAGTTCCATTTGCAAGAGAATCATCTGGATTTAACTCCAACAAGAATGGTTTTACAAGAAAAGAAAAAAGTTAGTTTCCAATATTGGTAAGTTAGCCCTAGAGACTTCTAACAGAAAAGGAATCAAGAGGAACACAAAAAGACAACCAATTTTGAAAAGTTATCATATGATAAAGACGCCAAAAGATGAAAATTTTCTCTAAGTGAACCTTGACAGCTGAAAGAACAACAGCACAATTTGCATGCTGTAACCGAGGCGTAACACGTTCAACTATGTTTTCTGCCTCGCGAGCATCAGCTGTTTTGTATCTTGAAAGAGCATCCAAAATGAAAACCTGACCCCACCTGGTTATAAAACATAGATCCATGTCAATCAGATCTAATTTGAAATAAACACAGCACACAATATTGAAAATTGACAACTACGACAACCAAGCACTTACGTGAGATGCTTCTCATGAGATGATATAAGGTCAACAACTAGAACTATCATCCTATAGTTAGGATTCAATGTCTAATGTAATTTCATATAACAAAACCCAATATGGAAAACCCAGTAAGAGGAAGGCAAGAGTTGCAGCAACATTTTCCCATTCTATACAATGGTAATGCAAAATACGCTCTAACTATCTCAAATATAAGCTAATCCAAACAAGTCATATTTATTGGCTTACTCTGTGCATTCATTGAGAGCAGTAAGAAGCTTTGACAACGTGTGACTGGTAATCTCAAATATGGGTCTGCTGCTACTCTCTTGAATCTCAGCGAGTGCAGCAACAGCATTTGCAACTACCATTGGATTGTTGTCAGATATTAAATCCTTGAGAGCATCTAGGAAACCTCTGTCCTCCACTAATTCGGCATTAATGTCATAGAGTTTAGCAACACATACAGCAGCTGTCTTGCGGACGTATGGATCATCATCCTGAAAAAGAAACAGATAGCAACTGATAAGCTGGAAATGTTAATTAAGCTCTGATCAGCAAAAATAGTTCGAAATATGTGTTGGCCGATTAGAAGCAAATACAAGAATAGGTGATTTACCTTGAGACAGCGCTGCAAGGGATCGCATAAGTACTCAGTTATCTTATCAACGCGGATGCATCCCATTGTCCTTACAGCCAAAGCACGGATCAAGGGATTTGGATCTTGTGAATCCTGAAAAGTGCATATGGAATTCCACCCTTGGTCATTATTATCAAGACGACATAGCATAACCAATCATATCAAGTGGGCAAAGGGTATTTTACCTTCACAAATGTATTAACAGCGAGAATAGCAAGATCAGGCTGGCTCTTCGCGTAGTTGATAAGATACAAATATACAAGCTTCTTCAGCTCCAAATTTTCGGTTTGCATACAATTCACAACATCCGTAAACAGCGAGGACACGTCCTTCCCAACTGTCATTGCTGCAATCACCTTCTTCACAGCATCTTTTCTCTTATCCTGTATCACACAAAGATTTCATTTCAACACAAAAACAGCCTTCTAAATTAGAGTGTAAAACATAAAAGATCAACCAGATCTAAGTTCTAATTCTCTTTAAACAAGAAATCAGATAGAGACAGATTGAAACAAAAGCTTTTCAGGCCTCGATAACTTTCCTGATCAATCCCAGTGGAATTCTAATTCAAACAGCCATAGATGACACAATAAAAATTGACATGCAACTAATAACCAGGATCTTATGAAGTATCTTTAAATAATAACATGAGAAACTTCGCCTCTATAAATCATCAACGACCAGAACTGGCCTAAACTAATCAGAAGCCAGACAGAAAAAAATGGCAGATCTACTTTCATTTTGAAACGCCAAAAACAAATCTCCGATCCACACGAACCTAATTCCAGGAAGCATGAGCTTCGAAAAGGCTAAGCAATCAGAAATCGACCTAAAAAAGCAATTATAATCATTCATTTATTCAGTCGAAAACAGACCTTGTACTGGGAATTGAGCTCTTCCTTAAGCTCAGGGATTTCGCCCTTTTTAGTCGTGGAGAAATACTTCGAATCGTGTCCGCTCATCTCTCTTTCCTCTTGGATCAGCAGATGGGCTTAGTTCTCAGTTCTCACAGGAAGCTACAGAAATGGCGAGATGACTGAGACAAAGGCAAAGCGTAGAAATTTTTATGAGATGCGAACAACGGGTCGGGATGGACCGGGTCGAACCGGCCGACCAAATATCATTTTCTTATTAAAATGATAATTTTTGTAAAGAAAAGAAAATACGAAATTATTAAACTCTCGGGCAAAAACAGTTACTGCTGATAACCCTTCATCTTACGATCGTCAACGGCCATCGCCATCTCTGCTCTGCTCTGTTCTATCTCGCGCGCTCAATCGCCACCTCTCAATCCGAGCAGAGATCGTATGATAAATCGAAGCCAACATCTAACATGTCGGCGTCCACCACTACCAAGTTGAAGCTTCAAGCTCAGCTTGCGAAACCCAAACGGCGCCGCTCCAAAGAAACAACCATCACCACCTCCGCCGCGCCGTCGCCTTCGCCATCAGCCTACGCTACTTCGCAGGGAGGTGCGAGCGACGGATATGTTCAAGAGCACTCCTCTGCCTCGTCGTTCAGTAAATTCAACACCGCGCTCACGGCGGGCTTGTTAAATCCAATGTCCCCACCGCCGCCGCCGCAGGTCGACCTAAAGACACGATCGAGTCCGACGCTTTTCGAAATGATGTCCAATGACGCCTCGAACGGGGATTTCGGGGATTTTTTAGCTCAAAGCCAGCTAAGATCAGATCTCGCCACCGCCATGAACGGTGTCGTTTCGCCCCAATACGACCGCCAACGATCCAATCCTTCGATTGTTTCAAACGGCGTTTTTCAGCCCCAAAACCACCAGCCGTCGAATCAGTCCACGGCCCTTGTTCCGTATCCAAACGGCGTCATTTCTTCCCATGATGAGAGAAGATCCGATCGCTTCGCAGAGCTCGCGTTAAATACTACCAGTCAACCTCAGAAACACCAAACATCAGAATTTCTGGTGAGCCATCGTGGAGAAGCTAAGCAGGCATTGATCCAACGGCGTTTGAGTGAGATTTTGGCTGTAAAGACGATCCCGGGAAGCAGCTTTAATGACTCAGACTCAAGTGATTTGAAGCTGACGCTGAGTTCTAAGGATGGCGTGAGCGTCGACATTAGTGTTCATAAGCAAATTCTCGTGGCTTGCAGTAGGTTTTTCAAATCGAAGTTGAGCGAAAAGGAATCTTCAGGGACTCGGACCATGGAGATTGAGATCGAATACTGCGATGATATGGAGGTTTATGTGGAGATGCTGAGGTTGATGTATTGTAAGGATCTGAGGAGGAGGCTGATGAAGGAAGATGTAGATCGAGTCCTTGGTATCTTGAAGGTAAAACTAGATTATAACGTTTTGCTCTAAGTTTATGACTAGATTGATTCCTTGGACGAATTTGCTCGACAATTTGATGTATGTGCAACAATGTTCTAACAACTTGATTCTTCGAATAGGCCGTAGTCGAGTAAGATGGAATGTAGAAGGAATCTAACTACTTGCATGATATGTTGTCTGTTCACTGTTGGATTGCTGCTGTACTAAAAAGATAAATGCTGAAATTCAATCACGGAACAATCATTTTCAGACATGAATTTCTGTTTCTTGGATACAAGTGAAAGTCGGGAAAAGATAAAAGATTCGAGGACCTTCGGAAAACAATCAGTATCATGATGTTGCGTTTATTGCTTCAGGAGTTGGAATACTTTTTACGCATATCTTGCTACTGACTTCAATTTTTAATGCCTTCTGATTAGATTTCTGCTGCAATTGGATTCGATGCCTGCATATTATCTTGCTTAGAGTACTTAGAAGCTGCTCCATGGTCAGAAGACGAGGAAGTATCTTCATTACTATCGCAGCTACAGCTCGAAGGGATCGAAGCAGAGGAAGTTCTAAGGAGAATTTCTCATGAATCCACCTCAGATTTAAACAGAGGAAGAAGCCATAACGAAGAAATGCTCCTCAAACTACTACAAGCAGTTCTCGAAGGTAAGGACGAAAAGGCTCGAAGAGAAATGAAAGCCCTTGTCGCCAAAATGCTGCGTGAAAGCGCTTCACAGAACGACCTGAGAAAGGTATCTTTATACATCGCCTGCAACGATTGCTTAAAATCGCTTCGCCTCCATTTTCTATCAGCAGCAGCGGCGAATGGTGAGAGCTCTCAAAAAGCAGGGCAGATAGTGAGACAAGCTGATAACTTGCACTGGCTATTAGATATACTAATAGACCGGCAAATTGCTGAGGACTTCCTTACCACTTGGGCTTCTCTGTCCGAACTATCGAAGGCACACTGTAAAGTGCCCGTTAGGCACAGGTTCGAGATAAGCAGAATCACAGCTCGGTTTTTCGTAGCAATAGGAAAGAGGCAGATGCTGGCTTCTAAAGAGGAAAGGTGCATGCTTTTAGAAACATGGCTCGTTCCATTTTATGAAGATTTCGCATGGATGAAGAGGGCTTCGAAGGGACTCGATAGGAATCTAATCGAAGAGGGCCTTAGCAACACGATATTAACTTTGCCACTGAATCTTCAGCAGGAAATTTTCATGTCGTGGTTCGATAGGTATTTGAATTCTGGCGAAGATTGTCCGAATATTCAGAGGGGATTCGAAGTTTGGTGGAGAAGGGCGTTCTTGAAACGTAATGACGAGGCTGATGGTAAGAATCTGATGAGGATTGTGAAATCGGATTGAACGTCGAAGCTATGAACTGGGCTTGATCTGTTCGATGTTGTCGATTGGTTTTTTGCTTTGTATATGAATTCTATCAAATGAAACTTCAATACGATACGAAGATGATGATGATCAGTGGCCGTGGGTGGATTTATAACAACACCTCAGCACAACCCTCGTGCTTTTCCAGCCAACCTGAGTAATGGGTAACAAAATCAAGAACAGAAGAAAACGAAAAAGAGGAACTTTTTTCTTTATGAGATTCTGAAATGAATTGGTCATCCATAAGCTTACAAAGAGAACACCGATGAAATTGGCAGCAATAAAATCACTCACTTGCAGTTGCAGGTTCTCGAGTATTATCTAATTGGAAAATTAAAATTAGAATATTCCCTCTTATCTCTAAATCGTCACAAGACCAGGTTCAAAGTTTTCGGCCATTATATTCCCATGTGATTATCATTAATTTGAATCAATTGAACCTTGCAGGCTTCAATCGAGATATAGATTGAC
The DNA here is from genome assembly GCA_027422505.1 of Craterostigma plantagineum. Taxonomy (NCBI): domain Eukaryota; kingdom Viridiplantae; phylum Streptophyta; class Magnoliopsida; order Lamiales; family Linderniaceae; genus Craterostigma; species Craterostigma plantagineum. The sequence goes on along the minus strand of JAPQWV010000237.1, from coordinate 288,820 downwards.
AAAGTATTATTCAAAAAAAATGGATGATCAAACTAGTAGCTGGAAGACGGAGAGACACGACAGCATATCAAATCGGCTTGGATACTAACAAAATAAAATTTAAATTAAAATGGAGAACGTACAAAAAAAAAAAAAAAGATTTTTATATAGATTCCTTGAATGGACGTACCGTAATTTCGCGACACGTCATTTCTTCATGCGTATTCTTGATGGGGCCTCACCACAGTCTAGTGACACCTCATTATTTCGAGTAGCTTCGATACGTATTACTTAGACACATGCCATTACAGCATTCGGCCAAGTCTTTTTACCCATTAATCGCCCATATAAACGAAACCAGCCTTTCATACATTCACTTCGTTTTTGCACGCTTGAATCGTAGTTGATTAAGATTCTCTCTCTCAAACACAGACAAGAAGCTTTTGTGAAGAACACACCAGGAAGTTGAGGAGACATGGAAGATCATCACAAGGAAGAAGAGAAAAAGGAAGAGTCTTTCATCGAGAAGATCACTGGAAAGATCGGCGCCCACGATTCGTCCTCTTCTTCGTCATCATCAGAATCCGACGATGACAAGAAGGAGAAGAAGAGGGAAAAGAAGAAGAAGAAGGACAAGTCGAACCGTCTCTTTGTAAGAGACAAGCCTCTTCACCAAGTCCTCGGAGGTGGCACTGGTAAGCTTTAAACTAAAGAAAAAATTGGAAGAATAAAAAAAAAACACGTGAGAAGGATGAAGATTAGCTAGCAGACATTTCCCAGATGGAAAGTTTCAATTTTTATTTACCAGCCTTCATAAAGATCGACTCTTTTTTATTGTTAGCTTCTTACCATTCTCTTACTATTTATCCTTTTATTATATCTTGATGGCTTTCGGCTTTCGTTCTTTCTGATATTAGTTTATTTCCATTTGGATATCGGGAAACTGTAATATTAGATCGTTTTAGAACAAGTTGAACAAGAAATTGACAAGCTCTTTTATAAAAGATCTCATCTTTTTATATAACTTAAGGCTGAAAATCCTGACGATCTGTAACCATCATCAGCTGCAGATGTGTTCTTATGGAAGGACTGGAAAACTGCAGCCACGATTTTAATCGGCGCTACGGCCATATGGCTTCTTTTCGAAGTCTTCGAATACCATTTGCTCCCTATAATCTGTTACTCTTTGATCGGCGGCTACACCATCTTCTTCGTGTGGGCAGTTGCAACTGCGTTTTTCACCAAGTAATGAATAACCTTTGGCCCCTTCTCATCGCATTAAGGCGTTTGCTATGATGCTCACTTGTGCTTTTTCTTACAGATCTCCCCCGCCGATCCGAGAATTAACTATCCCCGAAGACTCAGTTCTCAGAGCTGCCTCTGTTTTGAGGGTCGAGTTCAACAAGGGGATCGAGTTTTTGAGGGACGTTGCTTTCGAGAGGGATGTAAAGAAGTTCATCGGAGTAAGTGATTGGATTTCTTGATGACTCCTTGTCTGTGTGTGTTTCAAGAAAGAAGCTTAAGCTCAAACCACAAATGAATTCATCAAACAGGTGGTTGCTGCTCTGTGGATCTTGGCACTCGTTGGCAAAGCCTGCAATCTTTCCACCCTTATATTTGCGGGTAAACGTCGATTTTCTCAGCATTTTTTGCCATGGGTTTTCGCCGGCGACCATTTTCTCACGACTCGATTCTTCTTTTTCTGAAAAAAATAGGAACGGTGTTGCTTTTCACGGTGCCTGTGCTCTACGAGAAATACGACCACAAAGTGGATGCGTTGGCTGAGAAGACGATGGTTGAGGTGAAGAAGCAGTACGCAGTTTTTGATGAGAAGGTAGTGAGCAAAATACCAAAAGGGCCTTTGGAGAAGATCACTAATGTCAAGAAGGAATGAGCTACTACGCCTCTTTTATCTATGTATGTAGAGAGATATCCATCGCCTATTGTGAAATCTTAAAATGGTATTATGATGTACTATTACGAAGTCTTATGTTTCTTTATGTTTTTCTTTCGGTTTGATATGCAGATGTTTCTGGATATATTGTGTGTTGGGTCTAATGTTGAAATAAGATTTGGATTTATGAGTTCCATTCTTGCATTCTCAAAAAAAATATTATTATCTAAAGGAAAACGAAGAAGGCCTTTCTAGAGGGAAATGGCATGACAAGGCAAAGCAGACAGAGAGAGAGTCGTTATTGATCAGCCGTAAATGTAATGTTAGATTCATTTCTGATCTTCTTCTTGAAATGGAAAATTGTTTCGAGTCATAGACAATTGGGACACGTTAGAGGATTCCATACATGGTCATAGCCTGCCTTAACTAGCCGTTCCATTAGGACTTTGGTAGTTAAATATATTATTTACACAGAAGAAAATATAAATTCATGCTCAAAACATGAAAAGCGACCTTATAGTATTATATATAGGACACACAATGCTAGTGATGAGATAATTGCATCTTTTTTTTTTTTAAGAATAAGATGGAGAAGCGAAGAGAGGAGATAATGATATGGAACTGTGGTAGTTCATTGTACGATGCTCAAGAACTGATTTCACTTGGAGACATTATTGAGAAACACATGACGACGACGAAGATGTCTCCATCACCATCAGCTTCTCCGTTTTCTGATCTCAGCTCATCAAACTTAGTTCAAGAGATAAATACTTCGACGAAGAAGTCGAAGAAGAAGAAGAAGGTAAACGAGATTGTTAGGAGCAAACTTAGGTGCCTTTTCTCCAATTCATTCATTTGAATGAAATGTGTGTGTATGTGATCCACCCCTTTACATCACATTTAATAATAACTTGTGAGGAATAATAATAAAGGAAAATGTTTTACTAGCTCGTGTGAATGTTACGTGCGTTAATTATTATCCTATGATTAGTAGATAAGAATCCTCTTAGTTAGTTTAATATCCTAGTATGTGGTAAGTAGTGGGTCAGATAGTGGTTTCTACTAAGTAGTTGGTTTGCTTAAGTTATTATAAGTAAGGTACGTACAATGTGGTCGAGACACAAGGAAACAGAATATTAAATCGTCTTCGTCTTAGTCTGATCTCTTTCTCTATAATTCTTAAAATCTCATCTTCTACTTCGACTCTCTCTTTCTTCTATCTTATATCGTCACGTTCACAATAGATCGTAACAAGAACAAAGGTCAGGCTCGAGAACTTATCCATTTGTCTCACGATAGTATTTTGGAAGTTACGAGAATAATCAACGTCTCACTCGATCGGCACGTAACAGTGAAGTTGTTATGGGACGATCGAGTAAGACTTTGATTACTCTCGTAACGACCTATTGTGAACCGTGGCGATGGAAGATAGAAGAAAGAGAGAAGCGAAGTAGAAGAATGATTAAATAACTTTTTCCTGTACCAAGATGTTATGAATGTGGTTGGATTTATGGTTGGTATGGTGATGATCGTGATGTTGTATGTTAATAATAGTTGTGAGTGCATACTGTTTTTTGGTAATTTATTGTGAAGTATTGAGAAATGGAAGGTTGAGAATTGGAAGAAGGTAGCTTGGATCAAGAAGAGGAAGATATTTGATTGAGGAAGAAGATGAGAGCAGAATCGTTGGAGAAGAAGAGCGTGAAGATAGAGATTAGGGTTTAATTTCTTTCATAATCCTTCATAGTGCGTAATAAATGGTCTTAATAGCAAATAGCATAAATGGGCTTTTAACATCCTCCCCACACAAACTTGCCGAAAAAAATAACATTCAGCGGAAATGACTTCTTAGCATCAGCCCACGCCTTCTTTAAACCAGCCCATTCTGTATTTTACTTCCTTTGACCATTTTACCCCTAACCATCATCACTTCCAATTTACCTTCTACTACGCCTTCGTATGGGGTCATGGAACAAGATCATCTCTTAGTCCAGTATTTACATGCTATAACTAACATCGACCACTAACAGCTCCTTTCCCCCTAAAAAAGCTCCTTATCCTCGAGGAGAAATTCTGGAATTCAGCTGATCATAACCTTTCCAGGTTGCATATGAGGGAGAATATCCTTGCCAATGAACAAGACTTTTCAGGAAAAATATAAGATATGCATGTCATTTTGATCGCCTTTAAATAAAAAATAAATTAGAAAAGTTTATTTAATTTTATCACATAATATACTTCAAATAATCGGTTGTTAGTGAAACCACTTGGGAGACGTGCTCTATTATTATATCATAAAGGTCATGCCGCTATACTTCAAAGTTTACGCTTTTTTCTGCGCGTCATCGATTTTTAAGGTAAATATCCGCTATAGCGCGCTTCGGTTTTTTCGCTTTTTAAAACACAGGCTTATGTACACTACAGTCTGTGTTTAGAATTTGAGCCCAATTGGGTTTTGATGCTCTTATCTTTAGGTCCCAAATGTTTAAGGATCATAATATAAATTTGCCGGAAATTTATGTTTTCTAGCGCTCATCAGCGGTGCGTTTTCCCTATACTTCGCTACTCTCTTCCTCGATTCCGAAATCTACAAGGCAGCGGTTACTTACGGTTCGAATTTGTATCTTATTTCGGTATTGTTTTTGTTGGTCCTTTTTACTTTCAATGATCCGCCGATTTGTGTTTTGCGATTTGTCTTATTGAGTCATTTTGTAATCGATATACGTGCATTCATCACCTGACTTGTATGAAGCCCATTCTTGTTTGATCCTTTGACAAGTGTGAAATTCCGTTATCTGAATCGTGTACGTTATGAAGGTTGAATGAAATTCGGCTTCATTCAAGGGGATTGACTTGTCTGAATGGGGTATCGTATGAACATATGAATGAACCTATGGATTGTCTGTGTTTACTCATTGATCTTTTCCGTAAACTATTCCATAGCCAGTCATAAACTCAACAATGACCTGTAAAATTCTCATTCCATTTACAGGCAATTTCAGTAAGAACCCTATTGGGTGAGTCGTCGTCTAAGTTATTCCTCTTCCCTGTTACTATGGAAATCCAAAGATCCGAATTTCTTAGGTGTGTAATTGAGGGGACTTCGAACGGAGACATCCCTGATTGGCTTTTGTTCGAGTTGCTTCTTCGATTACCTCCAGATTTTGTTTATTCTCACTTAATTGTTTCCAAGCAGTGGTTTTCCCTTGCCTCAAATCGGCATTTTGTCAAGTCCTACATATCTCGGGCCTCAACGTTGCCTCGGCCTTGGACTGTGCTTGATGCAATCGGTCATACTGGTTCGAATGCCCGTATGTCACGCGATCTATATCTCGAGCCGCGCCTGTGCAAACCCCATCTCCCCTGTGAACCATTGCCGCCAAGAGCGGAGCCTGGTTTTTGTGCTCTCCTAGGAGTGAGCTGTGGGCTCGTTCTCTACGCTTGTGTTGCTCAAGCTCATAATCGGATGGCAAGTTTTAGCTTCTACATAGGAAATCCCATCACGGGGCATTGCATCGCATTGGGTGGAGCCAGATCTTTCAAGTTTCGAGGTTGTGGATGGGGTTTTCTGACTCGTGTAGACGAACAAGGCATTCTCAGGGGCTATTGTGTCGTGCGTCCGTTGCAGTCGAGGTCCGAGGACGGTGGTGCCGTGGTGAATTTTCACGTGTACTGCTCCGAGCATGGTGAATGGATGGAGTTCGCAGTGCCTTATCCTCCGCTCGTTGCGTCTCGACGTGGTTACGCCATCTGCCCGGCGCCAGCAGCTACTCTCGACGACGGGATTCTGTACTGGGCGGTGCAACATCTTGGCGTGATTGCATACGACCCCTACAACGACCCTGAGAACATGCGCCTTTTCGAGCTGCCTCGTGAGGCGTGGAACTACAGCAGTATTACGAGTTCGTGCTCTGTGTGTCGTGGAAAGCTGAGGTTCTGCATAGGGAGTTTTGTAGACGAAGACGGTTTCCCGTGCTTTAGCGTTTGGACGCTCGGTGACTACGATTCTGGAGAATGGCACCTCGTACGTAGGATCATGAACATAGAGATACCTTTTGATCTCTTAGGCAGTTCTTGGGCTGAGCTGAGGCCTGTGTTTTGCGATCCTTTTAACGAGGACGTGGTTTATTTGAAATTCTTGGTTAAGTTCCCCAATAGGAGAGTGGAATATATTGCTTCGTACGATTTGAATACCGGGGCGTTGGTCGACCGAGGTGAGATGGTTGCGCGTGATGGGCCTTTTGGGTTGGATCACTTGTTATGTGATTGGGCTTTTCTGTTTGTGGCTCCGCCGTGGCCAACGCTCGTCGCCGACCACCACTTGGAGAAGACGAGGGATGGTTGACAGACTGACTTCTGATAATTCTTCCATTTATTGCTTGCTTGTTATCTGTCCGGTACTAGGTTTCTTTAATCTTTAGCTATCCGTTATTTACTATTTTAGATACTTCTATTTAACTTTTGGGTTTTGGATTGGTTTTGCTGGTCTGCTGCTAATTAAATGGTGAGCTTTGGACTGCTGCTATCAAAATATAGTGATCGATCAGTTCCTCTCAGATAATTCCTTAGTTTCTTGAATCCAAAAGTTAAAATTTGATGGCCCGAACTCCTAAGCTCCCAATTCTATATTCATTGAGAAAAGAAATATAGATTGGGATCATCTCATGAGAATTGAGAACTATCGCTTGAATTAACAATAAAAAAAAATTAAAAATATTATTATTAAATTTACTAATTAAAACCGATTGATTGAGTCTAGGGTTTTGTTAGAAGCTAAAGCTCGGTGCTCGGCTCAGCTCAGCTAACTGCAAAGTGCAAACATCAAAGACAAAGAACATATGACTATCCATCGCCGAACATTACATTAAGAGGTTGAGGCTCAGCTCTTAGAAAGAGGAAAACTCGTGAGCTGTGATACGATCATGGATAAGTCTATTTTGGTACTCGAAGAAGGTACAACTTGCACTGCGTGGGATTACAGTGGCCATAGATTGGCAGCTGGCTTAGATGATGGCACATTGGTTATTTATGATGCAACTGATCCAGCTTCGTCTACCTTCACCTGTACTTCTAAATTCAAGGTAAATATGGCGTTTTACTGATTTATTTCGCAGGCATTTATTCTTTATCTGCCTTTGTAGCGTGCGTGTGTATAGTTGCGTCAAATTTGAGGTCTATTGTAGAGGTTGGATGGGATGTTGAGGGGCAGGCATGTTGAAGTTTCTTACTGATGTCGCTGTTTGGAGAGTGGTTTTTGTTCTTTTTTTGTTCGTTTGTTGAGGCAAGGTTCGATTTTCTTTTGGGGACGAGAGTCTTATCAGTATAAAAGAACAGCTTCGTTCAAAATGTTAACAGTATTGAACCTAATTCAGGTTTCCCAATTACAAAAAAGTAAAGTATAGAGCAAGTGGCTCCAAATTCAATCCCAATTTTCTTCTAGAGTTGTGAAGTTGGACTACCCAGCTTCGGTATTCAAGTTTTTTGCAGCAGTTCCCTTTGAGAGCATTTCCAATAGCCCACTATTGATGTTAAAAGGTTTTTTTTTTTTTTTTTTTTTTTTTTTTTTTTTTTTTTTTTTTTTTTATGTGAACGGCAGGTCAAAGGAAGCAGCATCTCGAAAATTTTATGGTGTCCGCCAGAATATGGTGATGCGGTTGCTTGTGTAACTGATGATGGGGAATTATCTATATGGGAGGAGGTCCTAGAACTAGAAAGTATGCTTTTGATTATATACTATTTTCATTTTCTGAGGCGCTGGTAATGGGAATTGCCTAATGTGCAGGGGAAAGGAGAATTTTCCTCTCTATTTATTTTAATCACTTTGTGACATGGAGAAACTTTTTGTACTAGTTAATGCAAATATAGCTATTTACCATACTGTAATATATTTTATTATGCATTACGTTTTTGTGGTCAATTTTAGCAAACCTGTACCTGTCCCCTGGTTTGGTTTCAGAGTTGGATTTTCCTTTTGACTTACTGAACTTCTCGGAGAGCCATATAATGTTGTCTGATCTTTTATGTTATAGATACTGATGGAAATCACTGGAAGCTGTGTAAACTGTTTGAAAGAAGCTCAACTCGGGTTTTAGATATTCAGTTTGGATGCGGTCAAGGATGTCTCAAACTGGTGAGGATGTCTCAATGAGCAATAAATATATTTTTATGGTACACATAGTAATTACCTTCCTTTTGTTTGAATCGTTTCTCTTCTTTTTCATATAGGCAGCTGTGTACGCTGATGGTCAGGCAAAGATATATGAGCTACTGGATACACTTGTACTGGAGAGGTGGCAACTTCAGGTGTGCTTTTTTCGTTCCTGAATAATTTCTAATATCAGCTATTAGACACACTCTAGGGATAGTTGACATATTTTTTATGTGGTATTTATATGTTGGGATGACGTTATGTTTGATAATAAATTACACTTTGTGTAGTGCCTCTGGTCGTACTCTTAAATGATGCTGATCCTTGAATATGCCGTGCTGTAACTCTGCATTGCTTTCTGTTCATGATGGTACTCGAAAAGATTTTGATCGTTATATATGACGGAATCATGGTTAGCCATAATGTCTTTCACAGTAAATAATATCATCCTTCTAGAGCAGATATTATCTTAGTTCTATACATCTGTTTTTTTCTTTACCAGCAGTTCATTGTTTTAATTTTCTTTTGTTTTTGAGACTTTTATATTCATCTTAAAATCCCCGCTCTGTAGGCCGAGTTCCAAAACATCATTGGTTTGGCATCGAAATCGTCAAGTACTTCGTGCCTCTCTGCTTCAGTTTCTTGGAATCCTCAGAGAAGTGATGTTCGTCAATCAAGTTTTGTGTTGGGTTTTAACTCAAATGCACCAGAAATGAACTCTGCAAAGGTACATTATTTGTGCAAAGTGATTTTATATTTTCAGAATGAGAGGAAACATAAGTAACGAGTTTGTGAGGGAATTATTGTTCTTTGCAGAACCATGATGGGGATTTTTAAGGTTTAGCAATCATATTACTTTTCCTTCCGATTTTTTTCTTTTCTGAGATGAACATCAATGTGCTGATTACACTGTAGATGTCAAACAGGTTTGGGAGTTTGATCAGGATCATCAAAGATGGCTTCCGGTGGCAGAACTTTCTTTACCAGAAGATAAGGATGATCCTGTTTATGCTGTTTCTTGGGCATCAAACATAGGAAGGTAAACTTGATCTCTCTCTCTCTCTCTCTAACACCCATACGCAGAGGTCCGAGGATGATGTATCTAAATTTAAGCTTCAGCTGTGAAAAGTGTTGCAAACTGAATAAATTAGGATGATTAAGAAAAAAGCTCAACGGATTGGAGATGTTTTTGTTTGATGGTCACAGCTATATCTATCATTTTTACCCCGTGTAGAAGTGGAGGACGACTTTTTAGTGAATTCTGAATTTTTAAGGTGTATTGTTCCATTTTTTTCTTTCTTCTCCTTATGCAGACCATATGAACTGATAGCTGTTGCTACACAAAAGGGGATATCAATATGGCACCTTGGATCAAGCCCCGATCTTGATGGTAGACTCTCAGTTAATAGAGTTTCGTTGCTCTCTGGTCATGATAATGAGGTTACATAACACCATCCTAAGATTTTTGCCTTAATTTATAGTAGCACTGCAATCTCTGAAACTTTTCGGAGATTTTTTTCGTAGGGTTGATATTTGTTTTTTTACAGGTTTGGCAAATGGAATGGGACATGAGCGGAATGACTTTGGCTACTACAGGCGGCGACGGCGTTGTAAGGCTTTGGCAATCAGACTTGAACGGTGTTTGGCGCGAACAAGCTACTTTGGCTCCCTCAACTTAGGTCATTTCTATTTCATGCCTCAGTTTATCTAAACATGAATTTAGTTGGTGTCTGAGAAATGTAATTCTATTTATCATGACCCTCGAAAGTTCTTCAACTGTTAACCTTCTTTGGATTTCATTGGCTAGCTTACTTCCTCTGCGTCTTGTCTACTTATGTCGAGATCTCGGACTTTGTAACGAGTCCTACCGAAACGAATTTACTCCTAACATCATCGTAAAAGAATGTTATTATACATCAAATAAAAATAAAATGAATTCTCTAGAAACTCACCACGCAAGAGAAATACAATGAAAAATCACTAGTCAATTATAGGTGGGATTGGGATAATACAGTTCTTGGTACAGAGAAGACTGTGTGTTGTGTGGTTAATGATTAGCTTGGTATACCTACAAAACTAATACTCCGTCTCCCTAATTTATCATACTTTTCCATTTCGGGCGTCTCAATAATTTCCTTATTTAACAAATTATCACAAACAATCAATATAATAATATTCTTAAAATGTTAAAATATACACATTTTTACCTTTTTATTGTACTATATTATTATAAAGTTGATAAAGTTGATGGGACGGAGGGAGTAATAAATACGTACAAAATGTATAAATGCTCGTGGGCAAGGGCATTACTTGTTCCACTAGAATACAAACTAAATGTATACTACTAAACTCGGCGCTCTGCTGTATAAATACATACAAACCATATTCCAACCGTTCACAATTTATATAGTAAGAAAAAAAAATAAGGAAATCAATGGAGAAGTCAAAAGTCTGTGTAACTGGTGGTTCAAGTCACTTGGGCTCCTGGCTGATCAAGAAACTATTAGCGAGAGGTTACACTGTTCATGCGACTATCAGAGATCCTTGTGAGTGTTGTATTAATCAACAGAAGTGATTTAACAATGGAAAGCAAAAAGTAATCTTTTGATGTTTTCTCTTTGGTAATTTTTCAGGCGATGAATCGAAAACTGGCCCTTTAAAATCGCTGCACAACGCAGAAAGCAACTTGAAGCTGTTCAAAGCAGACATCTACAGCCCCGAAGAATTCCAAGAAGCCATAGAAGGCTGTCAATACGTTGTGCACCTGGCGACTCCGTATCTCCACGCGCCGAGCTCTAAGGTTGGGCGAGCTTTTCCCTAATCTCATCTCTTATTAACAGTTCGAGGAAGCTTAATCTTCTCTAATTTCCAAGAATCAAAATTGTCAGTACAAAGATACGACAGAAGCAGCAGTGGCTAGCGTAAGAATCATCGCCGATTCTTGCCTTAAGTCAAAGACAGTTCGACGCCTGGTCTACACTTCAACGATCATGGCAGTTTCTCCGTTGATTGAAAATGGCTACGGATATAAATCCCAGATGGACGAATCTTGTTATACTCCCTTCAATAACTCGTTCACTTACAGCGACGAATATACGCTGGTAATCAATCATTATAAATATACTATGACGATGATGTTCTTCTCAATTTTGGCAAACTGATCAAACTTCTCTTACATAACAAAGGACTATGTGAAGTCGAAGACATCATCGGACAGAGAGGTACTCAGCTACAACGATCATCATCATCATAATCATCAGCTCGAAGTAGTGAGCTTGGCTTGTGGGCTCGTCGGAGGAGAGACTATGGTTTCGAACCCGCCGGCGAGCTTAAAGGTTATACTTTCTCAGCTAACGAGCTTTGAATTCGGCGTGCGAGCGTTGAGGTTCATGCAAGAACTGTTGGGCTCGATCCCTTTGGTCCATATCGACGATGTCTGCGAAGCTCATGTCTTTTGCATCGAGAAGAAGGGTTCCTTGAAAGGTAGGTTCTTGTGTGCTGTTGAGAGCAGTTCAGTGGAGGAAATCGCAGAGTATTATGGGAGGATTTGCCCCGAGGCTCAGATACCTGAAGAGTTAAGATATATATGCTTTTCATCTAAGTCGATTTCTTGAGTTTATGAAAGAAGAGACTTGTAATAATTTTGGTTAAATAGGTACAAGATTGGACCAGATGGAAGGTGCAAGTGTGTTCTGTCTAAGCTGAGAAAAGAGGGATTTGAATACAAGTATGGCGTCGGAGAAATACTCGAAGATGCATTCAAATTGGAAAAAAATTGGGGCTTTTCGATCAAAGCAATGGGTTTAATGGATATTACTTTTTCTTGATGTTGAAATTTTTTATCGGACTATCCTTGTGTTTGTTCATTCACTCTCTTTGTTGCAAGGATTTTTCTTGAAAGGCTCTCAACACTTCATTTTCCCGAAATTGTTTAAATGAACTCAACTCATAACGGCGAAAAGAAGAAGATTAAAGTGGGCCGAACCGAAATCTTGAATCAAGTAGCTCGAAAGATACAACACAATAATTACTCCATTATCAGATTGTTTCAATTTTAAAACTCATCTTCAAATTGCAACCTTATTCTCTCAACTCACTTGACACTTCCATGTGAGTTAAGCTTAACCAATGATATGTGTAAAAACAGTCATCTTAAGTGGGACCCAAGAAACTCCCAAGCCACAGCTTAGCCACGCATCCTCCTCCAAAGCCTTACGCTACAAATTGTCTTCATTCGTAAAACTAAGGACCCATCGTTTAAAAACACAGCCACAAAAACCACAGACAAAAAGACCAAACATTTCCACCTCACAACAGTACAAACCCAAAAATTTCCCACCAAAATCCCATAAAAAACAACGCAAGCACAAGTTGGTCATCAATCAAGAAAAACCTTATCTCCTTCCTATCTATCTCCCTCCTCTCTTACAATGGGCTGTGCTTCTTCCAAAAGGATCGAAGCCACGGCGGTCCTCGACGTCTACAGACCAGCTCCGTCGAGCTTTGCCCTCTTCGATATCAACTCCGTCCAAGAACCATGGCTGAAGCAAGACGGGTCGGGTCAGGTCCAAGAAGAGGATAATACGGGTCGACCCAATAAGCTAATACTCGATAAGCTCAACTCCATAGACGAAGCTCCTCGAAGCTGGGACGAAGTCAGCAAAGAGTTGGAGGACTTGAAGCCTAAGCTAAGGGACGCCGTTTCGCTTCCCGCGCCGACTGATCAGAACCCTAAAAGAGATAGCCCAGATGGAGCCAATCAGAAGCTGCCACGTAAGAACGCCTCCTTCCACACTTTAGAGGAGCTCGAGTCTAAGGTATCCAGCCATAAGAGAAGAAGAACGAAGTCGGCGGCGGCGGCAGAGCTCTTAAGTCATTCGGCGGAGAATCGAAGGCTGGCTCAAATGTCTCAAAGCCAAACGTAAGATATGAAGAGGAAGTTATCTTATTATCGTGATATCAATCAATCTACAGTAAATTTTGACTGTATATATTTCTATTTGCAGGCGGGCGATGTTCCCAAGTCACTCAAGGATAACATCTTCATAATCAGAGACCGCGAAGAGAGGAACAAAGACGGGAAAACCCAAAGCCTAGTCCGATACAATCCCTTGAACGATTTCCCGGAGATATGCCCGCCGAACGGCTCCGACGCGGTGGTCCTCTACTCAACCTCCCTCGGCGGAGTCCGGCGAACCTACGACGACTGCAACAGAGTCAAGCAGCTCCTCGAGATCCACCAGGTGGTGTACGACGAGCGGACGTGTCTTTAGACTCTGGGTTTCTGACCGAGCTGAGAGGCCTGCTGGCGGCGGCGGAGGTCGCCGAGAACGTCGCCGTCGTCCCTAGGGTTTTCGTCAAGGGACGGTACATAGGCGGCGTCGAAGAGATCGTAGGGCTGAATGAGAGGGGGGTTCTGAGCCGAATCTTGAACTGGGCTCGAGTGGAGAGAGGGGTGGGTCGGCTGGGGTGCGGCGGGTGCGGCGGCGCGAGGTTTGTACCGTGCCTGAAGTGCGGCGGGAGTTGTAAGGTGGTGGTCGGAGATAGTAAGGAGAGGTGCGGCGAGTGTAATGAGAATGGCTTGGTTCAGTGTCCTCTTTGTGCTTGAATCTTCCGTTATTATGATACATACGCAAGTCATAATGTTCGCTTATGATAGCATATATGGTTTTCTTGGTTGTGTTGGCTAAACTAAGGAACTTTGTGTGGTCGATGCTTTGTATTATATAAAAAGAGAACCTTTTCACATATTTTGCGTTTGGGCAAACTTTATATATAATATATGTAAGACTATTACAACAGAACAGAAACAGATAGATTGATTCGAGCAAAACTGCCAATTTGCCACATTGAGTTGGGCCATCAAATTTGCACTGGTAATTGGGCTTTTGATAGGCCCATATGAAGCCCAATACCTCCAATGTTCGTCCTCGCGAGCTTTCTTGCCGCAAAAGAGGGGACGAGTCTCGACAAAGCCTACCAACAAATTGTTTAACTTATTGAGATTGGAAAGGAAGGAAGGAGACAAGGAAATGGATCCGAAAATCACAGAAGTATCTCAAGTGTTCGAGCGCTTCAAAGCTGCCTTTGTCCGTAAGGATTATGATGCCTGTACTCAGCTCCTATCGCAGCTCAAGGTACGATTTCTCTATATTTTTCACGTAGTTCCTTTTTCCTTTCGTTTGTTACTTCACTAATTTCGATGTGTTGTTGGGTAGGCAAATCTGTTGTGATCTAATTGTATAAGCGAGGTGTGATAATCTTGCTTTGTGATTTTGGTGGTTTATGATTTCTATTGAGATGAGCGTTTACTTGGAACTATGAGCTGAATTTACTTCTTATCGTTGCCTTTCCTACTCTCTGTTACTCCTTAAATCAAAGTATATCATTCCATTCCAAATATTCTTTTTCGGGAATTCCGAATTCGTAGATCTTATAGTTGTTGAAGTATTGGGCACATCTGTATATCCTTCCTGCTACATGGATACAGTGACTTCTTACTTTCGCGCACGCTAAATATTCATGCATCCAGGAAATGATTTGACATTCTTTTCACTAATGCAGAGCTACTTCGTAATGTATTTGTGTTGTAGGTTTCACTAACGGGGTTCAAAAGTCTGCCTCCAATGTTTCAACAAACACCTAATGCAGTTCATGAATTGACTCTAGCAAGTAATTGGGGTTCTCATTCACTTTTGTATCTTCTGGGATGTTTTAGTGTTTTCCTTTTTTCCGAATATATTGTTTTTCCTGCTGAAATTCCTATTATTATCTACAATTTTCAGGGGACATATATGAGCATGCAGTTGTTTTGAGCGTTAAGGTTGAGGACCAGGATGCATTTGAGAGGGACTTCTTCCAATTGAAGCCGTACTATACAGATGCTCGGTAATTTGTTGCTTCGAAGATGTTGAGGTTTTGAAAAGTTTTAACTTTTGTGCTTCCTTTTCTTTTAGCAACAATGTTTATTCAATGTAGGCTCTTGTGCTGTTTGTGTGAGAGTTATCTTAATCTGCAACTTCGCATATAAGGAAACACTTCTGATTCTCTTCCATGTTATTTCTCCAGCGGGTTTATCCCACCGTCTCCCCAGGAGTATATCATTTTAGGTCTCAACCTTCTGAGACTCCTCGTTCAAAATAGAATCGCTGAGTTCCACACTGAGTTGGAGCTTCTTTCCCCTGATGCTCTAGAGAGTTCCTGCATCAAGCATGCTGTTGAACTCGAACAGTCTTTCATGGAAGGAGCTTATAATCGTGTTTTGAGTGCTAGGCAGACTGTTCCACATGACACATACGTCTACTTCATGGATTTGCTTGCCAAGACTGTGAGGTTGTGGTCTTCGTAGCTCGAGCTAACTTCGTGTCGCATGATCATAGTAAATTGCTAGTTAAACTGATTATATGTCATGTGGTAACTGATCAAGCGTAGGAGATAGTTAAATTCTTGCTGTTGACACTCGAATTGTTTGCAGGGATGAGATTGCAGGATGTAGCGAAAAGGCTTACGACTCCCTCACTCTGAAAGACGCACAGCAGATTCTGCTGTTTTCCTCCGAGAAGGACTTGCTTAAGTACATCGAGGAGGTAAAAAACACTCACCTGCTTTGTTTGCTTTTCTTACGCTTCTCATTCTCCACCACAAAATCTAAAATCTGTAACTTTCGAAATCGAAACGCACATAACGATAATATTGGGATTCAGACAATTAAGAAACGTATCTTCATGGTAATAGTCGAAATTTGCAGGAACAACCCGAGTGGGAGATAAAAGAGGGATCGGTGTTCTTCCGAAGGGCCAATGAGTCGGCACCTTGCAAGGAGATTCCTTCTGTGCAGCTGATCAATCAGACGCTTAGCTACGCAAGGGAGTTGGAACGCATCGTTTGATCCACTTTCTTATGTTTCTGAGATATTGGTATCTCATTGTTTGTTCTATTGTGATTTTCTCGAGGATCTTGCTTTGCATTGGTGAACCAAAATTGTTTATTACTACTACTACGAGTGATTAGTGTGATTACCTTTGGGGCAAAGTCCTTATACATCTTGGACGTATGCCTTGCAAATGTCGCTACGAAGCTAACCGATCAAATTGCGCAGAGTTTGCTTATTACAAATACGGGGTAAATCTAGATAACTAGTAAGTACGAGGATCAAAATGCAAATTCTTGTTAATCTCGGTGAGTTGAGTGCTAGTGCTAACTGCTACGCTACACGCTAGGGTTGGGCATTTGGCGTCGGGTTTCGGGTACTCGAACCGACCCGATCGGATTTAGCTCGGGTTCGATTGTCTAGAACGGGTCGGGTTTGGGTAGCAATATGCTACCGAAAACCGATTGGTACCCGAGTTTTATTAAGAAAAAATAATTACATACACGTCACTTCATTTCACACTTAACACAGCCACGGGACGGAACTTTCACCTAAAATTAAAATTACATCAAAGCAAGCTCGGCACCCTCAGTCCTCACAGGCCAAAGCCCAGCCACCTCACTCTCTCAGGCCGTCGCACATCACGGCCGTGCCGCCGCAGCTCACCATAATCGCTACTCAAAGCCGCATCGGCTGCGCACCTCACAGTCCCAGCCTCTCGTCGGAACTGCGCACCTCAAAGCGGCTCAGCCCACCGCCGCGCCGCGCCTCAGCCCAGCCACCTCCGGGATTGATTTAAACCTAAAAGTATGAATTGTTGAGAACCCTAATTTTCTTAATTTAGGGATTTATGATTTCTTTCAATCTTTGTATTGATTTAGTAATTTTCTTAGTTTGGTAACGAAAACATAAAAAAAATACCCGAACCCGAAAGTCGGGTACCCGACATTTATCGTGTCGGGACGGCCCGGAAAACCCGACCCGATCCCACTCTTGCTACACGCAATATATACTTTCTTACTAAATTAATATGGTGGCTTGTCGGGAACTTCACGCTCATTCAGCTCGAATCGTGGAACGAGATCGATCGCGGGTTAGCAAGGGCAATTTCGGTAACTTTCGCAAGATGCAGAATCAAATCCCGACGCTTGTGTTTGTCTCAAGATCTTACTCCGTATTTTGTTGTCGGGGGAAACTGATTTGAACCATTGGTGTTTACATGCTTTAACAGCTGTGGATTTCGCGTTGAAGGATTTAGAAGAGTAACTGTTGAAGAAATGGCAGTGTAATTCTTCTCCTGATTTTTATGAAAAAATGACGGGTTTTTCTTATTTGATCACATAGTGCATGATTGTAGCTTCGTGATGATTTATACTTTCAGTGTTGCTTCTGCTCCCGGAAAAGTTTTGATGACTGGTGGATACCTTATTTTGGAGAGGCCTAATGCTGGGATTGTTCTGAGTACAAATGCGAGATTTTATGCTATCGTTAAACCTCTTTATGACGAGCTTAAATCAGATAGTTGGGCATGGGTATGTGTTGCTTCATTACGTGTGTTGATAATTCTCTTCACATTATTTTTCTTCTTTTTCTTTGCAATATAGATGGTGAATTTTCGATTTTCTGCACGTGGCATCCGTTTTTTGTCTTGTGTGGCAGTGACAATATCCAAAGTTACTACATTTCCTAATTTTTATGGTATGTATTATGTCCTGAACCAATTTCTTCAATTGAATTTCAGGGATGGACAGACATAAAACTGACTTCTCCTCAGATGGGAAGAGAAACCATGTACAAATTGTCCATGAAGAACTTGCAGCCTCAGTGTGTATCTTCAAGGTAGTCTGTCGTACTGCAATTCCATTAACATGAATGGTATAAGCCTCAATATGAGATTTGTCTATGAAGTCAAGAATACTGCTATTTGGTTTTGTATTGCTTACATTAACCATTCATTTATTTTGCTCGCTCGTTGGAAGCTACTTGGGCGTATTAGTTTTTGGCATTGAAATTTCTTCATCTTACAACCTTCAGTGACTTAAGGAACCCATTCGTAGAATATGCATTGCAATATTCCATTGCAGCAGCATATGCGACACTTTGTAAAAGCAAGGAGGAGTTACGAAAATTCTGTTGCTTGGTAATGCCTGATTCAAGAACCGTCTTGTCCACCTCTCACACTTTAAATGTTTTGTGAAGATCTCATGTCTCCTCTGGACTAATATGCAGGTCTTGATATTACTATCTTAGGCTGCAATGAGTTCTATTCATATAGGAAGCAGGTAATGCATTTTGCAAATTGCTTTGCATATACACTGCACTGCAACAGGGAACTTGCATTCTCCAGAATATGTTTACGTACATGTTTAAATTATCAATAAAATGCTTTTGTTAAGAAAGTTGAAAGTTCTATGAGCTTCATCTCCCTTATTGTATCCGGACAGCATTGATGGTGGAAGGCATATGCTTTTGTTTAAAGTTAAAAGCTTCCGAAATTGTTTAAGTGGCTTTCTTTTGACCGTTTGTTGCCCAAAAATCCTTCAGAACACCATACAACAACTTTCGAGTACTAATTCACTGCATTTTCCTAAGTCCAGCTGAATTATTGTTTGTGTAGATCGAAGCACGAGGCCTACAGTTGACTCCAGACTCTTTAGCTTCTCTCCCACCCTTCACTTCGATCACCCTTAACGCAGAAGAATCGGGCAATCAAAGCAGCAAACCCGAAGTTGCCAAAACTGGGTTAGGCTCTTCAGCGGCAATGACAACTGCAGTTGTTGCTGGTTTGCTTCATTACTTTGGAGTTGTCAATCTCCCATTAGATGATTCTAGCATTCATATGCCTGGGGATTACATATTTAAGGATCTTGATGTTGTTCACATTATCGCCCAAACCGCACATTGTATAGCACAGGGTAAGGTTGGTAGTGGCTTTGATGTGAGTTCCGCTGTTTATGGAAGTCATCGGTACGTCAGATTTTCACCAGAAGTACTATCTTCTGCTCAGGTATTATTCTGTCTACTTATATTCCAACTTAAAATTGTATTGGTTGTTGATTGAGTACTATGTATTATTAAACTTGAAAATCAGGATACTGCTCATGGGATGTCAGTTGTGGAGGTGATAGGTGACATATTAAAAGCCAATTGGGATCACGAAAGGACGAAATTTTCATTGCCTCCAATGATGACACTGGTGAGTTACCGCAACTTTAATTCTATATGAGCCCTGTCTCTTGCACTTTCTACATTCTTAACACTTTATTTAATTGTGAGTTAATTTTTTTAATATCGCATGAAGTTTAGTGCCTCTTTGTTAATCTTGATGGACCAATTACATTGTACTTGAAGTTACTTGGAGAACCTGGAGCTGGTGGATCATCGACACCGTCAATGGTTGGTGCAGTCAAAAAGTGGCAAAAGTCCGATCCTGAAAACTCTTCAAAGACATGGAAGAAACTGTCAGAAACAAATTCTGCTCTTGAAACGCACCTCAGCACCTTAAGCAAATTGGCAGAAATAAACTATGATGCTTATAAAAGTGTTATAGACCACTGCAGCAAGCTTACATCAGAAAAGGTAATTACTTCCGATGGGTGTCTTAAATTGATTATTGTCATGACATTCCTTGTTTACCATCGTTGAAGGCCTCCCTTGTGAATTGGTGTTTAAGGTGGATTAGTCTAAATCTTTTCTCCATCAGTGGACAGGAATTGGCGAACCCAACCAAATAGAGGCTGAGGTTGTCAAAGCATTATTAGGGGCTAGAGATGCAATGCTTGAGATAAGGTCGAACATGCGCAAGATGGGCCAAGCTGCTGGGATACCCGTAAGTTCTGATCTATTTTAACCATTTCCGTTTCTCTCCTCGGCTCATTCTACCATCTAAGAAAGACATATTTCATACTCAAGTTCTCCTATGATCCAAATGCACTTCTATAATTCTTTCGCCAAAAAGGGTTGAACTTTGAAGATGTGTGTGTGCATATTCTAATGAGGTGAGGTCATAAACTGTGGATTGTTGACGTCTTAGGAATTAAAAGGTACCTCTTTGATTCTCTAAAAAGAGCGATCATCTGAAAGTGAGAGGGGAAGATTTTCCGTGTTATATTCATGGCGAGAGAGGCTTAGTTTTCTCAAATAAACTCATCTAATTCTTGAAGCAACCTCTGATAGTTTGAGTTCTTTCTGCAGATAGAGCCTGAATCACAAACACAGCTCGTAGACGCCACGTTGAACACTGAAGGAGTTCTATTAGCTGGCGTCCCAGGCGCAGGTGGATTTGATGCTGTTTTTGCTGTTACATTGGGTGAGTCGAGTGACAACGTCTCCAAGGTTTGGAGTTCGCTCAACGTCCTTGCATTGCTTGTAAGAGAGGATCCTCGTGGGGTCCGCTTAGAGAGGAACGACCCGCGAGAAGCAGTGAATATCACCGCAGGCGTTTCTTCTATCCGTATTACTAAGTGAAAATCTGCTGTTACTGAGTTTCCTTAAGATGATGGTGACAGAAAGAATGAAATTGTTTGTTGTATGAGATAGTATAATAATCTCGTTTGAGGATCTTTACAGTGCATTAGTGTAATAAAGAGCATGCGCAGCTTAGATTTTCAGACCCAAAATAGGCTTTGGCAAGCAAGACTGGTTTCAAGTTGGAAAGAGGGAGGAAGAAGAAAAGAGAATTGAGTTATCGATCATATTGGGATTAGTTTATAATTTGATACTGAATTTGGAATAACTTCTATTGTAAGGGGCCAAAATAAAAAGTTCACAAACCCAAACCACCAAACCTTAATATGCCTCTTAATTAATTCGAAGTTTACGGTGGGGGAGTGAGAGCAAAGGTCGGCCAATTTTCATCAACCATGATTTGTCGATCGTCGAACAATGGCAGAATCAAAGGCAAAAAAGGGATAACGACGGTAAGCCTAGGGAGAGTTTCAAGTTATCTTTCGGAATCCAAAGGCGCTTCCACTGACCGTTACCGTCGCCGCAACTCCGGCCGTGACTGGGATCGGGATTCTGAACGTCTAAATTGCCGCGATTATGATAATCGTAATCGCGAGGACGATCACAAGTCTCGTGAAATTGCTCGTTTGGATAAATTAGCCGCGAGAAGTCGAGCTTGCCGCCATTAGGAAGCAGCATTTGGGGTCGAAGCAACTCAAAATAAGATTCATCAAGCCTGCCAAAAGCCTAGGGTTTCCTTCGGCTGGAAGGACACGGAGGAAGGTTGCTGATAACGCTGCTGATATCG
Organism: Craterostigma plantagineum; assembly: GCA_027422505.1. Lineage (NCBI taxonomy): Eukaryota > Viridiplantae > Streptophyta > Magnoliopsida > Lamiales > Linderniaceae > Craterostigma > Craterostigma plantagineum. The sequence continues at coordinate 267,675 of JAPQWV010000237.1, read as the reverse complement.
AGGGTGCTAGCACGAAGAGGTACAATTGTTTGGTTGCGAACTGATGCAGTTGGGCGAGGGATTGACATACCTAACGTGGCCCACCTGATAAATTATGAGATGCCTTGTAGTATCGAAGCTTACACTCATCGTATAGGTAGGGCGGGCCGGGCTGGGAAGAGGGGGAGTGGCTACAACTTTTTTGACTTTTGATGACACCAAAGTCTTCTATGACTTGAAGCAGATGGTGATTCAAAGCAACAGAGCTGTTCCCCATGAGCTGGCTAGGCACGAAGCTTCTAAGTTCAAGCCCAAGCTACCAAGGCGTAACGGTACTGTTTATGCTCATCGAATGATTTTTGACGTGGATTGTGTTATTTGGTTCTGTTCTGATGGTATTGTTTTGGTATATGTCCTTTATCAGTATTGCTTCAAGTTTACTGCTATGATTGTGCTTGCTCACTGGCTAGCTAGCTATTGTTTGTGTTGGTGCATTGAACGCTTTTATTCCTTATGTTTCTTGTCTTGGCTATAAGCAATTTGGTGAACAGAAAACACAAATGAACTCACATTTGTGTTCTCTTCTTCTGTCTTTAAAAATCAGGACAGTTAACAATGGTAGATGTGTATAATGGCATAGAAGAAAATCACAAGAGATGCAATGCCTGAGATAAGGTCGAACATGGGTCAAGCTTTTGGAAGAACCGCAAGGTATCATTTTAATTTTACGTCGATAGAAAAATTGCAGTTCTTGGGTTACAATTGCGATATGCCCTACCTAATCTAATATCAATCATCTGAAAACTACAGCTTCGTTCATCAACACTGTGTGTGATATGGGCAGATCATCGAAAGACGGCGTCGGCAGATCATCTCAATTCCAGGATCGGTACTCCGATCGTCGCAGTTGCTTACGCAAGGGTAGGGAGATTTTTAAGTTTTCTTTTGATTGGGAGAAAACGGCGGCGTTTAATGATTCTGATGTCTGTGCTCGGCAGCTCCTATCGCTGCTCAAGGCACGTAAACGGCGGCGTCGAGACTCCGATCATTGCAAGCGCCGAGAGACTTTTAGGTTTTCTTGACTTGGAGAACGCGGCGGAGAGCACAGTCGCAGCCTCAGGCGGAGGGCGGCAGGGATGAATGAAAGGGGTGGGGAGGAAGACGGCGTAAGGGAAAGGGAAGTGTGCCTTAAAAATTAATAATTGGGCCACTGTGATTCATTCACTGAATGCTTAATTTTATTTTTAGGTTTTAATTCTTAATGTAATTGGGCTTCTTTTATAACTGGTTTGGCTTTATTTCGATTGGCGGAGAAATTCTTTAGTCTCGCTAATTTATATTGGGCCGAGACCTGAGGAGGGCTTCATATTGATTAGGTTGAATTTGGGTTGGGCCGTGTATTGTTCTACGCATTATTCTGTTTGGCCCAACAATTCGTTAGGCTTTGTTTGGTTGTATGGAGACCTAGTTTGGGCTTTGGGCCAACAGTTCACTTGGGCTTTATTGGGTTGTTGCGAAGCCTAGTCTGGGCTTATTTTTAATGGGTCGACAACTCGTTGGGGCTAATTTGAATTGGGCCTGGATCTAATTTGGCTTTATTTCGGCTATGTCAAGACCTTATTTGGGCGTTCTGATTGGGTCTACTCTATGGGCTTATAATGATATGGGCCGACATCTTCGGTTTGGGCTTTGTCATTATTGGGCGAACAGTTGGTTTGGCTTTTTATTTGGGTTGCTCCGAGACCCAGTCTTTATTTTGGTTGGGCACAGTTTGTTGGGCTTTGTTTTGGTTGGGCCGACCCTGGTCTTTATTTGGTTTGGGTCTATTCATAGTGTGGCTGTATTGGCGTTGGGCCTATAAATTGATTAGGGCTTTTGCCAATTGGGCCACCTTTGTATGGGATTAATTTTATTGGGCCGGGTGTTTATTGGGGCTTCTTGTAATGAGTTGGGCGGAGACCTGGTTGGGCTTATTTTGTTGGGCTTTTATGGATTGGGCTTCCTATAGTTGGGCCGGGTTTATTCATTTCAAGAACCCATCTACCAGGCAGTTCTGTTCGTGCAATATAACTTCCTGAACTTCTGAATCTGAGCGGTATAAAAACTAAACTTACAGGTATATATTTTTCTGTTCTCCACAAATGAACTCACAACACAACGCATTCTTTTTCCGTTGATTCGACAAAGGAAAAAGGTTCAGAAGATTTACAAACTCGAAATCAATAGTATAACAAGCTACAAATATCACACACACTCACACACACAATTCGACAGCAAAATCAAGCTCTAGCCGCCGGATTACCATGGCGTTGGTTCTTGAAGTAGCTTAGCAGTTGCTGAGCCTAACAGAAAAAAAAAAAACAAAAATTGACTTCATGAATCAGACTTTCTATCTACACAACCAAAGTGCTAGTTTCCTAAAATATCCCGCCCGTTTAGGGTTCTTTTCAAAAACGAAGAATGATTCACAAATAGTAAAGAAATGCTCACTCACCAGGTTAAACTTGAAGGTTTCGTATAAATATCATTAGTAATAATAGTAAAGAAGAGTAGGCTAGCCACTAAGTGAGCTGAGTTGAATTCTAGTTTTAGAGAGAGAGAGAGAGAGAGAGAGAGAGTCACCTTTTCTCGTGCTCTGGGCGTACCCGACTGTGACAAAGCCACCAATGGCGGCACAGCACCTTCTTGGAGGACTATATTGCAAAACCGATTGCTGTTCGTACACAGCTGTAACAAAGCAGCGGCGGCGTTCTCCTTGCCTCTCCCCGAGCCGAGCTCAACTACTTCAACGAGGACAGGTATTCCATTCTCATGTCCAATAGCCGTTCTTCCCTCGGGAATAGTCGAGAGGTTCGACAAAAACAGCCACGGCTTTGTCAACCATCCCAAAAGCGGGGTCCATAAGATCACGAGGTGCTTCACAGCACCAGCTTGGATAATCCGAGCCTTGTTCTCGTGATTGATCGAAAGGTTAAACAGAGCCGTGGCTGCATCTTTCTTACCTCGAGGGGTTCCATTTCCCAGCAAATCAACCAACGGCTTGATGGCCCCTGATCTCCCAATGCTCACCTTGTTTTCTTCGATAACCGAGAGACTAAACAGAGTCGCAGCTGAGTTCTCTTTAGCTTCGAAGCTGCCAGTCTCAAGGACGTGTATCAACGGTTCTATTGCTCCCGCATTAGCAATCGCAGTCTTGTTGTTGTCATTGATAGATAAGTTCAGAAGTGCAGTGACGGCGTTTTCTTGCACGGTGAGGTCGGGCGAACGGAGCAAATTGACCAGTAAACTGATCACCCCACAATTTGCAATGATGATGCGATTGTCCATGTTGTGCTTGGCCAGTAAACGGATATCACTTGTGGCACTTCTCTGCGCTTCGACTGATTCGCTCTTGAGGTCCTCGACCAGCTTTTTAACCTGTGCTTCAACTTCTAAGAGATCTGGCCTCATCTCCATAGCTGGAGAAGCGACTACTCTAGGGATGAGCCTATCAGATGGCCTTCGCCAGAATAATTGCCCTCGAGCCCGAGTTTCTAGTCTTGTTGGGAAGTCGTTTTCCCTTCGTGTAGAGGCCAAAGTGTTAGGAGCTTGTGACTCCATAGGGAGCTCCCCCGAAGCATCACTCCATAAGTATCACCATTCTGCGTCGCTTCATTATCATCATTTCCTAGAGACGCGTTAGAATTAGATACGGTGCTTGACACTGAATTGGCACGATCGTGACCAGGTGATGACCGTTCATCAACTGCAGAAGTAGTACTGTTTCTAGATGGTGAGAAGAGGCTCTGACCGCCAGATATCAAATTTCTCTCTCCTGAATGATCTGATCTGGCTTCAGAATGCCTCGGGGATACCCTCTCAATGTCTGAAACGTTTCCATTGTAAGAACCATCTGGTAATGAATCTCGCGAAGGCAAACGAGGATGGGACGGGGATGTTCCTTGTCTACCTGCAGTTGAAGACCTCATCGGTGAACCAAAAGAGCGACCAGGCGTGCCTGAAATATCGAGCCTTCCCATACCAACAGAACCTGCGTTAGCAAGTAGCGAAGACGGCTCATTCCAGACGGGAGATTTAGTTGGGTCGGGTAGCTTAATGTTGTTCAATTCACACCAACTTGCGATTAATGCCTTGACAGTGTAGTTTGGTATGAGATTTGTGTGGGCTAAAGTCTGCCTCGTCTTTGGGCAGACATTCAGTCCGAGATCAATCCAGTCCCGTATAAAAGCTCGCTCGTAAGTTTGTCCAGATGCAACAATCACGGGATCGGTCATGAGCTCAAGCGAAAGCGGGCAGCAAAAGTCGGCAGGTATCTGGACAGGATTACAGGCTTGAGACTGTTTCATCAAAACAAGGAGTTCATGCATGTGTGTGACTAGGCTGATTATTTGATCAATGTACTCGACTTCACTGTTCTTTTCGGCTTGTTCGGCGTTTTCTTTCAGTTTCTCAAGAGCCACAGCCTCTATTAGGAGTTCCTGATTTGATTTCAAGCTCAACTTGTCAGCAACTTCGGCCAAGCTCTCTGAGCTAGCTCCTGAGCCATCTACATGATTTTTAATAGCTTTTGAGATTATTGGAGACGTTTGCTCAAATTCGATGCTCTTCATCTTCTGTACGTAAAGCTGCAGAAAGTACAAAATATGTTGCAAAGTTCAAACATGCCAAATCTTCCAACCCTGGACAAGCCTAAGTGAGTTTCTAATACAGACGCATAAATGAGACAAGAATCAAACCTCAACTGCGGAAGCACTGAGTTCAGCAGGTGTCCTTCATCCAAAGATTTAAGCTCCTCAAAGATTTCAAAACTATGGGCCAAAATCTTCTCAAAAAGTGATTCAACTTGTAAAACCTACACATACATAATAAAAAGAAGTAAGAGATAAAGCACATCATCTACCACAAGTCAAATTCTAGAGTGACATAAAAATATCATATAATATCTGAAGGAAAATTTGTTACCCTGCATTTATTTGTACAAAAGAAAGAAACAAGAATGACAGTTAAAGACTATATTACTTACAAAGTAAACTTTGCTCATCAGTGGTTGCCAATTTTCAAAAATCTCTATCAATTCATCAATAGATAGGCGAAGTCCAGCAAATGCTTTCTGAAGCATTTCATCTGAATCAATCTCAACATCCATGATGGCATCCAGAACTGGTTTTAGTAAATTCAGAATCTCCTCAATCTTCTGATAAATTTCTGTGTGAGTTCACACGTTATTTCTTCAGCAGATGACAACTGGAGAAGACTTGTGATGCTTTGGCAAAGAGATTTGAGCAATGATATCTCCATTAGGCTACATCAAAATAAAAAACCATCTTAAAGGTATATACGAGAATAATCGTTATTTGTCATAGCGTGTCTCACAGTGTTTTATAATCACCATAACTAAATAAAGCTGTTACCAAGTAACAGGAATCATCATTTTAATAAAGTAACTAAGCACCAGTTGCTTAGCTCGCATAGTTTTCAATAATGCAGATATGCATTCATCTCTTTAAAGAAAAAACCTGAATGGAATATTTTGAGGATGGTCAATAGTACTGAAAATAATCATAAGACAAGTAGATTCACTTTGGAACAACAAATCAACAAACAAACGTTTCTTTGAAGTCGTTACAAAAGCAATGCAACGCTCAGCTATTTCCGAAGATTACATCCAGGTCCAGTAAACGGAAAATTAACAAAGTCATTTATCTATCAAAAGTAGCATAACTATTGCCAGTGAAGACAATGCATCTACAAATTATCGAAATCCTATAAATTCACAAAGATTTTCTTCCTTGATTGGAAAACGTGCCACATGTGGATAAGCAAACTATCCGACCAAATCAACAATCCATCTAGCATCCAGAATTATCTCAACTAAAAAGTACCCAACCCAAATAATTCAATGGAGCTCAAGATCTGCGGTAACAAGGTGAACCAGTAACAACAGAATCAGGAACAATGGTTGAAAAAAGAAGGAATATATAGGAAGTGGCCAAAGAACTAATACGTAAACCAAAAAAGTAACAGAACTAAATGCAATTTTACCCAGTCGGTGGAATCAGCAGATTGATCAAGTAAATTTCCAAGTCTGCGCCTCCTGCAACAACTGATCCAGATAAACAGACGACACTTATCCACTAAATTTGCCGAGCTTTCAAGCCTTCATATGAATCAAAATTTCGTATAATACGAACTGAAATGCGACAAATAATTCCCCAAAACAGTCGGCGGAGATGGCTTAAAGAGAATAATCTATCCTCTAAGGAGATCTTCAACGAGTACAAAAACAAATACGAAGAGAATTAGGGTTTCGCCGAGTAATTTTAGGCTGAAGACGACGACGACAACTTGGCTGGATGTGTCGTGGCTTTATAGACTCCGGTTTTGTTTTCTTCAAATACGTCCGGTTTTATATTACCTGCTACCGGACAAACCCGTCGTTTTTTACCACTTCTTTGATTTTTAGCACTTCCTTTGGAATGGATGACAAAAAGTTACAAGAGACTAATTCAACAATTCTAGTGTAATAACAATGCTACATAGCATGTAAACTAACTCTACTGTCATGTCCAATTTGACTTTGACATTTTCATTAACGTGGTTGTTGAAAAATAAAATGATTGTCAATCACTTGTTATTCAATTGACCATTTTGAAATGAAATGAAAACGCGTCGAATTATTTCGGGAAAACACAAATAGACCTCGTCAAAAGAAGGCAATGAATTGAAAATCTTGTGACCAGCATCTCACATAAATAATCACTACAATATCAAGAACCATCCATCCATTCATCATATGTTCGAGCGTAAAACCAAACAAAAATTGAATGTAGTGTTTCCTTTATGAAAAAATATGAAGTCATGACCTAATATAATGAAAAAACCCTATACGAAAATAAACACCAGCAAGATTACTACTCCCGGAAAATATCGAATCAATCGGAGTCATCGAACGTTATCTTTGTGGCTTTAGGGGCATTGGCTTCGATTTCTCTAAAATGGGCACCGTATAACTTCGATTCCTGCACAGCCCCACAAGTAGCGTGAGCCAAACGAGGAACAACGTTACAATGTAACAACATCGACTTGCGCAATAAAATTTCAAATCGCCTATGGACCGAATCTGAAGAGCGGTAGAATTGAAGACTGAAGATGTAATTCCCCACATTAGAAGCTGACAAACTTGTGTCTATCTATCATTATACCTTTTTCTTGACATGTGTCCCAAACTTGAGCAAGTCTTCGGGGACGACCTGCTTAGCCTCCCTGAGAACATTTATCAGCTCCCCAGAAAGTCCCTGCAAGTATTTTGAAATCTTACACTAAAATGGGGCTCGAATTTGTACGAATCCATAGTTTCATAACACAGAAGAGAGACGAGCAACTTCACCTTATTTTCCTTTGTAAAGAAAGTGTGGGCCACGCCTTTCTTCCAGCTCTACCAGTACGCCCAATACGGTGCACGTAATCTTCGGTTGTGAGAGGAAAACTATAATTTATTACCACTTCGACGTCGGGAATGTCCAATCCTCGGGCAGCAACATCAGTTGCTATCTGTAAAATCAAAGGCAAACCTTACATATTTTACGTATAAAGTTCCGAAATTTTTAGGGCGTGATTCAAAGGATATTTAAAAGGAGATTCACAACGTATACCAGTAAAGGACAGGTTCCCTCCTTAAACAATGACAATGCCTGATTTCTTGCATTTTGTGCCTTGTCACCGCTGATAGAAACTGCTTTCCAGCCCCTGATATTATATAATACCAACAAAAGATGTATATGACTTAACTTCATATTTTTTGGATCTACTGACTAACCGTCTTCATTACAGGCAATAATTATAACGGTAACTCAAATTCCAGAATATTACCTTCTTTGGAGCATATTCTCCACTCTGGATGCTTCTTTCTTGTATAGGACAAAAACAAGTACTCTATCCTGCCAAAAGTTATTATTCTAGTTAGAACAGGTTCAATATGATACAAAACAAATGATAAAAACTTAAACACTAGAAGAAAGGTTTCTTCTTTTGTAGGCAAAGGTTTAATTTATTGTGGTAATGGCACATACTTTCTAGATTGGTGGTATTTTTCCAGCAACTTCTGAAGCCTGTCATCACGAGCGCGTTCGTCCAAAACCTAAAAATTTAAGCATTCAAAACATTATTGATACAAATGGAGACTCTTGGAGAAAAATCATCAAAAGCCCATCATACCTCCACGATTTGCATGACATCATGGTTGGCAGCTAAATCTTCTGATCCCACAACCACCTGAAACATACATACATAAGCTCCTTAATAATAACATCAACATTCTATATGGTTTCTTAAAGAAGACAGGTAAAAAAAAAAAAAGCAACTCTCGCATGTAAATATTTACCTTAACAGGGCATGGATCCATGAATTCTTGGGCTAACTGATGTACATCTGTAGGCCATGTTGCACTAAACATTACCATTTGTCGAACTGCACTGACACATGTTTATTAAATAAGAAATAATTATGTAGATGGAAATGTAATTAAATGAGCAGGAATCAAACCAAGTTTCTACCATTGCATGTTTGACTTAATATTGCCCGAACTTCAGGCTCAAATCCCATATCAAGCATTCGATCAGCTTCATCCAGAACCTACATGAACAGTTTGCACAGAGAAACATAGATGTAAGAAGGTGAAAAAGATAATGTTACCTTGGTTTCAATCACGCTCAGGCAGCAGTTACAAGAAAATAAAAGAAAAAGAAGGTATTGATATTGCGTTGAGAACGTCAACTTACCACAAAGGAAACCTCCTTTAGGTTCAACAACTCCATCTCAATCAAGTCCTTCAAGCGACCAGGGGTCCCAATAACGATGTCCTGCGTAAAAAAATGGTACAGATTTTACAGTGGAATAACATTACATATTACATTATTAACAGAACTATACAGAATTAAAGGTTTGTAACTCAAGCGTTTAGAAGGGAACATGAAAATTCTAATTACAACCTAACTCAAATTCATTTGATATCAGAAGCAAATTCATTACCACTCCAGATTTTATAGAAGATATCTGTGGCCCTTTAGAGGTTCCTCCATATATACAAACTGATCGCACCCCACAGGGTTCCCAGCTTCACAGAGAACATCGGATATCTGATACAATCATGTATCATCGTCAGTTTCAATGCAAAAATAGTTTCAAATTGCAAGAACATGCTATCGAAAGTATGCACTACAAAAAATCTGCAAAGGAATCAAAGAGATACATCAAGAAAGCCGTGGAATGAACAAAAAAACATACTTGTTGAGCCAGCTCCCTTGTAGGCGAAAGAACAAGGCAAAGTGGTTTCTTGTTTTTAACAACTCCCTCACTCTTTCGTTTGCCTAGTACATGCACAGTAGCAGGAATCCCGAAGGCAAGTGTTTTACCTGATTAACCAAGCAATAAACTTCAATAATGAATAAGCACATTAGCAACCAAATTTCAACACATTAAGGACATACCAGACCCAGTTGCTGCGATTCCAATAAAATCACGGCCATCAAGCAGAAATGGCCACGAATGGGATTGGATAGGCGATGGTCTATCAAATGTTTTACAGCACTCCAAGACATTACTTGGGAGTTCGACTCAGAAAAGGTACTCAAAGCTTTATATTTCGAGTCATTCACGTCTCTTCCAGACACAACCACACCACTGTTTCTCTAATCTGTTCAGCAACATTGGCTCCCTCTCTTTGCCGTTTGTCTTATTTTGTCCTTCGACCACCCATTACTCGTAACCTCGCATTTCTTCAGTCCCTTAGATTTTTTCTTCTCTTTTTCCGAATCGTGGACAGACCCGTTTCTTAAATTCTCGTCTCCATTCTCTCCATCGCCCTTTTTCTTCTTCTTCTTCTTCTGAGAAACTTCATCAACACCGTCGCTCGAGGTCTCACCTTTAGTCTCTGCCTTCCTATGTTTATTCTTCTTTTTTACGGAAATATCCGGCGAAGAATTCACAATCTCTTCCTTCCCGCATTCAGAAATCAACTCAGCATCAGCTGCAGCTTCCAGCTTTCTTTTTGCTTGCTTTTGAGCTTCTTCTGAAGCATGCCATCGCCGTTTTCCATTCGTTTCTATGACTCTATGCCTATTTTAGGATCCTTCGTCTGCCCCGAACCAAATTCGGCCAACGTCGGCGCGCCCCAAAAACCCTAATGTGAGAGTTTGAGGGTGTGCGTCTGGCGGGTTTTCGAGGCAAATCGTAGAGCGAGGGTTTTTTGTTAGAAGCCAAAATTACATCCAAGTCCTTACACTTTCCTTTTTTTATTTTTTATTTTTTTAACGAACCCAACGAGTTCAACTTCAAAAATCAAACCCATGACAGATTATTTCTCGGAAAGAAAGACTTGCCTCGACACATGAAACAAAGAGCTCTGTTTTCTAGCGTCAGCTTTTCGCATCAGCTCGTTAGAAATCTCTCAACAACAAATCCCCACAAATGGAACTCACTTCCAAACCCCAAGCTCAGAATCACACACCCCACTCTTCTTCTCATAGAGTCCTGCAATTCCATGTCCCACGCAAAGCAGATTCATGGCAACATGACACGGACTGGCCTATTCTTCAACTTATTCCCCGTCAGCAGACTCTTGTCTTTCATTGCCTTGGACAAAAATGGAGACTTTGGTTATGCAAAGACATTATTTGGTCAGATTCTCGAACCCAATGTGTATATTTGGAATGCTATGATCAGAGGTTGTGCTAAAAATTCAAATTTCGACATGGGTTTTGCTTACTTCGTTACAATGGTTAGAGAATGTGTGGAGATGGATAATAGAAGCTATGTTTTTGCGTTGAAGGCATGTGGGGGTTTGGAGGATTTCAGAGTGGGAGAATCTGTGTATTGTATGGCTTGGAAAGTCGGGTTTGACGAGGATGTGATCGTTAGGAACGGTTTGATTCATTTTTATTCTGAGGCGAAGAAGTTAGACTATGCGAGGAGAATTTACAACGAGACGAGCGTAAAGATGTGGTTTCTTGGACTAGCATGATTGACGGGCTTGTGAGGAATGAGATGGTGGAGGACGGCTTAAAACTGTTCGATGAAATGTGTGAATGTGGTGTCGAGCTTAATGAGGTTACCATGGTCTCAGTTCTCTCTGCATGTGCACGGAAGGGCGATTTGAGCGTCGGGGAGAAGATTTTCTATTTCGCAGAGACGAGAGGAATTGAGTTTACTCTGAATATGAAGAATGCAATGCTTGATATGTACATAAAGTGTGGAAGGTTAGACATAGCTAAACAGACTTTTGAGAATATGGAAGTAAAGGATGTCTTTACGTGGACTACTATGATAAATGGATTTTCCAAGAACGGAGAGGTCGAATTGGCTCGTAAGTCTTCGACGAAATGCCTAGAAGGAACGTGGTTTCTTGGAACGCAATGATAGGAGGTTATGCACAGAATAACAAACCGAAAGAATCGTTGGAACTCTTTCATGTAATGGAGGGACAAGGCTTGAAGCCTATGGAAAGCACTCTTGTCTCTGTTCTATCTGCTTGCGCTCAATCAGGTTATATGGAAATAGGGCAGCGTATCCTCGATTCCTACGTTAAGCAGCAAAAGATTCCTCTTACTACAATATTAGGCAATGCTTTCATCGACATGTTTGCCAAGTGTGGGAATATTCATGCAGCTAGAGAGATCTTTCACGCTATGAAAAGCAAAGATTTGGTCTCGTACAACTCAATGATAGTGGCTTGTGCATCACATGGCGAAGCAGATGAAGCCCTAAATCTCTTCGAAAAAATTGGGAAGAGGGATTTAAGCCCGACGAAATCACATTCGTAGGCGTTCTCTCTGCTTGTGCACACGGCGGGTTAGTAAAGGAAGGCTGGGATTATTTCAAAAGAATGCAGCTATACGGTCTCAAACCAGCCAAGGAACACTATTCTTGCATGGTTGACTTACTGGGCAGAGTCGGGCTATTGCGAAACGCTTACGAGTTGATCGAATCGATGCCCATGGAACCTGACGAAGCTATTTGGGGGGCTTTTCTTAACGGCTGTAAAATGCATGGCAATGTAGAGTTGGGCAAAATCGCTGCAGAAAAGATCATATCTTTGGACCCAAATGACAGTGGCACATACGTTCTGTTAGCTAACCTATGTGCAGATAAAAGGAAATTGGCGGACGTTAGATTGGCCAGAAGTATGATGAGAGACAAGGGAGTTAAGAAGAATCCAGGCTCAAGCTCGATCGAAGTTGAGGGTCGTTTTCACGAATTTTTAGTTGGAGACGAGTCCCATATCGAGTCTCCAGCCATATACAAAGCGTTGGGAGAAATTTGTATTTACAAAGTCGGGCGATTGCTCGATGGATTATTGCCAGTTCGACGCTGTCCTATGACATGGGAAACTTAAAGGGGTCAATGTAAGAATTCTGAGATCAATGTAAGAAGATCACATACAATTTCGAACTATGTACAGTGACAAAAAGATGAAATCTCTGTTCGCCTTTCGGCTTATCTACTGAAGCCCCGATAGAATTCTGGCGAACACAATCTCCACGGGATGCAAGCTTTCCCAGATTCAGCCTTTCCTCCGACGTAAAAATCTATAGCAACATTCTTGGGCATCATCGCAGCATTTTGCACGCGAGCATCTTCTTCATTGGCACTTTTGTTGGAATTTGGGCGAGAAACAGAGCTTCCCATGTAGCACACAGGCGTCCTTCTAGAAGTCTTCCATGAGAGCTGATGAAAGGTAGCTTTCTTTCCCATGTTAGCCAGGCTGCTCTTATTACAGGGAACTAGAGCTTCTGAGCTTAGTTCTGTGACTTGTATGGGATATCCTAATATGGCTTTGTCGTAGGATTCGCAGGTCAGGCATATGAAGGGAACATCATTCTCAGCCTGGGAATCAGCTGCTTTGATCGTCAGGTGAACGTCTACTAACGTATTAGCTTGTGATATATTGCCGTCCATCTCATATAGTCGTCTCTGCAACTGTGATAATGAAGCTCCTTCTTCGTCTCCTTCCATGGAATGGAAATATTTTGTGGGCTTTTCTCGTACATGAACAAATAGCTCATTACATCTACGATTGAGAACCTATTTGTAGAGAGAGATACGAGGGACGGAGAACCTTTTCCTTTTGTCTTTTTCAAAATTTAACGGCTAAAGATTGAAGATAACAATGCAGTACAACGTTGTCCAACGGCGATTAGCTGCCTGTCTGCTTTTTCAGGGAAACGTGCATGTTGTCGTACGATTTCCGTACCGCGAATTGCCTATTTTGTCTGCCTATATGAGCTAAAAAGGACAGTATACTGAAAAGTAAATAGTCTGATTTTTAATTAGCTGCATGCACAGAGAAGTTTGCACCAAAAAGTAACCATCTGTCAACAAGAAAATTCGAAACTCCCAGCCACGGCCTAATCATTCTTCATGCAAAACATACTTCATCATTACATAGAGCATACTGCACTCTCTTACATGTATATGTGGATTGGCTTTTTGTATACTCAATAAGATAACTCTGTCACACCTTTACATTTAGATTTAAATTCTTTTCATCATCTTGAATTTTTCATGGAGGAATACCACAGTTTCTTCTGGCAGATTAGTATTTCTCCGTCTTTGCAGTGTCGCCTTGCTCGTGTTCTCTTTACGACATGTCCATCTCATCCCTTCGGCAAGAGTAGATATAGCTTCGACGAAGTAGTTGGATTCTCGGATGAGCGCGTAACCGTTTGGTCTTAGGATCCGATCCATTTCGAGCAAGACGTACTTCATGTCGCACCTGATCAATCGATCACCAGAAAAAAAAAAAAATTAGAATCGTTATCGATTCGTCAATCTAAAACGGTAAGGAAATGTTTCTAAGCTTTAAAAGATTTATAATCTTTTCTTTTTTGGCGACCAAGGGTCGGCAATAGTCTGCAAATCAAGCCAATCAGATTCCAAAACACAAATACAGGTCTATGTTTGATAAACTCACTCAAGGAAAAACCTTTGATCTGAATTGTAACATTTTACTTCTCGCATTACCTGTGACTTTCGGCGGTGAAGAGCGAATCCACATGGAGCAGATCATACGTCCGTGGATAAGTCGAGAACGCCTCACACCTGAAAAACGATTAAAAAAATCAATCAACATAATACAACCTAAAAAAAAGTCAAACATACTAACCACCAAAACGCGAAAACTTACCAGTCGTGATAAGTTCCTATGAGCCCACGATCGTAAACAACCGCCAACGTGTTCGGCGAATACGACGAAACGACGTTCATAACCACAAAGGATCGTCGACCAACGCCGTGGCCAAACCTCCATACACAGTATTCATATCCATCACGTTCCTTATCTCATCGCTTCCAAGGCGGGCAACAACCTCTTGTAATAACTCACTCTCTTTTTCCACTTGCTATTATCGCGTTCTTGAACGCACCTTCGCTTCCGCCAGCGCACGTCGCGAATGCGCTCGGGCGCACTGTTTAGCCTCCCGGGCCATTTAGGAAGCGTTTCGAGAGCTAATTTTTGTGCCAACTGTCGGGAGAAACGACGCACGGGCGAATGGGAGTGTACCAAGCAGAATCCGGCTCGGTCCCGTCGTCGCACTTCGGAGGGTAATAGTCGGGAGCTTCGAGCTTTTGTAGCATTCTACGTCGGACGACTTTTGCCACACGGCGATGTCGTCCTTCTTTGCGTACATTTTGAAGCACATTGAGGTGAGCAATTCTTGTAGCTTTTCGTAGTTCAACCTCTGTTCTTCGATGGTCGTGTTCCATCCCTTCCATCGACGCTCGTAGTTCACGGCGGGCCGATAGTACCCAGAAACCGCCGGCCGGATAATGCGGTGAACTTCAAGAGATAAACTCCGCCTAAAAATAAGGTTGTTAAAGAGTAACAGTTAGCTGGCAAGAATGAGAAGCACAGCACTTCTAGAAAATTGGTTTTTTTTTTAAAAAATTGCTTACCGAACTCTGTCCATGGAATAAGGCACCTCGAACAATGGGCCATGTCGAATGAGTTCGAAGGGAAAGGAAGTCTTTGGGTCGAGATTATCCCCAGAATCGCGGGAATTCCACGTTCGAGGGCGAACTGAACTTGAGCTTGATGATTGTCTCTTGGAGCCAAAGACATCGTAGGATTAACCACGATCAAGCAAGTCTCCTCCCCAACTAGCAACCTAAGTAGTAAAAAGGATCATGCCCTTCAAATTCCTTGGCCTCAGGTTCATCCAATGTGTCCAAGCTCTCACACAGAGTTGCGATTATGGATTCATATCTAAAGTGTATGAAATATGTAGTCGACAAGAACAATAAATAAATGATCTCGTAGTTTCATCATAAGCGACAAGGGGAAAAACAAAAGCACTTACGTGTTTGGATATCTTCTGAATATATCCTTGATCACAATGATAGCTTCTTGGACAACGTAATTGACTTTATCTTAATCAACTCAAGTAAGACACTGTACACCGTTCAGCAGCCCTCTCTAACTTAATGGCACATCGTCCATAGCACGGACAGCTTTCCTGACAAAATCCACATCAACTCTGTAGCATACTCTTTGAACTCCAACAAAACCTGAGATAGCAGAAGAGGAAGATTAATGGAAATTGACCAAAATGATAATGGTCCAATCTACTACAATTAACAATATGCCAACCTGGTCAATGTTCCTATCAGAAGCAGTTTTATCATGATTTCTAGCTTTTCCATCTTCACATAAATTGGATCGTTATATTTGCAGAAGAACACCTAGAGAAAATCAGCACAAACATGTGAATAATTTGATTTCCTCTAAGTTACCAATTCCAAAAAGAAAATGTATTAGCTACCTTAATTTCATGAGCAAGAACAGTGGGACGCTTTTGCACGATGAGGTTTATATTTCGTAAAGCAACATACTGAATCTCTGGTTCTGCAGAAAGCAATGTCACGAGTGGAGGAGCCAATTTCTTGCAAAGGTTCCTGACTACATCCGTGCTGGTAATCAGTTCCATTTGCAAGAGAATCATCTGGATTTAACTCCAACAAGAATGGTTTTACAAGAAAAGAAAAAAGTTAGTTTCCAATATTGGTAAGTTAGCCCTAGAGACTTCTAACAGAAAAGGAATCAGAGGACACAAAAAAGACAACCAATTTTGAAAAGTTATCATATGATAAAGACGCCAAAAGATGAAAATTTTCTCTAAGTGAACCTTGACAGCTGAAAGAACACCACACAATTTGCATGCTGTAACCGAGGCGTAACACGTTCAACTATGTTTTCTGCCTCGCGAGCATCAGCTGTTTTGTATCTTGAAAGAGCATCCAAAATGAAAACCTGACCCCACCTGGTTATAAAACATAGATCCATGTCAATCAGATCTAATTTGAAATAAACACAGCACACAATATTGAAATTGACAACTACGACAACCAAGCACTTACGTGAGGATGCTTCTCATGAGATGATATAAGGTCAACAACTAGAACTATCATCCTATAGTTAGGATTCAATGTCTAATGTAATTTCATATACCAAAACCCATATGGAAAACCAGTAAGAGGAAGGCAAGAGTTGCAGCAACATTTCCCATTCTATACAATGGTAATGCAAAATACGCTCTAACTATCTCAAATATAAGCTAATCCAAACAGTCATATTTATTGGCTTACTCTGTGCATTCATTGAGAGCAGTAAGAAGCTTTGACAACGTGTGACTGGTAATCTCAAATATGGGTCTGCTGCTACTCTCTTGAATCTCAGCGAGTGCAGCAACAGCATTTGCAACTACCATTGGATTGTTGTCAGATATTAAATCCTTGAGAGCATCTAGGAAACCTCTGTCCTCCACTAATTCGGCATTAATGTCATAGAGTTTAGCAACACATACAGCAGCTGTCTTGCGGACGTATGGATCATCATCCTGAAAAAGAAACAGATAGCAACTGATAAGCTGGAAATGTTAATTAATCTCTGATCAGCAAAAATAGTTCGAAATATGTGTTTGGCCGATTAGAAGCAAATACAAGAATAGGTGATTTACCTTGAGACAGCGCTGCAAGGGATCGCATAAGTACTCAGTTATCTTATCAACGCGGATGCATCCCATTGTCCTTACAGCCAAAGCACGGATCAAGGGATTTGGATCTTGTGAATCCTGAAAAGTGCATATGGAATTCCACCCTTGGTCATTATTATCAAGACGACATAGCATAACCAATCATATCAAGTGGGCAAGGGTATTTTACCTTCACAAATGTATTACAGCGAGAATAGCAAGATCAGGCTGGCTCTTCGCGTAGTTGATAAGATACAAATATACAAGCTTCTTCAGCTCCAAATTTTCGGTTTGCATACAATTCACAACATCCGTAAAAGCGAGGACACGTCCTTCCCACTGTCATTGCTGCAATCACCTTCTTCACAGCATCTTTTCTCTTATCCTGTATCACACAAAGATTTCATTTCAACACAAAAACAGCCTTCTAAATTAGAGTGTAAAACTAAAAGATCAACCAGATCTAAGTTCTAATTCTCTTTAAACAAGAAATCAGATAGAGACAGATTGAAACAAAAGCTTTTCGGGGCCTCGATAACTTTCCTGATCAATCCCAGTGGAATTCTAAATTCAACAGCCGTAGATGACACAATAAAATTGACATGCAACTAATAACCAGATCTTATGAAGTATCTTTAAATAATAACATGAGAAACTTCGCCTCTATAAATCATCAACGACCAGAACTGGCCTAAACTAATCAGAAGCCAGACAGAAAAAAATGGCAGATCTACTTTCATTTTGAAACGCCAAAAACAATCTCCGATCCCACCGAACCTAATTCCGGAAGCATGAGCTTCGAAAAGGCTAAGCAATCAGAAATCGACCTAAAAAAGCAATTATAATCATTCATTTATTCAGTCGAAAACAGACCTTGTACTGGGAATTGAGCTCTTCCTTAAGCTCAGGGATTTCGCCCTTTTTAGTCGTGGAGAAATACTTCGAATCGGTCCGCTCATCTCTCTTTCCTCTTGGATCAGCAGATGGGCTTAGTTCTCAGTTCTCACAGGAAGCTACAGAAATGGCGAGATGACTGAGACAAAGGCAAAGCGTAGAAAATTTTATGATGCGAACAACGGGTCGGGATGGACCGGGTCGAACCAGCCGACCAAATCATTTTCTTATTAAAATGATATTTTTGTAAAGAAAAGAAATACGAAATTATTAAACTCTCGGTCAAAACAGTTACTGCTGATAACCCTTCATCTTACGATCGTCAACGGGCCATCGCCATCTCTGCTCTGCTTGTTCTATCTCGCGCGCTCAATCGCCACCTCTCAATCCGAGCAGAGATCGTATGATAAATCGAAGCCAACATCTAACATGTCGGCGTCCACCACTACCAAGTTGAAGCTTCAAGCTCAGCTTGCGAACCCAAACGGCGCCGCTCCAAAGAAACAACCATCCCCACCTCCGCCGCGCCGTCGCCTTCGCCATCAGCCTACGCTACTTCGCAGGGAGGTGCGAGCGACGGATATGTTCAAGAGCACTCCTCTGCCTCGTCGTTCAGTAAATTCAACACCGCGCTCACGGCGGGCTTGTTAAATCCAATGTCCCACCACCGCGCCGCCGCAGGTCGACCTAAAGACACGATCGAGTCCGACGCTTTTCGAAATGATGTCCAATGACGCCTCGAACGGGGATTTCGGGGATTTTTTAGCTCAAAGCCAGCTAAGATCAGATCTCGCCACCGCCATGAACGGTGTCGTTTCGCCCCAATACGACCGCCAACGATCCATCCTTCGATTGTTTCAAACGGCGTTTTTCAGCCCCAAAACCACCAGCCGTCGAATATCAGTCCCGGCCCTTGTTCCGTATCCAAACGGCGTCATTTCTGCCCATGATGAGAGAAGATCCGATCGCTTCGCAGAGCTCGCGTTAAATACTACCAGTCAACCTCAGAAACACCAAACATCAGAATTTCTGGTGAGCCATCGTGGAGAAGCTAAGCAGGCATTGATCCAACGGCGTTTGAGTGAGATTTTGGCTGTAAAGACGATCCCGGGAAGCAGCTTTAATGACTCAGACTCAAGTGATTTGAAGCTGACGCTGAGTTCTAAGGATGGCGTGAGCGTCGACATTAGTGTTCATAAGCAAATTCTCGTGGCTTGCAGTAGGTTTTTCAAATCGAAGTTGAGCGAAAAGGAATCTTCAGGGACTCGGACCATGGAGATTGAGATCGAATACTGCGATGATATGGAGGTTTATGTGGAGATGCTGAGGTTGATGTATTGTAAGGATCTGAGGAGGAGGCTGATGAGGAAGATGTAGATCGAGTCCTTGGTATCTTGAAGGTAAAACTAGATTATAACGTTTTGCTCTAAGTTTATGACTAGATTGATTCCTTGGACGAATTTGCTCGACAATTTGATGTATGTGCAACAATGTTCTAACAACTTGATTCTTCGAATAGGCCGTAGTCGAGTAAGATGGAATGTAGAAGGAATCTAACTACTTGCATGATATGTTGTCTGTTTCACTGTTGGATTGCTGCTGTACTAAAAAGATAAATGCTGAAATTCAATCACGGAACAATCATTTTCAGACATGAATTTCTGTTTCTTGGATACAAGTGAAAGTCGGGGAAAAAGATAAAAGATTCGAGGACCTTCGGAAAACAATCAGTATCATGATGTTGCGTTTATTGCTTCAGGAGTTGGAATACTTTTTACGCATATCTTGCTACTGACTTCAATTTTTAATGCCTTCTGATTAGATTTCTGCTGCAATTGGATTCGATGCCTGCATATTATCTTGCTTAGAGTACTTAGAAGCTGCTCCATGGTCAGAAGACGAGGAAGTATCTTCATTACTATCGCAGCTACAGCTCGAAGGGATCGAAGCAGAGGAAGTTCTAAGGAGAATTTCTCATGAATCCACCTCAGATTTTAAACAGAGGAAGAGGCCATAACGAAGAAATGCTCCTCAAACTACTACAAGCAGTTCTCGAAGGTAAGGACGAAAAGGCTCGAAGAGAAATGAAAGCCCTTGTCGCCAAAATGCTGCGTGAAAGCGCTTCACAGAACGACCTGAGAAAGGTATCGTTATACATCGCCTGCAACGATTGCTTAAAATCGCTTCGCCTCCATTTTCTATCAGCAGCAGCGGCGAATGGTGAGAGCTCTCAAAAGCAGGGCAGATAGTGAGACAGCTGATAACTTGCACTGGCTATTAGATATACTAATAGACCGGCAAATTGCTGAGGACTTCCTTACCACTTGGGCTTCTCTGTCCGAACTATCGAAGGCACACTGTAAAGTGCCCGTTAGGCACAGGTTCGAGATAAGCAGAATCACAGCTCGTTTTTTCGTAGCAATAGGAAAGAGGCAGATGCTGCTTCTAAAGAGGAAAGGTGCATGCTTTTAGAAACATGGCTCGTTCCATTTTATGAAGATTTCGCATGGATGAAGAGGGCTTCGAAGGGACTCGATAGGAATCTAATCGAAGAGGGCCTTAGCAACACGATATTAACTTTGCCACTGAATCTTCAGCAGGAAATTTTCATGTCGTGGTTCGATAGGTATTTGAATTCTGGCGAGATTGTCCGAATATTCAGAGGGGATTCGAAGTTTGGTGGAGAAGGGGCGTTCTTGAAACGTAATGACGAGGCTGATGGTAAGAATCTGATGAGGATTGTGAAATCGGATTGAACGTCGAAGCTATGAACTGGGCTTGATCTGTTCGATGTTGTCGATTGGTTTTTTGCTTTGTATATGAATTCTATCAAATGAACTTCAATACGATACGAAGATGATGATGATCAGTGGCCGTGGGTGGATTTATAACACACCTCAGCACAACCCTCGTGCTTTTCCAGCCAACCTGAGTAATGGGTAACAAAATCAAGAACAGAAGAAAAACGAAAAAGAGGAACTTTTTTCTTTATGAGATTCTGAAATGAATTGGTCATCCATAAGCTTACAAAGAGAACACCGATGAAATTGGCAGCAATAAAATCACTCACTTGCAGTTGCAGGTTCTCGAGTATTATCTAATTGGAAAATTAAAATTAGAATATTCCCTCTTATCTCTAAATCGTCACAAGACCAGGTTCAAAGTTTTCGGCCATTATATTCCCATGTGATTATATTAATTTGAATCAATTGAACCTTGCAGGCTTCAATCGAGATATAGATTGACAAAGTATTATTCAAAAAAATGGAGGATCAAACTAGTAGCTGAAGACGGAGAGACACGACAGCATATCAAATCGGCTTGGATACTAACAAAATAAAATTTAAATTAAAATGGAGAACGTACAAAAAAAAAAAAAGATTTTTATATAGATTCCTTGAATGGACGTACCGTAATTTCGCGACACGTCATTTCTTCATGCGTATTCTTGATGGGGCCTCACCACAGTCTAGTGACACCTCATTATTTTCGAGTAGCTTCGATACGTATTACTTAGACACATGCCATTACAGCATTCGGCCAAGTCTTTTTACCCATTAATCGCCCATATAAACGAAACCAGCCTTTCATACATTCACTTCGTTTTTGCACGCTTGAATCGTAGTTGATTAAGATTCTCTCTCTCTCAAACACAGACAAGAAGCTTTTGTGAAGAACACACCAGGAAGTTGAGGAGACATGGAAGATCATCACAAGGAAGAAGAGAAAAAGGAAGAGTCTTTCATCGAGAAGATCACTGGAAAGATCGGCGCCCACGATTCGTCCTCTTCTTCGTCATCATCAGAATCCGACGATGACAAGAAGGAGAAGAAGAGGGAAAAGAAGAAGAAGAAGGACAAGTCGAACCGTCTCTTTGTAAGAGACAAGCCTCTTCACCAAGTCCTCGGAGGTGGCACTGGTAAGCTTTAAACTAAAGAAAAAATTGGAAGAATAAAAAAAAAACACGTGAGAAGGATGAAGATTAGCTAGCAGAGACATTTCCCAGATGGAAAGTTTAATTTTTATTTACCAGCCTTCATAAAGATCGACTCTTTTTTATTGTAGCTTCTTACCATTCTCTTACTATTTATCCTTTTATTATATCTTGATGGCTTTCGGCTTTCGTTCTTTCTGATATTAGTTTATTTCCATTTGGATATCGGGAAACTGTAATATTAGATCGTTTTAGAACAAGTTGAACAAGAAATTGACAAGCTCTTTTATAAAAGATCTCATCTTTTTATATAACTTAAGGCTGAAAATCCTGACGATCTGTAACCATCATCAGCTGCAGATGTGTTCTTATGGAAGGACTGGAAAACTGCAGCCACGATTTTAATCGGCGCTACGGCCATATGGCTTCTTTTCGAAGTCTTCGAATACCATTTGCTCCCTATAATCTGTTACTCTTTGATCGGCGGCTACACCATCTTCTTCGTGTGGGCAGTTGCAACTGCGTTTTTCACCAAGTAATGAATAACCTTTGGCCCCTTCTCATCGCATTAAGGCGTTTGCTATGATGCTCACTTGTGCTTTTTCTTACAGATCTCCCCCGCCGATCCGAGAATTAACTATCCCCGAAGACTCAGTTCTCAGAGCTGCCTCTGTTTTGAGGGTCGAGTTCAACAAGGGGATCGAGTTTTTGAGGGACGTTGCTTTCGAGAGGGATGTAAAGAAGTTCATCGGAGTAAGTGATTGGATTTCTTGATGACTCCTTGTCTGTGTGTGTTTCAAGAAAGAAGCTTAAGCTCAAACCACAAATGAATTCATCAAACAGGTGTTGCTGCTCTGTGGATCTTGGCACTCGTTGGCAAAGCCTGCAATCTTTCCACCCTTATATTTGCGGGTAAACGTCGATTTTTCTCAGCATTTTTTGCCATGGGTTTTCGCCGGCGACCATTTTCTCACGACTCGATTCTTCTTTTTCTGAAAAAAATAGGAACGGTGTTGCTTTTCACGGTGCCTGTGCTCTACGAGAAATACGACCACAAAGTGGATGCGTTGGCTGAGAAGACGATGGTTGAGGTGAAGAAGCAGTACGCAGTTTTTGATGAGAAGGTAGTGAGCAAAATACCAAAAGGGCCTTTGGAGAAGATCACTAATGTCAAGAAGGAATGAGCTACTACGCCTCTTTTATCTATGTATGTAGAGAGATATCCATCGCCTATTGTGAAATCTTAAAATGGTATTATGATGTACTATTACGAAGTCTTATGTTTCTTTATGTTTTTCTTTCGGTTTGATATGCAGATGTTTCTGGATATATTGTGTGTTGGGTCTAATGTTGAAATAAGATTTGGATTTATGAGTTCCATTCTTGCATTCTCAAAAAATATTATTATCTAAAGGAAAACGAAGAAGGCCTTTCTAGAGGGAAATGGCATGACAAGGCAAAGCAGACAGAGAGAGAGTCGTTATTGATCAGCCGTAAATGTAATGTTAGATTCATTTCTGATCTTCTTCTTGAAATGGAAAATTGTTTCGAGTCATAGACAATTGGGACACGTTAGAGGATTCCATACATGGTCATAGCCTGCCTTAACTAGCCGTTCCATTAGGACTTTGGTAGTTAAATATATTATTTACACAGAAGAAAATATAAATTCATGCTCAAAACATGAAAAGCGACCTTATAGTATTATATATAGGACACACAATGCTAGTGATGAGATAATTGCATCTTTTTTTTTTTTAAGAATAAGATGGAGAAGCGAAGAGAGGAGATAATGATATGGAACTGTGGTAGTTCATTGTACGATGCTCAAGAACTGATTTCACTTGGAGACATTATTGAGAAACACATGACGACGACGAAGATGTCTCCATCACCATCAGCTTCTCCGTTTTCTGATCTCAGCTCATCAAACTTAGTTCAAGAGATAAATACTTCGACGAAGAAGTCGAAGAAGAAGAAGAAGGTAAACGAGATTGTTAGGAGCAAACTTAGGTGCCTTTTCTCCAATTCATTCATTTGAATGAAATGTGTGTGTATGTGATCCACCCCTTTACATCACATTTAATAATAACTTGTGAGGAATAATAATAAAGGAAAATGTTTTACTAGCTCGTGTGAATGTTACGTGCGTTAATTATTATCCTATGATTAGTAGATAAGAATCCTCTTAGTTAGTTTAATATCCTAGTATGTGGTAAGTAGTGGGTCAGATAGTGGTTTCTACTAAGTAGTTGGTTTGCTTAAGTTATTATAAGTAAGGTACGTACAATGTGGTCGAGACACAAGGAAACAGAATATTAAATCGTCTTCGTCTTAGTCTGATCTCTTTCTCTATAATTCTTAAAATCTCATCTTCTACTTCGACTCTCTCTTTCTTCTATCTTATATCGTCACGTTCACAATAGATCGTAACAAGAACAAAGGTCAGGCTCGAGAACTTATCCATTTGTCTCACGATAGTATTTTGGAAGTTACGAGAATAATCAACGTCTCACTCGATCGGCACGTAACAGTGAAGTTGTTATGGGACGATCGAGTAAGACTTTGATTACTCTCGTAACGACCTATTGTGAACCGTGGCGATGGAAGATAGAAGAAAGAGAGAAGCGAAGTAGAAGAATGATTAAATAACTTTTTCCTGTACCAAGATGTTATGAATGTGGTTGGATTTATGGTTGGTATGGTGATGATCGTGATGTTGTATGTTAATAATAGTTGTGAGTGCATACTGTTTTTTGGTAATTTATTGTGAAGTATTGAGAAATGGAAGGTTGAGAATTGGAAGAAGGTAGCTTGGATCAAGAAGAGGAAGATATTTGATTGAGGAAGAAGATGAGAGCAGAATCGTTGGAGAAGAAGAGCGTGAAGATAGAGATTAGGGTTTAATTTCTTTCATAATCCTTCATAGTGCGTAATAAATGGTCTTAATAGCAAATAGCATAAATGGGCTTTTAACATCCTCCCCACACAAACTTGCCGAAAAAAATAACATTCAGCGGAAATGACTTCTTAGCATCAGCCCACGCCTTCTTTAAACCAGCCCATTCTGTATTTTACTTCCTTTGACCATTTTACCCCTAACCATCATCACTTCCAATTTACCTTCTACTACGCCTTCGTATGGGGTCATGGAACAAGATCATCTCTTAGTCCAGTATTTACATGCTATAACTAACATCGACCACTAACAGCTCCTTTCCCCCAAAAAAGCTCCTTATCCTCGAGGAGAAATTCTGGAATTCAGCTGATCATAACCTTTCCAGGTTGCATATGAGGGAGAATATCCTTGCCAATGAACAAGACTTTTCAGGAAAAATATAAGATATGCATGTCATTTTGATCGCCTTTAAATAAAAATAAATTAGAAAAGTTTATTTAATTTTATCACATAATATACTTCAAATAATCGGTTGTTAGTGAAACCACTTGGGAGACGTGCTCTATTATTATATCATAAAGGTCATGCCGCTATACTTCAAAGTTTACGCTTTTTTCTGCGCGTCATCGATTTTTAAGGTAAATATCCGCTATAGCGCGCTTCGGTTTTTTCGCTTTTTAAAACACAGGCTTATGTACACTACAGTCTGTGTTTAGAATTTGAGCCCAATTGGGTTTTGATGCTCTTATCTTTAGGTCCCAAATGTTTAAGGATCATAATATAAATTTGCCGGAAATTTATGTTTTCTAGCGCTCATCAGCGGTGCGTTTTCCCTATACTTCGCTACTCTCTTCCTCGATTCCGAAATCTACAAGGCAGCGGTTACTTACGGTTCGAATTTGTATCTTATTTCGGTATTGTTTTTTGTGGTCCTTTTTACTTTCAATGATCCGCCGATTTGTGTTTTGCGATTTGTCTTATTGAGTCATTTTGTAATCGATATACGTGCATTCATCACCTGACTTGTATGAAGCCCATTCTTGTTTGATCCTTTGACAAGTGTGAAATTCCGTTATCTGAATCGTGTACGTTATGAAGGTTGAATGAAATTCGGCTTCATTCAAGGGGATTGACTTGTCTGAATGGGGTATCGTATGAACATATGAATGAACCTATGGATTGTCTGTGTTTACTCATTGATCTTTTCCGTAAACTATTCCATAGCCAGTTCATAAACTCAACAATGACCTGTAAAATTCTCATTCCATTTACAGGCAATTTCAGTAAGAACCCTATTGGGTGAGTCGTCGTCTAAGTTATTCCTCTTCCCTGTTACTATGGAAATCCAAAGATCCGAATTTCTTAGGTGTGTAATTGAGGGGACTTCGAACGGAGACATCCCTGATTGGCTTTTGTTCGAGTTGCTTCTTCGATTACCTCCAGATTTTGTTTATTCTCACTTAATTGTTTCCAAGCAGTGGTTTTCCCTTGCCTCAAATCGGCATTTTGTCAAGTCCTACATATCTCGGGCCTCAACGTTGCCTCGGCTTGGACTGTGCTTGATGCAATCGGTCATACTGGTTCGAAATGCCCGTATGTCACGCGATCTATATCTCGAGCCGCGCCTGTGCAAACCCCATCTCCCCTGTGAACCATTGCCGCCAAGAGCGAGCCTGGTTTTTGTGCTCTCCTAGGAGTGAGCTGTGGGCTCGTTCTCTACGCTTGTGTTGCTCAAGCTCATAATCGGATGGCAAGTTTTAGCTTCTACATAGGAAATCCCATCACGGGGCATTGCATCGCATTGGGTGGAGCCAGATCTTTCAAGTTTCGAGGTTGTGGATGGGGTTTTTTGACTCGTGTAGACGAACAAGGCATTCTCAGGGGCTATTGTGTCGTGCGTCCGTTGCAGTCGAGGTCCGAGGACGGTGGTGCCGTGGTGAATTTTCACGTGTACTGCTCCGAGCATGGTGAATGGATGGAGTTCGCAGTGCCTTATCCTCCGCTCGTTGCGTCTCGACGTGGTTACGCCATCTGCCCGGCGCCAGCAGCTACTCTCGACGACGGGATTCTGTACTGGGCGTGCAACATCTTGGCGTGATTGCATACGACCCCTACAACGACCCTGAGAACATGCGCCTTTTCGAGCTGCCTCGTGAGGCGTGGAACTACAGCAGTATTACGAGTTCGTGCTCTGTGTGTCGTGGAAAGCTGAGGTTCTGCATAGGGAGTTTTGTAGACGAAGACGGTTTCCCGTGCTTTAGCGTTTGGACGCTCGGTGACTACGATTCTGGAGAATGGCACCTCGTACGTAGGATCATGAACATAGAGATACCTTTTGATCTCTTAGGCAGTTCTTGGGCTGAGCTGAGGCCTGTGTTTTGCGATCCTTTTAACGAGGACGTGGTTTATTTGAAATTCTTGGTTAAGTTCCCCAATAGGAGAGTGGAATATATTGCTTCGTACGATTTGAATACCGGGGCGTTGGTCGACCGAGGTGAGATGGTTGCGCGTGATGGGCCTTTTGGGTTGGATCACTTGTTATGTGATTGGGCTTTTCTGTTTGTGGCTCCGCCGTGGCCAACGCTCGTCGCCGACCACCACTTGGAGAAGACGAGGGATGGTTGACAGACTGACTTCTGATATTCTTCCATTTATTGCTTGCTTGTTATCTGTCCGGTACTAGGTTTCTTTAATCTTTAGCTATCCGTTATTTACTATTTTAGATACTTCTATTTAACTTTTGGGTTTTGGATTGGTTTTGCTGGTCTGCTGCTAATTAAATGGTGAGCTTTGGACTGCTGCTATCAAAATATAGTGATCAGTTCCTCTCAGATAATTCCTTAGTTTCTGAATCCAAAAGTTAAAATTTGATGGCCCGAACTCCTAAGCTCCCAATTCTATATTCATTGAGAAAAGAAATATAGATTGGGATCATCTCATGAGAATTGAGAACTATCGCTTGAATTAACAATAAAAAAAAATTAAAATATTATTATTAAATTACTAATTAAAACCGATTGATTGAGTCTAGGGTTTTGTTAGAAGCTAAAGCTCGGTGCTCGGCTCAGCTCAGCTAACTGCAAAGTGCAAACATCAAAGACAAGAACATATGACTATCCATCGCCGAACATTACATTAAGAGGTTGAGGCTCAGCTCTTAGAAAGAGGAAAACTCGTGAGCTGTGATACGATCATGGATAAGTCTATTTTGGTACTCGAAGAAGGTACAACTTGCACTGCGTGGGATTACAGTGGCCATAGATTGGCAGCTGGCTTAGATGATGGCACATTGGTTATTTATGATGCAACTGATCCAGCTTCGTCTACCTTCACCTGTACTTCTAAATTCAAGGTAAATATGGCGTTTTACTGATTTATTTCGCAGGCATTTATTCTTTATCTGCCTTTGTAGCGTGCGTGTGTATAGTTGCGTCAAATTTGAGGTCTATTGTAGAGGTTGGATGGATGTTGAGGGGCAGGCATGTTGAAGTTTCTTACTGATGTCGCTGTTTGGAGAGTGGTTTTTGTTCTTTTTTGTTCGTTTGTTGAGGCAAGGTTCGATTTTCTTTTGGGACGAGAGTCTTATCAGTATAAAAGAACAGCTTCGTTCAAAATGTTAACAGTATTGAACCTAATTCAGGTTTCCCAATTACAAAAAAGTAAAGTATAGAGCAAGTGGCTCCAAATTCAATCCCAATTTTCTTCTAGAGTTGTGAAGTTGGACTACCCAGCTTCGGTATTCAAGTTTTTTGCAGCAGTTCCCTTTGAGAGCATTTCCAATAGCCCACTATTGATGTTAAAAGGTTTTTTTTTTTTTTTTTTTTTTTTTTTTTTTTTTTTTTTTTTTTTTTTTTATGTGAACGGCAGGTCAAAGGAAGCAGCATCTCGAAAATTTTATGGTGTCCGCCAGAATATGGTGATGCGGTTGCTTGTGTAACTGATGATGGGGAATTATCTATATGGGAGGAGGTCCTAGAACTAGAAAGTATGCTTTTGATTATATACTATTTTCATTTTCTGAGGCGCTGGTAATGGGAATTGCCTAATGTGCAGGGGAAAGGAGAATTTTCCTCTCTATTTATTTTAATCACTTTGTGACATGGAGAAACTTTTTGTACTAGTTAATGCAAATATAGCTATTTACCATACTGTAATATATTTTATTATGCATTACGTTTTTGTGGTCAATTTTAGCAAACCTGTACCTGTCCCCTGGTTTGGTTCAGAGTTGGATTTCCTTTTGACTTACTGAACTTCTCGGAGAGCCATATAATGTTGTCTGATCTTTTATGTTATAGATACTGATGGAAATCACTGGAAGCTGTGTAAACTGTTTGAAAGAAGCTCAACTCGGGTTTTAGATATTCAGTTTGGATGCGGTCAAGGATGTCTCAAACTGGTGAGGATGTCTCAATGAGCAATAAATATATTTTTATGGTACACATAGTAATTACCTTCCTTTTGTTTGAATCGTTTTCTCTTCTTTTTCATATAGGCAGCTGTGTACGCTGATGGTCAGGCAAAGATATATGAGCTACTGGATACACTTGTACTGGAGAGGTGGCAACTTCAGGTGTGCTTTTTTCGTTTCCTGAATAATTTCTAATATCAGCTATTAGACACACTCTAGGGATAGTTGACATATTTTTTATGTGGTATTTATATGTTGGGATGACGTTATGTTTGATAATAAATTACACTTTGTGTAGTGCCTCTGGTCGTACTCTTAAATGATGCTGATCCTTGAATATGCCGTGCTGTAACTCTGCATTGCTTTCTGTTTCATGATGGTACTCGAAAAGATTTTGATCGTTATATATGACGGAATCATGGTTAGCCATAATGTCTTTCACAGTAAATATATCATCCTTCTAGAGCAGATATTATCTTAGTTCTATACATCTGTTTTTTTCTTTACCAGCAGTTCATTGTTTTAATTTTCTTTTGTTTTTGAGACTTTTATATTCATCTTAAAATCCCCGCTCTGTAGGCCGAGTTCCAAAACATCATTGGTTTGGCATCGAAATCGTCAAGTACTTCGTGCCTCTCTGCTTCAGTTTCTTGGAATCCTCAGAGAAGTGATGTTCGTCAATCAAGTTTTGTGTTGGGTTTTAACTCAAATGCACCAGAAATGAACTCTGCAAAGGTACATTATTTGTGCAATGTGATTTTATATTTTCAGAATGAGAGGAAACATAAGTAACGAGTTTGTGAGGGAATTATTGTTCTTTGCAGAACCATGATGGGGATTTTTTAAGGGTTTAGCAATCATATTACTTTTCCTTCCGATTTTTTTCTTTTCTGAGATGAACATCAATTGTGCTGATTACACTGTAGATGCCAAACAGGTTTGGGAGTTTGATCAGGATCATCAAAGATGGCTTCCGGTGGCAGAACTTTCTTTACCAGAAGATAAGGATGATCCTGTTTATGCTGTTTCTTGGGCATCAAACATAGGAAGGTAAACTTGATCTCTCTCTCTCTCTCTCTAACACCCATACGCAGAGGTCCGAGGATGATGTATCTAAATTTAAGCTTCAGCTGTGAAAAGTGTTGCAAACTGAATAAATTAGGATGATTAGAAAAAAAGCTCAACGGATTGGAGATGTTTTTGTTTGATGGTCACAGCTATATCTATCATTTTTACCCCGTGTAGAAGTGGAGGACGACTTTTTAGTGAATTCTGAATTTTTAACGTGTATTGTTCCATTTTTTTCTTTCTTCTCCTTATGCAGACCATATGAACTGATAGCTGTTGCTACACAAAAGGGGATATCAATATGGCACCTTGGATCAAGCCCCGATCTTGATGGTAGACTCTCAGTTAATAGAGTTTCGTTGCTCTCTGGTCATGATAATGAGGTTACATAACACCATCCTAAGATTTTTGCCTTAATTTATAGTAGCACTGCAATCTCTGAAACTTTTCGGAGATTTTTTTCGTAGGGTTGATATTTGTTTTTTTACAGGTTTGGCAAATGGAATGGGACATGAGCGGAATGACTTTGGCTACTACAGGCGGCGACGGCGTTGTAAGGCTTTGGCAATCAGACTTGAACGGTGTTTGGCGCGAACAAGCTACTTTGGCTCCCTCAACTTAGGTCATTTCTATTTCATGCCTCAGTTTATCTAAACATGAATTTAGTTGGTGTCTGAGAAATGTAATTCTATTTATCATGACCCTCGAAAGTTCTTCAACTGTTAACCTTCTTTGGATTTCATTGGCTAGCTTACTTCCTCTGCGTCTTGTCTACTTATGTCGAGATCTCGGACTTTGTAACGAGTCCTACCGAAACGAATTTACTCCTAACATCATCGTAAAAGAATGTTATTATACATCAAATAAAAATAAAATGAATTCTCTAGAAACTCACCACGCAAGAGAAATACAATGAAAAATCACTAGTCAATTATAGGTGGGATTGGGATAATACAGTTCTTGGTACAGAGAAGACTGTGTGTTGTGTGGTTAATGATTAGCTTGGTATACCTACAAAACTAATACTCCCTCCGTCTCCCTAATTTTATCATACTTTTCCATTTCGGGCGTCTCAATAATTTCCTTATTTAACAAAAAATTATCACAAACAATCAATATAATAATATTCTTAAAATGTTAAAATATACACATTTTTACCTTTTTATTGTACTATATTATTATAAAGTTGATAAAGTTGATGGGACGGAGGGAGTAATAAATACGTACAAAATGTATAAATGCTCGTGGGCAAGGGCATTACTTGTTCCACTAGAATACAAACTAAATGTATACTACTAAACTCGGCGCTCTGCTGTATAAATACATACAAACCATATTCCAACCGTTCACAATTTATATAGTAAGAAAAAAAAAGGGAAATCAATGGAGAAGTCAAAAGTCTGTGTAACTGGTGGTTCAAGTCACTTGGGCTCCTGGCTGATCAAGAAACTATTAGCGAGAGGTTACACTGTTCATGCGACTATAAGAGATCCTTGTGAGTGTTGTATTAATCAACAGAAGTGATTTAACAATGGAAAGCAAAAAGTAATCTTTTGATGTTTTCTCTTTGGTAATTTTTCAGGCGATGAATCGAAAACTGGCCCTTTAAAATCGCTGCACAACGCAGAAAGCAACTTGAAGCTGTTCAAAGCAGACATCTACAGCCCCGAAGAATTCCAAGAAGCCATAGAAGGCTGTCAATACGTTGTGCACCTGGCGACTCCGTATCTCCACGCGCCGAGCTCTAAGGTTGGGCGAGCTTTTCCCTAATCTCATCTCTTATTAACAGTTCGAGGAAGCTTAATCTTCTCTAATTTCCAAGAATCAAAATTGTCAGTACAAAGATACGACAGAAGCAGCAGTGGCTAGCGTAAGAATCATCGCCGATTCTTGCCTTAAGTCAAAGACAGTTCGACGCCTGGTCTACACTTCAACGATCATGGCAGTTTCTCCGTTGATTGAAAATGGCTACGGATATAAATCCCAGATGGACGAATCTTGTTATACTCCCTTCAATAACTCGTTCACTTACAGCGACGAATATACGCTGGTAATCAATCATTATAAATATACTATGACGATGATGTTCTTCTCAATTTTGGCAAACTGATCAAACTTCTCTTACATAACAAAGGACTATGTGAAGTCGAAGACATCATCGGACAGAGAGGTACTCAGCTACAACGATCATCATCATCGTAATCATCAGCTCGAAGTAGTGAGCTTGGCTTGTGGGCTCGTCGGAGGAGAGACTATGGTTTCGAACCCGCCGGCGAGCTTAAAGGTTATACTTTCTCAGCTAACGAGCTTTGAATTCGGCGTGCGAGCGTTGAGGTTCATGCAAGAACTGTTGGGCTCGATCCCTTTGGTCCATATCGACGATGTCTGCGAAGCTCATGTCTTTTGCATCGAGAAGAAGGGTTCCTTGAAAGGTAGGTTCTTGTGTGCTGTTGAGAGCAGTTCGGTGGAGGAAATCGCAGAGTATTATGGAGGATTTGCCCCGAGGCTCAGATACCTGAAGAGTTAAGATATATATGCTTTTCATCTAAGTCGATTTCTTGAGTTTATGAAAGAAGAGACTTGTAATAATTTTGGTTAAATAGGTACAAGATTGGACCAGATGGAAGGTGCAAGTGTGTTCTGTCTAAGCTGAGAAAAGAGGGATTTGAATACAAGTATGGCGTCGGAGAAATACTCGAAGATGCATTCAAATGGAAAAAAATTGGGGCTTTTCGATCAAAGCAATGGGTTTTAATGGATATTACTTTTTCTTGATGTTGAAATTTTTATCGGACTATCCTTGTGTTGTGTTTCATTCACTCTCTTTGTTGCAAGGATTTTTCTTGAAAGGCTCTCAACACTTCATTTTCCGAAATTGTTTAAATGAACTCAACTCATAACGGCGAAAGAAGAAGATTAAAGTGGGCCGAACCGAAATCTTGAATCAAGTAGCTCGAAAGATACAACACAATAATTACTCCATTATCAGATTGTTTCAATTTTAAAAGTCATCTTTAAATTGCAACCTTATTCTCTCAACTCACTTGACACTTCCATGTGAGTTAAGCTTAACCAATGATATGTGTAAAAACAGTCATCTTAAGTGGGACCCAAGAAACTCCCAAGCCACAGCTTAGCCACGCATCCTCCTCCAAAGCCTTACGCTACAAATTGTCTTCATTCGTAAAACTAAGGACCCATCGTTTAAAAACACAGCCACAAAAACCACAGACAAAAAGACCAAACATTTCCACCTCACAACAGTACAAACCCAAAAATTTCCCACCAAAATCCCATAAAAAACAACGCAAGCACAAGTTGGTCATCAATCAAGAAAAACCTTATCTCCTTCCTATCCATCTCCCTCCTCTCTTACAATGGGCTGTGCTTCTTCCAAAAGGATCGAAGCCACGGCGGTCCTCGACGTCTACAGACCAGCTCCGTCGAGCTTTGCCCTCTTCGATATCAACTCCGTCCAAGAACCATGGCTGAAGCAAGACGGGTCGGGTCAGGTCCAAGAAGAGGATAATACGGGTCGACCCAATAAGCTAATACTCGATAAGCTCAACTCCATAGACGAAGCTCCTCGAAGCTGGGACGAAGTCAGCAAAGAGTTGGAGGACTTGAAGCCTAAGCTAAGGGACGCCGTTTCGCTTCCCGCGCCGACTGATCAGAACCCTAAAAGAGATAGCCCAGATGGAGCCAATCAGAAGCTGCCACGTAAGAACGCCTCCTTCCACACTTTAGAGGAGCTCGAGTCTAAGGTATCCAGCCATAAGACGAAGAAGAACGAAGTCGGCGGCGGCGGCAGAGCTCTTAAGTCATTCGGCGGAGAATCGAAGGCTGGCTCAAATGTCTCAAAGCCAAACGTAAGATATGAAGAGGAAGTTATCTTATTATCGTGATATCAATCAATCTACAGTAAATTTTGACTGTATATATTTCTATTTGCAGGCGGGCGATGTTCCCAAGTCACTCAAGGATAACATCTTCATAATCAGAGACCGCGAAGAGAGGAACAAAGACGGGAAAACCCAAAGCCTAGTCCGATACAATCCCTTGAACGATTTCCCGGAGATATGCCCGCCGAACGGCTCCGACGCGGTGGTCCTCTACTCAACCTCCCTCGGCGGAGTCCGGCGAACCTACGACGACTGCAACAGAGTCAAGCAGCTCCTCGAGATCCACCAGGTGGTGTACGACGAGCGCGACGTGTCTTTAGACTCTGGGTTTCTGACCGAGCTGAGAGGCCTGCTGGCGGCGGCGGAGGTCGCCGAGAACGTCGCCGTCGTCCCTAGGGTTTTCGTCAAGGGACGGTACATAGGCGGCGTCGAAGAGATCGTAGGGCTGAATGAGAGGGGGGTTCTGAGCCGAATCTTGAACTGGGCTCGAGTGGAGAGAGGGGTGGGTCGGCTGGGGTGCGGCGGGTGCGGCGGCGCGAGGTTTGTACCGTGCCTGAAGTGCGGCGGGAGTTGTAAGGTGGTGGTCGGAGAGAGTAAGGAGAGGTGCGGCGAGTGTAATGAGAATGGCTTGGTTCAGTGTCCTCTTTGTGCTTGAATCTTCCGTTATTATGATACATACGCAAGTCATAATGTTCGCTTATGATAGCATATATGGTTTTCTTGGTTGTGTTGGCTAAACTAAGGAACTTTGTGTGGTCGATGCTTTGTATTATATAAAAAGAGAACCTTTTCACATATTTTGCGTTTGGGCAAACTTTATATATAATATATGTAAGACTATTACAACAGAACAGAAACAGATAGATTGATTCGAGCAAAACTGCCAATTTGCCACATTGAGTTGGGCCATCAAATTTGCAATGGTAATTGGGCTTTTGATAGGCCCATATGAAGCCCAATACCTCCAATGTTCGTCCTCGCGAGCTTTCTTGCCGCAAAAGAGGGGACGAGTCTCGGCAAAGCCTACCAACAAATTGTTTAACTTATTGAGATTGGAAAGGAAGGAAGGAGACAAGGAAATGGATCCGAAAATCACAGAAGTAGCTCAAGTGTTCGAGCGCTTCAAAGCTGCCTTTGTCCGTAAGGATTATGATGCCTGTACTCAGCTCCTATCACAGCTCAAGGTACGATTTCTCTATATTTTTCACGTAGTTCCTTTTTCCCTTTCGTTTGTTACTTCACTAATTTCGATGTGTTGTTGGGTAGGCAAATCTGTTGTGATCTAATTGTATACGCGAGGCGTGATAATCTTGCTTTGTGATTTTGGTGGTTTATGATTTCCATTGAGATGAGCGTTTACTTGGAACTATGAGCTGAATTTACTTCTTATCGTTGCCTTTCCTACTCTCTGTTACTCCTTAAATCAAAGTATATCATTCCATTCCAAATATTCTTTTTCGGGAATTCCGAATTCGTAGATCTTATAGTTGTTGAAGTATTGGGCACATCTGTATATCCTTCCTGCTACATGGATACAGTGACTTCTTACTTTCGCAAACGCTAAATATTCATGCATCCAGGAAATGATTTGACATTCTTTTCACTAATGCAGAGCTACTTCGTAATATATTTGTGTTGTAGGTTTCACTAACGGGGTTCAAAAGTCTGCCTCCAATGTTTCAACAAACACCTAATGCAGTTCATGAATTGACTCTAGCAAGTAATTTGGGGTTCTCATTCACTGTTGTATCTTCTGGGATGTTTTCCTGTTTTCCTTTTTTCCGAATATATTGTTTTTCCTGCTGAAATTCCTATTATTATCTACAATTTTCAGGGGACATATATGAGCATGCAGTTGTTTTGAGCGTTAAGGTTGAGGACCAGGATGCATTTGAGAGGGACTTCTTCCAATTGAAGCCGTACTATACAGATGCTCGGTAATTTGTTGCTTCGAAGATGTTGAGGTTTTGAAAAGTTTTAACTTTTGTGCTTCCTTTTCTTTTAGCAACAATGTTTATTCAATGTAGGCTCTTGTGCTGTTTGTGTGAGAGTTATCTTAATCTGCAACTTCGCATATAAGGAAACACTCCTGATTCTCTTCCATGTTATTTCTCCAGCGGGTTTATCCCACCGTCTCCCCAGGAGTATATCATTTTAGGTCTCAACCTTCTGAGACTCCTCGTTCAAAATAGAATCGCTGAGTTTCACACTGAGTTGGAGCTTCTTTCCCCTGATGCTCTAGAGAGTTCCTGCATCAAGCATGCTGTTGAACTCGAACAGTCTTTCATGGAAGGAGCTTATAATCGTGTTTTGAGTGCTAGGCAGACTGTTCCACATGACACATACGTCTACTTCATGGATTTGCTTGCCAAGACTGTGAGGTTGTGGTCTTCGTAGCTCGAGCTAACTTCGTGTCGCATGATCATAGTAAATTGCTAGTTAAACTGATTATATGTCATGTGGTAACTGATCAAGCGTAGGAGATAGTTAAATACTTGCTGTTGACACTCGAATTGTTTGCAGGGATGAGATTGCAGGATGTAGCGAAAAGGCTTACGACTCCCTCACTCTGAAAGACGCACAGCAGATTCTGCTGTTTTCCTCCGAGAAGGACTTGATTAAGTACATCGAGGAGGTAAAAAACACTCACCTGCTTTGTTTGCTTTTCTTACGCTTCTCATTCTCCACCACAAAATCTAAAATCTGTAACTTTCGAAATCGAAACGCACATAACGATAATATTGGGATTCAGACAATTAAGAAACGTATCTTCATGGTAATAGTCGAAATTTGCAGGAACAACCCGAGTGGGAGATAAAAGAGGGATCGGTGTTCTTCCGAAGGGCCAATGAGTCGGCACCTTGCAAGGAGATTCCTTCTGTGCAGCTGATCAATCAGACGCTTAGCTACGCAAGGGAGTTGGAACGCATCGTTTGATCCACTTTCTTATGTTTCTGAGATGTTGGTATCTCATTGTTTGTTCTATTGTGATTTTCTCGAGGATCTTGCTTTGCATTGGTGAACCAAAATTGTTTATTACTACTACTACGAGTGATTAGTGTGATTACCTTTGGGGCAAAGTCCTTATACATCTTGGACGTATGCCTTGCAAATGTCGCTACGAAGCTAACCGATCAAATTGCGCAGAGTTTGCTTATTACAAATACGGGGTAAATCTAGATAACTAGTAAGTACGAGGATCAAAATGCAAATTCTTGTTAATCTCGGTGAGTTGAGTGCTAGTGCTAACTGCTACGCTACACGCTAGGGTTGGGCATTTGGCGTCGGGTTTCGGGTACTCGAACCGACCCGATCGGATTTAGCTCGGGTTCGATTGTCTAGAACGGGTCGGGTTTGGGGTAGCAATATGCTACCGAAAACCGATTGGTACCCGAGTTTTATTAAGAAAAAATAATTACATACACGTCACTTCATTTCACACTTAACACAGCCACGGGACGGAACTTTCACCTAAATTAAAATTACATCAAAGCAAGCTCGGCACCTCCTCAGTCCTCACAGGCCAAAGCCCAGCCACCTCACTCTCTCAGGCCGTCGCACATCACGGCCGTGCCGCCGCAGCTCACCATAATCGCTACTCAAAGCCGCATCGGCTGCGCACCTCACAGTCCCAGCCTCTCGTCGGAACTGCGCACCTCAAAGCGGCTCAGCCCACCGCCGCGCCGCGCCTCAGCCCAGCCACCTCCGGGATTGATTTAAACCTAAAAGTATGAATTGTTGAGAACCCTAATTTTCTTAATTTAGGGATTTATGATTTCTTTCAATCTTTGTATTGATTTAGTAATTTTCTTAGTTTGGTAACGAAAACATAAAAAAAAATACCCGAACCCGAAAGTCGGGTACCCGACATTTATCGTGTCGGGACGGCCCGGAAAACCCGACCCGATCCCACTCCTTGCTACACGCAATATATACTTTCTTACTAAATTAATATGGTGGCTTGTCGGGAACTTCACGCTCATTCAGCTCGAATCGTGGAACGAGATCGATCGCGGGTTAGCAAGGGCAATTTCGGTAACTTTCGCAAGATGCAGAATCAAATACCAGACGCTTGTGTTTGTCTCAAGATCTTACTCCGTATTTTGTTGTCGGGGGAAACTGATTTGAACCATTGGTGTTTACATGCTTTAACAGCTGTGGATTTCGCGTTGAAGGATTTAGAAGAGTAACTGTTGAAGAAATGGCAGTGTAATTCTTCTCCTGATTTTTATGAAAAAATGACGGGTTTTTCTTATTTGATCACATAGTGCATGATTGTAGCTTCGTGATGATTTATACTTTCAGTGTTGCTTCTGCTCCCGGAAAAGTTTTGATGACTGGTGGATACCTTATTTTGGAGAGGCCTAATGCTGGGATTGTTCTGAGTACAAATGCGAGATTTTATGCTATCGTTAAACCTCTTTATGACGAGC
This sequence comes from Craterostigma plantagineum, assembly GCA_027422505.1. NCBI lineage: Eukaryota > Viridiplantae > Streptophyta > Magnoliopsida > Lamiales > Linderniaceae > Craterostigma > Craterostigma plantagineum. The sequence continues at coordinate 229,134 of JAPQWV010000237.1, read as the reverse complement.
TTAAATCAGATAGTTGGGCATGGGTATGTGTTGCTTCATTACGTGTGTTGATAATTCTCTTCACATTATTTTTCTTCTTTTTCTTTGCAATATAGATGGTGAATTTTTCGATTTTCTGCACGTGGCATCCGTTTTTTGTCTTGTGTGGCAGTGACAATATCCAAAGTTACTACATTTCCTAATTTTTATGGTATGTATTATGTCCTGAACCAATTTCTTCAATTGAATTTCAGGGATGGACAGACATAAAACTGACTTCTCCTCAGATGGGAAGAGAAACCATGTACAAATTGTCCATGAAGAACTTGCAGCCTCAGTGTGTATCTTCAAGGTAGTCTGTCGTACTGCAATTCCCATTAACATGAATGGTATAAGCCTCAATATGGAGATTTGTCTATGAAGTCAAGAATACTGCTATTTGGTTTTGTATTGCTTACATTAACCATTCATTTATTTTGCTCGCTCGTTGGAAGCTACTTGGGCGTATTAGTTTTTGGCATTGAAATTTCTTCATCTTACAACCTTCAGTGACTTAAGGAACCCATTCGTAGAATATGCATTGCAATATTCCATTGCAGCAGCATATGCGACACTTTGTAAAAGCAAGGAGGAGTTACGGAAAATTCTGTTGCTTGGTAATGCCTGATTCAAGAACCGTCTTGTCCACCTCTCACACTTTAAATGTTTTGTGAAGATCTCATGTCTCCTCTGGACTAATATGCAGGTCTTGATATTACTATCTTAGGCTGCAATGAGTTCTATTCATATAGGAAGCAGGTAATGCATTTTGCAAATTGCTTTGCATATACACTGCACTGCAACAGGGAACTTGCATTCTCCAGAATATGTTTACGTACATGTTTAAATTATCAATAAAATGCTTTTGTTAAGAAAGTTGAAAGTTCTATGAGCTTCATCTCCCTTATTGTATCCGGACAGCATTGATGGTGGAAGGCATATGCTTTTGTTTAAAGTTAAAAGCTTCCGAAATTGTTTAAGTGGCTTTCTTTTGACCCGTTTGTTGCCCAAAAATCCTTCAGAACACCATACAACAACTTTCGAGTACTAATTCACTGCATTTTCCTAAGTCCAGCTGAATTATTGTTTGTGTAGATCGAAGCACGAGGCCTACAGTTGACTCCAGACTCTTTAGCTTCTCTCCCACCCTTCACTTCGATCACCCTTAACGCAGAAGAATCGGGCAATCAAAGCAGCAAACCCGAAGTTGCCAAAACTGGGTTAGGCTCTTCAGCGGCAATGACAACTGCAGTTGTTGCTGGTTTGCTTCATTACTTTGGAGTTGTCAATCTCCCACTAGATGATTCTAGTATTCATATGCCTGGGGATTACATATTTAAGGATCTTGATGTTGTTCACATTATCGCCCAAACCGCACATTGTATAGCACAGGGTAAGGTTGGTAGTGGCTTTGATGTGAGTTCCGCTGTTTATGGAAGTCATCGGTACGTCAGATTTTCACCAGAAGTACTATCTTCTGCTCAGGTATTATTCTGTCTACTTATATTCCAACTTAAAATTGTATTGGTTGTTGATTGAGTACTATGTATTATTAAACCTTGAAAATCAGGATACTGCTCATGGGATGTCAGTTGTGGAGGTGATAGGTGACATATTAAAAGCCAATTGGGATCACGAAAGGACGAAATTTTCATTGCCTCCAATGATGACACTGGTGAGTTACCGCAACTTTAATTCTATATGAAGCCCTGTCTCGTGCACTTTCTACATTCTTAACACTTTATTTAATTGTGAGTTTAATTTTTTTTAATATCGCATGAAGTTTAGTGCCTCTTTGTTAATCTTGATGGACCAATTACATTGTACTTGAAGTTACTTGGAGAACCTGGAGCTGGTGGATCATCGACACCGTCAATGGTTGGTGCAGTCAAAAAGTGGCAAAAGTCCGATCCTGAAAACTCTTCAAAGACATGGAAGAAACTATCAGAAACAAATTCTGCTCTTGAAACGCACCTCAGCACCTTAAGCAAATTGGCAGAAATAAACTATGATGCTTATAAAAGTGTTATAGACCACTGCAGCAAGCTTACATCAGAAAAGGTAATTACTTCCGATGGGTGTCTTAAATTGATTATTGTCATGACATTCCTTGTTTACCATCGTTGAAGGCCTCCCTTGTGAATTGGTGTTTAAGGTGGATTAGTCTAAATCTTTTCTCCATCAGTGGACAGGAATTGGCGAACCCAACCAAATAGAGGCTGAGGTTGTCAAAGCATTATTAGGGGCTAGAGATGTAATGCTTGAGATAAGGTCGAACATGCGCAAGATGGGCCAAGCTGCTGGGATACCCGTAAGTTCTGATCTATTTTAACCATTTCCGTTTCTCTCCTCGGCTCATTCTACCATCTAAGAAAGACATATTTCATACTCAAGTTCTCCTATGATCCAAATGCACTTCTATAATTCTTTCGCCAAAAAGGGTTGAACTTTGAAGATGTGTGTGTGCATATTCTAATGAGGTGAGGTCATAAACTGTGGATTGTTGACGTCTTAGGAATTAAAAGGTACCTCTTTGATTCTCTAAAAAGAGCGATCATCTGAAAGTGAGAGGGGAAGATTTTCCGTGTTATATTCATGGCGAGAGAGGCTTAGTTTTCTCAAATAAACTCATCTAATTCTTGAAGCAACCTCTGATAGTTTGAGTTCTTTCTGCAGATAGAGCCTGAATCACAAACACAGCTCGTAGACGCCACGTTGAACACTGAAGGAGTTCTATTAGCTGGCGTCCCAGGCGCAGGTGGATTTGATGCTGTTTTTGCTGTTACATTGGGTGAGTCGAGTGACAACGTCTCCAAGGTTTGGAGTTCGCTCAACGTCCTTGCATTGCTTGTAAGAGAGGATCCTCGTGGGGTCCGCTTAGAGAGGAACGACCCGCGAGAAGCAGTGAATATCACCGCAGGCGTTTCTTCTATCCGTATTACTAAGTGAAAATCTGCTATTACTGAGTTTCCTTAAGATGATGGTGACAGGAAAGAATGAAATTGTTTGTTGTATGAGATAGTATAATAATCTCGTTTGAGGATCTTTACAGTGCATTAGTGTAATAAAGAGCATGCGCAGCTTAGATTTTCAGACCCAAAATAGGCTTTGGCAAGCAAGACTGGTTTCAAGTTGGAAAGAGGGAGGAAGAAGAAAAGAGAATTTGAGTTATCGATCATATTGGGATTAGTTTATAATTTGATACTGAATTTGGAATAACTTCTATTGTAAGGGGCCAAAATAAAAAGTTCACAAACCCAAACCACCAAACCTTAATATGCCTCTTAATTAATTCGAAGTTTACGGTGGGGGAGTGAGAGCAGAGGTCGGCCAATTTTCATCAACCATGATTTGTCGATCGTCGAACAATGGCAGAATCAAAGGCAAAAAAGGGATAACGACGGTAAGCCTAGGGAGAGTTTCAAGTTATCTTTCGGAATCCAAAGGCGCTTCCACTGACCGTTACCGTCGCCGCAACTCCGGCCGTGACTGGGATCGGGATTCTGAACGTCTAAATTGCCGCGATTATGATAATCGTAATCGCGAGGACGATCACAAGTCTCGTGAAATTGCTCGTTTGGATAAATTAGCCGCGAGAAGTCGAGCTTGCCGCCATTAGGAAGCAGCATTTGGGGTCGAAGCAACTCAAAATAAGATTCATCAAGCCTGCCAAAAGCCTAGGGTTTCCTTCGGCTGGAAGGACACGGAGGAAGGTTGCTGATAACGCTGCTGATATCGAGGGTGCTAGCACGAAGAGGTACAATTGTTTGGTTGCGAACTGATGCAGTTGGGCGAGGGATTGACATACCTAACGTGGCCCACCTGATAAATTATGAGATGCCTTTGTAGTATCGAAGCTTACACTCATCGTATAGGTAGGGCGGGCCGGGCTGGGAAGAGGGGGAGTGGCTACAACTTTTTTGACTTTTGATGACACCAAAGTCTTCTATGACTTGAAGCAGATGGTGATTCAAAGCAACAGAGCTGTTCCCCATGAGCTGGCTAGGCACGAAGCTTCTAAGTTCAAGCCCAAGCTACCAAGGCGTAACGGTACTGTTTATGCTCATCGAATGATTTTTGACGTGGATTGTGTTATTTGGTTCTGTTCTGATGGTATTGTTTTGGTATATGTCCTTTATCAGTATTGCTTCAAGTTTACTGCTATGATTGTGCTTGCTCACTGGCTAGCTAGCTATTGTTTGTGTTGGTGCATTGAACGCTTTATTCCTTATGTTTCTTGTCTTGGCTATAAGCAATTTGGTGAACAGAAAACACAAATGAACTCACATTTGTGTTCTCTTCTTCTGTCTTTAAAAATCAGGACAGTTAACCAATGGTAGATGTGTTTAATGGCATAGAAGAAAATCACAAGAGATGCAATGCCTGAGATAAGGTCGAACATGGGTCAAGCTTTTGGAAGAACCGCAAGGTATCATTTTAATTTTACGTCGATAGAAAAATTGCAGTTCTTGGGTTACAATTGCGATATGCCCTACCTAATCTAATATCAATCATCTGAAAACTACAGCTTCGTTCATCAACACTGTGTGTGATATGGGCAGATCATCGAAAGACGGCGTCGGCAGATCATCTCAATTCCAGGATCGGTACTCCGATCGTCGCAGTTGCTTACGCAAGGGTAGGGAGATTTTTAAGTTTTCTTTTGATTGGGAGAAAACGGCGGCGTTTAATGATTCTGATGTCTGTGCTCGGCAGCTCCTATCGCTGCTCAAGGCACGTAAACGGCGGCGTCGAGACTCCGATCATTGCAAGCGCCGAGAGACTTTTAGGTTTTCTCTTGACTTGGAGAACGCGGCGGAGAGCACAGTCGCAGCCTCAGGCGGAGGGCGGCAGGGATGAATGAAAGGGGTGGGGAGGAAGACGGCGTAAGGGAAAGGGAAGTGTGCCTTAAAAATTAATAATTGGGCCACTGTGATTCATTCACTGAATGCTTAATTTTATTTTTAGGTTTTAATTCTTAATGTAATTGGGCTTCTTTTATAACTGGTTTGGCTTTATTTCGATTGGCGGAGAAATTCTTTAGTCTCGCTAATTTATATTGGGCCGAGACCTGAGGAGGGCTTCATATTGATTAGGTTAATTTGGGTTGGGCCGTGTATTGTTCTACGCATTATTCTGTTTGGCCCAACAATTCGTTAGGCTTTGTTTTGGTTGTATGGAGACCTAGTTTGGGCTTTGGGCCAACAGTTCACTTGGGCTTTATTGGGTTGTTGCGAAGCCTAGTCTGGGCTTATTTTTAATGGGTCGACAACTCGTTGGGGCTTAATTTGAATTGGGCCTGGATCTAATTTGGGCTTTATTTCGGCTATGTCAAGACCTTATTTGGGCGTTCTGATTGGGTCTACTCTATGGGCTTATAATGATATGGGCCGACATCTTCGGTTTGGGCTTTGTCATTATTGGGCGAACAGTTGGTTTGGCTTTTTATTTGGGTTGCTCCGAGACCCAGTCTTTATTTTGGTTGGGCACAGTTTGTTGGGCTTTGTTTTGGTTGGGCCGACCCTGGTCTTTATTTGGTTTGGGTCTATTCATAGTGTGGCTGTATTGGCGTTGGGCCTATAAATTGATTAGGGCTTTTGCCAATTGGGCCACCTTTGTATGGGATTAATTTTATTGGGCCGGGTGTTTATTGGGGCTTCTTGTAATGAGTTGGGCGGAGACCTGGTTTGGGCTTATTTTGTTGGGCTTTTATGGATTGGGCTTCCTATAGTTGGGCCGGGTTTATTCATTTCAAGAACCCATCTACCAGGCAGTTCTGTTCGTGCAATATAACTTCCTGAACTTCTGAATCTGAGCGGTATAAAAACTAAACTTACAGGTATATATTTTTCTGTTCTCCACAAATGAACTCACAACACAACGCATTCTTTTTCCGTTGATTCGACAAAGGAAAAAGGTTCAGAAGATTTACAAACTCGAAATCAATAGTATAACAAGCTACAAATATCACACACACTCACACACACAATTCGACAGCAAAATCAAGCTCTAGCCGCCGGATTACCATGGCGTTGGTTCTTGAAGTAGCTTAGCAGTTGCTGAGCCTAACAGAAAAAAAAAAAAACAAAAATTGACTTCATGAATCAGACTTTCTATCTACACAACCAAAGTGCTAGTTTCCTAAAATATCCCGCCCGTTTAGGGTTCTTTTTCAAAAACGAAGAATGATTCACAAATAGTAAAGAAATGCTCACTCACCAGGTTAAACTTGAAGGTTTCGTATAAATATCATTAGTAATAGTAAAGAAGAGTAGGCTAGCCACTAAGTGAGCTGAGTTGAATTCTAGTTTTAGAGAGAGAGAGAGAGAGAGAGAGAGTCACCTTTTCTCGTGCTCTGGGCGTACCCGACTGTGACAAAGCCACCAATGGCGGCACAGCACCTTCTTGGAGGACTATATTGCAAAACCGACTGCTGTTCGTACACAGCTGTAACAAAGCAGCGGCGGCGTTCTCCTTGCCTCTCCCCGAGCCGAGCTCAACTACTTCAACGAGGACAGGTATTCCATTCTCATGTCCAATAGCCGTTCTTCCCTCGGGAATAGTCGAGAGGTTCGACAAAACAGCCACGGCTTTGTCAACCATCCCAAAAGCGGGGTCCATAAGATCCACGAGGTGCTTCACAGCACCAGCTTGGATAATCCGAGCCTTGTTCTCGTGATTGATCGAAAGGTTAAACAGAGCCGTGGCTGCATCTTTCTTACCTCGAGGGGTTCCATTTCCCAGCAAATCAACCAACGGCTTGATGGCCCCTGATCTCCCAATGCTCACCTTGTTTTCTTCGATAACCGAGAGACTAAACAGAGTCGCAGCTGAGTTCTCTTTAGCTTCGAAGCTGCCAGTCTCAAGGACGTGTATCAACGGTTCTATTGCTCCCGCATTAGCAATCGCAGTCTTGTTGTTGTCATTGATAGATAAGTTCAGAAGTGCAGTGACGGCGTTTTCTTGCACGGTGAGGTCGGGCGAACGGAGCAAATTGACCAGTAAACTGATCACCCCACAATTTGCAATGATGATGCGATTGTCCATGTTGTGCTTGGCCAGTAAACGGATATCACTTGTGGCACTTCTCTGCGCTTCGACTGATTCGCTCTTGAGGTCCTCGACCAGCTTTTTAACCTGTGCTTCAACTTCTAAGAGATCTGGCCTCATCTCCATAGCTGGAGAAGCGACTACTCTAGGGATGAGCCTATCAGATGGCCTTCGCCAGAATAATTGCCCTCGAGCCCGAGTTTCTAGTCTTGTTGGGAAGTCGTTTTCCCTTCGTGTAGAGGCCAAAGTGTTAGGAGCTTGTGACTCCATAGGGAGCTCCCCCGAAGCATCACTCCCATAAGTATCACCATTCTGCGTCGCTTCATTATCATCATTTCCTAGAGACGCGTTAGAATTAGATACGGTGCTTGACACTGAATTGGCACGATCGTGACCAGGTGATGACCGTTCATCAACTGCAGAAGTAGTACTGTTTCTAGATGGTGAGAAGAGGCTCTGACCGCCAGATATCAAATTTCTCTCTCCTGAATGATCTGATCTGGCTTCAGAATGCCTCGGGGATACCCTCTCAATGTCTGAAACGTTTCCATTGTAAGAACCATCTGGTAATGAATCTCGCGAAGGCAAACGAGGATGGGACGGGGATGTTCCTTGTCTACCTGCAGTTGAAGACCTCATCGGTGAACCAAAAGAGCGACCAGGCGTGCCTGAAATATCGAGCCTTCCCATACCAACAGAACCTGCGTTAGCAAGTAGCGAAGACGGCTCATTCCAGACGGGAGATTTAGTTGGGTCGGGTAGCTTAATGTTGTTCAATTCACACCAACTTGCGATTAATGCCTTGACAGTGTAGTTTGGTATGAGATTTGTGTGGGCTAAAGTCTGCCTCGTCTTTGGGCAGACATTCAGTCCGAGATCAATCCAGTCCCGTATAAAAGCTCGCTCGTAAGTTTGTCCAGATGCAACAATCACGGGATCGGTCATGAGCTCAAGCGAAAGCGGGCAGCAAAAGTCGGCAGGTATCTGGACAGGATTACAGGCTTGAGACTGTTTCATCAAAACAAGGAGTTCATGCATGTGTGTGACTAGGCTGATTATTTGATCAATGTACTCGACTTCACTGTTCTTTTCGGCTTGTTCGGCGTTTTCTTTCAGTTTCTCAAGAGCCACAGCCTCTATTAGGAGTTCCTGATTTGATTTCAAGCTCAACTTGACAGCAACTTCGGCCAAGCTCTCTGAGCTAGCTCCTGAGCCATCTACATGATTTTTAATAGCTTTTGAGATTATTGGAGACGTTTGCTCAAATTCGATGCTCTTCATCTTCTGTACGTAAAGCTGCAGAAAGTACAAAATATGTTGCAAAGTTCAAACATGCCAAATCTTCCAACCCTGGACAAGCCTAAGTGAGTTTCTAATACAGACGCATAAATGAGACAAGAATCAAACCTCAACTGCGGAAGCACTGAGTTCAGCAGGTGTCCTTCCATCCAAAGATTTAAGCTCCTCAAAGATTTCAAAACTATGGGCCAAAATCTTCTCAAAAAGTGATTCAACTTGTAAAACCTACACATACATAATAAAAAGAAGTAAGAGATAAAGCACATCATCTACCACAAGTCAAATTCTAGAGTGACATAAAAATATCATATAATATCTGAAGGAAAATTTGTTACCCTGCATTTATTTGTACAAAAGAAAGAAACAAGAATGACAGTTAAAGACTATATTACTTACAAAGTAAACTTTGCTCATCAGTGGTTGCCAATTTTCAAAAATCTCTATCAATTCATCAATAGATAGGCGAAGTCCAGCAAATGCTTTCTGAAGCATTTCATCTGAATCAATCTCAACATCCATGATGGCATCCAGAACTGGTTTTAGTAAATTCAGAATCTCCTCAATCTTCTGATAAAATTTCTGTGTGAGTTCACACGTTATTTCTTCAGCAGATGACAACTGGAGAAGACTTGTGATGCTTTGGCAAAGAGATTTGAGCAATGATATCTCCATTAGGCTACATCAAAATAAAAAACCATCTTAAAGGTATATACGAGAATAATCGTTTATTTGTCATAGCGTGTCTCACAGTGTTTTATAATCACCATAACTAAAATAAAGCTGTTACCAAGTAACAGGAATCATCATTTTAATAAAGTAACTAAGCACCAGTTGCTTAGCTCGCATAGTTTTCAATAATGCAGATATGCATTCATCTCTTTAAAGAAAAAACCTGAATGGAATATTTTGAGGATGGTCAATAGTACTGAAAATAATCATAAGACAAGTAGATTCACTTTGGAACAACAAATCAACAAACAAACGTTTTCTTTGAAGTCGTTACAAAAGCAATGCAACGCTCAGCTATTTCCGAAGATTACATCCAGGTCCAGTAAACGGAAAATTAACAAAGTCATTTATCTATCAAAAGTAGCATAACTATTGCCAGTGAAGACAATGCATCTACAAATTATCGAAATCCTATAAATTCACAAAGATTTTCTTCCTTGATTGGAAAACGTGCCACATGTGGATAAGCAAACTATCCGACCAAATCAACAATCCATCTAGCATCCAGAATTATCTCAACTAAAAAGTACCCAAACCCAAATAATTCAATGGAGCTCAAGATCTGCGGTAACAAGGTGAACCAGTAACAACAGAATCAGGAACAATGGTTGAAAAAAGAAGGTAATATATAGGAAGTGGCCAAAGAACTAATACGTCAAACCAAAAAAAGTAACAGAACTAAATGCAATTTTACCCAGTCGGTGGAATCAGCAGATTGATCAAGTAAATTTCCTAGTCTGCGCCTCCTGCAACAACTGATCCAGATAAACAGACGACACTTATCCACTAAATTTGCCGAGCTTTCAAGCCTTCATATGAATCAAAATTTCGTATAATACGAACTGAAATGCGACAAATAATTCCCCAAAACAGTCGGCGGAGATGGCTTAAAGAGAATAATCTATCCTCTAAGGAGATCTTCAACGAGTACAAAAACATATACGAAGAGAATTAGGGTTTCGCCGAGTAATTTTAGGCTGAAGACGACGACGACAACTTGGCTGGATGTGTCGTGGCTTTATAGACTCCGGTTTTGTTTTCTTCAAATACGTCCGGTTTTATATTACCTGCTACCGGACAAACCCGTCGTTTTTACCACTTCTTTGATTTTTAGCACTTCCTTTGGAATTGGATGACAAAAAGTTACAAGAGACTAATTCAACAATTCTAGTGTAATAACAATGCATACATAGCATGTAAACTAACTCTACTGTCATGTCCAATTTTGACTTTGACATTTTCATTAACGTGGTTGTTGAAAAATAAAATGATTGTCAATCACTTGTTATTCAATTGACCATTTTGAAATGAAATGAAAACGCGTCGAATTATTTCGGGAAAACACAAATAGACCTCGTCAAAAGAAGGCAATGAATTGAAAATCTTGTGACCAGCATCTCACATAAACAATCACTACAATATCAAGAACCATCCATCCATTCATCATATGTTCGAGCGTAAAACCAAACAAAAATTGAATGTAGTGTTTCCCTTTATGAAATAAATATGAAGTCATGACCTAATATAATGAAAAAACCCTATACGAAAATAAACACCAGCAAGATTACTACTCCCGGGAAAATATCGAATCAATCGGAGTCATCGAACGTTATCTTTGTGGCTTTAGGGGCATTGGCTTCGATTTCTCTAAAATGGGCACCGTATAACTTCGATTCCTGCACAGCCCCACAAGTAGCGTGAGCCAAACGAGGAACAACGTTACAATGTAACAACATCGACTTGCGCAATAAAAATTTCAAATCGCCTATGGACCGAATCTGAAGAGCGGTAGAATTGAAGACTGAAGATGTAATTCCCCACATTAGAAGCTGACAAACTTGTGTCTATCTATCATTATACCTTTTTCTTGACATGTGTCCCAAACTTGAGCAAGTCTTCGGGGACGACCTGCTTAGCCTCCCTGAGAACATTTATCAGCTCCCCAGAAAGTCCCTGCAAGTATTTTGAAATCTTACACTAAAATGGGGCTCGAATTTTGTACGAATCCATAGTTTCACAACACAGAAGAGAGACGAGCAACTTCACCTTATTTTCCTTTGTAAAGAAAGTGTGGGCCACGCCTTTCTTCCCAGCTCTACCAGTACGCCCAATACGGTGCACGTAATCTTCGGTTGTGAGAGGAAAACTATAATTTATTACCACTTCGACGTCGGGAATGTCCAATCCTCGGGCAGCAACATCAGTTGCTATCTGTAAAATCAAAGGCAAACCTTCCACATATTTTACGTATAAAGTTCCGAAATTTTTAGGGCGTGATTCGAAAGGATATTTAAAAGGAGATTTCACAACGTATACCAGTAAAGGACAGGTTCCCTCCTTAAACAATGACAATGCCTGATTTCTTGCATTTTGTGCCTTGTCACCGCTGATAGAAACTGCTTTCCAGCCCCTGATATTATATAATACCAACAAAAGATGTATATGACTTAACTTCATATTTTTTGGATCTACTGACTAACCGTCTTCATTACAGGCAATAATTATAACGGTAACTCAAATTCCAGAATATTACCTTCTTTGGAGCATATTCTCCACTCTGGATGCTTCTTTCTTGTATAGGACAAAAACAAGTACTCTATTCCTGCCAAAAGTTATTATTCTAGTTAGAACAGGTTCAATATGATACAAAACAAATGATAAAAACTTAAACACTAGAAGAAAGGTTTCTTCTTTTGTAGGCAAAGGTTTAATTTATTGTGGTAATGGCACATACTTTCTAGATTGGTGGTATTTTTCCAGCAACTTCTGAAGCCTGTCATCACGAGCGCGTTCGTCCAAAACCTAAAAATTTAAGCATTCAAAACATTATTGATACAAATGGAGACTCTTGGAGAAAAATCATCAAAAGCCCATCATACCTCCACGATTTGCATGACATCATGGTTGGCAGCTAAATCTTCTGATCCCACAACCACCTGAAACATACATACATAAGCTCCTTAATAATAACATCAACATTCTATATGGTTTCTTAAAGAAGACAGGTAAAAAAAAAAAAAGCAACTCTCGCATGTAAATATTTACCTTAACAGGGCATGGATCCATGAATTCTTGGGCTAACTGATGTACATCTGTAGGCCATGTTGCACTAAACATTACCATTTGTCGAACTGCACTGACACATGTTTATTAAATAAGAAATAATTATGTAGATGGAAATGTAATTAAATGAGCAGGAATCAAACCAAGTTTCTACCATTGCATGTTTGACTTAATATTGCCCGAACTTCAGGCTCAAATCCCATATCAAGCATTCGATCAGCTTCATCCAGAACCTACATGAACAGTTTGCATAGAGAAACATATATGTAAGAAGGTGAAAAAGATAATGTTACCTTGGTTTCAATCACCGCTCAGGCAGCAGTTACAAGAAAATAAAAGAAAAAGAAGGTATTGATATTGCGTTGAGAACGTCAACTTACCACAAAGGAAACCTCCTTTAGGTTCAACAACTCCATCTCAATCAAGTCCTTCAAGCGACCAGGGGTCCCAATAACGATGTCCTGCGTAAAAAAAATGGTACAGATTTTACAGTGGAATAACATTACATATTACATTATTAACAGAACTATACAGAATTAAAGGTTTGTAACTCAAGCGTTTAGAAGGGAACATGAAAATTCTAATTACAACCTAACTCAAATTCATTTGATATCAGAAGCAAATTCATTACCACTCCAGATTTTATAGAAGATATCTGTGGCCCTTTAGAGGTTCCTCCATATATACAAACTGATCGCACCCCACAGGGTTTCCCAGCTTCACAGAGAACATCGGATATCTGATACAATCATGTATCATCGTCAGTTTCAATGCAAAAATAGTTTCAAATTGCAAGAACATGCTATCGAAAGTATGCACTACAAAAAATCTGCAAAGGAATCAAAGAGATACATCAAGAAAGCCGTGGAATGAACAAAAAAACATACTTGTTGTGCCAGCTCCCTTGTAGGCGAAAGAACAAGGCAAAGTGGTTTCTTGTTTTTAACAACTCCCTCACTCTTTCGTTTGCCTAGTACATGCACAGTAGCAGGAATCCCGAAGGCAAGTGTTTTACCTGATTAACCAAGCAATAAACTTCAATAATGAATAAGCACATTAGCAACCAAATTTCAACACATTAAGGACATACCAGACCCAGTTGCTGCGATTCCAATAAAATCACGGCCATCAAGCAGAAATGGCCACGAATGGGATTGGATAGGCGATGGTCTATCAAATGTTTTACAGCACTCCAAGACATTACTTGGGAGGTTCGACTCAGAAAAGGTACTCAAAGCTTTATATTTCGAGTCATTCACGTCTCTTCCAGACACAACCACACCACTGTTTTCTCTAATCTGTTCAGCAACATTGGCTCCCTCTTCTTTGCCGTTTGTCTTATTTTGTCCTTCGACCACCCATTACTCGTAACCTCGCATTTCTTCAGTCCCTTAGATTTTTTCTTCTCTTTTTCCGAATCGTGGACAGACCCGTTTCTTAAATTCTCGTCTCCATTCTCTCCATCGCCCTTTTTCTTCTTCTTCTTCTTCTGAGAAACTTCATCAACACCGTCGCTCGAGGTCTCACCTTTAGTCTCTGCCTTCCTATGTTTATTCTTCTTTTTTACGGAAATATCCGGCGAAGAATTCACAATCTCTTCCTTCCCGCATTCAGAAATCAACTCAGCATCAGCTGCAGCTTCCAGCTTTCTTTTTTGCTTGCTTTTGAGCTTCTTCTGAAGCATGCCATCGCCGTTTTCCATTCGTTTCTAGTGACTCTATGCCTATTTTAGGATCCTTCGTCTGCCCCGAACCAAATTCGGCCAACGTCGGCGCGCCCCAAAAACCCTAATGTGAGAGTTTGAGGGTGTGGCGTCTGGCGGGTTTTCGAGGCAAATCGTAGAGCGAGGGTTTTTTGTTAGAAGCCAAAATTACATCCAAGTCCTTACACTTTCCTTTTTTTATTTTTTATTTTTTAACGAACCCAACGAGTTCAACTTCAAAAATCAAACCCATGACAGATTTATTTCTCGGAAAGAAAGACTTGCCTCGACACATGAAACAAAGAGCTCTGTTTTCTAGCGTCAGCTTTTCGCATCAGCTCGTTAGAAATCTCTCAACAACAAATCCCCACAAATGGAACTCACTTCCAAACCCCAAGCTCAGAATCACACACCCCACTCTTCTTCTCATAGAGTCCTGCAATTCCATGTCCCACGCAAAGCAGATTCATGGCAACATGACACGGACTGGCCTATTCTTCAACTATTCCCCGTCAGCAGACTCTTGTCTTTCATTGCCTTGGACAAAAATGGAGACTTTGGTTATGCAAAGACATTATTTGGTCAGATTCTCGAACCCAATGTGTATATTTGGAATGCTATGATCAGAGGTTGTGCTAAAAATTCAAATTTCGACATGGGTTTTGCTTACTTCGTTACAATGGTTAGAGAATGTGTGGAGATGGATAATAGAAGCTATGTTTTTGCGTTGAAGGCATGTGGGGGTTTGGAGGATTTCAGAGTGGGAGAATCTGTGTATTGTATGGCTTGGAAAGTCGGGTTTGACGAGGATGTGATCGTTAGGAACGGTTTGATTCATTTTTATTCTGAGGCGAAGAAGTTAGACTATGCGAGGAGAATTTACAACGAGACCGAGCGTAAAGATGTGGTTTCTTGGACTAGCATGATTGACGGGCTTGTGAGGAATGAGATGGTGGAGGACGGCTTAAAACTGTTCGATGAAATGTGTGAATGTGGTGTCGAGCTTAATGAGGTTACCATGGTCTCAGTTCTCTCTGCATGTGCACGGAAGGGCGATTTGAGCGTCGGGGAGAGATTTTCTATTTCGCAGAGACGAGAGGAATTGAGTTTACTCTGAATATGAAGAATGCAATGCTTGATATGTACATAAAGTGTGGAAGGTTAGACATAGCTAAACAGACTTTTGAGAATATGGAAGTAAAGGATGTCTTTACGTGGACTACTATGATAAATGGATTTTCCAAGAACGGAGAGGTCGAATTGGCTCGTAAGGTCTTCGACGAAATGCCTAGAAGGAACGTGGTTTCTTGGAACGCAATGATAGGAGGTTATGCACAGAATAACAAACCGAAAGAATCGTTGGAACTCTTTCATGTAATGGAGGGACAAGGCTTGAAGCCTATGGAAAGCACTCTTGTCTCTGTTCTATCTGCTTGCGCTCAATCAGGTTATATGGAAATAGGGCAGCGTATCCTCGATTCCTACGTTAAGCAGCAAAAGATTCCTCTTACTACAATATTAGGCAATGCTTTCATCGACATGTTTGCCAAGTGTGGGAATATTCATGCAGCTAGAGAGATCTTTCACGCTATGAAAAGCAAAGATTTGGTCTCGTACAACTCAATGATAGTGGCTTGTGCATCACATGGCGAAGCAGATGAAGCCCTAAATCTCTTCGAAAAAATTGGAGAAGAGGGATTTAAGCCCGACGAAATCACATTCGTAGGCGTTCTCTCTGCTTGTGCACACGGCGGGTTAGTAAAGGAAGGCTGGGATTATTTCAAAAGAATGCAGCTATACGGTCTCAAACCAGCCAAGGAACACTATTCTTGCATGGTTGACTTACTGGGCAGAGTCGGGCTATTGCGAAACGCTTACGAGTTGATCGAATCGATGCCCATGGAACCTGACGAAGCTATTTGGGGGGCTTTTCTTAACGGCTGTAAAATGCATGGCAATGTAGAGTTGGGCAAAATCGCTGCAGAAAAGATCATATCTTTGGACCCAAATGACAGTGGCACATACGTTCTGTTAGCTAACCTATGTGCAGATAAAAGGAAATTGGCGGACGTTAGATTGGCCAGAAGTATGATGAGAGACAAGGGAGTTAAGAAGAATCCAGGCTCAAGCTCGATCGAAGTTGAGGGTCGTTTTCACGAATTTTTAGTTGGAGACGAGTCCCATATCGAGTCTCCAGCCATATACAAAGCGTTGGGAGAAATTCTGTATCTTACAAAGTCGGGCGATTGCTCGATGGATTATTGCCAGTTCGACGCTGTCCTATGACATGGGAAACTTAAAGGGGTCAATGTAAGAATTCTGAGATCAATGTAAGAAGATCACATACAATTTCGAACTATGTACAGTGACAAAAAGATGAAATCTCTGTTCGCCTTTCGGCTTATCTACTGAAGCCCCGATAGAATTCTGGCGAACACAATCTCCACGGGGATGCAAGCTTTCCCAGATTCAGCCTTTCCTCCGACGTAAAAATCTATAGCAACATTCTTGGGCATCATCGCAGCATTTTGCACGCGAGCATCTTCTTCATTGGCACTTTTGTTGGAATTTGGGCGAGAAACAGAGCTTCCCATGTAGCACACAGGCGTCCTTCTAGAAGTCTTCCATGAGAGCTGATGAAAGGTAGCTTTCTTTCCCATGTTAGCCAGGCTGCTCTTATTACAGGGAACTAGAGCTTCTGAGCTTAGTTCTGTGACTTGTATGGGATATCCTAATATGGCTTTGTCGTAGGATTCGCAGGTCAGGCATATGAAGGGAACATCATTCTCAGCCTGGGAATCAGCTGCTTTGATCGTCAGGTGAACGTCTACTAACGTATTAGCTTGTGATATATTGCCGTCCATCTCATATAGTCGTCTCTGCAACTGTGATAATGAAGCTCCTTCTTCGTCTCCTTCCATGGAATGGAAATATTTTGTGGGCTTTTCTCGTACATGAACAAATAGCTCATTACATCTACGATTGAGAACCTATTTGTAGAGAGAGATACGAGGGACGGAGAACCTTTTCCTTTTGTCTTTTTCAAATTTTAACGGCTAAAGATTGAAGATAACAATGCAGTACAACGTTGTCCAACGGCGATTAGCTGCCTGTCTGCTTTTTCAGGGAAACGTGCATGTTATCGTACGATTTCCGTACAGCGAATTGCCTATTTTGTCTGCCTATATGAGCTAAAAAGGACAGTATACTGAAAAGTAAATAGTCTGATTTTTAATTAGCTGCATGCACAGAGAAGTTTGCACCAAAAAGTAACCATCTGTCAACAAGAAAATTCGAAACTCCCAGCCACGGCCTAATCATTCTTCATGCAAAACATACTTCATCATTACATAGAGCATACTGCACTCTCTTACATGTATATGTGGATTGGCTTTTTGTATACTCAATAAGATAACTCTGTCACACCTTTACATTTAGATTTAAATTTCTTTTCATCATCTTGAATTTTTCATGGAGGAATACCACAGTTTCTTCTGGCAGATTAGTATCTTCTCCTTCTTTGCAGTGTCGCCTTGCTCCGTGTTCTCTTTACGACATGTCCATCTCATCCCTTCGGCAAGCGTAGATATAGCTTCGACGAAGTAGTTGGATTCTCGGATGAGCGCGTAACCGTTTGGTCTTAGGATCCGATCCATTTCGAGCAAGACGTACTTCATGTCGCACCTGATCAATCGATCACCAGAAAAAAAAAAATTAGAATCGTTATC
Source organism: Craterostigma plantagineum (assembly GCA_027422505.1). Taxonomy (NCBI): domain Eukaryota; kingdom Viridiplantae; phylum Streptophyta; class Magnoliopsida; order Lamiales; family Linderniaceae; genus Craterostigma; species Craterostigma plantagineum. Next base: position 211,545 of record JAPQWV010000237.1, on the reverse strand, counting down.
GATTCGTCAATCTAAAACGGTAAGGAAATGTTTCTAAGCTTTAAAAGATTCATAATCTTTTCTTTTTTGGCGACCAAGGGTCGGCAATAGTCTGCAAATCAAGCCAATCAGATTCCAAAACACAAATACAGGTCTATGTTTGATAAACTCACTCAAGGAAAAACCTTTGATCTGACTTGTAACATTTTACTTCTCGCATTACCTGTGACTTTCGGCGGTGAAGAGCGAATCCACATGGAGCAGATCATACGTCCGTGGATAAGTCGAGAACGCCTCACACCTGAAAAACGATTAAAAAAATCAATCAACATAATACAACCTAAAAAAAAAGTCAAACATACTAACCACCAAAACGCGAAAATTTACCAGTCGTGATAAGTTCCTATGAGCCCACGATCGTAAACAACCGCCAACGTGTTCGGCGAATACGACGAAACGACGTTCATAACCCACAAAGGATCGTCGACCAACGCCGTGGCCAAACCTCCATACACAGTATTCATATCCATCACGTTCCTTATCTCATCGCTTCCCAGGCCGGGCAACAACCTCTTGTAATAACTCACTCTCTTTTTCCACTTGCTATTATCGGTTTTGAACGCACCTTCGCTTCCGCCGCGCACGTCGCGAATGCGCTCGGGCGCACTGTTTAGCCTCCCGGGCCATTTAGGAAGCGTTTCGAGAGCTAACTTTTTGTGCCAACTGTCGGGAGAAACGACGCACGGGCGAATGGGAGTGTACCAAGCAGAGTCCGGCTCGGTCCCGTCGTCGCACTTTGGAGGGTAATAGTCGGGAGCTTCGAGCTTTTTGTAGCATTCTACGTCGGACGACTTTTGCCACACGGCGATGTCGTCCTTCTTTGCGTACATTTTGAAGCACATTGAGGTGAGCAATTCTTGTAGCTTTTCGTAGTTCAACCTCTGTTCTTCGATGGTCGTGTTCCATCCCTTCCATCGACGCTCGTAGTTCACGGGCGGGCCCGATAGTACCCAGAAACCGCCGGGCCGGATAATGCGGTGAACTTCCAAGAGATAAACTCCGCCTAAAAATCAGGTTGTTAAAGAGTAACAGTTAGCTGGCAAGAATGAGAAGCACAGCACTTCTAGAAAATTGGTTTTTTTTTAAAAATTGCTTACCGAACTCTGTCCATGGAATAAGGCACCTCGAACAATGGGCCATGTCGAATGAGTTCGAAGGGAAAGGAAGTCTTTGGGTCGAGATTATCCCCAGAATCGCGGGAATTCCACGTTCGAGGGCGAACTGAACTTGAGCTTGATGATTGTCTCTTGGAGCCAAAGACATCGTTAGGATCCCACGATCAAGCAAGTCTCCTCCCCAACTAGCAACCTAAGTATAAGCAGAAAGAAAATATAACACATCAAATTCTTATAGACATCATACGCAAAGCAGAGCATGAACTGAGACTTACCCCGCAACCCGTATCGATGGCAGTTCTTACGGTCCCGTCCTTCATTGCTGGGATCAAATCTTGCATCAGATCGACGTATATGCCGACTCCATTAGGAAACATAGTGCCGCCGCCTGGGAATAAGAACTTCTCGCCTTCTTTCTTTAGCCAATGTTGATCCGATTTTTGCTTGTTTATCCAATCGTAAGGCACGTTTCTGAGCAGATAAACAGAGTTTTAAGATCTAAGATGCACTTTGCAAATTAATCATTAACCAGAAGACTTGAGCTTCTTTTGATCTATACCTATACCAACATTCATCTCTACTCTGTGGCCATCTAATAGGAGGCTTGTACCCATCGGGCGGAGGAACTAAGCATTCTTCCCTCTCGAAGGCTGCCGGGCAGTGTCGTTCAAGAAACGCTAGCCTGTGGCGGCTAAATTTCTTCCACCTCTGTAAATAAAACATCGCAAAAATTCAAATTTTTTGCACATTGTGAAAAAGAAAGCTTATAGACCCAAAAAAATCGGAAGTTCCAGGTAGCTTCTTTACCTTAGGATCAGTACAAGGGGTGTAGTCTTGAAGATTTGGGCTACATTCTTGAAAAGTAACAGCTTTAACTTGTGAATTCCCTGAAGACTTCTCCACCATCTTATTGATGTCTTGGGATGGAAATCTATCCCTCTCTGAGAAAAATATCCCTCCGAGGTAGAAGGAGAGCCCACAAAGTGCGGCAACTGTTATAAGCAGAGGAACTGTCCGAGAAGTTCTCTCAGCTAAGATCCCTCCCTCCTTCTGTTTCATGATTTGGCTAATTCTTTTTGTCTACAATCTGCGAATGGAATAGCTTTGGAGTGTTATCATGGATTCATTGAAATTAACTGTTTCTTACGTGAAGTAGAGCAAATTAACTATGAGAACCAAGTTTTGCAGCAAAAGATAGTGGAGGAAAGGGAAAGAGGAAAAAGGACAAAGGGAAAAAGTGAACTAATAAAGTAGATGCAACAAACACAGTGAGGAAAACATGATCACTGTACCAATCAAGCGGTCAAGATAAGCCATTATGAAGGACTTTAAGGCATGGGGAAAAAAGTCTGCAACACATGACAGCAACAAATACTTGTAATGATATTATCCTGGCTCTTCCTTTTATTAAAATTCACATGAAATTGGACTCAATGCCATTCCTGGGTTTCACAGCCTGATAACGACTTTCACCAATCACCACTAGCAGAGATTGAAGGAAAAAAGAACATGTTTCACCTAACACTCTGACCATGCAAAAAGAGATCAAAAATTGGTAATACCAGAAAAATAGACACAAAAGCTAAGGCATACATTAAAATATTCTGCCCACAGAAACTCAAAGAAAAAAGGAGAAACGGAAAAGGAAAAGCTAACCCCTTTCAGATTCAATCCTCACTAGATGCTATGAGGCCCGGCGATAAACTTTTGCTTGAGAGCTACCTGAGATTTAAGGGGATTATCGTTTTGTGAATTAGCTCAACTTTCCAAAGCAATCAATTAACATACGAAATACGAAACAAAACAAAACAGAAGAAATCAACGACCCACAAATAAAGATAAAAGAACTCGTGCGATCAAAGAATCAAAACAACAATGAATCAAGCTCGCCGAATACGAAGGTTCACCCTTATCTGGTCATAACATCATAAGCATACTACACGTGTCCGTACATAATTCATCGAAAGGGATGAAACTAAACCAAAATCAAGCTCATAGAACCAACCCCAGTTTCAGATTGCCGCTCTATATCATGCATATACACAGAGACATACACAAAGGCAATTCTCGCGATGAAATAATTGGAAGGGGATGAATGCTCAACCTCAACCTCGTCACGCAGATTGCACAATCTCACATACACATAGAAGTACGTGCGTGTCCGTGTGGGTGTTTCTGAGATTGGAAAGAGTGGCACTGTCTTTTATCATGCCGTGTTCTTTGCTAGCTGTCTTTTATTCGCGGTTTATTTATTTCTTTATTTTCTTTTTCTAAGGTTCTTATCACGTTCATGTTGATTGGTTCTATATTTATATCTTTCTATACAGTGTTTCTGTGCCTCTTTGAATTAATACAAGGCGCGTGCCTGTCACTCACTACTTGTGACCCCGTCGGCATAAATTCCACCCTAGTAAATGTTAATATTTGACGTGAAAGTTTTTGCATTTATAAAAAAAAGTTTTAAGGATCCAATTTTGATAAAATTCAGAGATATGGACCCAAAAGTACGCAACTGTTACGCAACGCATATCAACTGGTATCAAATGATCGTTTACTGTTATTTCAGCATCATGAAGTGATACTGAAAAACAATGAAGTGGTACTCATAACAATGAAGTGGTATTGCAGAACAATAAACTGTTTCTGCGCAAATCTGAGTCCTTAAAAATATGGCTGAGAGGGTCCTAAAAGCTAAATAAAAGTGGAGGCTGAAACGAAAATGACCCTATAGTTAAATATACTCCATCTGTTCCAAAATACATGTCGTTTAAGGATATTACACGCATATTAAGAAATAAAGTAAAATCTCAATTTTATCCTTAATTAATTATCTTATTATAATTTAATTTAACAATTTCTATTAAATATAAGGGGTAAAACGGGAAATAATCAATATTATTTATCTTGAAAACTGGTAAACGATATGTATTTAGAAACAAAAATAAAATCTCAAACGACGTGTATTATGAAACGGAGGAAGTAGTAGTTACTTAAAATATAAGACGATGCTATAAAAAAACATAATATCTAGAATACCAGAAATAACTGTTTTACCTCGTTCACGTTGTCCAGTAAAATCATGCCATGTCATCACCTCTATTCTTGCTCCGACCCATAAAAAAGGGTCGGGTCGTAGAAATAGGGCCCACACCCATTGACATAGGGAGAAGGAAAAACAAATCGCTGTTCTTAAAAATTACTAAGTTAACGTCTGTCGCTTATAAATAATTAGATTCCCCACACTCAATTTTTTAATTATATTACTAATATAAAATGGATGGATCAACTTCATGAAATTATGATCAACTGTGTGAACGTCATCGGCGGTGGCGCTCTGATGAAACTATTAAATGGAGTTGCAGACTCTACTATTTATTTCTTTATTACGAAAGATTCCTTCACTTCATCTCAACTCTTTCAATTCATCCTCCCCACGACGAGAACCGTTGAAGTCATTATTAATCAAAGATCACCATTCATCACCACCCTGGCCTTCACTATGCATTCTTATTTTCATATTACGTTCTATTAATCGTATATATTTATTAACTTGTATATCTAAATTTCCAAAATCATCAAGATTGGGTTTAGTAAATTATTTTAAGATAGTTAATATAGTGTAGTCGGGTTCTTCCGCCCAGGCCCGAACAAAGCCCAAGATAAAGCCCATTTATTAGATGTCGCCCGTCTATTTAAACCAAAACCGTTGTCGAACCCTTCGCAGCTTAGGGTTTCGGCTACTCACATTTCTTTTCTTCTTCCTTCCATGGCGTGGCTATTTTACTTGGACAAAAACTTCGTCTTTTTTTTCAATCCTTCATGTTTTGCTCGAGTTGCTTGCACTGTATTAGAGGCTTCTCCGAACAATGGAGAAACGTCTGATTTTTTGAGTGCAGAAATCGAAAGCTGAGCTTCGAATCAGCGGCGGCCAGACAACCGTTGAGATGGATCCACAGATGAGCTTGCCTGTTTTATCTTTCAATGGCGCTCGTCTACTAATTCCATCTCACATTCTGTAATTGTACGGTTTCAATATTTGATAGCTCCGTAAAATTGGATCAAAGTGTCTTTGGGACAAAGAACATTCAACTTGTTTGGAGTTTGGAGAAGAATATATTCAGAAAGGACTTGTTTAAATCTTCCAGTAATACTGCCACAAAACAGATTAGAAGTTGAACTATCATTTTTTTTAAAGACATGTGTACATAACTAATGATGGATGAAGGACACTGTTGCTCTATTCCTCCGTGAATTGTAGGCAAGTTCGATGGTACTTTGATTTAGTCCAGTAAATTTGTAAAAAGACTGAGAATAAGAAAGAAGACGTACAATTAAATTGATTACTGAGATTTGAAGAATCAGATTGATTATTGCTTAATTGAAAGAAACCTCAAGTTATGGAGTAGATGGGCCCAAGAGCCTTATAATTAGAAAATATTAAATGTAAAAATACGGAGACTTTAGTGGTCCACACAAGCCCGCCCCGCTTGACCCGATCCACGAACGCGAACAATCAGAGCAGAGAATACATACCCTGTTGCAGGACAGCACTTTGCAATGCTAGAAGAATAGACACTTCGTTTTCATTTGTACCTATCAACCACCTATTTAATCTACAGAAACAAGGAGAAGATGACGACGACGATGCTTTCAATATTACAGATAAGAACAAGCGATCGATGCAAGAATGGTCCCATGATATCAGATTCTAAAGCAGGGCAGCAGTTTATCCACTGGAGGAACAGCTTAGGACCACTGATCTTTGACATCTTTCTATACAGAAACTCTCCAAGAACTACCCATTAATCCTCTCATTTGAACCTCAACTTCGATCCTTTTTTTTTTGCAGATGAGCCCTTCTATGATGTTCGGTTGATCTGATATGAACTGAGCTGGTAAAGTCGGGATCTTTTTTGCTGTTTATGGTCCTGGGATTGTACAACTATCGAGGACCATGAACGCCATCAGTCCTCCTACATAAGCCTTTCGAAATTAATTTTCCTGGACAACTGTGGTCCATTCGGTGCAATCCAAAACAAGGGGGACTCGGGCGCAAATTTCTTCGATGATTAGCCTAAGCAGAGTGGAAAAAGATGTCCTGGGAAGCCATCATTCATCTTGATTGAACAAAAGGATACCTTGAGACGTAGTACTCTCCGACCCGTGCGGGCCCACTCCTAGCCAATATACCTTCGAGATCTCCGATGATTCTAGCGAGCCATATTTCTAAGTTCCTCTGAATTTCTTTGAAGTTGTTTCGGATAGAGTCCATATGCCTTCTCGTGGCTAGTTTCGCCTGGTCTTCAACTTCGCCGCCATGCCAGCTCTTGCCAGTCTCGGCTTGTAACGCCGTGAGCTTCTGATTAGTTTCAGACGCTCGTTGCTGTAGTCTGAACGCTTCTAGCAAGAACTCTGTTTGCCTCTGTGTTCGAAACTCAGAGCTTAGGGTAGAATCACATGGATCGCTGGCTTGCTTTGAGGGAGGAGAAATAGGACAGAGAAAAAGAAAGCTTTTTGTCAACTTAAGAAACAGTTTGATGTTAACATGAGATTGAAGGATGAAGACGTTGTGCACTGTACCATTCTTCTGCATATGTCGTCGATTTTTTCGGCCAAGGATTGGTATCTCTTGGCCTGTTTTCGCAGCTGGGAAGGCATTTTCGACAGGTCGTCTTTCCCAATTACTTCCAAGTTCTGCACTTCTTGCTCGAGAACTCTTAATTTAGACGAAATCCCGGCGGAGTTTCCATCAACCTTCCATGGAGACTCCCTTCTGAGATAAGAAATGAACAGAGACATAAAAACCTTAGAATAACAGTTTCCATACTTGTGGTTTCATTATAAAGGAAACCTATGAATTTACCTAGCAACGAAATTCTTCGACTGGTAATGCGATTCAAGAGCTTCATATTGCTTATCCTGCATTTTTGTTTTCCAGAATCCAAACTTAAGACCCGCAATCAAAATTCTAATCTTGAATGAATATACGACGCAAGCTCTTCTGACCAAGAATCCAAGGTAGTATAGTGGTAGAGGGGAAAGTTCACAAAAAAAAACATGGAGATTAACACACACAAAGAGACAGAAAGAGGCGATCTTTCAGAGCTTCACCTGCCATAGACTAGTTTTCTCAGACCAAAACTTCGAATCAACAGCAGAAGCAGAGTGACTCAAGAAGCTCGAAGCACCAAACCCTCTACTACTACTATTATCCCCACCACCGCCGCCGCCGCCGTTATCATCACTTTCACCGTACATCACAGACCTAATCTCCTCATCATCGACGACGCCTTGCTCGGAAACTGAAACGCCACTCTTCCCATACCCAAAACCCATCTCAGAACCGTAAAAACCTTCCTCGCCATTCCTACTCAGGAAGCTCAACATCTCATCCTTCTCGCTGACCTCCCTCCTCAAACCCTCGATGTTAGCCTTCAAATCGGCCTCGACGCCTTCGAGCTCTTCGATTTTACCCTTCAGGTAAGCTATTTCCTCGCCGCCGTCTTCGATCTGCTGCAATAGCCTCTTCTCCTCTTGCTGCCAGGCGTGCCTATGGCTGGCGTAGATCTCCACGACCCTCGCATTCGCCTTTGAGTCCTCTTTTCTGCGGTAGTGGAGCTGATTCAGCTCGTCCTCGGCCTGCATTAGCTTGAAGGCGAGGGCTTTGTTCTGTCTGCGAAGGGTTGAGAGGAGGGTTAGGGTGTTCTTGGGTAATAGCCCGAGGAACAGCGTGAAACTGAGACCCAAGTAGGAGGTGAAAAGCTTCTTAAAAGGGCCGTGCTCGTCGCTGTCGTCGTCCTTTTGGTGCGCTTGTTGTGTGTTTTCTTTGCCGTGATGTTCTTGGGCAGCCATTGTTGTGCAATTAAAGCTGTCTGATATGGGGAGGTGTGTTGTGTGTGTGTGGTCTTTGTGTTGTGTGAGAGTGATAAAGTGCTTCGCTTTATGAATGATTTGAGGAGGGTAGTTGGTGTTTTTACGAGAGAGAGAGAGAGAGAGAGAGAGAGAAGAAATAGGTTTCTGTACTTTGTGGTGTTTACAACAGTACTCTTTTTTGGCAATTACCTCCGAAAAAAGTTCATAAAGCTATTCTTGTATCTTTTTATCACCGTGGATCTATTTTTGTGGAAAGAGTAACTTCATATCAATCTGAATCTATAGCATGTTTGAATTTTGATAATATAGATATATATATATATGACGCATTTTAAAGCTTGTTTATTACGTGTATATTTATTTTTTCTTGTGTGGGGTTAGGCTACTCGGATATGACCGCGTGACATCATCTCTCCCACCAATCATGTGTCCCTCTATGTCCCAAATAATAACATTTGTTGAATTTTAAATCTGACGGTTCACAAATTTTCTTTTTTATTTATTAATTCTTTTAATCCTATATTCCACCAAATTATAGAATCGTCGTTATTTCATGTTTTATATGATAAAAATAAATAAACACATCCAATTTATTCATTATTTTATGACGATCAATTTGATATCCATATCATGAAGTTTTTTATCATCAGAAAAGCGATTTTAACAGTGTGAGACAGGCAATGGGATAGATTGTGGGACTGAGGATTTCAACCGGGATATTACCGTTTTTTGAAGTGTGAAAGAAAGAGAAGATAATGTAAATTTAAGCAAAATCCCCCTTACCATGACAAGTTTTTTTATTACTAGATTAAAAAATAACGAATGTCAAACAACTTTTTTTCTTTAATTAAAAACATATTAAATAGTAAAAGGACCACTATTATATCGAATTTGGTCAGAAACAAGGGATTGATGATTCAACATCAACGGTATGTGGCCTTGTCATTAATGAAGATGCAGTTTAGATTCCTCCTTCTCAATTCTCATGCAGAAAACAGAAAGTAGTTCAGGTTTTTATTATAAAATTTATTATTGGGCAGATCTTATAAAAACCCGCATGATTGTAACTTTTTAGATCAACAGTTGACTTTCCAATAATTGTTTTCAATTCTTTTTCCCTAACAATGATTAAACACTCACGAGCCCGGCCCAGTTTGGCCCGTTATAAGGCCCAGACCGACAAAGACATCCGCAGTTTCAAGAAACAATTTGAGCCCAATAAAATTCTGCAACGGCCCAAAGGATTTCAACGGACTCTTCACGATATCCAATTCGGTTTGCAGAATGTACGACATATTGAACAACAGCAAAGGTTAAAAGCCGTAGAGAATTCGATCGACGCAACACCGAAAGGAAATTCTCGCTAGATTCTTACCGAAGGAAGAAGTATAGAGAATGGCGTCCGAGCAGTCTATTATGACGGTGATACGCGCCGCGCGTCCGACGTTTCGTAATCGCCACGATAAAGCCGCCTTTGCCGTGCACGCCGCCTTCGCAGCTGCCGGCTACGTCCTCCACGCCACCGGCCTCCCCGCCTTCGAAGATGAAGCTCTGTCTACTTCGTACACTGGTAAACACAAAGTACAAGTGAGCTGAAAGCTGATAATAATTTGGTGACCATATGATTCAGTGAAGGTCGATTGTGTATGTGTGATGACTGATGAATTAAACTGTAAAGAGGCTGGGTTCTGTCGTGAGTTGCGACGGCCACTCGATTTGGGTGTTTGGTGAAACTTTCAATTAAGGCTTATTGAGCAAGAAAAATAATATATTACTTTGGATTTTCTTTTTCCTGATGAACTAGCTTGCAGTCCTGTAACCTTCACTTTTAACAGACGTAGTAATTGAACTACCAAATTGGCCCAAGTTTTTTTTTTATCATTTAGTTGCTCAAATTTCTGCTCATTATCTGATAAAATTCGGTTTCTTGGTGTGTTTTTTTTTTATAGACGAGGTAGGTATTGACAACTGGAACGAGGCAGAGGATAGCTACGCATTCGTTTATTCGAAAAACGACAATAAAGGACCTCAGAAGGTTCTGGTGAAGTCTCTTGTCCTGAATGACAAATTGGTTACGGATGTTTTAAAGGAAGGCAATGAGAGCCTGCTCCATCTTGAACTTGAGTGAGTTGAATGATTCATTATCTTGTGAGTGTTTCCTTTTACTTTTTGTTTGTTAGTGATTGGAGTTCCTCTTTTATTAACAGTGTCAATGAGTACGCGGAGGACAATGGAGGATCTAACTATGCTCTGAAATTCAAGAATTTGGGGAAGCTTGCTGATAAAATTAACAAGGAAATTTTGGATAAGATGGATCCTATGTCTGCTGCCGTCTCCTCAGGCCAGAATCCAAGGTATTTTAAGTTGTTTTAATACGTGTATATGAGTATGAACGGTTATATGCAATTGGTTAGCCGAATGAAAGGTATATCTGTTAGAAATGGTGGCTGTCTGGCTATATTCAATTACATTTTCCAGTTATACTTATCGAAAACTTTGTACGATTTTGCAGTTCTGGGACAAGCCTAAGGGATTCTCGAGCTAGGCCTGGTGTAGAAGGTTTTTTTACCGAGGATCCTTATGCTTCACCTACAGCGTAATGTATTTATTGAAAAAGTTCTTCCGAACATTTGGGACAAATTTAAATTTTGAATAAGAACAAACGAAACAAAAATAATCGTCGTAGCATCTGATATTTAAATCTCCGCTGATATGTTCCAACAAGTTCTCTTATGGTGAGATTACCTCAATTCTTAAAGTTGTCTCCTTTTTTCTAAGCAGAGGTTTTCTTCCTCGAATACCGGCCTATGGGGGCAGCGACCTCATACCCGGGCCTGCTGCAGGAATGTATCCTTCAAGGTATATCATTACCCATCTCTAAATTATTATTTTCCCTTTGCAAAATCAATCCTTAGACTTGGTATTATTTTTCACAATCATCTTAAGAAATATAGTTTTTAAATCGTTTCCATCTATGGGTTGCTAATTGTGTGTCAAATCAAACCATTTCAGGGGTGATTTTGGAGGTGGTAGCATGCTTGTAGGTCAGTCACTGATAAATCCATCCTATCATATATCGATATAATATTATATCTTTTACGTTATCAAATTAATCGATTCAATTTATACGAGTCGACAGGCCCAAACGACCCCAGGTTCTTCGGAGGTGAACCTCGCCAGCCTGGCTTTCCCGGCGGCGGTTCGCCGTGAGTTCCCTTTGATAAATTTATAGAAGAATAATCTTTGAGATATGTTTTTGAGTTGATTCAAAACCCTTATTTTGATGATGCAGGGCTGTGCCTCCCGGCGCTCGGTTTGACCCGTTTGGCCCGCCCGGAGTTCCCGGTTTTGAACCGAACCGTTTTACCAGGTACTTCTTGCGGGTTTTATTTTGTCATTTTGTGGAATTGTGATATGTTTATATCGATATTTTGTACCATTGATGTAAAATTTTGTACAGAGGCCCACGGAGGCCGCCCGGCCAACATCCAGACTTAGAGCAGTTTCCTGGCGGCGGCGATTTTATATGAGTAGGAGGAGCAACGGATAATATATAAATAAATAAATCATAAGTAATGTTCCTGTAATATTAACGTTTACATTCCCCTTGTTTTTCTTCATTACGCAATGCACTTCTATGGAATCCAATTATTATCAAGATAGTGTGTCCAAAGCATTAGAGATAGTGAGCTCGGAATATGCAAAAATAAACAAAAACAAATATCAAAAAAGCAAGAATAAATAATAAATTGACATATCCTAAGGAAAAACATATTGTAATAACTAATAATCACGTTGCGTCTTTAATTATCCATTTTTGGTCGTCTCCTCTCGTCCCTACCGAGGAAAAGCAAGAATCTTTATTTATTTATTTTTTTTAATTTCATCAGCTGGGTGGGTGGATATCACTCATCCTTCTCATTATTTATTGTCACGGCAAATTGGGCTGTAGAGCACAAAGCGATGGCTGATCATACGAATGGGCATGAGATCAGTGAAGAATGTCTCGACGTCCTAACTAAAACTGGAGAGAAAACTGGTGTAGCTAAGCCCAGGTTGACCTCTCTTTTTCTTGAACTTTTTTTAGTAATTACATTACATTACACGTTCCTCAATCTTTCTCAGTAGTATCCCCGGCTAGATTGAATGTCCAAAGTTTCCGGGTCAAACTGTTCTTACCATATTTATTGGTAGTGGTGACTTATATTGTAAGGGGCAGAACATGATTACTTGATACGGTTTGTCGCGGATATGGTGTTGTTTTCGTACTTTGTGTTTATACAAGGGGCGCACTAGATTCTCATGATTTGATATGGTTTCTTGTCTTTTTCTTTTTTCTGTCATTTCCACTTGATTTGGACGGAGGGAGATGGATCTTCAATACACCCCTTCGATTTTCCTTATAGAGAACATTACTACCTTTCATTATTTATGTTCTTTGGGGGAATGACCTGTTCTTGCAACGAGATATCATCCCTTCTTGCAATGCCTTAGCGCAAGTTACGACGTTAAAGAAGTGAAAGAATTCGTCATATGGATGCTTCATCACTTCGTTTGATTTATTTTATGGGATGTTTGATTTATTGTTGTAGGGGGGATGTTCACCGAGATGGGGATTACCATCGAGCAGTCCATGTATGGATATATGCAGAGAGCACGAATGAGCTTCTTCTCCAAAAACGTGCTGATTGCAAAGATTCATGGCCTGGTCTATGGGACATATCTAGTGCTGGTCACATATCAGCTGGAGATTCATCTCTAGTAACAGCAAGGTGTAGCTCGTTTTTTTTCCCTAGATTTGCTTCATTTTTTAAAATCATTTTAAACTTTATTCTTCAAATTATTAGCTATTTTATGTAAATCTCCCCCGAGTATATGTCTGATCCTATTTTTTTTTTCTCCTGCAGGAGAGAGCTACAAGAAGAGCTTGGTTTAACGCTTCCAAAGGATGCCTTCGAATTGCTGTTTGTGTTTTTGCAAGAGTGGTCAGTACTGAAACACGTCATATGGACCGAGAGATTTGTCGAGAAAACTTAATTTATGATTATTTCTTATCACTACGTGTAGCATCAGCTACATTTTTTAGTACCGGGCTGATTTTCTGGTAAATAGTTTTCTAGACGAGTTTTGATTTGTCGAATGTTTTACGTTTGTAGTGTCATAAATGATGGCAAGTTCATCAACAATGAATTCAATGATGTGTATCTTGTCACCACTGCACATCCAATACCTTTGAAGGCCTTCACTCTTCAGGTTTTCAGTTTCTTGTTTAAGCTTAACCGATAGTTCTAACTATTATAACTTCTTATGCAGTAGAGTAATTTTTGTTTCTAACTAATTTCACAGCATTGAATTTGCATAACAATCTTAACAAAGTCCTTTGTAATGTTTCTGTTGTTCAAAGGAATCTGAAGTTTCGGCAGTTAAATACATCCATTTGGATGAGTATAGATCGTTGCTTGCAAAAGAAGATCCTCAGTACGTGGACTATGATGTAGAGGGTCAATATGGTCAGCTCTTTGAAATTATATCGAAACGGTATGCATCAAATATGTTTCGATGCTTTCTAGAATCCTATATTAGACTTATCTCCTTTAATCACAGTGCAATAGTGTGACTGTCATGCATTAAATACTGACCTCTTTAGGTACAACCAAAATTCCGAAGCCCGTGCTCGACACCTGCAAAAACAGCTGAATCGATATGCTCGTGTTTCCCTTAAAGCAGAGGTTTTTAGTGATGCATTTCTTTTCTCGGCTTATTTTTGTTCTTTATATTGGCACCTAAACGATAAAATAACAGAATCAAAATTTATTTTCTTTAACTGACATACAGATTTCTCAATGCGTTAATTTATGGCTGAATTCTTCGATTTTGTCTATTTTGCATTACAGTTAAATGGCCTATCCAATGCGGATAAGGAAGCTCTGAAGTTGATTGTTAAAGCTGCGAGAATAATGGATCAAATTTTCTTCCAACAGGTTGAGATGTGATCTTTTTGCTTCCTAGACGTATTTGTGTTATTACTACTATCTGTGAACTTATTTGTATTAATTTAAGTTAAGATGAGAATTGATTCTCTTTTTTCTTTAATTCTGTAAAGCAGGTATGGTACTGCAATCCATCGTTAAGAGATTGGCTAGAGAAGCATGCTGAAAAATCCCAGTTGGACAAATTAAAATGGATGTATTATCTTGTCAACAAAAGTCCATGGTTAGATTGCTCATTGCAGCCGTTATCAGTCAATGTCTTCTTTTTAATATGTCGTTGGTCATTATTATGAGCAATAACTCTTCTAAGTTTCCTTTCATCTCTTTTCCATGTAAGGTCCTGTTTGGACGAGAATGAGCCATTTTTAACAACCGCAGACTCAGCTTTGAAGTTGCTTACTGAGGCCGCAAAGCCAGTGAGTGGATGGAAGGGAATTGAATACAAAACAGCATTTCCTTTGGTGAAACCAGCGGGTGCAAATTTTTATCCACCTGATATGGACAAAATGGTAAAAATACTTGGCCTGTGTAGTGTATGATATTGGGATGAAGATCTTCATGATTAGCATCTTCGATGTGTATCTTCTCTCCCATCCTTGCGCTGGCAGTTTATGATGTAATAGGTTTGGGTCTTCATAGGAATTTGAGCTATGGGTGAATAGTCTAAACGATGAACAGAAGAAAGAAGCAATGGGTTTTTTCTCTGTCGTCAAAAGGGAAAGTGAAAGAATCTTGGATGAATCGGTCTCAAGTAGCAAGAAGGTCGCTCATGATCTCTATATCGTCCCTTACTCCGAAGAGTACAAAAATTTTCTTATTAAAGCTTCTGATTTGCTGCACCAAGCTGGAGAGCTGACAAGCATTCCCAGGTGAAGTTGGCTTTTATCAAGAAAATAACTCACTTGATTATACAAGGAAGTCGGGTTGATACATTAGTCTTTCATGTTGCAGTTTGAAGAAGTTCTTGCATAGCAAGGCTGAAGCATTCTTATCAAATGATTATTATGACTCAGATATTAGCTGGATGGAATTGGTTAGTTCAACTCCTAAAATTCATCGTAACTGGTTTCGTTAGCTGCCCATCGAGTAAATATTTGAGATTTATGTGTCGATGATTGTGAGTCTGCATCATTTTTTTTTGTTTTGGTGCTGTAATGTCGTTTAAGGATTCAAAACTGGATATCACCATTGGCCCATACGAGACATACGAAGATACAATTTTCGGATACAAGGTATTTTTTCCATTTTTTTCCAATACGAGCGCATGCAAAGATACCAACCCTGTAAAATTTTTTGTCTCTGTCCTTTCGCCTCGCCAAAAACTATGGAGCTGCTCCATAACTATTTACTGCCATTTTTTTTAAACGGTATGTGCCTTATTTCACAATTTGCTTGTAGGCCACTTTCGAGGCATTCATTGGAGTCCTAGATGATGAGGCAACAGCTCAAATCAAACTGTTTGGCGAAAATTTAGAGGTGATCTATATTATCCCACTATTCTGTTTTCTCGTGTTACTTAACCTTAAAAAGGAGCTGTTAATAGGTTTTAGAGAAGAATCTTCCAATGGCTGAGGCTTACAAGTCAGAAAGCGTAACAGCTGCTCCAATTCGAGTCGTGCAGCTTATTTATAATGCTGGGGTAAATTTCCATCTCTTAACAACATCATGGAGCTTAATATATCTCTTACTTGCTCTTGCAATGGCTGATGCAATTTCATCGCAGGACGTAAAGGGCCCACAAACAGTTGCGTTCAATCTTCCAAATGACGAGCGGATTGTAAAAGATAGAGGAACCTCTATGGTCATGCTCAAGAATGTTTCCGAAGCAAAGTATGTTATCCTTCTTTTACGTATATATATTTGGAATTATAACTGTGAAGGGACTTGCCCATGTCCCAAAGCAGCATAAAGATCTATCTTAGGATTCATAACTGTTATGGTGAAAATGATCCAGTCTGCTGTTCTCTTTTCTTTTCCAGGTTTGATCTTATTCTCCAGCCCATAGCCCACGTATGCATCACAAAGGAACAGAGGAAACACGTTGACTTTGACTCGTTCTTCACTCATACGATTTGTCACGAGTGTTGTCATGGGATCGGGCCCCACTCAATTACACTACCCGACGGGCGAAAGTCCACCGTGAGATTGGTGCGTTTTCGCTGTTACTCAATTTACGGACAATTTTACTTGGACGACTTTTATGTGCTGGAGCGACCCCTTACTACGACAACTGAAAAGAACTGTCCTTTACGACGCAGGAATTGCAAGAAGTTCATTCAGCTCTAGAGGAGGCTAAAGCTGATATCGTAGGTCTTTGGGCCTTACGATTTCTTATGAAAAAGGTAGTGAATGATGCCTGAACTTGATTTTTCTTCTTCTCATTTCTCTTTTCTGTTTCTAACTTTAAAATGCATGAATACGCAATTACACATTTGCTCTGTTTTTCTCACATAGTTTTGTGAACTATGCAGGATTTACTACCGAAGACGTTGATCAACTCTATGTATGTTTCCTTTCTTGCGGGTTGCTTTCGCTCTGTGCGTTTTGGACTAGAAGAAGCTCATGGGTAACTCTCTCTCTCTCTCTCTCTCTCTCTCTCTCTCTCTCTCTCTCTCTCTCTCTCTCTACACACACACACAAACACCACACGCGCACATATGTCTTGTTTGAAATCAAGTCGCTTTTAAAATAATCTTAGGAAAGGGCAAGCATTGCAGTTCAACTACTTACTTGAACAAGGCGCATTTATCTTATGCGACGACGGGACATTTGCCGTCGACTTTGATAAGGTATATGTATAATCTGCTTTGGGAGAAAGTTTCCCGGGTTACTTTTCTTGGGCGATTAAAGCTGTTACGTTTCGATTCATTTTTTCGTTTCGTATATACCTGAAAAAGGTCGAAGATGCAGTGGAGAAGTTAAGCAGGGAAATCCTTACGATACAAGGAAGAGGTGACAAAGAAGCTGCTAAAGCTCTTCTCTCCAAATACTCCGTAATGACACCACCACTCAGATCTGCTCTTGAAATGCTCCAAATTGTCGAGGTAGTATCTATGAGCTCAAATTACAACTATATAACTATAGTGATTAGTAAATAAATTGCTTACTATGATGAAGGAATACACACACACACACACATATATATATATATATGTATATATTAACCTTGAATTTCACATTTCGAACAGGTTCCTGTGGATATATTGCCTGATTTCCCCATTGCAAACGAGATTCTGAACTGAATGCATTCATTCACTACCTTGAGTGCTTTGCTTGAACTATTGCGTGTGAAGATAATAAAGGAAACATCTTTTCCTTATTCTGTCTGTTATTTGATTGCTAATTGCTAACTTTTTTTAAGTAAATGTACTGTATGCTATCATTTGTCACTGCTCCCATTGAATATCTATCATCTTTTGCAATTTCCTAGATTTTCATGTTAGAACTTTACATGTCCCTCCTTCGGCCCTCTCCTTATGGCCATAATGAGAAACTTGGCTTTCAATGTTTTTAAAGCATAAAATTCGTTCGACAAAACTATTAGAAAAATCTTTGGCTTTCATATTGCAAGTTCATAGATTTTCATGTTAGAACTTTACATGTCCCTATTTCGGCCCTTTCCTTGGCCGTGGACGACTGATGAGAATCTTTGGCTTTCATGTTTTAAAAGCATAAAATTCATTCGACAAAACTATTAGAAAAATAAGCAAAAACTATATGTAAGTAGTTTTAACGATTTTATTTATCGGAGCCCCATAGGGAACGCACTCCTTTTTCTTTTCAACTCATTTCTATTGAAGAGATTTCTCATTGGTGTATAGTTATAATTGAGATTAATTTCTAAGAACAGCCTACTTTCCTACAATATGTTGAAACCCCGCCAAGTTCGCTAACCACCCATCAACGCTTGTGTGTACATGTGTAAATTGTGTATGTGTAGAAAAATCTCATCTTTAAAAAAGGTCAAATCTTGGTTCTCTCTTAATGAATAAGGAACTGAAATCCACTCCCCAATGGCCAATAATAATCGGAACTTTTATTCTACTGTAATTGTAATATCATAATAAGTTAAATTGATTAAATCTCTCACCCAGAGAAAAAGTTTTGCTTTCTTTACCTACTAAAGATTAGTGTAATCACACAATCATGTAATTAAGAACATTAGACATGATCGTCGTCTGTTCTATATCGACCAGTCGCCGAACTAAACTCCCCACATAAAGGAACAGTAGCGTACACAAACACATCCACGTATAACAGCCCAAAAAAATACTTCTCCGAAAAAAAAATACGATCTTTTCCCTTAAATTATCGTCCAATAATGGGTAGCCGCGACTCTCAGAAGTGGATGATACTCATAGCCACGGTATGGCTACAGGCCTTCACCGGCACAAACTTCGACTTCGCCGCCTACTCGCCGGAGATGAAGACGGTGCTGGGCGTTTCTCAGGTTCAGCTCAGCTACTTAGCCGCCGCATCGGACATGGGAAAGGCGGTGGGCTGGTCCGCCGGCGTGGCGTTGAAGTGGAACATCCCTTTGCCGGCGGTGGCGATCGCGGCGGCGGGCATGGGCTTCGTTGGGTACGGCTTGCAGTGGCTTGTCATGAAGCAGGCGATTGCAGTCCCTTTTTTCTCGGTCAGTTTGTTGATCGATTTTCTTGGTCATAAATAAAACCCCTTTACTAATATTGATTGGAGATCGAAGCTTTTGTGCAATAGCATCTCAAATCGATTTAAAAGAAAGCTTCAATCTTTGAATTGCTTCAGGTACTTGTGCTCTGCTTACTATCAGGAATAAGCATATGTTGGTTCAACACAGTTTGCTTCATCCTCTGCATAAAGAACTTCCCTACGTCGAATCGCCCGCTCGCCCTTTCCCTCACGATAAGCTTCAACGGCTTAAGCGCAGCCTTATACAACCTCGCCGTAAACTCATTCAACCCTTCGTCGACTTCGATCTATCTCCTTTTCAACGCATTAATCCCTTTAATCGCAACATTCATAGCCCTAATTCCCATTCTTCGGCAGCGAGAATCAGACCACTCTGCTGACCTGTCGAGCCCAAGGGATCAATCAACGTTCGTCGTTTTGAGCATATGGGCCGTAGTCACTGGCCTTTATCTTCTCTTGCTCCACCCTCGGATCACGGCGCGGGCTCTGCTCCATTTCTGTTTACGGGCGCTGTTTGTTTGCTGATTGTTCCTTTAGGAATTCCCGGGATTTTCTACGCTAGGGAATGGTTCGATGGGTTCAGTTGGGCTGAGTGGTCCTCCCTTGATCAAGAACTAGGTAAAGATCTTCTGATCCATGAAACGGGCGGGTCGAACGGGGCGACCCGTGAAGGGACTGTGAAAGAAGATGAAAAGGGATGCTTTTCGTGGGGTTTCTGCAGGCCCGTGATTGAGAAAGATCGACTGAGTACGATAGGCGAAGAGCACGGAGCTTGTCTGCTCGTCAAAAGATTGGATTTTTGGCTGTACTTCATCGTTTACTTCTGTGGAGGGACGATTGGCCTGGCGTACAGCAACAATCTCGGGCAGATAGCCCAATCTCTCGGGCACCATTCGCTCAACCCTAAGCTCATAACGATATACTCGTCGTTTTCGTTCTTCGGTCGCCTCCTCTCCTCTGCCCCCGACTTTCTGACAAAGTGAGTATTGTAAAAAAGCTAACTCAAAATCGAATCTTGAAAGCAAATAACATCAAATTTATTTTCTCGGCAGGAAAGTGTATTTTCCAAGAACGGGGTGGCTAGCCGTGGCTCTCTTAGGCACGCCCACGGCCTTCTTCTTGCTGGCTGCATTAGGGACCGATGGGTTAGCCCTCGAAGGAGGAACGGCCATGATCGGGCTCAGCTCGGGCTTCATAATCGCAGCCGCCGTTTCGATAACCTCCGAACTATTCGGGTGCGAGAGCTTCGGCGTGAACCACAACATTCTCATCACGAATATTCCGATCGGCTCGCTTTTCTACGGCTTTTTATCCGCGATCGTCTACGACTCGAACGCATGTCCTACTAAAGCTGGGCTCATGGCCGACTCCATCGTATGCATGGGAAGAAGTGCTACTTCTTGACCTTCGTATGGTGGGGCTGCATTTCCGTGCTAGGGTTTCTGTGCAGTTTGCTGCTGTTCGTGCGTACTAATCGAGCCTACGTCAGGTTCGAAAATCGCCGTAGATGGGCGCTATTCTAACAACTCTGTACTGTGTATTAGAAAATCATGTAAGAAAAAAAAAAAAACACCACCAAAAAGATTAAGGGTAGATACAGTAAGTCTCATTCTTGATACAAAGGAAGAGCCTTTCGTAAGCCAAGGCCATCTTCGTCGCGGCGAACATGGACGACGCATATTTGCGACAAGCCTTTCCCCTCTCCGCCAACTTTTCACGGCCTTCGCCGGCGGCCAATTCCAAAGCCTCCTTCAGCGACTCGACGTTGGGCGAAAACATAAACCCAAAGCCATCGTCGACCAAAACCGTCCCCTTGATGCTCGGAAACCTCGAGGCCATCACTGGCTTTCCGCTCATCATCGCCTCCATGAGCGTAAGGTCGAGCCCCTGCGGCCTGAGAGTAGGGTTCACAAACACGTCGATCGCATTGTAAAAAGCCCGAAGCTCCAACGGGCTCATCGAGCCCAAAACTATAACCCGCGGGCCCAATTCTCTGTACCGACTCTCCCAAGGGCCCGACCCGGCCACCACCAAGTAGACGTCGTCGAGCCCTAGCTTGGAGAAGGCCTCGTAAAGGAGGGGGTGGCCCTTGTCCTTCACGAGCCTGCCCGCGACTCCTAATACTAGGCTGGCGTTCTCGGGAATTCCAATCTCGGCCCGAAAGGAAAGCCCGAGGCCCGAATCGTGGACGAAGTCGTCCTCGTTTACACCGTTGACGATGACGTGGACCCGTCCCCTCGGGATTTGGTACACGTCCCTAAGCATTTCCCCGCAGCTGTCGCTTATGGCCACGTGGTGGGCGTACTCTGAGAAGAACCGTATCTCGGCCAGGACCTTGTGGACCATCCATTGGAGGCTTTGGTTGAACGACGGAGCCATGGGCTCGCCGGGCGGTCTGGTGAGGTCCTGGTAGATGCTCGACTGTAGGCTCTCTAAGGCTATGCCGTGCCAGGAAACGACTAGGTTGGGGACCCGCGGGCTAGCCAGTGGGGTAGGGCCACGCTCTCGGAGTGGACCGCGTCGAACGGCTCGCGGCGGTTCTCCTCCTCGAACTGCTCCCACGCCTTGTTGTACCTCCACCTGTATTATTATTATTAGAGCAAATTGCGTCGCGTTTAATAAAATTACATGTATAAAGATGAGATTAAATAAGAAAGAAATCAGCGTATATACCTCAGGGAATATATTGGAAATAAATTATGTAAAATTAAAAAGGACTCGTCATACAACAACAACCTGTCGGGTTCGCCTTCGTGGCGGTGGATCACCGGAGAATCCGGCTCCGGCGACTGATCCGGCGAGATGGCCGGCGCCGGAGAGGTGTAGACGTGGACGCGGTGGCCGCGGCGGGCGAGGGCGGTGTGGAGTGTGTGGGCGTGGCGTTCCATGCCGCCCGGGGCGGCGGTGGTGGGCCATTTTCGGGAGAAGACGGCGATTTTGAGGGAGGTCGGTGGAGGGTTTTCGCCGGAGAATTTCAGGCGGTTCCATGGGAACTGGGCTAGGCGGAGGTCGCCGGAGAATGGGCCGTCGCCGGCGGCGGTGGAGGAGGAGGAGGAAGGGTGGTGGTTGTTGGTGCATGTTGAGGGGGTGGTGTGGAGGAGGAGCAAGGCTGGGATTGTGAAGAGGACTATGAAGAAAAGTGTGACGGCGAGCTTTGAGTGGATGCTGCTGATTAGCGTCGGGGGTTTCTTGGCCGCTTTGCTGTTCGCGGCGGCGGCGGCCATTGTTGGGCTTTGTAATGAGATGGTGTGTTGTTATTAAAAGTGTTTGTGTTCGTTTGATGGAGAGTTGCTTTTGGTTTTTTGTTTTTATTCAGCGACTTACTGTTTTCGTAGCCGAGTTGGAAAAAGATAGTGGGGATATGTGTTAGGCAACGCGTGAATTATTTATTATTTTTGGGATTATTTTATTGTTTTTTTGCATGAAGTTTTGCTTTTTCATTGTGAATTCTACGTTAATTTGGGCAGAAAACGTGAGACGTTCGCAAGGGTTCACATCCTATGTCAAGCACGTTTTCTGTCGGCGGTGAAGTGGTAACTCTTAACATATCGTGGAGGAGCGTTTTATACGTGCAAAAACTAGGTGATACATGAACTTCAAAATTACTTTCACGTTTTATACTCTTAACATATCGTGGAAGATCTAGATATTTATGTTGTTCATTTATTTTCTCAATTAAATTCTCAAAGCTAGTTTAATAAAGCACAAGTAGAGGTCATGCACAAACGAGAATGTGCAGAGAATGTCTTGTATAACAATCATCATGGTTAGGTGCGGATCCATTTACCAAACAATTCCATTGAATATAATAAATTTACGGATTGGTCAAACCATTTACTTTTATGTATTATCACTAATATTCACCGAAAAAGTCAACGGCTAAAAGGTTGGGCTAACAAATGTCGACGTGAACTGAATGAATGCGCAGACGTGACAGACCAATTTGACTCCGCGTCCTATTTTGACTTTTTGGTAGAGAGGTCATTACTCTGATTTGTTTCTATCTAATCAAGTTCTTCCTTTCTATATGATTCGTCCTAATATATTCACACTATTTATTTTTTGTAAAATGTAATTTTCTGAACTTATGATTATTGGGCCACATGGTAAGTTTAGCCCGATTAAGAAAAGCCCAAAATACTTAGTGAAAGTTGGGCCATATGGACCATATAATTTGAAACAACAGTCCATTTATGGATAAAAGATTATTAACCCAAAACTTAGATAAGGACTCCACATTGTTACTAAAGCTCTACACTCTCTCTCATCTCACTGCAAGCGATGTCAATACAGTCGCCCACTTTCCATTGCCGACCCGTTTTGACCCAACGGAAACCGACCCGAATCAAGTGCATTGGAAAGCTCGATTCCGTGTCGGGCGGAACGTCCACGTCATCCCTTTGGCCGCCGTCGGACTGTGCCCGCTATTTCCGCGTGCTTTCAGCTTCTTCGGCTCTAGCACTGGGCCTGGGGATTGCATCTCTTTGGTCCTTTCCTAGACCCGTTTCGGCCCGAATATTACCCGCCACTCAGCTCGCTCAAGGTTGACAAGAGCACTTTGAACGACTGTACTGTTTACTTTCTGCTTTGTTTTTCTTTGATTTTCGTTTGCGTACCGTTGTTTGTTGAGGTAATGCTGAGATTGCTTTCTTTTCAGTTGATTTGGGGGTCGATTGGTACGTATTTTGATTTTCTACTGTATTATATGAATCATCCGGCCTGTGATGATCTTGATCATTGTTGGGTTATACAAGTATGTGTATGATGTATGTTGTTTGATGTTTCCACTTCTTCATTGTACCTCTTCTTATACAGAAATCGATGATGTGGAAAAGTTAGTGGAGAGGGAGGATATTGAAGAGGAAGATGAAGATATGAAGGCTGCATTTGAACAATATAAATCCAAAACATACGCATTGACCGTCCCTCTACGAATTGTTGCTTTGGAAGGTTCAGTGCCTCCTGTATGGATCAAGGTGTGCGTTCTAAACTTTGACTAAATTTACTTATTTAACACTTGCAGATCTTTCTGAACTCCTTGACTAGCAGGAATTCTTGCGATCCCAAGGAAAGAGAGTGCGTTTCAAGTCAGAGTTTCGTCGAAGCCTTAAAGACATTTTCTATGAACTTTCAAACCCATTTCGCAAAGGGAAAATCAACCCAAAGTCAGCCGTCGCTGCTGATCTTGTCACACTTGGGGATTCCTGGCTGAATTTTGCAATTGGGAAAGGGTTAATTGAGCCTGTGGAAGGAGCGGAAAACCAAGAATGGTTTCAAAGTTTGAATGAAAAATGGAAGGTGAAAAGAAGTCAACTTGAAGCTCGTATCTTATTATGCTTTCCAGCGAATTCCAAATTGGGTTGTTTTCTGCTTGACGTTATCTCAGGTCTATTTGCGCAGAAGCGATGATGGAAATTTAGATTCTCACGGCAAAATATGGGCGGTTCCATATCGATGGGGGAGCATGGTGATAGCCTATAATCAAAGAGAATTTCAAAAGCATAACTTAGCTCCCATAGAGGTAATATTTCTTTTCTTCAGCCCAGTATCTATCCAATTTTTATACTGCATCACTGTTTTGCTGTATTCAAATACTATCTTTCTGTAGTTTTTTGTGTGTTTGCCATTTGGAATCGTTTTTTTGTTTTTTGATAAAAGATAAATTCGTCGGGCAGGACTGGTCAGACTTATGGCGTCCTGAACTATCGGGGAAGATTTCAATGGTCGACTCACCCAGGGAGATTATCGGATTAGTGTTGAAGTACATGGGAGCTTCATACAACACGCACGACCTTGAATCTCAAGTAAATGGAGGGAAACACGAGGCGCTGAAGCAGCTCCAATCGCTTTTTCAGCAGGCAACAAAATCATAAAACTACAAGAAAATGTTCTACTCTAAGAGTCGTAATTATTGATCTTAAATTACGCAGGTTCGACTATTTGATACTCAGCATTATCTTAAAGCCTTCAAAGCAGGTGACGTATGGGTAGCAGTTGGATGGAGTAGCGATGTCATCCCTGCTGCAAAAACAATGTCCAAAATTGCTGTGATTGTGCCCAAGTCTGGTGCTAGCTTATGGGCAGATTTCTGGGTATGCCTTTTCTCAGTCTATTGTATCTAATCACTATAAAGTAAAATCAATCTTTCATTCTTAAACCAATCCCTCTAGTTTTCATGGAATTTAGGGACTAAAATCAAGAAAAACTATGCAGGCAATACCAAATGCTTCTAGGATTGATACAGACAAACTCGGTGGAAGAACAAGAGGAGCATCACCTCTGATTCACCAGTGGATAGACTTCTGTTTTCAACCACAGAGAATTTCGCCTTTCGAAGAAGGGATAATTCCAGGCGCTTCACCGATTTCTCTCAACACGGCGTCTTCAAGTCAAGTGCCTGAAAAACCTCGTAAGGGTAGGCCCAAACTCGAGACGAATCTCGTTCGTAATATACCGCCGTCTGATATTTTGTCGAAGTGCGAGTTTTTGGAGCCATTGTCCGAAAATGCTTTGTTAGACTATCAGTGGTTGATAAGCAATGTACAGAAGCCTGATCCTAGCATTTTTGAAAGAGTGAGGCTTATTGTCTCTTCTTTGAGCTCAAGATTTAAGTCCAACACCGAGACTAAGGTTGCTTGAACGGACAATGCTAGCATGAGGTGACCATATCTCTACGTCTAGATCAGCTCAATATGTCATTCTGTTTATGCAGTTCATGAATCTATTATCTAGCGACGATTTTATTGTACATGTAAAAGGCTCTTGAGAAAGTAATTCTATATGAGTTCTTACATGAAAAAGTACAGGCCTTGATTAGCATCATACTGAAATGGCAATTTCCTTGATTTTCAAATACATCACAGAAAGGCTTAACTGCAACAATTACCAGCCCAAACCTTCCCATCTGCTGCTTCATGAAAGCTGCATCTCTGTATCCTCAACAATGCGAACTCATCATTCACGGCAGGATTCATCTAGAGATAAACAAGGAGTTCAATTTTGTCTTAAAAACGTCTAAGACGATGAGAAACCCACTCAGACAAAGCAATAAAAAAACAATACAGTAACATACCACAGTAACAATGACAAAAGTAAGAACGGAAGTAGCTCCCAAAAAGGAAAACGGCTGGCTTTAGAGGCAAAACGGTGATCTCCCACAAATCTCAAATCAGATAACACAAAGATGCATGTCGAACCAACAGAAAAACAAGCTCTACACAGAGCAGCACCTACCATATAATGTCAGCACTTACCTCATTAGAGACCATTCATTCATGGAGCAAAAACACCCCTTCACCAGCAATGCACCAAATTCACTTCAGTAATCAAAATCACTAGGATCTCCCGTGTATTCTGCAATCTGCTCGAGCTTGACATTGAGCAACTCGTGCGTATCAGCGTTTCGAACAACTCCCATCTCTTTCTCCGAATCACGTTCCACCAAATTCCCATAAACCCCCTTGTGGCTACCAAATAAGACAAGCACCGGCCCACCACGCTTGGGCAGCGCAGTTTCTAACCAGTCTTGATCCACCCCTTGTACAAGCTCACTATTCTCATCCATAGATACGTCACACAACCCGGGACCCACAACATCCACCACCACCCCCTTTTTCAAATGTAGCCTTCCTCCCTTCAATTCTTCACTCACAATCCTAACCCTGATATTGTTCCTCAACCAATTCACACGGTTTCTAGCTTGCTTATCATCTTCGCGCACCCTCTTCTTAACCTCCTCCTTATCCTTTTCCTTCAGATCTTTATCGCCACGACGGCTCTCCACATCCCTCAATTCTTTCAATTTCCTCAAACACCTACTTTCCTCCTCAGATCCCATCTCAGCGACATCACCTAGACGTACTTTCAGCCTCTGATCGCTCCTTGAAATCCTGAGAACCAGTAATTCGCCTTCACTCCTCTCCTCAATGATCTTTCCCTTTGTCCCAATCTCCTTCCCCCTCACAATCCTCACTTCTTTACCAACCCAAGAACTTCTCTTTCTTTTACTTTTCTTATTTTCATCGATACCGTCCCTTTTCCCAAAATCCTCGCCACCAACATCGATCTTACTATTATCCATGGCCGGCTCTCCAAAAAATCCCAGCCCTCCTCTCCCCACCCTCTTCGTAAGTTCGTGAACCTTCACATCCTCCTTGGCATTTCTCCCTACACCACGACCTTCCTTCCATCCATAACCTGACAACAACGCCAAGCCAAAACCCTCCACAGGCACATCTCTAAACTCATCCATAATATCTTCTGGGACATCTGGCAAATTGCGTAAATCTTCTTTCAACTTCCTCAACTCCATGTCGGCTAGTTTCTCTTTTTCGCCCCTGGCCCGAAGATTGAGACCATACCCCATAGAATCATCCGTTTTGGGGTTTTGGGATTCCGTATCAATCTCGAATTGTAGGGTTGATTCCGAAGGATTCGATTCGAGAGCGAGGCTGGCGAGGTTCTTGAGCTTCTTGTTAAGAGTCAGTCGGTCGGGTAATGGGGCTATAGGCTCAGGCTTGCGTTCGAGCGATTGCGGTGGCTCGGATGAATTGAATTCACTGACGTAGGTTTTGGTGGTGGCCTGAGGTCGATCATCGTCGCCGAAGCCCGTCGAATTCTTGACCGTTTTGGACTTCGATTTAGTCTTTGAAGAGATAGAGAAAGAGAAGCTCATATTGCTACTTTTGACTTCAACAATGGAGGATTAGCCTGAACAGAGGGAATAAAAAAGAACTGCCCTAATCAATCCTCCTTTCCAAGCAAGACGACGTATTAAACGGGTTCAAAACGTTGCAAATTTACAAATTGATCCTCAATTATACTCAATTCTCAAAACTACCCCTCCATTTAAAGTACATTAATTTATCACCAAGTTTTTAATTTCTGCTCCTAGTGCTTGTTTGACCTATCTTTACATCTAGAACGTTAATATAAAATGGCGTATATGATAAACCCACATTTTAAAATTCTTAAACCCACGTACCAAACTCATGCCGAATTCTTACAAAAAAAAACATAAAAAAAAAAAAATCAATGGGATTTCATTTTCAAGCCACAAATCCAATCAACACTACTCCTCCAAGACCTGCCAACACCACCATTCAACTCCTTATTACCATAATCAGCAACCTTGACATAATAATTCCTCCAATCATCAATGACCAACTTCATATCATGGATCTTATTCTTAATCCCAACACAGCAATTCGCATGCATCGTTACGACCAAGTCGAGATCTTTCCCGGGCTCGCAGAACCCCCCAAAGTAAGCCGTGTCCAAGAACCTAATCGCCAGCCCAATCTCAGACACGAAAGGTTCGAACTTTATCAGGTTTATGACGCCTTGGTCGTGCTTTCCCGGGAAACGATCCTTAGCCTTATACCAATAGTCGTAGAAATCGATCGTCCTTCTGTTCGACCTAACGTACATGAAGCCCGCGTTGGGAAGGTTGCGCACGTCTGTCGAGTTGTATTTGTAGAGATCGCAAGCTATTTGAAAGTCGCCGTCTTCGATGAATCTGGGAAATGGGTCCCTAAACCACATTATGTCGGCGTCCTGCGAAAAAAAAAAAGAAATGGAAAACGTGCTAATAAGAGAATGGCGCACTGAATGGGAATTGTATTATTTGGAAAGATATGATTTTGATTCGACCGTGAAAATGAAATTGTATCCCAATTCGAGGACGGTTTTGAGGAACTCGACCCTCCTCCAAATCATCTTGACGTATTCTTCGCCTCCGTAAAAGGCGTGTTTTGAGAAGTCGACGCCTTCGGTGGTCAGTGCGAAGCAGTGGGAGTGTACGTTAAGGCAATGGGCGTACGCCTTTTTGTCGAGGGCAATGACGACCAAGTGTTGGAGAAGGCGCTGCGTTTCGTTCCCTACGTCGAAGCTCTCGAGGAAGAGGTCGAAGATGGAGTTGGGTTCCATCCACGGCGAGTTTAGCGTAGTTATGATCACTGTATTCTTGTGATCTTTCATCGATGCTTCGGCCAGCGTTTTCTCCAGGATTAGGGTACTCTCGTCTTTTGCCTGAACGAAGAACGAATCGTTTAGGAAAAAGAAAGTCGTTTTTTTTGCTAGGATTTCGTTAGGAGAATAAGAGCAAAACTTACCGAAGCTCGAGGATGTGATGGGCTTGGAGAGGAAGACCTGCGAGAGAGTTGGGTAAGAAGAAAATTGGATTGATCCAAGACAAGGCACGTCGTTAGGATCGCCAGGACGAATGGGAGCGTTGCCTTCAAAATTGCATATTTGCGATTTAGTTGGCTATGCCAAGAACACTGTAGTTAGGCTTATTCATCTTCTCTCTGTGATAGCTTTTACGATGGAGCGTTCTTCTTCAGAGAGGATCCGAATTTATAGCGATAAGATGTAATAACGTAACGCATATTCGACATAAAAAACGAGTTTCACGATTCTAGAGAAACAAATCCTTTTTACGGTCACCGTTAAACAAATATGCAATGCATCAGATCCATTCCGAAGCACTACGATGATTTTCTAATCTCGTCAATTTCCTCATTCTCATCAACGGCAAACAGGAAGTATCACAATTCACAGAAGATAACAAAATGAAAAAGTGATGCAACTAACCGACTCATAAAAATAACTCAAACGACTTCTAACCTCATCATCTTAGCGTGCCTTCTTCTTTAGGTGGTCGTATTTCTTTCCCTTCAGAACTTCAATTCTTTCAAACACTCCTCAACAAACACATGTCTTCCTCCTCGGAGCCAACTGTCACTTCTTGCCAAACCCAAGTTTGATCTTCACTTTAATCTTCTTATCCTTATCAAAACGGACAATGTTGAGAACTTTGATCTGATGTGAGAAAGAACAAGTAGACAACGAACTGGAATTCAACAACTTCGTCTTTCAAGGATAATATTGTTGGCTTATATAGCCATACAAAATAACCAAAGTTGGGGAAAAAACACAACTAAGTGTCCCTAAAGACTAGGACTATATCCTAACAACAGTGAAACTCCTTCAGGCGTCAATCCTATTGTTCTCCATTTTCACCGCTTCCCCTGAAAATCCCAGCCCTCCTCTGCCAAACTTCTTCTTGATTTCGTGAACCTTCACATCCCCCTTGGAATTTCTGCCTATGCCACGACCTTCCTTCCATCCATAACCCGACAACAACGCCAAACCGAAACCCTCAACTGGTACGTCTTCAAAATCGTTCAATCCAAGATCATCGGGCAGATTATCTAGCTCTTCTTTCAGTTTCCTCAGCTCGAAATCGGCTAGTTTCTCCTTTTCACCCCGGCCACTGAGATAGCTGCCGAACCCAATCGAATCGTCGGTTTCCATGTTTAAAGACTCGAATTGTAGGCTCGATTCAAATTTGATTGGAGAGGGAGACTGGTGAGGCTCCTGCGGTTCATGCTTGGAGCCCATCTGTCGGGCAATGGGCTATGGGCTTAGGGCTGGGTGGTTTTGGTGCGTCGGATGGGCTGAATTCGGTGATGTAGGTCTTGGCGGCGGCCGGTGGTTCATGATCGTCGTCGGATAAGATTGCCGGAGATTTATTGGCGTCGGAATTGGAATCGGTTTGTGAACGGAGTGAGAAAGAGAAGCTCATAGTCGTATCGTTGGTAGGATCAAATCAGTTCTTCAGTAGATGACAAGGTTGAGATTATTTATAGAAGAAAATGAAAATCCTTTTTCGAATTTAGGGAGTATGGTGATTTTCCAATATTGGGCCCATATAGGGGCCGAGTAGTTATTAACACGGTGCTTATATTTAACATATGGCCTTTATATAGTTTAAAAGTAAACTGGGCTGATATTGGGCTCAGAATCGAGTCTCTTGGGCTTAGTAACATCCATTATAAAGTGACATTATATAAAATGAAAGATTACGTAGATTACTTTATAAATTGTATTAACTTATTTAATCAAATCACATGCAGTAGTGTCTATATATGTGTGTTTAATTTTAATTTTTTTTTTCAATAGAGTTGCGTGCGTGTTACATAGAGAGAAACCCAAGTTGGGCAGCTATCGTGCATGAAAAAGGTTAGGCAAAGCAAAGGCCACTAAAAGCCAAATAGCAACCTCTTTTTTACAGTAATAAAGCTGAGATTGGAGAGACTTTATATGTAATATACCTTTTTTTGTGATATGGAATATAAAGTCGGACGTGACGATCCCTAAATAATTTGGTTGTAAGAGATTTAAACTTTTCGTGGTCGGTTTGCTTTTGTCTGAAATCTGATACATCCTCTCTTGTACCCATGATAGCTCAATGTTCTATAATTGCAAAATAGCCCCAAATTTTGTTTTAATTACATCTACACCGAGTTAATCGTTTTCTTTCTCCGCTAAGCTCAATTTTCAAACCCTAACTCGGTAACGAAGTCTTATCACTGATTAATGATAGGGAATATTAGGTTAAGTCACGATTAATATATAATATAATACAATGCGTCGAGGAGATGACTGATTTAAACTATAAAGTATTTGTGGAACGCGAGTATTGGTTACAAGTCGTTTCATAGAGAAACAAAGGTGTATAGATAATAAATATTAAACCATGGATGATAAAGACGATTTTCTTGATGTTGAAATGCATATTATATGATGTTGCGATCATTAATTAGCCAGTTACATGACATTTCAAAGTGTCCAAGAAAAACCTAAGTTCTACTAAATTAACAAAGTTCTGCAATTACCAGTTTATATGGACGTGGCTGCAAATTACACGACGAAGTACATTCTAATATGGTGCAATGATTCCTTTCTCTTTTTCCTTTATTTTACCTCAACTTTGAACACAAAAGCTACTTTCGCCTCTCCAACCTTTGATTTTTGTCATTATATAATCATCAGATCCCTCATTCATGTTACTTCCCCTTCTCTCTCTCTCTCTCTCTCTCTGCCTTCACAGCTAAGTAATCAATACCAAAAAAAAAAAATGGAAAACAAGAATAATATCCACATGAAGAGAAGCCCATCCGAGCTAGCACTTGAAATGTTCATCGCCTCAGATTCAGACCACAAAGCTTCCATCTTTGGGAGGTTCAACGTTCACTCCGAACTGGTCAGTTTTGTACTTTGTCATAAGAGTACTTGAAAGATGCAACTTTTACTATTGATTTAATCCAATCACACAAATCTTACAACTAATTCTTGATTTCAATCAAGGGCCCTATTGAAGGGGTGACAAATCCCATTGAATTCGAGGAAGATTCACTTTGGTCGTCCAAGAATATATTTTCCGACCAACATCACAAAGCCCCCCTGCCTGTCAACTCTCTCTCATCAGTCTACGGTGATAAATAACCAAATCCAACATGGTACATGTTTTTTCGTCCGTACACATTCATAACAATCCTCTTTTTCCCGACAGTCGACAGCCCTATATCGGTAAACAACTCCTCGAAAGTCGGCGATTCTTCCACGAGCTTTTATCCGATGAAGAAGACGACGACCAAGAAGACATCGAAGCCGGCCCCTGCGAGCAGAGCACGAATCCCCCCGACGTAAAGCGCATGAGAAGGTATAAATCGTTCGAGTAAACCGAAGCGCCGAAAATTGCCCGACGATAACTGTTTCGGGAATTTTTTATAATTTGTTTTCCGTTCGTAGGATGAAATCGAATAGGGACTCCGCCCGACGTTCGAGGCAGAGAAAGCAAGCTCACTTATCCGACCTTCAGCAGCAGGTATCTATCTAAGTCAACGCATCGAACAGTGATACTTTGCGCTCCAACTGTCGTACTGAAATCGGCGTACCAAACGCAGCCTTAGTACTCAGTCATTCAGCCTTCGAAGTAATAACCCTAACTTTCGGCGTCTTTTTAAGGTCGAACAGCTACAAGGAGAGAGCGCATCGCTGTTCAAGCAGTTAGCGCTCGCCACACAGCAGTTCAAAGACGCGACGACGAACAATCGAGTCCTTAGGTCGGACGTCGAAGCGCTCAGGGCAAAGGTAAAGCTAGCCGAGGACTTGGTGGCTCGCGGCTCGTTGACGACGAGCTTGAACCACCTTCTACAGAACTACTTGAACACGGCCCACGACTGCATCGATAGGACTAACCTCGACGTTTTGGACCATAACATAGTCCCTGCGATGATACCTTCTCAGCTCAGTGGGTCGACCGATCGCAGTCTCGGGCCCAAGCCCGATCCCGAGCCTAAGCCCGAGATTTTCAATAGCATCGTATCGAGCGGCGGAGGGCTCGATACGGAGATTTGGAGCTGGGAATCTCTCATTGATTCGCCGTTGTCGAAGTGAATTGCTGTAATAAAGTGGCCTTCGTTTTTTCCTTACAGTGTTTGTTTTTTCTCTGGCTTGTGTGTTGCTATGAATGCATAATCAAGACATTGGCAAGAATTAAGGAAAAGTCTGTCTAAATCTACCGTTTTTTTTTCCTCGCCGAGCTTAGAAATTCAGTTTCTCGCCGTCGCCTTCGTCTGGGAATGTGACGCACTTGAAGACTTTACATCTCGAACATAGGACGCTTCCAACCTGCGAATAAGGCGCGTTTTTCGAAACGTTTTAAGGATTTGATTGAGCTTCGATCGGTTGGAAAGACACGAACTACTTACGGCTTTACAAGTGGGACAACGTCGATAAATTCGATTATTATCTCCTCTGACGTTGGTCTTTTGTCCTTCGCATAACTCACATAGCAGCCAGCCTCTACCATTGCAAGATTCGCACATAATCCCGGGCTCGTTCTTCCCGAAAATGAGAGAAAAAAAAACGACAAACCATAACTCATTTGAAGGGGTCGAACATGCCACAAAAGCTAGCCTGTAATTTGCAAAGGAAGTATGATAGAATGAAATCAAAACCTGAACTTCTTGTTGAATGGGTAGGCAAGATCTCTTTGTTGTGGTGGTAGTTTGCCTTCTGTTGAACTTAAGATTCAAAGTACTTATCATCGCCATATTCATAGGAAACGCCATAGCTCAGATGTTTTCTGGAAAAAAAAAAACATGAAGTCAAGACATTTTGGCATAGCAAGAACTGTGCTGCATTTCTGATGCATTCTGGCCACTCATTTTGAGGATCATGTCCTTGTGAATTTTCCACTCAATACCAAGGGTATTATGGTATTTTAACAAAATCTGGTCAATAAGAATAATACAATCCCACTTCATAACTGCTTTAAATGTATGCTTCCACAATTGCAATGGAACTTTACAAGATGGTCTCATAAGTCATAACAACACTCAATTGCATCGCTGCACATTATCACGGTATTGGCTCAATGTGGATGAGATTTTCGCAAGGCAGTCGATTAGCTGATCAGCCTGTCTTCTCACCGTTTCGGTCTGGGCAGCTTCGGAGTTTCTCAGTTCACACAGTTTAAAGTCTACATCTTCGGCTAATTTACCTTCCAATATAGCGTTGATCTGCAGGGCATTCTCTGTTAGTACTGTAACCAGTTGTTGCTCTTTCTTCTCTGTTCCATCACACTCTTCACTCGGGCGTTGACTATTTCTTTGGCGGCATTCATCGCGTTGTTTTCGTTTGCAGTACAAGATTCTTCCTTCTCTATGTTTGTGGAGGTGAAGTATCCCAAGGTTTGACTCTACGTTTTCCACGTTTCATTCTTGGCCTTTGCTTCTTCGGACCTACGCCATAAGGAAATAAACAGGTATGAGAAAAGAGAGGGAAATGGACTGCGAACCTGCAATTTTATAGAGTTCTATTACAGGAATATGACCGAGGAAATCCTAATCACTTTGAGGACTCTTTTTCTTTATCTCAATGCAACCAAATATACGTTTTCCTTGCACCGAGAGCCTAATTCTAAACGGGCCCACAAAGTTGAACATAGACTAATCGTTTTTATGCCTCATTAGAAAAGAAATCGAAACATGGAAGATTGGTAAGGTATCAGTTAGATATTATGCCAAAGAGATATTATGCCAAGTAGACACGAGATGATCAATGACAATCATATACCATTAACGCGATCCATGCATGCTGCTGACAAGAGACGACACGGTTCATTAGGCATTCATGCTTTGATCTACATTGAGGAAAGAATTCTTCCTTTCAGATACTAGATAGGGTTTATCAGACCAGAGAGTGCTATAGATCAAGAAAGAGCATCCATCCAATATAATCTCTCTTTCTAATCACATGCATCTATCTAAAGCACTCACTGTATCGACATAAGGGACATTAACAACACTGCTTCACACAACCAACTTCCAATCTTTCCAGTTAAACAAACACCACGCATTAGATATGTGTACTTCCAATGCTAAATGGTGATTCACTAATTCCGAGCCAAAGTGCTGTCACACATTGGTCTCAAAAGAAGACAGTTGCAAGTGAACATAAGTAGGAAAGACTTACCAGCTACAAGGGATAATTTGTTGAACAGATCCATGGCATCATGGTCATCCGTACCCATAACCTTTTGTTCTCCCACTTCCTCTTCAACCACATCACCATCATACTTCTGCTTCTTCTTCTTCGTCGTCTTCTTATTCCCCTTTTCATCATCATCTCCACCACCACCACCACCGCCGCCGCAGTTAACACACTTATCGACGGCCCTGAACAGCTCCAACGGAAACGACCCATTTTCTCCCAAAGGCCCATTTCCGTCGCTACCAATCCTTCCGTACTCGCCGAGAAGCGCGTCCCATCGACGCTTACACTGGTTCAAGTTCCTGCCGACGCCGAGCGCGTTGCAGTTCTCCACGATCTGCTGCCATCTCTGAAAAGAGGGCAGCGCTGGGCCCCATTCCGCTTCGACGGCGTAGATTTCGTTGACGAGAGTTAGAGATTCCTCCACCGTCCATCCCGGCGCTGCCCTCGACCGCGTGCGGTGCGATCCTTGCTGTACCTCCATTCCTATTCAATTACTTATTACTCTTTCTTCAGCTGCTTCGTGAGCTGGGCTGGGCGTCGGCAGTCGTCGAGCCGAGTAGGCAAGTTGATATGTTCCTTCTCAAAGGACTAAATAGAAATACGTAATAAGTCGAGGGACGTCCATTGAAAACTTAAATTCTCGGCCTCTATCTCTTTCTTTTTACTGAATAGATTGTTTTGCCACCAAATCAGCAGTAGAGCAAACGACAATGAACCGAAAGTTCGGCGGCGGGAAGCAGCCGACTGGGACGCCGTCGTTGGCGTGGTCGTGCGTTGTCGTGGTGGCATCGCTCCTCGCCGGCGCTTCCATCGTGCACAATATTTACAAGCCCGATCTGGTAGGATTTATGTGCTTTAATTCACGCCGCCGTATTGTCGTTACATGTTCGACGAAATGTCCTAATGAGTTCTTTGAAGCTTATGTTGCTTACCTTCAACAATAAAACGCAGACACTCCCAGCCGTTGAAAGCGTCGAAGCACATGAGGAGCAAAAGTAGAGAAAAGCTGTGAAATCCTTCGCTTGTGACAAAGATTGAGCATTTCTTCGGAATTATTACGTTTCTCATATGAAGTTGGAAACATGAATTGTCTTTCTTTATAATTATATATTGAATTTTAATTTGTATGAATACTTTGTCTAGATCGAATTAATGATTTTAAAGTTCAGAACTACACATTTGTACCTAAAATTAATATAATAATATTGTGCATGTTTCCCCTAATTAGTTATTTTAAATATAAATTCGTGTATTTTACTTCTAGGTATTGGTACCAAACATAACCGCAGTTGGCCCCCCAAACCGAAACACACGACGCAAATCGTTGCTCAGATCCATAAACACGCACACACACAGTGCAGTTCTTGACTGCTCGACTCGAATCAACCTGATTGGCAAATCGGATGTATATATGAAATCGATTAATGGTTTTCATCTTTTGATTTTGATAAATATTTAGCATTATTCGTTTGCTCTCCAGCTTATTTCATTCTTCCCAAAACCATCCGCGGGGTTATTAGGGTTTCCGATCCAGTCAGTTTTATGGTTGTGTAGATTGGGATGGATGGAGAAGAATAAGAACCGTAGTGATCTGCTCGCCGCTGGCCGTAAAAAGGTAATTTTAAAGTTTATTTTTTATTCATTGGTTTGGAATATTTGCAACATAAGTTGGCGGATTATTTGATATGTGAGGAAGAAGATGTGAATTTTTGGGTCATGTTTTATGGTAAAAAACGTTAGATTGTAGCTCCGTAAGGTGTTTATTAGTTAAGGAATATGTGCAAATTAGTTGTAAAGTATGTTTCAGGGAGAATTTAATTTGACCTGCGTTGCCTTTTACAGCTGCAACAGTTCAGGCAAAAAAATAATAAAGGAAACAGTGGTAAGTCTGCGGGCGGCAGCAAGCCAGAACGAAATACAACTACTGATGTTGTGGATGAAGTAGCAGAAACGTCAGTAAGTGTTACCGAGGGAGAAATATCTAAAGGTACCGTTGCTTCTTCCGAGTCATACTCTAGAGCTGACTCTGGGGCGAGTGATTCTGCTGCTGCGAATATTGAACTTTCGGAAAGGATGGTACTTCTGGAACATCATCACTTGAAGCAAAGACTCAAAGTATTGGTGATGACAGGGTTGCACAAGAAGGAGATTCTCTTTCTTTGCATCCTAAAAGTTTAGAAGACAATATGCCACGTAGCTCAGAACAATCAGGTATCAGCTATAATTTGCAGATGTGAGCAGTTCATCTTTGCAAACTGACCTAGCACCCCAAACAGAAAGAACACGAGTTGATGAGAAGGTACCAGATGTAGGTTTGTGCCACAAACCCTTGACAATAGTTAATGTTTGATATGTTTGCTTCCTGTTTCTGTTAGATTTGAAATTAATTTAAGATTTTTATGGGTAGAGGCAATGCAGGATGTTGGCAGTTCCAGTGATTCTCCAACTGATAAGGCCGGGATAATGATTCATGTAGTTGATGGTGATCTCTCGGCAAATGAACTTTATGAGCCTGTAAGAGACCACAAACCACCGATCTCGGGGAATGCTGTGGAAGAGGAGGTAGTGCCTCTGGCAATACTCAGCCAGAATGACGATGATTCACCTTAGAGTTCACGGAAGATTCTTCTGAGTCCAATGTCGATAATGTTGAAAATTCTATAGGATCTAAGCACGTCAATTGTATTCTGGATTAGATGGGAGTTTAATCAAACTCTCCAAGCTTGCAGATATTTTACGATTCCTTGATGAAGACGAATTGAGGTACTTGTTCCTGTCAAGAGAACCAGTACATCAGAACACTAGATCAGACCAGAAGAGAGATCACGACCCTGTTGATAATGTAGTTTTTGAGAGGGTCATTGAGCAGTTATATGTCACAAGCCTTCTCAAAGATGCATATCATCTGCAAATTTCTGAAGGTCAAGAGTTGATTGATGAAACAATTGCGTCAAATGCCTTACTATTGGAAGCTCGAGAAAATAATGATTTCTTTCTGAGAAAATGCACGAGTTAAGTCTGAACTCGAAAAGGTTTTGTCTGAGAGGGATGGACTCCAGAACCAGCTCTACATTTCAAAGGTCGAGGTTGAGGAATTTGCTGCTAAAATTAATGAATTGCAGAATAAACTTGAAATGACTCAGAGGGATCTATCGAGCGTATCAACGGAGCTGGTTGACACAAAAAATATAGTGGAAGCTTTGCAGGCTGAGGATGAACATTAAATGGGAGCCTGAAACTGATGTCCGAAACAAAAAAGATGCTTTTGGATGAAAATGAGAAAGTTTTGCTTGAGAATGAGAAATTGACAGGGAACTGGCTATGTGCAAAGCTTCTTTGGAGAGCATTCAAAAGGAGATGGTCGATGTTACTGACAATTTAAGTCTGCTGAATGACGACAGGAGGCGTCTTAAAGAGGAAAATGATTCTTTAGTTTCTGAGAATGGCAAGATCCTTGTTGATATTGCAGAGTTCAGGAGTAGAGTGGCAGCTCTTGAAGCAGAAAACAAACATGCTGAGGAAATTATCATTTCTATGTCAGAAGAGAGAAAGAGGCGCGAAGATGAAAAAGAATTGTTAATCCGTCAAACCGAGCAATTTTCAAAAGAATTGATGGAGGGCAATGGTTTGCTTGCTTCTCTTCGAAAGGAAGGCTCCAACTTAAATGAGTGCCTCATATCTGTTACAGATAAGAGCATCAAGCTTGAAGAAGAAAATAAAAGCATCTCTGTCAACTTCGACAAACAATCCGAGGAGTTGTTTGAGAATGAGATTCTGGGAGCTGTTCTAGAAGCAGAGTTCAGAAAGAATGTACATGAATTGACAGAAGCAGCACTTCACATCGACAATCTTATTTGCGAAAATGAGATCCTTAAGGCTGAGTTAGCAGCCCCAAAGTCGAAAACAGAAGAATTTCATGAAAAGCAACCACAATGTCTGTCCGAGGAAGTTGTGAGTAAAGGTTTTGAAAGAGATGTTGTTATATTGCAGAGGTCCAAATTTGATCCACACTTTGTGGGTGAAGCCAAATTGGATGTCAATTCTATAGGATTCATCTGGGTTTATTTCACTGAGGCGGAACTTGAACGCTGCTGGAATTTTGTTGCAAAAGCTTGAGAAGGCAACTGAAGTCATGCACCTGCATTCAATGTCCTTGAATGGGTCAAATGATACAGTTGTTTCATCTGGAGTATCAAGATTGATTCAGGCTTTTGAGTCAAAAAACCAAGCTGATGGCCATGATTCATTGCAGCTCACGACACCCGAAGATGAAACAACTGATCCACACGCAATGGCCACTATGGTACTGCAGAATTTTGGGGAGTGCTCAAAGATTTAATTCAGGATGCTGAAAATGCCAGTGAAATGTATAAAAAGGAACTTCATGGTAAACTACTTGCTGATGCAGCCATACTAGAGCTTAGAACTGACTTTGATGATTTGAGGAAGTACACCGATGAGGTGGAAGAAGCAAGCATGGTCTTATGGTCTTATATGAGGCTGTAAGGGGGCATACTACTGATGTTCATGGTAAAGAGAGCGACCTTCATGTTTTACATGATGCCCTGCAGAAGAAGAAACTGTTATGAAGTCAATGAACAACAAACAAGCGGAGAAACTGAAGCTCTTTGAAGCAAAAATTACTGAGTTGCAGTGCCTCTTAGATGGGGTACACAGAGGTCATGATGACTGTTTGCTTCTATCGCAGATCAGTTACATAGTCTTGAGACAGAGGTGGCTGAAAGAGAGTCTGATCTTGTAGATAATTGGAATTCTGATGTGGCTCGGGTTCTCATATAGCTGCCGAGCTGGATAACACTGTCCAAACTGTTTACACTGGTTATGATTTCGGGTACTCGAACCGACCCGATCGGATTTAACTCGGGTTCGATTGTCTAGAACGGTTCGGGTTTGGGGTAGCAATATGCTACCGAAAACCGATTGGTACCCGAGTTTTATTAAGAAAAAATAATTACATACACGTCACTTCATTTTTCACACTTAACAAGCCACGGGACGGAACTTTTCACCTAAAATTAAAATTACATCAAAGCAAGCTCGGCACCTCCTCAGTCTTCACAGGCCAAAGCCCAGCCACCTCACTCTCTCAGGCCGTCGCACATCACGGCCGTGCCGCCCGCAGCTCACCATAATCGCTACTCAAAAAGCCGCATCGGCTGCGCACCTCACAGTCCCAGCCTCTCGTCGGAACTGCGCACCTCAAAGCCGGCTCAGCCCACCGCCGCGCCGCGCCTCAGCCCAGCCACCTCCGGGATTGATTTAAACCTAAAAGTATGAATTGTTGAGAACCCTAATTTTCTTAATTTATGATTTCTTTCAATCTTTGTATTGATTTAGTAATTTTCTTAGTTTGTAACGGAAAACATAAAAAAATACCCGAACCCGAAAGTCGGGTACCCGACATTTAGTTGTGTCGGGTCGGCCCGAAAAACCCGACCCGATCCCACCCCTTGCTACACGCAATATATACTTTCTTACTAAATTAATATGGTGGCTTGTCGGGGACTTCACGCTCATTCAGCTCGAATCGTGGAACGAGATCGATCGCGGGTTAGCAAGGGCAATTTCGGTAACTTTCGCAAGATGCAGAATCAAATACAGACGCTTGTGTTTGTCTCAAGATCTTACTCCGTATTTTGTTGTCGGGGAAACTGATTGAACCATTGGTGTTTGCATGCTTTAACAGCTGTGGATTTCGCGTTGAAGGATTAGAAGAGTAACTGTTGAAGAAATGGCAGTGTAATTCTTCTCCTGATTTTTATGAAAAAATGACGGGTTTTCTTATTTGATCACATAGTGCATGATTGTAGCTTCGTGATGATTTATACTTTCAGTGTTGCTTCTGCTCCCGGAAAAGTTTTGATGACTGGTGGATACCTTATTTGGAGAGGCCTAATGCTGGGATTGTTCTGAGTACAAATGCGAGATTTTATGCTATCGTTTAAACCTCTTTATGACGAGCTTAAATCAGATAGTTGGGCATGGGTATGTGTTGCTTCATTACGTGTGTTGATAATTCTCTCCACATTATTTTCTTCTTTTTCTTTGCAATATAGATGTGAATATCCGTTTTTGTGTCGTGTGGCAGTGACAATATCCAAAGTTACTACATTTCTAATTTTTATGTATGTATTATGTCCTGAACCAATTTCTTCAATTGAATTTCAGGGATGGACAGACATAAAACTGACGTCTCTCAGATGGGAAGAGAAAACCATGTACAAATTGTCCATGAAGAACTTGCAGCCTCAGTGTGTATCTTCAAGGTAGTCTGTCGTACTGCAATTCCCATTAACATGAATGGTATAAACCTCAATATGAAGATTTGTCTATGAAGTCAAGAATACTGCTATTTTGTTTTGTATTGCTTACATTAACCATTCATTTATTTTGCTTGCTCGTTGGAAGCTACTTGGGCGTATTAGTTTTTGGCATTGAAATTTCTTCATCTTACAACCTTCAGTGACTAAGGAACCCATTCGTAGAATATGCATTGCAATATTCCATTGCAGCAGCATATGCGACACTTTGTAAAAGCAAGGAGGAGTTACGGAAAATTCTGTTGCTTGGTAATGCCTGATTCAAGAACCGTCTTGTCCACCTCTCACACTTTAAATGTTTTGTGAAGATCTCATGTCTCCTCTGGACTAATATGCAGGTCTTGATATTACTATCTTAGGCTGCAATGAGTTCTATTCATATAGGAAGCAGGTAATGCATTTTGCAAATTGCTTTGCATATACACTGCACTGCAACAGGGAACTTGCATTCTCCAGAATATGTTTACGTACATGTTTAAATTATCAATAAAATGCTTTTGTAAGAAAGTTGAAAGTTCTATGAGCTTCATCATCCTTATTGTATCCGGACAGCATTGATGGTGGAAAAGGCATATGCTTTTGATTAAAGTTAAAAGGTTCCGAAATTGTTTAAGTGGCTTTCTTTTGACCCGTTTGTTGCCCAAAAATCCTTCAGAACACCATACAACAACTTTCGAGTACTAATTCACTGCATTTTCCTAAGTCCAGCTGAATTATTGTTTGTGTAGATCGAAGCACGAGGCCTACAGTTGACTCCAGAATCTTTAGCTTCTCTCCCACCCTTCACTTCGATCACCCTTAACGCAGAAGAATCGGGCAATCAAAGCAGCAAACCCGAAGTTGCCAAAACTGGGTTAGGCTCTTCAGCGGCAATGACAACTGCAGTTGTTGCTGGTTTGCTTCATTACTTTGGGTCGTTCAATCTCCCACTAGATGATTCTAGCATTCATATGCCTGGGGATTACATATTTAAGGATCTTGATGTTGTTCACATTATCGCCCAAACCGCACATTGTATAGCACAGGGTAAGGTTGGTAGTGGCTTTGATGTGAGTTCCGCTGTTTATGGAAGTCATCGGTACGTCAGATTTTCACCAGAAGTACTATCTTCTGCTCAGGTATTATTCTGTCTACTTATATTCCAACTTAAAATTGTATTGGTTGTTGATTGAGTACTATGTATTATTAAACCTTGAAAATCAGGATACTGCTCATGGGATGTCAGTTGTGGAGGTGATAGGTGACATATT
Source organism: Craterostigma plantagineum (assembly GCA_027422505.1). Classification (NCBI taxonomy): domain Eukaryota; kingdom Viridiplantae; phylum Streptophyta; class Magnoliopsida; order Lamiales; family Linderniaceae; genus Craterostigma; species Craterostigma plantagineum. The sequence continues at coordinate 168,919 of JAPQWV010000237.1, read as the reverse complement.
AAAAGCCAATTGGGATCACGAAAGGACGAAATTTTCATTGCCTCCAATGATGACATTGGTGAGTTACCGCAACTTTAATTATATATGAAGCCCTGTCTCGTGCACTTTCTACATTCTTAACACTTTATTAATTGTGATTTTAATTTTTTTAATATCACATAAAGTTTAGTGCCTCTTTGTTAATCTTGATGGACCAATTACATTGTACTTGAAGTTACTTGGAGAACCTGGAGCTGGTGGATCATCGACACCGTCAATGGTTGGTGCAGTAAAAAAGTGGCAAAAGTCCGATCCTGAAAACTCTTCAAAGACATGGAAGAAACTGTCAGAAACAAATTCTGCTCTTGAAACGCACCTCAGCACCTTAAGCAAATGGCAGAAATAAACTATGATGCTTATAAAAGTGTTATAGACCACTGCAGCAAGCTTACATCAGAAAAGGTAATTACTTCCGATGGGTGTCTTAAATTGATAATTGTCATGACATTCTTGTTTACCATCGTAAAGGCCTCCCTTGTGAATTGGTGTTTAAGGTGGATTAGTCTAAATCTTTTCTCCATCAGTGGACAGGAATTGGCGAACCCAACCAAATAGAGGCTGAGGTTGTCAAAGCATTATTAGGGGCTAGAGATGCAATGCTTGAGATAAGGTCGAACATGCGCAAGATGGGCCAAGCTGCTGGGATACCCGTAAGTTCTTATCTATTTTAACCATTTCCGTTTCTCTCCTCGGCTCATTCTACCATCTAAGAAAGACATATTCCATGCTCAAGTTCTCCTATGATCCAAATGCACTTCTATAATTCTTTCGCCAAAAGGGTTGAACTTTGAAGATGTGTGTGTGCATATTCTAATGAGGTGAGGTCATAAACTGTGGATTGTTGACGTCTTAGGAATTAGAAGGTACCTCTTTGATTCTCTAAAAAGAGCGATCATCTGAAAGTGAGAGGGGAAGATTTCCGTGTCATATTCATGGCGAGAGAGGCTTAGTTTTCTCATATTAACTCATCTAATTCTTGAAGCAACTCTGATAGTTTGAGTTCTTTTTGCAGATAGAGCCTGAATCACAAACACAGCTCGTAGACGCCACGATGAACACTGAAGGAGTTCTATTAGCTGGCGTCCCAGGCGCAGGTGGATTTGATGCTGTTTTTGCTGTTACGTTGGGAGAGTCGAGTGACAACGTCTCCAAGGTTGGAGTTCGCTCAACGTCCTTGCATTGCTTGTAAGAGAGGATCCTCGTGGGGTCCGCTTAGAGAGGAACGACCCGCGAGAAGCAGTGAATATCACCGCAGGCGTTTCTTCAATCCATGTAAACAGACTGAAAATCTGCTATTACTGAGTTTCCTTAAGATTATGGTGACAGGAAAGAATGAAATTGTTTGTTGTATAAGATAGTATAATAATCTCGTTTGAGGATCTTTACAGTGCATTAGTGTAAAAAAGAGCATGCGCAGCTTAGATTTTCAGACCCAAAATAGGCTTTGGCAAGACTGGTTTCAAGTTGGAAAGAGGGAGGAAGAAGAAAAGAGAATTTGAGTTATCGATCATAATTGGGATTAGTTTATAATTTGATACTGAATTTGGAATAACTTCTATTGTAAGGGGCCAAAATAAAAAGTTCACAAACCCCAACCACCAAACCTTAATATGCCTCTTAATTAATTCGAAGATTACGGTGGGGGAGTGAGAGCAGAGGTCGGCAATTTTCATCAACCATGATTTGTCGATCGTCGAACAATGGCAGAATCAAAGGCAAAAAAGGGATAGCGACGGTAAGCCCAGGGAGAGTTTCAAGTTATCTTTCGGAATCCAAAGGCGCTTCCACTGACCGTTACCGTCGCCGCAATTCCGCCCGTGACTGGGATCGGGATTTGAACGTCTAAATTCCCGCGATTATGATAATCGTAATCGCGAGGACGATCACAAGTCTTGTGAAATTGCTCGTTTGGATAAATTAGCCGCGAGAAGTCGAGCTTGCCGCCATTAGGAAGCAGCATTTGGGGTCGAAGCAACTCAAAATAAGATTCATCAAGCCTGCCAAAAGCCTAGGGTTTCCTTCGGCTGGAAGGACACGGAGGAAGGTTGCTGATAACGCTGCTGATATCGAGGGTTCTAGCACGAAGAGGTACAATTGTTTGGTTGCGAACTGATGCAGTTGGGCGAGGGATTGACATACCTAACGTGGCCCACCTGATAAATTATGAGATGCCTTTGTCGAAGCTTACACTCATCGTATAGGTAGGGCGGGCCGGGCTGGGGGCTGGGAAGAGGGGAGTGGCTACAACTTTTTTGACTTTTGATGACACCAAAGTCTTCTATGACTTGAAGCAGATGGTGATTCAAAGCAACAGCGCTGTTCCCCATGAGCTGGCTAGGCACGAAGCTTCTAAGTTCAAGCCCAAGCTACCAAGGCGTAACGGTACTGTTTATGCTCATGATCGATTTTTGACGGAGTGTGTTATTTGGTTCTGTTCTGATGGTATTGTTTTGGTATATGTCCTTTATCAGTATTGCTTCAAGTTTACTGCTATGATTGTGCTTGCTCACTGGCTAGCTAGCTATTGTTTGTGTTGGTGCATTGAACGCTTTATTCCTTATGTTTCTTATCTTGGCTATAAGCAATTTGGTGAACAGAAAACACAAATGAACTCACATTGTGTTCTCTTCTTCTGTCTTTAAAAATCATGACAGTTAACCAATGGTAGATGTGTATAATGGGATGGAAGAAAATCACAAGAGATGCAATGCCTGAGATAAGGTCGAACATGGGTCAAGCTTTTGGAAGAACCGCAAGGTATCATTTTAATTTTACGTCGATAGAAAAATTGCAGTTCTTGGGTTACAATTGCGATATGCCCTACCTAATCTAATATCAATCATCTGAAAACTACAGCTTCGTTCATCAACACTGTGTGATATGGGCAGATCATCGAAAGACGGCGTCGGCAGATCATCTCAATTCCAGGATCGGTAGTCCGATCGTCGCAGTTGCTTACGCAAGGGTAGGGAGATTTTAAGTTTTCTTTTGATTGGAGAAAAACGGCGGCGTTTAACCATTCTGATGTCTGTGCTCGGCAGCTCCTATCGCTGCTCAAGGCACGTAAACGGCGGCGTCGAGACTCCGATCATTGCAAGCGCCGAGAGACTTTTAGGTTTTCTCTTGACTTGGAGAACGCGGCGGAGAGCACAGTCGCAGCCTCAGGCGGAGGGCGGCAGGGATGAATGAAAGGGGTGGGAGGAAGACGGCGTAAGGGAAAGGGAAGTGTGCCTTAAAAATTAATAATTGGGCCACTGTGATTCATTCACTGAATGCTTAATTTTATTTTTATGTAATTGGGCTTCTTTATAACTGGTTTGGCTTTATTTCGATTGGCGGAGAAATTCTTTGGTCTCGTTAATTTATATTGGGCCGAGACCTGAGGAGGGCTTCATATTGATTAGGTTAATTTGGGTTGGGCCGTGTATTGTTCTACGCATTATTCTGTTTGGCCCAACAATTCGTTAGGCTTTGTTTCAGTTGTATCGAGACCTAGTTTGGGCTTTGGGCCAACAGTTCACTTGGGCTTTATTGAGTTGTTGCGAAGCCTAGTCTGGGCTTATTTTTAATGGGTCGACAATTCGTTGGGGCTTAATGAGTTGGGCCTGGATCTAATTTGGCTTTATTTCGGCTATGTCAAGACCTTATTTGGGCGTTCTGATTGGGTCTACTCTATGGGCTTATAATGATATGGGCCGACATCTTCGGTTTGGGCTTTAACATTATTGGGCGAACAGTTGGTTTGGCTTTTTATTTGGGTTGCTCCGAGACCCAGTCTTTATTTTGGTTGGGCACAGTTTGTTGGGCTTTATTTTGGTTGGGCCGACCCTGGTCTTTATTTGGTTTGGGTCTATTCATAGTGTGGCTGTATTGGCGTTGGGCCTATAAATTTGTTTGGGCTTTTGCCAAATGGGCCACCTTTGTATGGGATTAATTTGTATTGGGCCGTATGTTAGTGGGGCTTCTTGTAATGGGTTGGGCGGAGACCTGGTTTGGGCTTATTTGGTTGGGCATTTTTGAATGGGCTTCTTTTAGTTAGGCCGGGTTATTCATTTCGAAAGCCCGTCTACCAGGCAGTTCTGTTCGTGCAATATAACTTCCTGAACTTCTGAATCTGAGCGGTATAAAAACTAAACTTACAGGTATATATTTTTCTGTTCTCCACAAATGAACTCACAACACAACGCATTCTTTTTCCGTTGATTCGACAAAGGAAAAAGGTTCAGAAGATTTACAAACTCGAAATCAATAGTATAACAAGCTACAAATATCACACACACTCACACACACAATTCGACAGCAAAATCAAGCTCTAGCCGCCGGATTACCATGGCGTTGGTTCTTGAAGTAGCTTAGCAGTTGCTGAGCCTAACAGAAAAAAAAAATAAAATTGACTTCATGAATCAGACTTTCTATCTACACAACCAAAGTGCTAGTTTCCTAAAATATCCCGCCCGTTTAGGGTTCTTTTTCAAAAACGAAGAATGATTTACAAAAAGCCATCTCATGTGCAAATAGTAAAGAAATGCTCACTCACCAGGTTAAACTTGAAGGTTTCGTATAAAATATCATTAGTAATAGTAAAGAAGTAGGCTAGCCACTAAGTGAGCTGAGTTGAATTCTAGTTTTGAGAGAGAGAGAGAGAGAGAGAGAGTCACCTTTTCTCGTGCTCTGGGCGTGCCCGACTGTGACAAAGCCACCAATGGCGGCACAGCACCTTCTTGGAGGACTATATTGCAAAACCGACTGCTGTTCGTACACAGCTGTAACAAAGCAGCGGCGGCGTTCTCCTTGCCTCTCCCCGAGCCGAGCTCAACTACTTCAACGAGGACAGGTATTCCATTCTCATGTCCAATAGCCGTTCTTCCCTCGGGAATAGTCGAGAGGTTCGACAAAACAGCCACGGCTTTGTCAACCATCCCAAAAGCGGGGTCCATAAGATCCACGAGGTGCTTCACAGCACCAGCTTGGATAATCCGAGCCTTGTTCTCATGATTGATCGAAAGGTTAAACAGAGCCGTGGCTGCATCTTTCTTACCTCGAGGGGTTCCATTTCCCAGCAAATCAACCAACGGCTTGATGGCCCCTGATCTCCCAATGCTCACCTTGTTTTCTTCGATAACCGAGAGACTAAACAGAGTCGCAGCTGAGTTCTCTTTAGCTTCGAAGCTGCCAGTCTCAAGGACGTGTATCAACGGTTCTATTGCTCCCGCATTAGCAATCGCAGTCTTGTTGTTGTCATTGATAGATAAGTTCAGAAGTGCAGTGACGGCGTTTTCTTGCACGGTGAGGTCGGGCGAACGGAGCAAATTGACCAGTAAACTGATCACCCCACAATTTGCAATGATGATGCGATTGTCCATGTTGTGCTTGGCCAGTAAACGGATATCACTTGTGGCACTTCTCTGCGCTTCGATTGATTCGCTCTTGAGGTCCTCGACCAGCTTTTTAACCTGTGCTTCAACTTCTAAGAGATCTGGCCTCATCTCCATAGCTGGAGAAGCGACTACTCTAGGGATGAGCCTATCAGATGGCCTTCGCCAGAATAATTGCCCTCGAGCCCGAGTTTCTAGTCTTGTTGGGAAGTCGTTTTCCCTTCGTGTAGAGGCCAAAGTGTTAGGAGCTTGTGACTCCATAGGGAGCTCCCCCGAAGCATCACTCCCATAAGTATCACCATTCTGCGTCGCTTCATTATCATCATTTCCTAGAGACGCGTTAGAATTAGATACGGTGCTTGACACTGAATTGGCACGATCGTGACCAGGTGATGACCGTTCATCAACTGCAGAAGTAGTACTGTTTCTAGATGGTGAGAAGAGGCTCTGACCGCCAGATATCAAATTTCTCTCCCCTGAATGATCTGATCTGGCTTCAGAATGCCTCGGGGATACCCTCTCAATGTCTGAAACGTTTCCATTGTAAGAACCATCTGGTAATGAATCTCGCGAAGGCAAACGAGGATGGGACGGGGATGTTCCTTGTCTACCTGCAGTTGAAGACCTCATCGGTGAACCAAAAGAGCGACCAGGCGTGCCTGAAATATCGAGCCTTCCCATACCAACAGAACCTGCGTTAGCAAGTAGCGAAGACGGCTCATTCCAGACGGGAGATTTAGTTGGGTCGGGTAGCTTAATGTTGTTCAATTCACACCAACTTGCGATTAATGCCTTGACAGTGTAGTTTGGTATGAGATTTGTGTGGGCTAAAGTCTGCCTCGTCTTTGGGCAGACATTCAGTCCGAGATCAATCCAGTCCCGTATAAAAGCTCGCTCGTAAGTTTGTCCAGATGCAACAATCACGGGATCGGTCATGAGCTCAAGCGAAAGCGGGCAGCAAAAGTCGGCAGGTATCTGGACAGGATTACAGGCTTGAGACTGTTTCATCAAAACAAGGAGTTCATGCATGTGTGTGACTAGGCTGATTATTTGATCAATGTACTCGACTTCACTGTTCTTTTCGGCTTGTTCGGCGTTTTCTTTCAGTTTCTCAAGAGCCACAGCCTCTATTAGGAGTTCCTGATTTGATTTCAAGCTCAACTTGACAGCAACTTCGGCCAAGCTCTCTGAGCTAGCTCCTGAGCCATCTACATGATTTTTAATAGCTTTTGAGATTATTGGAGAGTTTGCTCAAATTCGATGCTCTTCATCTTCTGTACGTAAAGCTGCAGAAAGTACAAAATATGTTGCAAAGTTCAAACATGCCAAATCTTCCAACCCTGGACGAGCCTAAGTGAGTTTCTAATACAGACGCATAAATGAGACAAGAATCAAACCTCAACTGCGGAAGCACTGAGTTCAGCAGGTGTCCTTCCATCCAAAGATTTAAGCTCCTCAAAGATTTCAAAACTATGGGCCAAAATCTTCTCAAAAAGTGATTCAACTTGTAAAACCTACACATACATAATAAAAAGAAGTAAGAGATAAAGCACATCATCTACCACAAGTCAAATTCTAGAGTGACATAAAAATATCATATAATATCTGAAGGAAAATTTGTTACCCTGCATTTATTTGTACAAAAGAAAGAAACAAGAATGACAGTTAAAGACTATATTACTTACAAAGTAAACTTTGCTCATCAGTGGTTGCCAATTTTCAAAAATCTCTATCAATTCATCAATAGATAGGCGAAGTCCAGCAAATGCTTTCTGAAGCATTTCATCTGAATCAATCTCAACATCCATGATGGCATCCAGAACTGGTTTTAGTAAATTCAGAATCTCCTCAATCTTCTGATAATATTTCTGTGTGAGTTCACACGTTATTTCTTCAGCAGATGACAACTGGAGAAGACTTGTGATGCTTTGGCAAAGAGATTTGAGCAATGATATCTCCATTAGGCTACATCAAAATAAAAAACCATCTTAAAGGTATATACGAGAATAATCGTTTATTTGTCATAGCGTGTCTCACAGTGTTTTATAATCACCATAACTAAAATAAAGCTGTTACCAAGTAACAGGAATCAACATTTTAATAAAGTAACTAAGCACCAGTTGCTTAGCTCGCATAGTTTCCAATAATGCAGATATGCATTCATCTCTTTAAAGAAAAAACCTGAATGGAATATTTTGAGGATGGTCAATAGTACTGAAAATAATCATAAGACAAGTAGATTCACTTTGGAACAACAAATCAACAAACAAACGTTTTCTTTGAAGTCGTTACAAAAGCAATGCAACGCTCAGCTATTTCCGAAGATTACATCCAGGTCCAGTCAACGGAAAATTAACAAAGTCATTTATCTATCAAAAGTAGCATAACTATTGCCAGTGAAGACAATGCATCTACAAATTATCGAAATCCTATAAATTCACAAAGATTTTCTTCCTTGATTGGAAAACGTGCCACATGTGGATAAGCAAACTATCCGACCAAATCAACAATCCATCTAGCATCCAGAATTATCTCAACTAAAAAGTACCCAAACCCAAATAATTCAATGGAGCTCAAGATCTGCGGTAACAAGGTGAACCAGTAACAACAGAATCAGGAACAATGGTTGAAAAAAGAAGGTTATATATAGGAAGTGGCCAAAGAACTAATACGTCAAACCAAAAAGAGTAACAGAACTAAATGCAATTTTACCCAGTCGGTGGAATCAGCAGATTGATCAAGTAAATTTCCAAGTCTGCGCCTCCTGCAACAACTGATCACCAGATAAACAGACGACACTTATCCACTAAATTTGCCGAGCTTTCAAGTCTTCATATGAATCAAAATTTCGTATAATACGAACTGAAATGCGACAAATAATTCCCCAAAACAGTCGGCGGAGATGGCATAAAGAGAACAATCTATCCTCTAAGGAGATCTTCAACGAGTACAAAAAACAAATACGAAGAGAATTAGGGTTTCGCCGAGTAATTTTAGGCTGAAGACGACGACGACAACTTGGCTGGATGTGTCGTGGCTTTATAGACTTCGGTTTTGTTTTCTTCAAATACGTCCGGTTTTTATTACCTGCTACCGGACAAACCCGTCGTTTTTACCACTTCTTTGATTTCTAGCACTTCCTTTGGAATTGGTGACAAAAAGTTACCAAGAGACTAATTCAACAATTCTAGTGTAATAACAATGCATACATAGCATGTAAACTAACTCTACTGTCATGTCCAATTTTGACTTTGACATTTTCATTAACGTGGTTGTTGAAATGAAATGAAATAAAATGATTGTCAATCACTTGTTATTCAATTGACCATTTTGAAATGAAATGAAAACGCGTCGAATTATTTTGGGAAAACACAAATAGACCTCGTCAAAAGAAGGCAATGAATTGAAAATCTTGTGACCAGCATCTCACATAAACAATCACTACAATATCAAGAACCATCCATCCATTCATCATATGTTCGAGCGTAAAACCAAACAAAAATTGAATGTAGTGTTTCCCTTTATGAAATAAATATGAAGTCATGACCTAATATAATGAAAAAACCCTATACGAAAATAAACCCTATATGAAGCCAAGATTACTACTCCCGGAAAAATATCGAATCAATCGGAGTCATCGAACGTTATCTTTGTGGCTTTAGGGGCATTGGCTTCGATTTCTCTAAAATGGGCACCGTATAACTTCGATTCCTGCACAGCCCCACAAGTAGCGTGAGCCAAACGAGGAACAACGTTACAATGTAACAACATCGACTTGCGCAATAAAAATTTCAAATCGCCTATGGACCGAATCTGAAGAGCGGTAGAATTGAAGACTGAAGATGTAATTCCCCACATTAGAAGCTGACAAACTTGTGTCTATCTATCATTATACCTTTTTCTTGACATGTGTCCCAAACTTGAGCAAGTCTTCGGGGACGACCTGCTTAGCTTCCCTGAGAACATTTATCAGCTCCCCAGAAAGTCCCTGCAAGTATTTTGAAATCTTACACTAAAATGGGGCTCGAATTTTGTACGAATCCATAGTTTCACAACACAGAAGAGAGACGAGCAACTTCACCTTATTTTCCTTTGTAAAGAAAGTGTGGGCCACGCCTTTCTTCCCAGCTCTACCAGTACGCCCAATACGGTGCACGTAATCTTCGGTTGTGAGAGGAAAACTATAATTTATTACCACTTCGACGTCGGGAATGTCCAATCCTCGGGCAGCAACATCAGTTGCTATCTGTAAAATCAAAGGCAAACCTTACACATATTTTACGTATAAAGTTCCGAAATTTTTAGGGCGTGATTCGAAAGGATATTTAAAAGGAGATTTCACAACGTATACCAGTAACGGACAGGTTCCCTCCTTAAACAATGACAATGCCTGATTTCTTGCATTTTGTGCCTTGTCACCGCTGATAGAAACTGCTTTCCAGCCCCTGATATTATATAATACCAACAAAAGATGTATATGACTTAACTTCATATCTTTTGGATCTACTGACTAACCGTCTTCATTACAGGCAATAATTATAACGGTAACTCAAATTCCAGAATATTACCTTCTTTGGAGCATATTCTCCACTCTGGATGCTTCTTTCTTGTATAGGACAAAAACAAGTACTCTATTCCTGCCAAAAGTTATTATTCTAGTTAGAACAGGTTCAATATGATGCAAAACAAATGATAAAAACTTAAACACTAGAAGAAAGGTTTCTTCTTTTGTAGGCAAAGGTTTAATTTATTGTGGTAATGGCACATACTTTCTAGATTGGTGGTATTTTTCCAGCAACTTCTGAAGCCTGTCATCACGAGCGCGTTCGTCCAAAACCTAAAAATTTAAGCATTCAAAACATTATTGATACAAATGGAGACTCTTGGAGAAAAATCATCAAAAGCCCATCATACCTCCACGATTTGCATGACATCATGGTTGGCAGCTAAATCTTCTGATCCCACAACCACCTGAAACATACATACATAAGCTCCTTAATAATAACATCAACATTCTATATGGTTTCTTAAAGAAGACAGGTAAAAAAAAAGCAACTCTCGCATGTAAATATTTACCTTAACAGGGCATGGATCCATGAATTCTTGGGCTAACTGATGTACATCTGTAGGCCATGTTGCACTAAACATTACCATTTGTCGAACTGCACTGACACATGTTTATTAAATAAGAAATAATTATGTAGATGGAAATGTAATTAAATGAGCAGGAATCAAACCAAGTTTCTACCATTGCATGTTTGACTTAATATTGCCCGAACTTCAGGCTCAAATCCCATATCAAGCATTCGATCAGCTTCATCCAGAACCTACATGAACAGTTTGCATAGAGAAACATAGATGTAAGAAGGTGAAAAAGATAATGTTACCTAGGGTTTCAATCACCGCTCAGGCAGCAGTTACAAGAAAATAAAGAAAAAGAAGGTATTGATATTGCGTTGAGAACGTCAACTTACCACAAAGGAAACCTCCTTTAGGTTCAACAACTCCATCTCAATCAAGTCCTTCAAGCGACCAGGGGTCCCAATAACGATGTCCTGCGTAAAAAAAATGGTACAGATTTTACAGTGGAATAACATTACATATTACATTATTAACAGAACTATACAGAATTAAAGGTTTGTAACTCAAGCGTTTAGAAGGGAACATGAAATTCTAATTACAACCTAACTCAAATTCATTTGATATCAGAAGCAAATTCATTACCACTCCAGATTTTATAGAAGATATCTGTGGCCCTTTAGAGGTTCCTCCATATATACAAACTGATCGCACCCCACAGGGTTTCCCAGCCTCACAGAGAACATCGGATATCTGATACAATCATGTATCATCGTCAGTTTCAATGCAAAATAGTTTCAAATTGCAAGAACATGCTATCGAAAGTATGGACTACAAAAAATCTGCAAAGGAACAAAGAGATACATCAAGAAAGCCGTGGAATGAACAAAAAAACATACTTGTTGTGCCAGCTCCCTTGTAGGCGAAAGAACAAGGCAAAGTGGTTTCTTGTTTTTAACAACTCCCTCACTCTTTCGTTTGCCTAGTACATGCACAGTAGCAGGAATCCCAAAGGCAAGTGTTTTACCTGATTAACCAAGCAATAAACTTCAATAATGAATAAGCACATTAGCAACCAAATTTCAACACATTAAGGACATACCAGACCCAGTTGCTGCGATTCCAATAAAATCACGGCCATCAAGCAGAAATGGCCACGAATGGGATTGGATAGGCGATGGTCTATCAAATGTTTTACAGCACTCCAAGACATTACTTGGGAGGTTCGACTCAGAAAAGGTACTCAAAGCTTTATATTTCGAGTCATTCACGTCTCTTCCAGACACAACCACACCACTGTTTTCTCTAATCTGTTCAGCAACATTGGTTCCCTCTTCTTTGCCGTTTGTCTTATTTTGTCCTTCGACCCACCCATTACTCGTAACCTCGCATTTCTTCAGTCCCTTAGATTTTTTCTTCTCTTTTTCCGAATCGTGGACAGACCCGTTTCTTAAATTCTCGTCTCCATTCTCTCCATCGCCCTTTTTCTTCTTCTTCTTCTTCTGAGAAACTTCATCAACACCGTCGCTCGAGGTCTCACCTTTAGTCTCTGCCTTCCTATGTTTATTCTTCTTTTTTACGGAAATATCCGGCGAAGAATTCACAATCTCTTCCTTCCCGCATTCAGAAATCAACTCAGCATCAGCTGCAGCTTCCAGCTTTCTTTTTGCTTGCTTTTGAGCTTCTTCTGAAGCATGCCATCGCCGTTTTCCATTCGTTTCTAGTGACTCTATGCCTATTTTAGTATCCTTCGTCTGCCCCGAACCAATTCGGCCAACGTCGGCGCGCCCCAAAAACCCTAATGTGAGAGTTTGAGGGTGTGGCGTCTGGCGGGTTTTCGAGGCAAATCGTAGAGCGAGGGTTTTTTGTTAGAAGCCAAAATTACATCCAAGTCCTTACACTTTCCTTTTTTTATTTTTTATTTTTTAACGAACCCAACGAGTTCAACTTCAAAAATCAAACCCATGACAGATTTATTTCTCGGAAAGAAAGACTTGCCTCGACACATGAAACAAAGAGCTCTGTTTTCTAGCGTCAGCTTTTCGCATCAGCTCGTTAGAAATCTCTCAACAACAAATCCCCACAAATGGAACTCACTTCCAAACCCCAAGCTCAGAATCACACACCCCACTCTTCTTCTCATGGAGTGCTGCAATTCCATGTCCCACGCAAAGCAGATTCATGGCAACATGACACGGACTGGCCTATTCTTCAACCTATTCCCCGTCAGCAGACTCTTGTCTTTCATTGCCTTGGACAAAAATGGAGACTTCGGTTATGCAAAGACATTATTTGGTCAGATTCTCGAACCCAATGTGTATATTTGGAATGCTATGATCAGAGGTTGTGCTAAAAATTCATTTTTCGACATGGGTTTTGCTTACTTCGTTACAATGGTTAGAGAATGTGTGGAGATGGATAATAGAAGCTATGTTTTTGCGTTGAAGGCATGTGGGGGTTTGGAGGATTTCAGAGTGGGAGAATCTGTGTATTGTATGGCTTGGAAAGTCGGGTTTGACGAGGATGTGATCGTCAGGAACGGTTTGATTCATTTTATTCTGAGGCGAAGAAGTTAGACTATGCGAGGAGAATTTACAACGAGACCGAGCGTAAAGATGTGGTTTCTTGGACTAGCATGATTGACGGGCTTGTGAGGAATGAGATGGTGGATGAAGGCTTAAAACTGTTCGATGAAATGTGTGAATGTGGTGTTGAGCTTAATGAGGTTACAATGGTCTCAGTTCTCTCTGCATGTGCACGGAAGGGCGATTTGAGCGTCGGGGAGAGGATTTTCTATTTGCAGAGACGAGCGGAATTGAGTTTACTCTGAATATGAAGAATGCAATGCTTGATATGTACATAAAGTGTGGAAGGTTAGACATAGCTAAACAGACTTTTGAGAATATGGAAGTAAAGGATGTCTTTACGTGGACTACTATGATAAATGGATTTTCCAAGAACGGAGAGGTCGAATTGGCTCGTAAGGTCTTCGACGAAATGCCTAGAAGGAACGTGGTTTCTTGGAACGCAATGATAGGAGGTTATGCACAGAATAACAAACCGAAAGAATCGTTGGAACTCTTTCATGTAATGGAGGGACAATGCTTGAAGCCTATGGAAAGCACTCTTGTCTCTGTTCTATCTGCTTGCGCTCAATCAGGTTATATGGAAATAGGGCAGCGTATCCTCGATTCCTACGTTAAGCAGCAAAAGATTCCTCTTACTACAATATTAGGCAATGCTTTCATCGACATGTTTGCCAAGTGTGGGAATATTCATGCAGCTAGAGAGATCTTTCACGCTATGAAAAGCAAAGATTTGGTCTCCTACAACTCAATGATAGTGGCTTGTGCATCACATGGCGAAGCAGATGAAGCCCTAAATCTCTTCAAAAAAATTGGAGAAGAGGGATTTAAGCCCGACGAAATCACATTCGTAGGCGTTCTCTCTGCTTGTGCACACGGCGGGTTAGTAAAGGAAGGCTGGGATTATTTCAAAAGAATTGAGCTATACGGTCTAAAACCAGCCAAGGAACACTATTCTTGCATGGTTGACTTACTGAGCAGAGTCGGGCTATTGCGAAACGCTTACGAGTTGATCGAATCGATGCTCATGGAACCTGACGAAGCTATTTGGGGGCTTTTCTTAACGGCTGTAAAATGCATGGCAATGTAGAGTTGGGCAAAATGGCTGCAGAAAAGATCATATCTTTGGACCCAAATGACAGTGGCACATACGTTCTGTTAGCTAACCTATGTGCAGATAAAAGGAAATTGGCGGACGTTAGATTGGCCAGAAGTATGATGAGAGACAAGGGAGTTAAGAAGAATCCAGGCTCAAGCTCGATCGAAGTTGAGGGTTGTTTTCACGAATTTTTAGTGGGAGACGATTCCCATATCGAGTCTCCAGCCATATACAAAGCGTTGGGAGAAATTCTGTATCTTACAAAGTCGGGCGATTGCTCGATGGATTATTGCCAGTTCGACGCTGTCCTATGACATGGGAAACTTAAAGGGGTCAAATGTAAGAATTCTGAGATCAATGTAGAAGATCACATACAATTTCGAACTATGTACAGTGACAAAAAGATGAAATCTCTGTTCGCCTTTCGGCTTATCTACTGAAGCCCCGATAGAATTCTGGCGAACACAATCTCCACGGGGATGCAAGCTTTCCCAGATTCAGCCTTTCCTCCGACGTAAAAATCTATAGCAACATTCTTGGGCATCATCGCAGCATTTTGCACGCGAGCATCTTCTTCATTGGCACTTCTCTTGGAATTTGGGCGAGAAACAGAGCTTCCCATGTAGCACACAGGCGTCCTTCTAGAAGTCTTCCATGAGAGCTGATGAAAGGTAGCTTTCTTTCCCATGTTAGCCAGGCTGCTCTTACTACAGGGAACTAGAGCTTCTGAGCTTAGTTCTGTGACTTGTATGGATATCCTAATATGGCTTTGTCGTAGGATTCGCAGGTCAGGCATATGAAGGGAACATCATTCTCAGCCTGGAATCAGCTGCTTTGATCGTCAGGTGAACGTCTACTAACGTATTAGCTTGTGATATATTGCCGTCCATCTCATATAGTCGTCTCTGCAACTGTGATAATGAAGCTCCTCCTTCGTCTCCTTCCATGGAATGGAAATATTTTGTGGGCTTTTCTCGTACATGAACAAATAGCTCATTACATCTACGATTGAGAACCTATTTGTAGAGAGAGATACGAGGGACGGAGAACCTTTTCCCTTTTGTCTTTTTCAAATTTTAACGGCTAAAGATTGAAGATAACAATGCAGTACAACGTTGTCCAACGGCGATTAGCTGCCTGTCTGCTTTTTCAGGGAAACGTGCATGTTATCGTACGATTTCCGTACAGCGAATTGCCTATTTTGTCTGCCTACATGAGCTAAGAAAGACAGTATACTGAAAAGTAAATGGTCTGATTTTTAATTAGCTGCATGCACAGAGAAGTTTGCACCAAAAAGTAACCATCTGTCAACAAGAAAATTCAAAACTCCCAGCCACGGCCTAATCATTCTTCATGCAAAACATACTTCATCATTACATAGAGCATACTGCACTCTCTTACATGTATATGTGGATTGGCTTTTTGTATACTCAATAAGATAACTCTGTCACACCTTTACATGAAAATTTTAATTTTTTTTCATCATCTTGAATTTTTCATGGAGGAATACCACAGTTTCTTCTGGCAGAATAGTATCTTCTCCTTCTTTGCAGTGTCGCCTTGGTCCGTGTTCTCTTTACGACATGTCCATCTCATCCCTTCGGCAAGCGTAGATATAGCTTCGACGAAGTAGTTGGATTCTCGGATGAGCGCGTAACCGTTTGGTCTTAGGATCCGATCCATTTCGAGCAAGACGTACTTCATGTCGCACCTGATCAATCGATCACCAGAAAAAGAAAAATTAGAATCGTTATCGATTCGTCAATCTAAAACGGTAAGGAAATGTTTCTAAGCTTTAAAAGATTTATAATCTTTTCATTTTTGGCAACCAAGGGTCGGCAATAGTCTGCAAATAAAGCCAATCAGATTCCAAAACACAAATACAGGTCTATGTTTGTTTGATAAACTCACTCAAGGAAAAACCTTTGATCTGACTTGTAACATTTTACTTCTCGCATTACCTGTGACTTTCGGCGGTGAAGAGCGAATCCACATGGAGCAGATCGTACGTCCGTGGATAAGTCGAGAATGCCTCACACCTGAAAAACGATTAAAAAAATCAATCAACATAATACAACCTAAAAAAAAAGTCAAACATACTAACCACCAAAACGCGAAAATTTACCAGTCGTGATAAGTCCCTATGAGCCCACGATCGTAAACAACCGCCAACGTGTTCGGCGAATACGACGAAACGACGTTCATAACCCACAAAGGATCGTTGACCAACGCCGAGGCCAAACCTCCATACACAGTATTCATATCCATCACGTTCCTTATCTCATCGCTTCCCAGGCCGGGCAACAACCTCTTGTAATAACTCACTCTCTTTTTCCACTTGCTATTATCGCTCTTGAACGCCCCTTCGCTTCCGCCGCGCACGTCGCGAATGCGCTCGGGCGCACTGTTTAGCCTCCCGGGCCATTTAGGAAGCGTTTCGAGAGCTAACTTTTTGTGCCAACTGTCGGGAGAAACGACGCACGGGCGAATGGGAGTGTACCAAGCAGAGTCCGGCTCGGTCCCATCGTCGCACTTCGGAGGGTAATAGTCGGGAGCTTCGAGCTTTTTGTAGCATTCTACGTCGGACGACTTTTGCCACACGGCGATGTCGTCCTTCTTTGCGTACATTTTGAAGCACATTGAGGTGAGCAATTCTTGTAGCTTTTCGTAGTTCAACCTCTGTTCTTCGATGGTCGTGTTCCATCCCTTCCATCGACGCTCATAGTTCACGGGTGGGCCCGAAAGTACCCAGAAACCGCCGGGCCGGATAATGCGGTGTACTTCCAAGAGATAAACTCCGCCTAAAAATAAGGTTGTTAAAGAGTAATGGTTAGCTGGCAAGAATGAGAAGCGATTCTAGGAAATGGTTTTTTTTTTTAAATTGCTTACCGAACTCTGTCCATGGAATAAGGCACCTCGAACAATGGGCCATGTCGAATGAGTTCGAAGGGAAAGGAAGTCTTTGGGTCGAGATTATCCCCAGAATCGCGGGAATTCCACGTTCGAGGGCGAACTGAACTTGAGCTTGATGATTGTCTCTTGGAGCCAAAGACATCGTTAGGATCCCACGATCAAGCAAGTCTCCTCCCCAACTAGCAACCTAAGTATAAGCAGAAAGAAAATATAACACATCAAATTCTTATAGACATCATACGCAAAGCAGAACATGAACTGAGACTTACCCCGCAACCCGTATCAATGGCAGTTCTTACGGTCCCGTCCTTCATTGCTGGGATCAAATCTTGCATCAGATCGACGTATATGCCGACTCCATTAGGAAACATAGTGCCGCCGCCTGGGAATAAGAACTTCTCGCCTTCTTTCTTTAGCCAATGTTGATCCGATTTTTGCTTGTTTATCCAATCGTAAGGCACGTTTCTAAGCAGATAAACAGAGTCTTAAGATCTAAGATGCATGCAATTTTGCAAATTGATCACTAATCAGAAGATTTGAGCTTCTTTTGATCTATACCTATACCAACATTCATCTCTACTCTGTGGCCATCTAATAGGAGGCTTGTACCCATCGGGCGGAGGAACTAAGCATTCTTCCCTCTCGAAGGCTGCCGGGCAGTGTCGTTCAAGAAACGCTAGCCTGTGGCGGCTAAATTTCTTCCACCTCTGTAAATAAAACATCGCAAAAATTCAAATTTTTTGCACATTGTGAAAAAGAAAGCTTATAGACCCAAAAAAATCGGAAGTTCCAGGTAGCTTCTTTACCTTAGGATCAGTACAAGGGGTGTAGTCTTGAAGATTTGGGCTACATTCTTGAAAAGTAACAGCTTTAACTTGTGAATTCCCTGAAGACTTCTCCACCATCTTATTGATGTCTTGGGATGGAAATCTATCCCTCTCTGAGAAAAATATCCCTCCGAGGTAGAAGGAGAGCCCACAAAGTGCGGCAACTGTTATAAGCAGAGGAACTGTCCGAGAAGTTCTCTCAGCTAAGATCCCTCCCTCCTTCTGTTTCATGATTTGGCTAAATTTTTTTTTGTCTACAATCTGCGAATGGAATAGCTTTGGAGTGTTATCATGGATTCATTGAAATTAACTGTTTCTTACGTGAAGTAGAGCAAATTAACTATGAAAACCAAGTTTTGCAGCAAAAGATAGTGGAGGAAAGGGAAAGAGGAAAAAGGACAATGGGAAAAAGTGAACTGATAAAGTAGATGCAACAAACACAGTGAGGAAAACATGATCACTGTACCAATCAAGCGGTCAAGATAAGCCATTATGAAGGACTTTAAGGCATGGGGAAAAAAGTCTGCAACACATGACAGCAACAAATACTTGTAATGATATTATCCTGGCTCTTCCTTTTATTAAAATTCACATGAAATTGGACTCAATGCCATTCCTGGGTTTCACAGCCTGATAACGACTTTCACCAATCACCACTAGCACAGATTGAAGGAAAAAAGAACATGTTTCACTTAACACTCTGACCATGCAAAAAGAGATCAAAAATTGGTAATACGAGAAAAATAGACACAAAAGCTAAGGCATACATTAAAATATTCTGCCCACAGAAACTCAAAGAAAAAAGGAGAAACGGAAAAGGAAAAGCTAACCCCTTTTCAGATTCAATCCTCACTAGATGCTATGAGGCCCGGCGATAAACTTTTGCTTGAGAGCTACCTGAGATTTAAGGGGATTATCGTTTTGTGAATTAGCTCAACTTTCCAGAGCAATCAATTAACATACGAAATACGAAACAAAACAAAACAAAACAGAAGAAATCAACGACCCACAAATAAAGATAAAAGAACTCGTGCGATCAAAGAATCAAAACAACAATGAATCATAAGCTCGCCGAAGACGAAAGGTCACCCTTATCTGGTCATAACATCATAAGCATACACACGTGTCCGTAGTACATAATTCATCGAAACGGATGAAACTAAACCAAAATCAAGCTCATAGAACCAACCCCAGTTTCAGATTGCCGCTCTATATCATGCATATACACAGAGATATACACAAAGGCAATTCTCGCGATGAAATAATTGAAGGGGATGAATGCTCAACCTCAACCTCGTCACGCAGATTGCACAATCTCACATACACATAGAAGTACGTGCGTGTCCGTGTGGGTGTTTCTGAGATTGGAAAGAGTGGCACTGTCTTTTATCATGCCGTGTTCTTTGCTAGCTGTCTTTTATTCGCGGTTTATTTATTTGTTTATTTTCTTTATTCATAGAAGTACGTGCGTGTCCGTGTGGGTGTTTCTTTTTCTAACATTGTTGTCTGTCAACATTCGATTTTATCTTTCATGCCCAAAAACCGTTTAACATTTTTTGTAGCTTTATTTACTGATATGCAGGACGTAAATAAGGATAGGGAATAGATCAAACCGTGTGGAAAACGCGTGGAGCTGCTTGAACGAATTTAGGAAGTGCAATTACTAATAGAAGATTTGAAGATCAAAATAGAAGGAGTCAAGCCACGACCAAGATTAGAAGATCTGAATATCAAAAGAGAATCATTCAACCAGCTACCATAAATAGGAGATAAGAGATCGACCAATGAGATGAGAAGATCGAACTAGATATATACTATATTTAGGGAGATCTTCGAGGAGATATTTGAAGAGATATTCAAGGGATCTTTTTACCAATTCAAGATGAGGCAATGCCTATAAATATAAGGAGATTTTCGAGCTGAAAAAAAATGACTTTCGAGAGAGCTTTCATGGAGCTGCTTTGAGCGACATATTGAGCGAAAAATATGAGCGAAGCACATATCAGTTTTGAGCGAATTGTATATTTTAAGAGAGTCGTCTTTTAGCCTAGTATTGAGTTTTCAGAAGTCTTAGTACTTCGTAGTTTTCAGGATCGTGTCGATTCGTAGTTTTTCTAGGCTTGTTTTTACTATCTTCGGATAGTTATTTTGCATCCATTGCTGTAGTGGAATTTTGCTTTGAGGCACGCATCAAGTTTTATAACTTGCTGCACAGATTTACATCTCGTGTTCATCTATTTTTGTCACTAAGTAATTACAATATCCGATGTGCATCTGAATGTTAGGTTGAGTGTTACGCCGACATTTTACCCAACATCTAGTCTATACTTAGTGTTTTACATCCATATCGTATCGGGACCACTTTAGGCTATACAAAATTATTTGTAAGATTATCACTTCTTTTTTTTTTCTTTTTTTTTTTTATGGTTAACGTTTCGTTACGTTTATTCAGGCTTTGGCGATATACTCTTTCTGCTGCATTAAGTTTTTGAGTTTATGAATCTACATGGTGAACTCCCAACCCGATACGGCGATTTGACGACCCGAAAGGAATTCGTCAACGGCTGCGAAAGAGCGGGACTGATATTCAAGATGGAAATTTTAAGCAACGTCTTCTAAACACACATAGAGCATACATACGTATATATAAACGTTTTTATCATGCCACCTCACAATTTCTCGGCGTACGAACCAAACGAAAATCCACATATATATATATATATATATAACTTCCCAAAGACAGACGTCGTCACACGCATAGATCATCACCTGACAATCCTCGAAGGACACTCGAAAGAGACCACGCAAGCCGCGCCGACCACGATGCTGTAACGATGCGCAGGCCTCGTCAGAAATGTCGGCAGACGAACGAGCAAGTCGCAAACGCACATGTCGTCCACTTGGTTCAGCCACCGGCAGCAGTCCTCCATCAACGGCTCCGCCGACGGCAGACTCCCTCCACCGTGCTTGTGGCGGTGGTGGTGGTTGTGGTTGCGGTGGCGGTGGCGCCGCCCGTGTCCGCGGTGGCCCCCGCCACCACCACCACCAGCACCGTGGTGGCTGCTGCCTCCGTCACCACCATGGTGGCCATCGCCGCCGCCTCCACCACCGCCGCCGTGGCCATGGTGCCGCCTGGAATCGTCGTGGTCGGGGTCTTCCGGATCGTCGTCATCATCGTCGTCATCATCGTCGTCGTCATCGTCATCGTCGTCGTCGTCGTCATCGCCGGGCGATGGGGGGTTAGGTTCGGTCGGAGACGGGGGCGGGATTGGCTCGAAGGGAAGCCGACCGCATGCGTTGTTGACCAGCGCAAACTGGGACAGGCAGAGCGGCCCCGGCTCGATCGGGGGTAGGCTCGGGTGGTGTGGGTCCCACTGGCCGTGGGACATGCGGCACAGCAGCAGTGCGAGGATGGCGACGAGGCGGAGGGTAACGACGGTAATTTTTTTGTGATCCATTTGTC
Source organism: Craterostigma plantagineum (assembly GCA_027422505.1). Taxonomy (NCBI): domain Eukaryota; kingdom Viridiplantae; phylum Streptophyta; class Magnoliopsida; order Lamiales; family Linderniaceae; genus Craterostigma; species Craterostigma plantagineum. The sequence goes on along the minus strand of JAPQWV010000237.1, from coordinate 147,539 downwards.
TGAGGGACGAAAGGAGTAGTAATGAATTATGGTTGGGAGATTGCCAACTATTTATACTAAATGGTCCATCGAACTATAGGTATTGAGTATTCCTTCACGGGATTAACGTGTTTCTTGAATTTGGTTTGGGTTAAGGTAAGCACAGGCCAAAAATGAAGGGAAATGAGCACCGTGTGCCGATTTGAAAAGGTATTTGAAAAAAAAAAAGAAGATATAAAACCGGTAGTCATGATGCGTGTTGGCGATTTTGTAATATAACAATTTCCTGTGTTTTGATCATGATTAGTTAGTCTTGATGTTTAGCTATTTATTACTTGTTTAATTATATCTTGTAAGCCATCATATTCGTTTTATTTTTTATTCGTTAAGGCTTCGTCGGTTCTTTTTTTTTTTTTTTTTTTCTGGCCTGTTTTCTGTCCCATATAAAGGCGTGACATGGAACGTTATGCACACGTAGAAACGTGAGAGAGAAAATGTGTAAAGACCGTACCTTTCTATGTGTGCATAACGTTCCATGTCACGCCTTTATATGAAAGTTGTAGAACATTATTCATACAATCATACCTCGTTACCACTCAACGCAATTTGTTAACTCAAAATTTTAAATAAGCTGACACATATTACCTCCCCCGTACAAAACACCAACCGCCCGAGATTGAACATTAAAACCGTCTCTTGGTCTTATACATTTAGTTTTGTGATTTTATTTTGAGCTCATTTTCCGACGATGTTTGATGATTTAATTTGGCAGGAGGAATACATTTTTCAAAATTAATCTTTTGATAATATTGTAAACATGTCAATTTAGTTTAAAGTGTATGTAGTTGTAGATTGTATTGTAGTTGGTTTAGGGTGCTTATCGTTTAGGAATTAGGATAAAAGCCTTTTGTTACCCAACGATAGGCCCATGTAACGTTTTAACTAAAAGTCAATTCTTTTTTTCTTTTCTTTTGGTAAAGGAAAACGCGAACTTGTATAGTTGTATATATATTGGTATTTTATTTGTATCGATACACCTGCTTTACTGTTCAATAAACCCTAGTTCCCAAATCGAAATTCCCTGCCCGCTGATAGAAGGTAAATTATTGTCAATCTCTTCACATCCGCGTATTTTATTCTTTCTTTGTTTCGGTGATGGTTCGCACATGTGATGGAGGGTGGTAACGTTATTTCCAACATCGTCGGCCATGGACGTCCGCCGATTCCCAATGGAGGCGGGAGCGCGTGCAGAAACGGCGTTAACTCGAATCCGTGTTCCAAGTCTCTTATAAGGCACCCTTCTTTGGTAAGTATTGGTTCATTTATGCTCGATATCTTTGGTAATTAGTTCTTCTTGGGTTGATTTCTGTATATGTTAGATTCGGCATGTTATGCAGATGTTTGATTTTGTATAAATTAGGTGGGAATTCGGTTTCTGCTTAGTACAACCAAGAACCTTTTACGTTTGACTGGATTCTGGAATTTTTTTCTTTTTTTTTGCTCAATGCTACAGATCGTAACTAAATTAGTATCAGCTATATTGTTGTCCTTCCACCCGCAAAGTCTCAAAATTAGTAGACTTTTGGTTTTGGTGATTTTGTAGCATGATCCTCTCTTGTCTTACTTAATCATTGACACAACTGGCATGCTATTTCTCTATATATCTGAATACATATAATTTCTGTTTATCTTGAAGTTTTATCTGTATGTTCTCTCCCTTTCCCATGAATTCATTGAGTTGTTCGGGGACCTTCCTTAATAGGTGAAGTCCTCATCTTCAGATATTCCAATTGAACCAAGATTCAATAGAGATGGCTGTGTTTCTGGGTTCACCCCCCTACTTCGCTCAGGAGCATGGGCAGATATTGGTTCTCGGTCAAGCATGGAGGATGTCTTTGTATGCCTGGACAATATGATTTTCGAGTATGATCTGAATCATACTACTGAAATGCCAGCTGCTCTTTATGGGGTGAGTCTCTAAAATTCGCAATTTTATGTCTTTGCTTCCGTCGGTAAATGAAAAAGCAATGTTCAATATTCTCTAGCATATCCAATTTCCGTGGATTGATGCTCGTTTTATGTTCATTTTAGGTTTTTGATGGACATGGGGGAAAGCATGCTGCTGATTTTGCATCTTACAATTTACCAAGGTTTCTCATGGAGAAAGAAGATTTCCCACGTGACATAGAGAGTGTTCTTGCTGCAGCATTTCTGCAGACCGACACTGCATTTGCTGAAGCTTGCTCTCATGATGCCGATCTCTCCTCTGGCACCACTGCTTTAGTTGCTTTGGTGGTTGCCAGGTGAGGTTTCCTCCAACTTCTCTGATAATTAGTATCAATATCTAATCATTTAAGAGTTAAGACTGAAGACCCTAGTTTTCGCTCATGATTATTTATCTTGGGCTGTATTTATGTAACATCGAGAATATGTTTTTTTCCTTATCCCCTACTGGTAATTTCCCTATCTTGACACCTTATGTCACGTTCAGCTCCTTGGTTGTGGCAAATGCTGGAGATTGTAGAGCTGTTCTCTGCCGCCGAGGTAAAGCCATAGAAATGTCGAGGGACCACAAACCAATCTGCCTGAGAGAGAAGATGCGAATAGAAGCTTGTGGAGGATATGTTGATGATGGCTACCTCAATGGGCAGCTCAATGTTGCCCGTGCTATAGGAGATTGGCACATGGAAGGATTGAAAGGCGAAGATGGTGGGCCCCTCAGCGCTGAGCCCGAGCTCATGAGTACAAGACTGACAGAAGAAGACGAGTTCTTGATCATAGGCTGTGATGGTTTGTGGGACGTGTTTAGGAGCCAAAACGCAGTCGACTTTGCTCGTCGAAAGCTTCAAGAACACAACGATCCTGCCATGTGTAGCCGGGATTTGGTCAACGAAGCTTTGAAGAGAAATAGCGGAGATAACATAGCTGTAGTTGTCGTGTGTTTTCAGTTGGGCCCACCTCCGAGTTTGATAGTTCCCCGCGGTAGAGTAGAGCGGAGCATTTCTGCGGAAGGTTTCAAGGAGTTACAGAGCTTATTGGATGATTTGGAGATATGAATGATCTCTCTCTCTCTCTCTCTCTCGTCCTTCTCCTTTTGTTCTTGCTTGAAATTTTCATTGATGGGGCTTTATTTTTGGTCCATATGTGTTGGGAGAGGATGTAGCAATTCGCGGCAGTTCATATTTGATATTGTTTAGATTCTTGGCCAATCCTTTTTGTTGGTCTTTCATTTTCTTGGATGTATGACGCAATCTTTATGTTTTACTGTTTCATTGCAATTGATTTCTCATTTGAGTTGAACTTTTTTAACAATGTTGCAACAGCCTTATTGTTTTCTCATTGGTAAAACCGCAAAACTATTACCGTTGAAAAATAAGAAGAAAGGGCAAGGATAAAGAAGTCATTTAACATCAACCTCTTCTCCTCTCTTCATTCTCATCGCCGGCGTATAAATATAAATACTCGAGTCTTTCTTGACACGATTCAGCCAGAGAAATTTGATTTGTTGAAGAAATCGATAGGAAAATGGTTAGCGGAGGGAGAGAATCGTCGATTTCACTGGACGGCGTTAGGGATAAGAACGTGATGCAGCTGAAGAAGCTCAACACGGCGCTTTTTCCAGTTCGCTACAACGACAAGTACTACGCCGATGCACTCGCCTCCGGCGATTTTACCAAATTAGGTCTTTTTATTTTGCCCCAGGCTCTTTGCTGTCTTGTGTTGTTCTTGTGGTTCTCGCAATGCTCCCTACATTATTGGCTGACTCGATTATGAGTGTCATGGACTTTTTAGTAGCTTGATGTTGGGTGAATCTTCTCTTCTTATGTCTCATTCTTGATTCTGAATCATCGTGGTAGAAAATAAGTTTTTTGAAACTTCTCTTCGTGTCAAGATGTGATTTCGACGTCAAGATGTTTCATTCTTTGTTATACTTTTTTTCCGTGTAAATTAACAGCAGTTCTATACATCATCTTGAAACTTCTGGACTATGTCAAATTTGAGGCTTGAGCTGCATAATTTGGATCTGTAACGATAAATCGGTGCAAGTGTTTGGTTAACAAGTCGGATAACAGAAAAAAAAAAAAAAACTGATTAATTGCCCATGAAATTCTGACATTTCTGACTTAGTAGCTGTGGAGCAACATCAGATTCTTTTTCGACGTTGATGCCTAAATAATAGATTAGTGATTGCTTTGTTATCCCGAACATACATCCAACATGAGTTTTAACACTTTCTGCAGCATATTACTGTGACATATGCGTTGGATCGATAGCATGCCGCCTTGAGAAGAAGGACGGTGGTGCCATACGCATTTACATAATGACATTGGGTGTTTTAGCCCCATACCGTGGCTTAGGTGTTGGTAAGTAGTTTCTGCTTCCTTTTCGTCTTTTCATTCTCAAGTTAACAGATTTCTTGAGTTGCATAACGTGTGGCTTGCCTTGCCTATATGTTAAGCGAGTCTGTAATATAATAACATAACGCAGGTACGAAGCTTCTGAACCACGTGCTGGATCTTTGCTCAAAGCAGAACATAACAGAGGTCTACTTACACGTTCAGACAAACAACGACGAAGCTATGAAGTTCTACAAGAAATTCGGGTTTGAAGTCACTGAAACGATTCACAACTATTACACTAATATTACTCCGCCCGATTGCTTCGTCGTCACCAAGTTCATCTCTCAATCTGAGACGAAGAAATAGCGCATCTTTGAAGGTGTATTCTTGGTCGATTACATTACATGCTTTTGTTTATTTAGAGATTGAACTTACGCCATGTTTTTGCCGGTTATCTAGTCTGTGAAAACTTATCATTGCTTATGCTGTGTAATATTCAAATTTTTTTACTAGATTTTTTTTTTTAGATACATTAACCATTACTTATTTTTCATGGCAATGCAAATCAATCGATATTTCTATTCTTAATTCTATTTTTTAACCCTTCTTTCCATTTGAGTTTGTTTGTTTCTCTCGGGCCCTTTTTAGTTCATTCTCATTTATGAAGTGAAAAAAGAAAAGGTAAATGCGAATAAGAAAGAAAAGGAGAAAAATCTTACATTTTTAAAAGAATTCGACCAAGACATGTTTAACATAGCAGAAACATAATTTTCTAATTATTTTCGTAATAATCAGCATTAAACGTCGGGCTCTCGAATTTTCACGGGCAAGTTCAGCTCGGGCTCGACTTCGCCAAGAGGAGACGAAAAGAAATCAACCATGTCGTCGCTCACTTCCTCCAAAGTCGGCGGATTCCACTGCAAATTTCAGACACAAATATAAAACATAGTAACTTTCGAATCGAACAAAAACCGTTACTACAAAGAATGGCTTACCTTCGGCGCAAAGTCTTTATCGACTAGTCTTGCTCGTACCCCCTGCAAAATGTTGTCTGTAATGAATGTGCAGCTCAAACATAACTAAGCGATCGTATTGGAACGAAATATATACCTCGGAGAAATCGTTGGAGATTTGATTGGATATAAATCTCAGGGATGTTTGATACTCTCTGGCGAGGCACTTATCAAGAGTTTGGAATCTACCCTCTCGAATCTATATGCCGGGATGAAGAGAAGAAAACGACGACTTTTCGTTATTATGTTCGTGAATTGCTACAGAGACAGATTTAACAGACGTACCGATTGCAATGTCACTTTCAAGCTCAATGGAGAGGCTTCTTTGATTCTATTGAGCATAGTAGTGTAACGACTGTTCTGTGAGTCTTCAGCTGCTTTCTTTTCCTACAAGTGATTATGTAGAAGTTAGATGTGAATTTTGAGATGTAGTCTGCAAAATTTCCGTTGTAAGGGAAAAAGATACGATCTGATGCTATAAAACCCTGCTGAAAAGAAAACAATAATGTGCAAATTTACCAAAGCCTCGATGATTTCCTCGATCGCGTCGTGGCAGAATATGGAGTCGATCGTTTCAATCCTAAAATTGTAGGGAAAAGATAGACCACGGCTGATAAGTACTAAGTAGAAACTAGATGTGAAGCAAATGAGAATTATCATGAAAGAGAAACTCACTCGTGAAGCACGCTTTTTGGATCTGGATAGACTAAGCTACCATACTGAGCAAGAGAATTCTCGATGACAGAACGATCGTCAGTTATCAGACTACCGATACGTTCTTCGATCCAAGGAAGTTTCTGCAGAGGAAAGGAAAGTAAATAAATGAAGATGCCTCTATATACTAAGATTAGAGTGGAAATTAGACACAAAATGTGATTGGAGAACTAACTTCCTTCATCGAATAGTGCGTGGCAAAACCGCATGCCATCATGTCGGCTCCGTCTAACTTATCTCCCGTAAGAGCTAAATATTCCCCTGCAGATGTAAGCCTTTTCAAATCATTCACACTCTAAATATATGTTATGAAGACTCATCAGGTAAGGTAATTCTTGGCAAAAAAAAAATGGAAGGAAAGAGCTTATTATGACATGAATGGGTGGAGTTTTGTAATGTCAACAAAAAATTCAAACACAATAATGACATTCATTGCCTTATAGATACAAAATAATGTAGGAACTGATAACATATATTAAGCTGTTTAGCAAAGGCTACCTAAATAACCAGGGAGGCGGGAAAGATAATATGAAGCCCCGGCATCTGGATGGAAACCTAATTGAACTTCCGGAAATGAAAAGACCTGAGACCAAGAAAAATGCAATATGTAAGGAAATTGTGATGATCAGTAACCTATTCTTTTGTTTAGTACTGATTAAGCCTAAAATGTTGAAAAACTGCAGGAATTCAAAACAATTTGGTAAGAAGAAACATTCAGGTAAAAGGTACATACAGTTTTTTCGGTCACAACACGGAACATCCCAGGAAGTGAAATACCAGCCCCAGCACCCATTACAATACCATCCAATATCGCCACCTATATAAACGTAATGAAAAGGTTCACTAAGAGCAACAATGTACCAACTCCAAGTAGGAGCAGACTCACATGTGGCTTCAAATATGTTCCCAAGACATAGATAAACTTGTAAAGACTCCCAAAGTATTCTTTGCACGCATCAATTGACCCTGCAAATCAAATCTTGTCAACCAAACTCCAGGAGAAAAATGTGAGAAGGATAACATTAAAAGGGAGCTTATGGATGAAGACATGAGCCTATACAACTGTAAAACCAATTTATCAAAATTTGAGGTGCTGTGTTACAACAGTCAGAAACTGTGAGATATTTATGGATTGAAAGAAGGGCCTATTCATTGACATCGTGTGCACTTAAGTCGTATCGGAAGAACGAAACAAATTCACAAACTCAATGAGATCAGAATGCCTCATCCACAATGAGACCAACCCAACCTTTATTAAGAAGCTGATACAATGCGACAACATCAGTCCCCGAGCAGAATGCCCTGTCGCAATTACCCTTCACGAAAGAGAAAACTTCAAAAAGAGAAGATTCGATAAATGTGCAAGTGGAAAGTAATTCGAGGATGTTACCTTCAGCATGACAAATCCTATATCTGAATTTTCCTCCCAAGACTCGTATAATCTATTCAACCGACCCGCCTACTCAAAGCAAGCAAAACCATCATCAATACTTGTCTAAACAATGACAGAAATTCATTAATATTATCATAGTGGGGAGCTAATTTACGTAACTATTGGAAGCAAAATACTAGCCCGATCATTCCTGAACTAAGCTCAGTCAGAGGATCAATCTTTCAGAATCAGAAACGGCAACCTCCACCAAGCATATAGAATAAAAAGAATATCACCTTAGGAGCATCTTATCGACGAAGGCATATGTTTGACAGTTTACATATAAACAACGCCACGTAATATTCCAAACACCATAACGATTATAGACTAACAACTATCCAGCTCAAGCTCAGCAAGATAAATAGCAAAATCAGCTGAGTTCAAAACCCGAGCATAAAACCAGAGAGCATATTATACCATGGATGCATTAAGAGCATTGAGGGATGACGGTCTGTTTAAAACAGCAGCCCTCGAATTAGCCTTCCCCTCGACCAAAACCTGTAATGACAAGGGATTTTCACAAACTCCGATCTTTCGTCGTCAAGCAACAACGACATGGTCGAAAATATTGAAAATCACGAATATTAACCGAAAAGGGAGAATGTGATGCAAATACAGCGAGGTGAAGAAAAGCTTGCCTCTTCTTGAATGGTATACTCGGGCTGTGTATAACTTGGGAGAGCAGAGAAGCTCCTATGTGTGGAATCAAGGAATCCATTTCTTCGTAAACGACGGCTCAACGGCTGTAAGAATCTTAGCTTCTGCATATCTCAAGACTACGAGCGGCGGCTGTGCTAGAGATTTACCAGAGGTTTTGGGTTGAGCTGCGGCGGCAATGTGTACGAGTGACGGCAAACTTCACTTTTGGTCCCTTAGTTTTTTCTCCTATTGCAAAATCGTCCCTGATCTATTAAAAAATTAAATCATGAATTTTTATTTGTATATATATTTTTGTTGTATTTTATTTACCAAAACATTAGTAAAACATTTTGCTAGTCATTTTACGGTGAACCAGCAGTATAAAAGCGAATTTTAATCTGATTGTCGGTACTTTTGGTGGGAACTAATAATACACTTGATTTGTGAAAGAATTGAAATGGATTTAAGTACAAAATCTCTACATGTAAATATAACTTGGGACAAACCATTTTTATTATTCTATCAATTGAATACATATGTTAACAATCGACACAATTTCGATCTTTCTATTCATACATCATACATAGCATAACAACACATGTCAATTATATGTAAGAAAACACAATGGGTCAAGTACACCATTTCACTTGGCATCAGATCCCATCGTCTTCAAACAGTTAAAACCCAAACTAGGAAACAAAGCAACACAGAAGACATGGTAATAATGGCACATGGAATTAAGTCAAGATCAAGAAAGTCTACAATTTATCTTTTTCTCCATAAACTGCAAACAAACTTACAACATTTACAGGATAGAAAAAAGGTTTGTTTCGTTTCGATAAGTCACGAGAAGTCCTTTCTCAACTTTCTAAGACGGCGATGAAGATTCACTCTGCGATGGTACAGACTCACCTTGAACTTCTGATGAAGAAGAAGAAGGCGATGATTTATCGTCTGGAGAATTAGGTTTCTTAAACTGTACCAATATCATAGTCATGTTGTCGCAGCCCTCGCCGCCAGCTGTCGAAGGTGCTAGGCACCGATCGAGGACTTTCTCGCATACAGCTGAGAGCTTAGTTTCCTGTCGTAGGGAAAGATCTGTTATTAGATGGAATACTATCATTACTTTGTATTAATATCTCAAGTTGATTTTATCTCATCGTTCAGTCGAGAAATATGAAATCATCATGCAATTAGAACTGTAACAAAACAACTCAAACTTGACATGGAGCGATGTTTCTAGCTTACAATGATTTCTGACCTTGGAAATGTGTAATTGAAAAGGTCATGCAGTGTCCAAAGTACTACTTACAGATTTCAGCTGCTCCTTTATGAAATCTACGAGTTGCTGGCTTGACATGCAATCCCTACAAAAACATAAACCAATCGTAAATCGAAAAGGGTTGAGCTGCAAGCGTGATATGAATGGAGGAATGACCGCGAAGTGTGAAATCGTTTATTTGTACATGGCTAAAATAAGAGCAAACACGACGTATGGATTCCATACCAAATGCCATCACATGCAAGAACAAGGAACTCGTCATCATCACAAAGTTCAACCTGAATAACAAGGGGAAAAAATAAGTAATTAGTAACATTATGAGAAATTCCACTTCCATGAGGAAAAATCTCTAGTTTAAATCTCGATCTGAAACTTGTTCACTATAAGCTCATCAGACCAAATTCATAGCACGAGCTGCATTATCTTGATTCAATTGGGAAAAGAATAATTGTAGGTATCACAATGTAGGAGCGACTTATCATCGACTTAAATACGTAAGAAAGTAATAAAGATACATACGACATTAACATCTGGATTGGCAGTAACAATCTGCTTTTCAGCTGGCAAAAACTTGTTCTGCTTGAATTCCATGTCACCTACAGTGGGAACAGACTAGTCAGCAATTTGCTAATATATAAACGAACCAAACCATAAGCCAAACTAAAAAACGGTTCGTAAACGCATAAGAGATGGAGAAGCTTCAGAAATAGCACCTATTGCTCTCGTAAGATTCAAGCTGCCGTTGACACGGCCCACATGAATAAAACCACCAGCTTTCAAAATCCTATCTCTTTCTACCTCAAGATCGGGCTTGTGATCTCTTGAGAGGTTATATGCCTGAGTAAGAAAGAATTTTGTCCATCAAAAAAAAGTTATTGACAAAGTCCAAGTTCTGAATTCAGAGTTCAGAGTTCTAAAATGGTGTACTTGGGGAACATAAGTCAGTCAAATAAACGTAGGTCGGATGAAATTTGCTACCTGTCCTTTCCTAGAAATCACACAGCGAGAATCACCAGCATTTGCAACAACAAGTTGGCTTCCTCTTACTATAGCAACACAAGCAGTACAACCAGAAGTTGGTCCAGCAAAATCAGAGTGTGGGCCCTGCACATTAGTGTCGTTAGACAAAATTTAGAAATTATGGAGAAGAATCATATCTCCACCAGAAAAGGTATTTAATCATCACTACACAAAAAAATCACGTCAGCTTAAGTTATTATATAAATCAAACTACACACCTCCTCAAACGCCCAATCATCGAACTGGTCACTCTTTTCACCACTTCTTGGAGACCATATAAAACCCTCTATCATACCAGTGAACTTATTTATCTTATCTCCGAGTATGGCCAACTCTCTCCAGCCTCTTTGACCCCGCATCATTTCATCCATCCTATATTGCAATGTTAAGAAGTAGATTCCAATACATGAGACTGAGAAGAACTAGCACCAGCTAAACGATTTGTGTGACTAAGTTTTGCACCATTTAATCAACTACAAGACATGGAAATGCATTATGAGTCTTCATATGCCAGTAAATGATCAAATGGTAGGTGCACCATACAATGGACGTTGATAATTTACCAAGCTTCTTTGTGGCATAACTTAGGCATGCAAGTCATTATTATTTGCAGAATTCACCATCCACAGTTTTAACAATTTAAGGAACATAAATAATAGATATTCACCAACAACCTGAAGAAAGCTTTCTGAATGGAAGTCCCTATATCACCAGCCGAATATGCTTCATGCTTAAGCACTTGCTGATGAAGATACTTTGCACAGAATTTTGCAACCACCTTACCTGCATAAACAAAGAAATTCAGGCGAATATCCTATCTTACAACATAATTATAAACAAAACATTGTGGGCATAATAAATGCAATAGGGCTGTGAAGTGTGAAACATATTTGGGTATACAGTTCACAAGAGATGGAGTTGGACCTGAAAACCTGAAAACTATGAGACTTAGAAGCAAAAACTTGTACCTCCATGACCATCATAAACACCAAAAAATGAAGAGGAAGAATCAAGTTCGGGAATCGCTGCATGCTGAAAGAAAAAGATAAGGGTATATATTAGAACTTGCCTAACTTAGCAAAGTTACAATATAATTAAAGAACTATTCATCATCACCCTAATCTTCAAAGTGATGACTGACACAGAAAGTAAACATTTGCTGAAGAAAAATTCAACCTAAAATAACATTTTCCATTAAATAACTCATAAACTTCAATTCCACCACTAAATAGACACCATAAGCATTCTTGTAGAGGTTCATTCTTTACATCACCAGAAGCGTAAAGCTAAACATTACCCATGCTCTATCGTGGTCTGTACTAATATCGCATAACTAACTTTGGTTGGCTACTTACAGCATCTTCCATTGTTGCACGCCATCCCTGCATTGACGAAAGACCAAACCTAAGCCTGTCGTTTCCGCCATCTTCAGAAAATTTCTCCGTCTTAGGTGTGCTGAGGTATACCCCCATCTCTAAAGTGAAAGAAACAAACAAACAGTCATTAAAAAATTATTAAGATTAAAACCTCAAAATTGTATCAACGATAAGAGATATTGATTGTTTCAACCCCAAAAAAAAGGAATCGAATGTGATGGGAAATGGATGCAATATGAACCTCTTGCTTAAAAATTCAAACCACAGATTTTACCACCCAGATACTTCTTTAAAATCCACACTACGGACACTTTCCAAAATTCTAGGATGTCTTCATTCAAATTGTGATGACAGCTTAACACCACCCTTAAATTTGTCACACAAACGCTACAGTATAAGAATTTTCCAAAGCATATAATCAACATAAAACCAAAGTATCGATCATCATGGCAACGGGCATAAAAATCTCAACAAACCATCAAAAATCACCAAAAGGATGGCAGAAACCCAGACAATAAATCAAGAAGCAGATGCATACAGCACAGTGAGCTATATAACAAAAACAACGCCATTTTCCACAATTCCATGCCCTTTTCAAGAATCAAAGCAAGCATAGAAACCGGTTTGAGAGGGCAATTGATCATTACATGCCCAGTGAACCAACCGATGAATCTTTGACCGAAATATTACCAAAAGACAAATGGCTGACAATCTAGAGATTATCGAAATACAACTATGAAACTTTTCATATACAAAAATGAAGGACGCCGACGAGATATACATTGACTACTTTGTGTATGAGAGAGAGAGAGGGGTCAAACCAGATTTGTTGATTATGAGCTGAAAAACATGAAATTAAGGAAATTTGCTGGCGCTATTAAATTCATGGGCCGTGTAGAAGAGAGAGAGGCGACGTATGGCCAGCTGCGATCAACAAGAAAAGGTAATATTATTTTTTTTTTATAAATACACTATATTTTTATGTGGTACATATATGTCACTATTTTTATTGATAAGAAAATATTTCGTTGTCATCAAACTCGCGAACCAATTTAGTTCATTTTTTTAAAAAAGTATGTTAATCAATTTTATAACCAATCCATCCTGGTGATCTGATACTTACCATTGGCATTGCTTTAACCATACTAGAACAATTTAAAAGCCTACAAGGGAAGTGCATTGGTATAAATTCGATATAATATAGTAATCCCTTTTGCAGAATATAAATTTGTATCCACTCAAAGTTCAGCACCTAAATACAGCAACATATCATTGATATTTAATAAAAAAACATCACATTAGTTTAGCGAGGTGTATGACAAAGAAGCCTAGCCTATGGATAATGATGGGCAAGAGCCGTTGTTATTGTTATTATTAAATTTGCAATTGATTGATATTAATGTAGGCATGCTGTGGTTGTTATTACTAAATTTGCAATGAATGGCATTCAATTGAGGTTTACAGCTCATTATACGATTATTATTCCTATAAATTAAATTTTGTTTTTAGTGCATCCAGTGAAGACAAATTAGTATTCTATAATTAGATTATCTTATAGAAAGTGTTTTTAATACCCTTTTAAAGTATTTATCGGGTGAATTGAATTGTTCTAAAGTTATTTTGTTGAATTGAAGTAAAATGCAAATCATCCAAACAAACGTGGTCGTTTTGATATATTGTAAAACTCAGGGGTCAGTTGCAGTTTTCTAGTACAAAGACCAACGCCCGAGGGCAATGAAAGTCAGCTGAAGAACACGATTGGAAGAACACTATTGCGCAGATTAATTTCGCTAAACAATTGCTGGTCTTATAATCATCAATCTTCAGGAATGGTAATGCTTATTTTCTGGTTGTATAGTTAATGTAGGGATTTAGGATTTTACTAGCTGATTCGCTTAAAACCCCCTTCTTCACGATGTTTCAGTCCTGTGTTTCTTTGCGTCGATTGGTAGTAAACTATGCAGTTGAGCACAGGAATTACTCAGATATTTTGTTTTGTATCGCAGTCTAACAGGCACACCATCATTCTGATGCAAACATCTCAGAGCAGAGCGACTCGTACGTTCATGGATTATGAATCCATCACTCAGGCTATGGATGGTGTGTTTGATGAACTCCACTTGTTTAACGTTGTTATATCAATTAACACTCTTTTTTTTTTTTTTTTTTAAATATGTTCTATAATGATGGTTGGATAGCGATAGGGTAGAATCTTGAAAGCAAGGCAGTAAATTGATTCGATTTATAGTGGACATTATGATGCAAATTTGTTTGATATTTGATTCAATGCATTTAGTCTTGGTTCCTGTAACCAGATAGATTATCATATGAAGACTACAAATCATAGGATTGAATGTGTTTGCCTCTTGCAAACATTACGCTGATTGACATTACGGTGATGCCTTGTTCTTTTTTCCTGATGCATTCTTGGTTTTCTGAAGGAATATGCGGACTGTATGAGCGGAAGCTCAAGGAGATTAATCCCGCCTTGAGAAACATCACTTACGATATTTCAGATCTTTATAATTTCATCGATGGGCTTGCTGATATGAGCGCATTAGTGTAAATCTCCCTCTCCCTCTCTCTATCTCTCTCGTGTATATATGCCATGCTTTCTCCTGCCTGGATTGAAAGTTCGCCAGATTGCTGTATGAACACGTCATTGTTACCCCTGTTGTCTTCGTTGTTCCCTCGCTGAACTGCGTATAACAAACAGAAAATTGGTTTGTGCTGATTTTGCAGCTACGATCACTCGATTCAAGCATATTTGCCATATGATCGTCAGTGGATCAAGCAAAGGACACTGCAGCACCTGAAGAAATTGGCCCGAGAAAGTTAACGCTTTCAAGAAAAAAAAACGATCGTTCAAGTCCCCGTCGAGGTGTACCTTAACTGTTTTACCATTAGATAGTATTTGCAGTTTCCATTCCCTCTTTATGTAAACACTATCGCAGTGGTGCTTGTAAACAATATACCAGTTTAGCAACGTCTGTAACGTGATGTTTATTTATAATCTTGTGAAGTTTTTTTTTTTTTTTTTTCCTGCAATACATTTATAATGATCTATAAGTTAGATTTTCTTTGATGCTTATCACCTAACCAAATATAAGCAGCTTTACAATGGTCATCAAATGAAAGTTCATTACAGCACAAACATGCGCGTTGGAACCTGCTCGACAAAATAAACATATTAAGCCCAATTCAAGTCGTTTAATTCTATAAAGTCGTTTATAGAATTAGGTCACTTTAACATAGGCAAAATTAAAAAATTAGGTCACTAAGTATACAAGTTTTCGTTTTTAGGTCACTATGTTTGATAATTGCAAAAGTAGGTCACTAACTTTTCATTTGAAAACAATTTGGGTCATTTTTCAATTTTAGGTCATTAAGAATATATTTTTTCGATTTCGGGTCACTAAGTTTAGATTTTATCAATTTTGAGTCACTACGTTTATAACATTAGTATCAAATGAGTGACTAAATTGAAAAAAATGTAAACTTAGTGACCCAAAATCGAAAAATTATATTCTTAGTGACCTTAAATTGAAAAATGACCCAAATTTGTTTTCACATGAAAAGTTAGTGACCTACTTTGCAATTATCAAACATAGTGACGCAAAAACGAAAGCATGTATACTTAGTGACTTATTTTATAATTTCCCCTTTAATATAAATCACGTGGCGGATTAGATATATCAATTTAACGGAAGGATCTAATTGCAAATTAAACATTGCCAAACTCCACCGCTCCTTTTATTGGCCGTCTCAGCTCAGCTCAGCTCAGCCCAGCCGTCAACCACCACCGCGAAGGGTGCCGTTCGTGCTTCGTAGATTTTTGTTTTCCTTTTAATTCACGGAGGCAAGGAGAAAATCATGGAAGAAGACGACAGTTCAAATCCCTCGGCCGCCGGCAGTATCGTCGCCGTTAATAGTGATGGTAGCACCATCACCGCCAGTGTTGAGGATCTGGCGGTGGAAGCCCAAAGGAACCTCCACAACACGATCCAATCGGCATTCGCGATCCTATCCGCCATGGACAACGAGCTCTGCAACCCTAATTTATGGTCCACAACTTCCTCCAACGTTCAGCACCCGTCCAACGGTGATGTTTTGTCCGATGCGTCGTCGTTCATTGAGGCTTCTCACCAGCAACTTCGACTCGGCTACAGTAGCAACGGACATAACGCTCACGGTGGTAGCTTTGAGGTCGGCGGTGGAGCTTTGGACGAAGCTAGATTGAGGTACAAGGAGTCTATTGCATCCCTCAGATCCATCATCAACGCAATTTCAAATGAAGAGAAGGTAATGTAGTCCCATTGATCGTGCAATTTCTGCTGTGCGCTTTTACATCATGCATTGTTGAACTTGATTTCGCTCCATGTATTAGCCATTGGTCACTGGGTTATGAGATGAAGCTATTAAATTTATTACCTTTACCCTTTTATCTGTCTACATTGGACCGTTTAGTAGCTTTTGCACTGACACTGTTATCCGTGATGGAATTTTCGGTTGTGTTTTCATGCACAAATAGGCTAAAGCAGCTGAAGCGGTCCCAGCAAGGAGTACAATGACTCAAGCTGATCAAGCAGAAGTGGAGAAGCTTGAAGAGCGTGTCTCAATCTTGAGAAAGGTACGCCATCAGTCATGTGCTGTGAATTCTCTTGAAGCCCATGGCTGTGTTGGTTCGTATTTCCATCCTAAACATAATCATGTTTTCAGCTGAGGCTGTAGCCACTTCTAAATTTTGATCTTTTTTCCTCATTGGCAAGCGGTTCGATGAAGTTTCCACTTGTGCTACTTCAAATCAAAACAAGCGCAAAATATATGA
This sequence comes from Craterostigma plantagineum, assembly GCA_027422505.1. Lineage (NCBI taxonomy): Eukaryota > Viridiplantae > Streptophyta > Magnoliopsida > Lamiales > Linderniaceae > Craterostigma > Craterostigma plantagineum. The sequence goes on along the minus strand of JAPQWV010000237.1, from coordinate 130,916 downwards.
CCAAATGCTTGATGTTTTCCTTTTCAATCCCAGGAAATAGCAGAGAAGAACGAGCATGTGAAGCTTTTGATGGATCAGCTTCGCAGCCTTATAGCTGATATATCTATGTGGCAGAGTCCTTGTTTAGTATGAGATATCTCAGGTAGTTTACATTCTTCAAGATAGACATACTCTGTGCCTTCGACTTCAGTGCCATTAAACTCAAGTCTTCATTCACGTTATCTTTGGTTAGATTCAAACCATATTTGTACGCTTATTATCGCTCTGATAACTTTGTTCTATTAAGTCTTTTTTGTTGAACAGATTAATTACCTTGCGAGCTTTTTTCTGTTTCAATTTCGTTTCCATAGTTGTATATATATATGGAGAAAATGAACTCAAATACAATTCTTTTTAAGTCTTTCTCAACACCCCATACAAAGAACTGTAGTGTCTTGGCTTGGATACTTAATTTTGGCCACCACCACCACGCATTTCAGTAAACAACACAATCCAACCTCATATATGCTTGAATTTGGCTTCAGTTTTCAGCAAGATACTGATGATAAACTGGCAAAGGCAAGACGATCCGTAACTACCGAACCTGCTCTGTTTTAGTCCAAAAATCGCATCTTTTCGATGAAATTCCCATTGGCAAAGGCCATCTAAGCCTCAATTTACCATACAACAGTAACCATGGTTGAGTTTCTTATCTGATATTATAACTTAACCTTCCCTAAATTAAATATATAGGAAGGCTTCAGCAACATCCAGCGATAGGCACATAAGGATCCTTCAAAGGCCTTATCGGCTGTTGGCAGCTCATATCCTCACTTCCCAAATGCCAAAGCAGTTTCTGAACATAAAAGATCAAATAACACTGCGAAGCCCTAACCACCTCTTCATCGACTTGGGTGATCCAAGAATCGTCGCATTTGTACCACTGTTTGCTTAAACTACGAAGATAAGTCACGTAATGCCCAGATTCTAACATCCCAGAATGAGTGACCACAGCAAAGACCTCAAACTCAGCGGAAACATCCTCTTCGCACACCTCCCCTGTTTCAAGAATTCTATTCCCGAACCTTTTTCCCACGACTGACGACGACATGTAAGGCCTAACGTCCAGGGAGAAAGGGAACTGTAGATGTATGTCGATCTTTCTAGACATTCTTCGAATCGTTGAGTGTTCAAATCTCTTTATGTGGAGGCACAGAACAGAGGGGAGATTGCTGAGGGACATCTGCTTCAGGGCTGTCTGTTTCTCGCGGCAGTTTTCGCAGTAGAGTTTTTGGTCTGGGCCGAGCTTCTCGGGGCAGGTGAATAGGTCTAAGCAGCCCGTGAGTGTCGATCTTCTGTCGTGGGCTTTTGCTCTCATGTTTAGTTCGAGGGATATGTCTACGCACGGGTCGTAAGTGGATGACGTGAAGCCACATGATGTGCAAGTGACGTCTGATCTTAGTACGCCTGAGAAAATGCTGTGGGCAATGCAATGGCAGTCTCCATTTCCTTTGATGAAATTATGCAACAGGTTATATTAAGTTTTCTGATTAATTAAACACTGCTTTTTTTTTTTGTTTAAATTGGCCATTCGACTGACCTATTCACTCACCTTCGATCGCTGGAGCAGCTTTGCCCAGTTTCTCGTGGATTCTGTCGAGCAACGAAATGAAGAATTCATGTGCATCTTGCTGCTCATAGCTAGCAAAATTCTCGGAGTGCTGCCACCAGCTGTGAGTTAACAAGGGAGAAAAATCATATGTAAACACATCCATTCTTGAAGAAATCACCATATCATGCAAGAGGGTAATCTAAATTTTCAGTTAAATGAATGGCCAACTGCTATGCTATGCAGACAATACTGACTACAAGGTGGATCAATGAAATAACATCACCAAAAACTGCAAAAAATCACGGAAACTATAGGAGGGCTACACTCTAAGATCGATCACTTGTGTAAAGGTTAGTATCTCTCTTTCATACATACATTATGAGCCATTGAGACAGTGTTTCAAGACACAGATCAGATTCCCAAAGATCAAACTGACCTATAAAGAAACTTAGCGGGGCTATAAGGAGCACGGTCCCCCGAGTAAACAGCAGAGAACATAACGTCCAAATCGCAGGGCAGACAAAGCAGATCTGAAGATCCCTCTCGGCAGATCTTGTGATTGTGCTTATCGTTGAGGAAATAATCTCTCAAAGGCGGGGTGTGAAGCATCGCCTGAAGCACAGAGTTCATGAAACAAGTGCTTCCAAGGTTGTTCAATCCTCTCAAACCCAATAGCCCGCAAGATTTCGATCTGTGATTGTTCCTCCTCAAGACAACTCTTGTCAGGCTATTACAGTCCAAATTGCTCTCAAAATCCAACCTTCGCCTCTTTTCCATCCTCGAATCACCACGGCCCATGTTTCTATCTCCATTTTTACATCGAGGTAACTTCTTAACATGTGCACACGCCACAACCTTGTCAAAATCAGGATCATACACCTGATCTGAGCACGCCGTGCAGTAAAGCTCAGCCCTTTCCATGTCGGCATGAATTTCGTGCCCATCAAATGATTCACTATGCAAAAGGGAGTGATTGAGCTCAAGATCCACGCAACAAGTCACCGAGGAGCAGATCAAACACATAAAGAATCTCCCCTTTTGGCCTGAGCAAAGACTGCATATGGGCATCGATGATGATTCATTCTTCTTACGAATCGATGGCACCCCATAAGGCGTGCAGCTCAAAAGATCTCGGATCTTGTCGTAGCCCTTTTGACCATGGTTCAGCTTGTAATCCACAAGGTGTGTGCAAGGCTTTGGGATTTTGTGAGATGAATTTCTTGACAACATGTTGATGAAAAGGTTGGATCTTTTGAGCTGGGAAGAAGAAACATAAGCTGGGATGATTATATCATATGTACAGATGAATCGATCGGAAAGGGTCGAAGGTATTCGGGGAAAAAATCGAAATAATTAAGAATAATAATCAGAGCTGATCTGAATAAGATGAACGCCTCGATGGAACGAAAAAAGATTGTTCCAGTGATTCAATAATGGCGTTCTTTTTGTTTTTTGTTTTTCTTTCCTTGGGATAAATAGGTAAGAGAAAGAAATGAGAGGTGAGCCACAGTGAGAAATGGAGGCGCAAGTGAAGTGGATTTTACTTTGTAAGCTGACACCGACTCGTAAGTTAGGGCTTCGAAGAAAAAAACCAAGTAAATTATTTGCTATTTTCTAACAAATTTAATTGCATTTTGTTTCCAATATAAGTCCGTTTGATTTTCCTTGGATATTTTAATGTGAATTTAGGACGAGACAAATCCAATTAGGAGGATTAGTTCAAAGTCATCATTTCGATTATTTTCTTTGAAAAGTCAGAAGACTCCACTCTTAAAATAAAAGTATTCGACAACAGTTACAAAAAACCGTTGATGAACATCTTCAAGAATATTCAAACACTGTCCATAACTTACTGTTTCATGTTTTGGCGGCCAATAACATAAAAGCAAAACTATATCAAATGTATAATGGAAGAAATAAAACTTAAGAAATAACACATATATCACCATGGTGGATTGATTCATCATAATCTTTGAGCGCTGGCTCAGTAGAATGGAATGCCACCACCAGAAAACTCGATTTCCTTGAGAAAACGATCGATCAGAAATGCGAATTAATGGAGACTACTGCATGGATACGTAAAAGCAACCGACGAAAGAATGGAAATTTTACACCTAAGTTCACTAATTTACAGTACCCTTTCCAAGAATTCATGTCTAACAAGCGAAACTCAACATATCGAAGGTAAAATGTATCTTTCCGTACACTCATTCTATTCTCTTCTCATGATCAGTACGCAGTCTGAGGTAATTTTTTAACACCCATAAAAGTTTAGAGTTCCTCTTTTAATTTTAGAAAGCAAGTAATAAGAGAAAAGACAGAGTAAGGCAAAAAAAAACCTGGGGTGGAGGCATGGATGAGACCCAATCCGACACATGAGTTGGAAGAAGGCCTAATGTATTGAGCTGTCGAAAACAGATAAAGAATGGAAGTTCTTGAAGATCGGTTCACTACAGATTGAAAATGGAGTCAGATTGATTAGCAGACAAATTAAAAAGCAAGTAGACCTTCCATATTCCCAGTCCTAAGCCAACCAAGTTAAGGGCGATGTATACTAATTTAGAGGTGAGAAGATCCACTCGGTTGTCCTTGAAAGGTTCAAATACTGCAAAATAACAAAGCTTAAACAAAGTAGACTGTAAAATGCGGAACTGAAACAAGATGGAGCACAAAGTGGACCAGGCGACAAGAGGAAGTTTATCAGATGCTGTACCCTTTCCAACCCCTCGAAGAGCATTAATGGGCTGCATAAGTGCTGAAACAGTTATACCAATGCTAAAGAGGTGAACTGTGCTGCCAGCCATCCACATCATGAATCCCATCATGAGCAAGTTCTTAAATGGGGCTTGTGCTGCTTCCCAAGCTTTCTACCAACACAAATGAAAAATAATCCAATTACCATAGGAAGGGAAAACTTCCATAAAATCCATTCAAAAGAGAATTTAGAAAAACAAAGCACTTTAGCTCGGCTAAAGATATGAAAAAAAAAAAGGAGTATGCTAGGGAGTAACATTTAGTAAATTTATGCATGAGCTAACTATGGATATGTAGGCAGTTCTAACTATGGTCACATACTTTGATCAGGAAACCAACTAGTGTCGCGTCGACTATTGCCCAAAACCCAAATTAACCAAATTACAACGAAAAAAAAAACATATCTTTTCAAACTCAAGAGAAGTTCAAAGAATCCCTTACTATGTAACAACGGATAATTCAATAAAAAGGTTCTCACCTGAGCTTTCCAGGCAGCTTCAGCGTCTTTCTTCTGCTTACTCACTGCTGAATCATTCTAATCGGAGAAAAAAAATCAAATAAAAAAAAAGATAAGGAAAAGACAAACCGCACTCACAAAAAATCCCGCACAAACCAACCAACACCAATAAATCGAGACCTGTTCGTGTGAGGCGCGACTGAAGCCCGGCGGATCCAAAAAATCGCGAGATGAATGCGACGTCGAATTGTCGGTGAAATCGACGGCCCATCTCCGGCCCGAAGACACTATCGCTTTCCCCTTATCCATCGTTAGCCGTTGCAGAGCTGGATGAAGGGATCGATCTTCTTTGCTGCTGAAGACGACTTGCACTGTTCTTGAGGCCTGAAAATTAGATATAGGACAACACCGTTGGGAAATTATACACATTAGGCCTTTTGCTTCTTATATTATTTCATGTATTGATCTTTTAACGCCGCAAATCTTGCAAATTTACCTCCATGTTTATTGTTAGGGACGATGGAAAATTGTTGATAATAGAGGGGCTAACCTGTAATTACTTCGAAAGCGCTGATTTCAAATATGAAAACGCTAATGCTTGTGGAGGATATTCGAAAATATTCCAAGAGAAGATTTGAATATCCTCATCAAAAGATGTCGAGAATGCAAGTCGAGGCAAAAGGTAAACGTTATACGACTCCATTACCACCATCAAAGTAGTAGCTTCAGAACTTGTCCAGGCTCTCAATACTTTCGATGAAATGTTAGGTTTGTTATGTATAAAGCATTGGCATTGCCGTTTTGTTGTCCCCAGGAAAAGTAACACATGCTACTGATCGTTGGAACATAGGTTGGTACGAAGGTCTAAAAACACTTCAAATGGCTTTTTCCTCACGGTTAAAGATCACATACGCAAACCGAGACAGAAAGTACTTACACCACAACAAAGAGACAGCCACAAAACCAAGAAGAACCTAAACTAGAGTGTGCTTAACACGACAGATATATCACAGAACAGAGTAGCTGATCAGACCATCAATGGCCCTTTAGGTAATCCAACACTAATTTCACCTGTGCCGTTTTGACTTCCATTTGAGTCAAGAAAACCTCGAATTCTCGAACCATCAAGCTCCTCCATTCGTCCGCTCCTTCCACGTCAGCTCCACCTTCAAACGCCACAGCACCGACGCTCATGACCCTCTCTTCCACAGTCCACGGCACATTAGCTCGTTTGCCCACCTCAGCCTTCAGCACCTTTACACGTTTGTCTTTCTCAGCCTTCACTACTTCCTTGGCTGCCTCAGCATCCACAACCTTGTTATTCACAACCCTCTTTATGTTTCCATTTTTGCCATTCTCAGCCTTGGCTTCGTTAGCTGATTCGATCTTTCTATTCGCCACCTTCCTAGGAGACAACAAGCTTCCGCCATTGCCAACTTTAGACTCCTCGCCCCAAATCTTCTTTGAAAGCTCGTAAACCTCTTCCTCGTGTGGCTTGACAAAGGTCGTGCCTTTACCGTCGATTTCCTTGCTTTTGTTGTTAACGTACTTGCCCTTCAGTTTCCTGACTTTGTCCTGAACCTGGACCCTCGTTGCGTCCACGTGAATCTTCTTCTTAATAAACTCGTGAAACGCGTTCATGTCCGCCGATGGATCAGTCGATCAGACCTCTCAATATCACAATCTCGTCCTCCTCGCTCCATAGCCGATTCTGCTTCTTCTCAGAAGTCTGACCCCCAGGCTTGGGTTTCGTCTTCGGCCGCTTGGAGTCCTTCGCCTCGGCCAATTTCCCATCTCCCGCCGGCCGTTTGACGGCCTTGGAATCCGACGGCGGCGCGGGATCGGATTCCGTCTTCGATCTGACGGATTCGGGCTTGAATTTCTCGCCTGTGCCATCGGATTCTGACCCAGATTCAGAATCTAAGCCGTCTTCAGATGAATCTCGTCCCTTGGCGCGATCCTTTTCGGCAGACTGAACCAAATGGGTTCGGGCTCGGATTCCGAAGCTTCCGTTGATTCCACCTCATCGCTTCCTTCTTCCTTCTTCTCCTCCTCGGTGTCGATGGTCTTTTTAGGCTCGCGAATTTTCCCCATATCTTAGTTACAGAGAGAAGAGAAATAGAGCCGCTGCTGCTATCACAGTCGACGGCAAGCGGCGGGACACTAAAAGAAGAGAAAAATTAGGAAAGCTGATTTCGGAGCGTTAGGATATTTATGCTGATGGGCCCGTATATTATTAATCACCAAATGTGCCCAAAACTATCTATTTATAATAATTTACACCCTTACTTGCGTAAATAGAGCCAATGCCCCCTGGTAAGTGGTACATAGTGCATTTTCCAGAAAAGTGATTACGGGTTTACCGCCCACATGAATGCAATCACTTAAATTTGGAGTAGTAATGAAAGGAAACAACATTAATCATTCTAATCTTGAATCTAAAACGTCGAAATTTTGCTATAAATGGATCATATATTAGTAATATAATTGGAGGACTTACAAGTATTATATATTTTTGTGGTACGTTAAAGCCCGAAATATCAAATGGGCCCAATACTGAGCCCGTTTGTATTGTACGGGTCGAGTAGAGTTCAAGCTTTAGTTTTTCTTTTGTACACCTGAAATAAGCGAACGAGATCATCTGTCCCAACAGAGGTCTCAATGTACCTACTAATTAATTAGTACTTTATATTTAATTAAAAAACGATAAATAAGCAAAATTTATTAATTAGTACAGTACATACATGTATTGGGACACAGTATCTCGTCCCTCAAATAAGTTGCATTGAGACAGTTTCGCGGAACTGCAAAGGATGGCTATTATTGTGGTTGTGGACAACTGAGAGATTCTGCGAATTTTCAGTTGTAATAGTTCCGTATTTAGCAGCTTCTCTTTCAATACTGTCATTTGTAAGTTCCTCAATTGTCCGCAAACGCACTTTTTCACGATATCGATGGTCATCGACTTCTCATATGGTCATAATTCCCAATACATGCATGCAAAGTTGAAATTTATGGCACGAGATGGATGATAGTCTATCTCAAGCATTGTACCAATCGAGGTAATAATTACTGAGCATGATTCTAAAGAGAAGAGAGCATAGTCTAAAATGCAAGGTTCTACTTTGAAATTTCGCAAAAAAAAAAAAAAGAGAAATAGAGATCGCAATGCTCCTTTTGAAAAGTGCCGACCCACACACAAACACAGACATAAAGAACTTTCTGTGTAAAGTGACAAGTCAGATTATGACTTCTATCGAGTAAATTAAGTACCTGACTGAAGCGTAGTGTAGTGTGCAGCCATGTTTGTACTGTACCCATTATACTAACCAAGCAAAGCAGTCATAACTACTGAGAAGAGGCAACCAAAAGAAGCAGCACCAAGAAGAAGCATGTCGAAGTCGCTCATCAGCCTTAAAATCTAATCATATACCAACAACAATTTTGTGGAGAGGCGAATCGTCGAATGCAGATATTCAATCAAAACAAGTAGTAGCAGGGCTGCGAAGGTCGAAACCATTGCAGATGCAGAATAATGCAGTAGCACGAGTGCAGATGCAGTGAGGCAGAAGCACGAGTGCACCTCAACACAAAAAAAAAAGAACAAATCACAAGAATTTCAGTAATACAACATAGCTGGAAGTATCAAATCAAATACGATACGAATAAGATGTCAAGGTTCATGGATGAAAACGGGATAACGAAAAGTATCACTTAACAAACTTACTACTGATACGACAACCATCAACGAGTTGAAGCAGAAGCGACACCCCACTTACACAGTTGTAACAAGTCCAACCACAGTAAACACAAGACGGAAAATTAAGCACAGCATAGACCCAACGCAACTATTGTTGGGCAACAATCAGCTCCTGCTCCTGCTCCTGCTTCTGCGCCTGTCCCTGCCTCCATTCCTGCATATGCAGAAAAAAGTGAATGCATATTTTCCGAAATAGGTTACGGCACCTACATTTAATACTAGTTTTGGCTACTGCAACAAGTTCACTTGGTCAGAGAAGCTAAACTCTGCAGTGGTTTGTAGCATGCATAAGGGACAGTCGATGAGGTAGATAACTGTAGACATCCAAGAAACTTCGTGACTTGAGAAAATAGATATATACCCATTTGCATAGGGCACCTCCTCTCGTCCACGATACGGCGAGCGGCTGCTGCGACCCTTGGGTGAAATACTACGACGACGAGGGGAACGATCACGAGGGCTATAACTCCTGTTTCCAGATAATTGAAACATGTTAAGTCGGTATCGATTTGATTAAAAATAACCATTAAATGTCCCCCTAATACTCCACCACACAACAATAGGTAAATTCTACATCTCACTCATACCTTCGACCATAACTTGGGCTCCGACGATATCTCGCTGGGCTACGACTTCTGCGTCTGCCAGAGCCTCCCTTTGATCGGCATTCACGGGCGAAGTGACCGGGCTCACCACATTCATAGCATTTTGAATCGGAACCAGAACGTCCACGGCCTCCGCCTCCACCCCCACCGCCACCGCCACCTCTGGAGTTGTGTGACATCTCAACTCTCCATCCATTCTTACCTGCTCCACAACAAGAGGTTGGCATATTAAGAAGAGAATAAAAGAAGTTAATGGAGCTGTAATTAAAAAAATCAGTTTCATGAATCATGTACATATGGTGACTGATGGGCTAGACGCAGGCAAGGTAACAAGTGGAGATTTCATAGGAATAAAGATAATAAACTTCTAAATAATCAAGTGAACCAATAATAAAAAAGCTGGTCAAATTTCAGCAGTACGAAAGACAACATGAACGCCAAACTCACCATCAAGTTCCTTGATTGCATCAAGTGCATCACGTCGATCTTCAAAATCAATGAAAGCATAGCCAGGTGGCCTTCTGGCAACCCACACACTGCAGAATTATATTTACATCAGATATTTTGACGAAATAAAACAAGCTCAAGTTACTGCCTGCAACAGAATAACAACTGAATGAATTGTTCTCAATCCAACGAAAACATAATGAATCCTTTAACATACAAACTCGCGTTTTGTTAAACAAGAATCACACAACTAGATTCGTTTGAGACTGTCACATAATAGTTAAATAACCCAATAACTGCAAATGTCCGGATCTACATTAGCACAAATGTTCGCTCTAAGCGCAATAAACAGATCTATACACCCCTTAAACAGTGAAAGTTCGTGAAAAAAGGTGTAAAAATTATACAAAATAATGAATAGCCACATCTTTTACCTTCTGATAACCCCAAAGACACGAAATTCGTCCTCGAGTTCGCGTTCCGTGACACGCGGGTCAAGATTTCCGATGTAAACCTTAGCCATCTTCGATTGACTTACCTCTACCTGAAAATCCAAGGGGACAACGCGAAACCAGTTACAAGCTAATCTTCAAAGTAGATCGAGAGAAAAGGAGCAAAATTTTTACACGTGAAGCTCAGCCAACGGAACCAAAAAAGAAGAAGCTGACAAACAATACTGGCGATTGCAAAAAAACTAAGATGTCCAAGAGCACAATTTTTGAATCGACGAGGATGAGATCAAGAGAAATACGCCACAAACCTTTCGACTAAAGTTTCTGATGTAGAAGCCCTAACATCTGCAGAATTGTTGAAACCATCGTATATATAGTACGTCAGTGTAATGACTTTATTGCCCCAAGATATTTTTCATTTGTCTTGATCGAATGACGATTAGTCCTTGAGATTATCCGTCTGAAAACTTTATTTTATCATTTGCCAACTAGACTTCATCTCTCTCACTCATGTAGATGTAACATATGTACAGCGTAATCATTTTGAATTTTTGGATCAAAAGAAAGCATGGTTCATGTGACACATTTCCCCTCAAACGTCAACAAATGACCAATATTTGTGTTTATGCGGTAAAAAAGAGCAACAAAAAACCGATATTTACCCAGCGGTACCAAACAACATCGAGTAACCTAAAAATCAGTAAGGGAAGAAATATAACTGCTGTATTTTTACTTCGTCTTTACAAGAAACAACCTCAAACGAACTACCAAAGTAAGTATATTCATATACCAGTTCGGTATTAGTCTGCGCCTTATTGTTCACGGAACGAACCGAGCATAGCTCTGTGGATCGTCGTAAATAGGATGAAACCACAGCCATTTCACGGTTCCAAAATAATTAAAATAATAGACCAAATGATTTAACTCAAACTATGGATGGAATAAGAGTGCTTTGTAATAAGCATCTGAGAAAGGGTATTGAAGCTACGTTGCCAAAACCTGTAGTAAGAAGGGAAGGGAAAAAAAAAAACTAAACAATCAGCATCTACGCTTCGTATAAAGCTGGCTCAAAATAATGAGAAGGGATGGAACAGTAACTCGGAACACGTGAAGGGTGGAGGATTGCAGAGGTTAAAAGAAACTTGCCAGTTGTCTTTAATCACACAATAAAAGTTGCAAGGAGTGCGTGCAAAACAGCCCAATACAAAATAACGCCAAGCCGTAGAGTAGGTTGTCGCATGAGTGCTCGATCACAGGACATCCTGAAGTTTTCGTTAAATGGAAATGAATTTTTGGTATGGTAAATAAAAGAACGATGACTGAGCATGCGTGCATGGTACTTACCAAAGCCCATCAACTATGTCTGATACTGGCCTTGTAAATCGAGGGATGATCTTTGACGAAGTGAGTGACTTGAAACCATGAGCTGAAGTGCCAAAAAGGAGGTAAGAGGTACTTGGAGTACGAAAACAAACCAAGAAGCATAGAAATCATAAGATGTTAGGGAAATTACCTTTATCATCATCGTCATCCTCTAGTATGTCGCCACTGTGATCTGTATCTATTGCAATAGCAACTTGATCGTTATTTGTTTTGCGCAGACTGCGAACTTGTGATGCAATGTTGGATCCACCAGAGGCCCATTTATTTTTCTGCCAATAGAGAAGAAAAAATCAGTTCATGAGGCTTTCAACTGCAAAATTGAAAATTGACAGCATGAACTAAGCAGAAATGAAGGTTGTTTAGTGTCAGAAATATTTACCACTTCATGAAGTTGATCAGTCAGTCAACGGACTCAACTAAAAATTAAACATACCGTAGGCTCCACTTCAACGATCTCTGAACTGGAAGTTGTAGGTTTTCCAGAATCCACAGCACCTTCAAGCATCACTATTTGATAATCCTTTTCACGCAATGAGTTCTTAAGACGTTCTTCTTTAAGTGTCAAGTCTTCCACTTTGCCTTTCTCTTGCTGCAGCAGCCTCTCACTATTCTGGGCCACCATCCGCAGATTATCTAGTTCAGTGAAAACATCTGCAATCTGCTTCTGCAATCTCTCTTTGTATACACCTATAGGCTCAGTCTGCACGCTGTCCGTTTCAGCATCGAGTGCTTTTACTGGACGTAACAAGGAATCTAACCATACGAAGAATTCATGAAGTTCATCAGAACTCCTCTTCTTGGTCGTTTGGGTAACAGCTAGGCATCATTGGTGCACCTCGTAACCTCTTGCCTGAGAAAAGAAATTTCACTGTCACGCTCCTGCAGTTGGGACTGAAGCTTCTCAACCTCGGCCAACAGATTTTCTGAGAAGTGATGAAGTTCGTCAAATTTGCCCACAGTGACAGAAAGCTTCTTCAGCGCCTTTGCTCGAGAAGCATCGAGGTTCTCCAAATCTCTGTTCTTCTGCTGCAGCTCATTTTCCAGCGCTCTAATCTTGTTTGAAAGGTCTTCCATTTGAACTTCTTCTTCTTCAAGTGCTTGCATCAGCGCCTCATTTTCTGAAATGCAATAAGAATAAATACTTCAAGGGACAAAATAAGTCAATTGCATCTAAATCAATGGAGCTAGTGTGGCAACACATGTAACCTTGCTCCTTTGCGGCAAGCTCATCCGTCAGAGAGCTAACTTTCTGTTGCAAATCTAATGAAGTTGTTTCATGATATTGTAGCTCTTTGATTTTCTTTTCCAACATCTTACACTCCCCGTCTTTTGAATTCGCTTGTTCCCGTAAATCTTGTAGCTCTGTCTTCGTTTGTTGAAAGTCCTGCAAATATCTTTTTGCAGTATTTTCAGCTTCCTTAACCTGATTAACAAGCTCCATTGACATTTTTTCTGTTTGAATATCCTTTTCCTGAAGCTCTTTTTGCAGATTTAACAAGGAAATCTTCATTTCCTTCTCGCTAACTTCAACGAGTTCGCTTTGCGTCTTCAAGAGATCTTTCACAGCGAACAAAAGTTCGTCACTAATGCACCTGATTTCTTCCTCGGTGAAGATCCGAGTGTCGCCGATCAAACTAACTTGATCTTCCGTGGATATTCTAGACGCTAAAGCATTTCGAGATCCATGATCCTTGAAGTTTTTTATTTCCGAAATTACACTATTGTAGGTGTAACAAAGTACGGAGATATTCTGCCGTAAGATATGCAATTCTGGCTCTTTCTCTTCTCGAGTGATTCCAGCTTCTCCAAATCATGCTTCATTGACTCATATGACTCTACAATCGAAGTATATTGTTTGAAGATATTCCTCACAACTTCAGATAAACGGGAAGCTTTCCTTATGTAACAAATTGGAATGATTGCCAAGTACATCCCTGAGGGGAGAAATTTCGGAGTTAGAAACCTGCAGTTGGCATAGAAATATAAGGTCAAACGTCTTAAAACTGAGTAAGAATGTTCACGGTGTTAAAAAAGGGATCACAGGTAACTAATAGGTGCTTCCAAGCCAACAAAATGTTGAAAGGAGACAACTGCTTTATGACTTAAACCTTTGAAAAATAAAAGGGCGATAATGGGAAACGTGAGATCTGGAAATATGATGAAATCCAAGAATAAAAAAACAAAACAAATAACCACTACCTTGTTCGTGAACATTCTTGACTGGTGACCAAAAAATGGATCAGCAATATCAGCAGCACGACCTCGTTCCAAGTATGATCTCATTACCATCTCCACCTTACGCAGAACTTCCAAATCATCAGAAAGGACATTACCAACTTCTCTTTCAACGGTAGACAGTTTCTCCTTCATTTGCTCCATGTCAGATGTCAACGCTGCTATTTCAGATGAAAGCCTTCCTTTCTCCTCAGAGTGAACGTAGGACAGCTTTTCGACATTTGCAAGAGCTTCATTTTTTGTTCTTTCGGCTAAATCCTTTTCACTGGATAGTAACGAAAGTTTTCCGCGGCTTTGGCTAGTTCTTCTTGAAGCCCATCATTTCTTTCCTGAACCTCGTTCAGTTCTTCAAGCAGCAAGTTCGCAGCTCGTCTTGATTTTATGGATTCTTGTTGTGCAGAATCCATACCAGTCTGCAGATCATGCAACTGCTTTCCGATCTTCTTTAGCTGGTCAACTGGGTTTAAAGAACCACTCGGGACACCAGCACCAATATCATCGAGAGCATTTAAAATATTTCTCCAGCTACCTTCTTTTTCATGCAAACGGTTCTCAGTTTCTTCCAGTCGATCCCTAAGACGACCATTTTCATGTTCCAGAGTTTGCATTTTTTCTTGGGTAACTATCAAGGACGTGAATCGCCCTTCGTACTCAGAAACAACTTTTTCCATATTGGTAATTTCGGATTTGAGGCGCACAACCTCGGCATTCAGCTCTTCGATAACTTGCTTCATGTCATCTCGTTGCTGAACTAATGATTTGCCTTTCCTGACCGCGAGATTTAACTTCTCTCTCAGAGAAGCTGACTTCTGTTCCTCCTGATTAAGCAGTTCCTGCAGTTCGTTCTTTTTCACTCCCAAACTCTCAACATCGTGTAACAAAGATTGTTTGCTGATCATCAGTTGATCCTTCTCCTCCTTCAAGAACTTGATCTCACTGGCAGAATCTTCCAGCTTTTTGCTCAGTTCTGACAGATCATGCTCCAGAGTTACACGAGAATTTGAGAAAAGGGATCTCTGTCAGCAATACCGACGTCAGTGGAATCAATACCAACAAGCTTCTCTGCTAATAGTACTTTATATCTCTCTACAAGCGTCCTCAGCATTTCTTCAAAACGTTTAAGACCTTCTCGGCCTTCCAAAATTTCTCTACTAGAATCCTGAAGTGTGTCTTTAACGAATTCGTGAAGTGATCCAACCACAGAATCAGTATTATGGATAACCTCTTCAAGATCAAGCTTGTGTTCCTGCAAGGAATTTATTTCACTTCGAAGATACTCAGCTGTGACACTTAAGTCGATTATTTTAATTGAAGTTTCTTCCTCATCACGGCTCAGAATTTCCATGTTTCTAGTCAGGAATTTTTTCTCTGCACATGTGTGCTGTAAGGCCACTTCAAGTTCAGATATTTTCCTATGCGAAACTTCAATGTTGCCATTAAGGGTTTCACATGAAGCCTCTAAGGAGTCAACCTTGTCCTGGAGAGAACCACACAGATTTTTAGCACCTGATAAGGCGCTTTCCAACCACTGAATCTTATCTTCAGGCTCCATGGAACGGAATTGCGAGGGCATATCTAACCTGCCCAAACTTTCCTCCAATCGCTGGACAAGGTTGTTCCTCTCCAGCAATGATTGTTCAAGCATCTCATTCTGCTCAGCCAACTGATAAAATTTGTTTTCGAGATCCTCAAATCTCCTTCTTAACTCGTCGTCAGAGTTTGCATTAGGCTGCTTATCATCTCTCGACCCATTGGGACCCGCAGGGTCCAACGAGCCTCCACCAAATGAGCTTCTCTGATCCCAATTTTCAAGAGGCCCAGAGTTCCGTATGACTGATTTCGCCAGCCAATCAATCTTTTCAATCATGTCCCTCGAGTGGAAGTCTTCCGGTAATTCGAGATCTTCCAAGATTTCTTCTATCCTCTGCAAGACTGAATCTTTAAGAAGAAATGCTTCTCTTAGTGCAGTTGCCGAGTTACGGATATATGACAGCTCAGACTCCAAAGCTTCCATGCGCTCGCCAGCCTCAGAGTAGACTTTTAGTTTTTCTTCAAGCTCGTGAAGCCTTGAATCTTTAAAAAGCAAATCCTGAGAGCATTTCTCAAGTTCTTTGGACACATCGGCTAAAGATTGCTTCAAACTGTCACGCTGTGAGATGAGGCCTTCCCCTTCGTAACCGCAATACTTAGCTTCTCTCTAAGGGACGACACTCTTTGCTCCGACTGATCCAGTTCAGCAGCTTTTCTTGAACTTGAGAACCAAGAGAAGCTACATCGTCTCGCGCATTCTTCAGACTATGCTTCAAAACGAGATTTTCATTTTCCATTTGGATGAAAAACAAAGCTCAAGTGTTCCACTTCCTCCTGTAATTGACCTAGTTGCATTTTCAAAGATGTTGATAAGCTCAAATCCTGCTGGGATTCGTCATATTTTTGAACAAGTAAATTGATAAGAGACTCTAGCTGTGAAGCATGTGGATCTGCATCGATCTCTATCCCTTCCAGCCTTAGAGATTGCTGAATATGTCTAGTCAAGTTAACCACGGTATCTGGCATCAGACAACTACTTTCCAGTTCAGCAATCTTTGTTGCTCTGTTAATTAGTTGTGAAGTCAATTGGCCGTTCATAGACTCCAGCTGCACACGCTCACGTAGTGAATTCCTTAGCTGTTCGAAGATGGGGCTGAAAACATCTGGATTTAGCAGATCGTGAACCTTATCACCCACCTCGACATCCTTGGCTTCATCATACCCAGATATCTGGTTAGTAATATCAGTGGTTTCAGTGTATAATCTAGACAACACACTTAAAGCAGTCTCGTACTTAGATTTCAGACCACCAAACTCATCATATAAACCATTATAGGCATCTGATGCTTCTTGATGGTTTTTACATGCAGCATGAAGCTGTCCATGCAGATCCCTGATCAATTTGGTTGCGCCAGAGATGGAATCAGAAACACAGGCAACAAAATCAAGTTGTTTCTTAATACCGCCTTCATAACCAGTGTAAACAGTTTGGACAGTGTTATCCAGCTCGGCAGCTATATGAAGAACCGAGCCACATCAGAATTCCAATTATCTACAAGATCAGACTCTCTTTCAGCCACCTCTGTCTCAAGACTATGTAACTGATCTGCGATAGAAGCAAACATGTCATCATGACCTCTGTGTACCCCATCTAAGAGGCACTGCAACTCAGTAATTTTTGCTTCAAAGAGCTTCAGTTTCTCCGCTTGTTTGTTGTTCATTGACTTCATAACAGTTTCTTGCTTCTGCAGGGCATCATGTAAAACATGAAGGTCGCTCTCTTTACCATGAACATCAGTAGTATGCCCCCTTACAGCCTCATATAAGACCATAAGCACCATGCTTGCTTCTTCCACCTCATCGGTGTACTTCCTCAAATCATCAAAGTCAGTTCTAAGCTCTAGTATGGCTGCATCAGCAAGTAGTTTACCATGAAGTTCCTTTTTATACATTTCACTGGCATTTTCAGCATCCTGAATTAAATGTTTGAGCAACTCCCCAAAATTCTGCAGTACCATAGTGGCCATTGCGTGTGGATCAGTTGTTTCATCTTCGGGTGTCGTGAGCTGCAATGAATCATGGCCATCAGCTTGGTTTTTTGACTCAAAAGCCTGAATCAATCTTGATACTCCAGATGAAACAACTGTATCATTTGACCCATTCAAGGACATTGAATGCAGGTGCATGACTTCAGTTGCCTTCTCAAGCTTTTGCAACAAAATTCCAGCAGCGTTCAAGTTCCTCCTCAGTGAAATAAACCCAGATGAATCAACATTGACATCCAATTTGGCTTCACCCACAAAGTGTGGATCAAATTTGGACCTCTGCAATATAACAACATCTCTTTCAAAACCTTTACTCACAACTTCCTCGGACAGACATTGTGGTTGCTTTTCATGAAATTCTTCTGTTTTCGACTTTGGGGCTGCTAACTCAGCTTAAGGATCTCATTTTCGCAAATAAGATTGTCGATGTGAAGTGCTGCTTCTGTCAATTCATGTACATTCTTTCTGAACTCTGCTTCTAGAACAGCTCCCAGAATCTCAGTCTCAAACAACTCCTCGGATTGTTTGTCGAAGTTGACAGAGATGCTTTTATTGTCTTCTTCAAGCTTGATGCTCTTATCTGAACAGATATGAGGCACTCATTTAAGTTGGAGACTTCCTTTCGAAGAGAAGCAAGCAAACCATTGCCCTCCATCAATTCTTTTGAAAATTGCTCGGTTTGACGGATTAACAATTCTTTTTCATCTTCGCGCCTCTTTCTCTCTTCTGACATAGAAATGATAATTTCCTCAGCATGTTTGTTTTCTGCTTCAAGAGCTGCCACTCTACTCCTGAACTCTGCAATATCAACAAGGATCTTGCCATTCTCAGAAACTAAAGAATCATTTTCCTCTTTAAGACGCCTCCTGTCGTCACTCTCAGCAGACTTAAATTGTCAGTAACATCGACCATCTCCTTTTGAATGCTCTCCAAAGAAGCTTTGCACATGGCCAGTTCCCATGTCAATTTCTCATTCTCAAGCAAAACTTCTCATTTTCATCCAAAAGCATCTTTTTTGTTTCGGACATCAGTTTCAGGCTCCCATTTAAATGTTCATCCTCAGCCTGCAAAGCTTCCACTATATTTTTTGTGTCAACCAGCTCCGTTGATACGCTCAATAGATCCCTCTGAGTCATTTCAAGTTTATTCTGCAATTCATTAATTTAGCAGCAAATTCCTCAACCTCGACCTTTGAAATGTAGAGCTGGTTCTGGAGTCCATCCCTCTCAGACAAAACCTTTTCGAGTTCAGACTTAACTCGTGCATTTTCTTCAGAAAGAAAATCATTATTTTCTCGAGCTTCCAATAGTAAGGCATTTGACGCAATTGTTTCATCAATCAACTCTTGACCTTCAGAAATTTGCAGATGATATGCATCTTTGAGAAGGCTTGTGACATATAACTGCTCAATGACCCTCTCAAAAACTACATTATCAACAGGGTCGTGATCTCTCTTCTGGTCTGATCTAGTGTTCTGATGTACTGGTTCTCTTGACAGCAACAAGTACCTCAATTCGTCTTCATCAAGGAATCGTAAAATATCTGCAAGCTTGGAGAGTTTGATTAAACTCCCATCTAATCCAGAATACAAATTGACGTGCTTAGATCCTATAGAATTTTCAACATTATCGACATTGGACTCAGAAGAATCTTCCGTGAACTCTAAGGGTGAATCATCGTCATTCTGGCTGAGTATTGCCAGAGGCACTACCTCTTCTTCCACAGCATCCCCGAGATCGGTGGTTTGTGGTCTCTTACAGGCTCATAAAGTTCATTTGCCGAGAGATCACCATCAACTACATGAATCATTATCCCCCTTATCAGTTGGAGAATCACTGGAACTGCCAACATCCTGCATTGCTCTACCCATAAAAATCTTAAATTAATTTCAAATCTAACAGAAACAGGAAAGCAAACATATCAAACATTAACTATTGTCAAGGGTTGGTGGCACAAACCTACATCTGGTACCTTCTCATCAACTCGTGTTCTTTCTGTTTGGGGTGCTAGGTCAGTTTGCAAAGATGAACTGCTCACATCTGCAAAATTATAGCTGATACCTGATGTTCTGAGCTACGTGGCATATTGTCTTCTAAACTTTTAGGATGCAAAGAAAGAGAATCTCCTTCTTGTGCAACCCTGTCATCACCAATACTTTGAGTCTTTGCTTCAAGTGATGATGTTCCAGAAGTACCATCCTTTTCCGAAAGTTCAATATTCGCAGCAGCAGAATCACTCGCCCAGAGTCAGCTCTAGAGTATGACTCGGAAGAAGCAACGGTACCTTTAGATATTTCTCCCTCGGTAACACTTACTGACGTTTCTGCTACTTCATCCACAACATCAGTAGTTGTATTTCGTTCTGGCTTGCTGCCGCCCGCAGACTTACCACTGTTTCCTTTATTATTTTTTGCCTGAACTGTTGCAGCTGTAAAAGGCAACGCAGGTCAAATTAAATTCTCCCTGAAACATACTTTACAACTAATTTGCACATTTCCTTAACTAATAAACACCTTACGGAGCTACAATCTAACGTTTTTACCATAAAACATGACCCAAAAATTCACATCTTCTTCCTCACATATCAAATAATCCGCCAACTTATGTTGCAAATATTCCAAACCAATGAATAAAATAATAAACTTTAAAATTACCTTTTTAACGGCCAGCGGCGAGCAGATCACTACGGTTCTTATTCTTCTCCATCCAATCCCAATCTACACAACCATAAAACTGACTGGATCGGAAACCCTAATAACCCCGCGATGGTTTTGGGAAGAATGAAATAAGCTGGAGAGCAAACGAATAATGCTAAATATTTATCAAAATCAAAAGATGAAAACCATTAATCGATTTCTATATACAATCCGATTGCCAATCAGGTTGATTCGAGTCGAGCAGTCAAGAACTGCACTGTGTGTGTGCGTGTTTTATGAACACAAGTGATATGTATGAAATGTAGAGAATTTTAATGCTTTTGAATTATCTTCATGATAACTCTGTGAGTATTTATAGGTTTAGGTTTTCAATACCAAGAGATAGTATCCCTTTGCATGTGTCTATCATGAAAAAATACATCTTTATATTAAAGAACCTTTTGCTTAATTAGTACAACACCCTTTCAAATATACCTCTTAATATTATTTCATTCATACCTTTTCCTAACAGTGATTACCTTTGGGGGCAAAGTCCTTATACATCTTGGACGTATGCCTTGCAAATGTCGCTACGAAGCTAACCGATCAAATTGCGCAGAGTTTGCTTATTACAAATATGGGGTAAATCTAGATAACTAGTAAGTACGAGGATCAAATGCAAATTCTTGTTAATCTCGGTGAGTTGAGTGCTAGTGCTAACTGCTACGCTACACGCTAGGGTTGGGGCATTTGGCGTCGGGTTTCGGGTACTCGAACCGAACCCGATCGGATTTAACTCGGGTTCGATTGTCTAGAACGGTCGGGTTTGGGGTAGCATATGCTACCGAAAACCGATTGGTACCCGAGTTATTAAGAAAAAATAATTACATACACGTCACTTCATTTCACCTTAACACAGCCACGGGACGGAACTTTCACCTAAATTAAAATTACATCAAGCAAGCTCGGCACCTCCTCAGTCTTCACAGGCCAAAGCCCAGCCACCTCACTCTCTCAGGCCCGTCGCACATCACGGCCGTGCCGCCGCAGCTCACCATAATCGCTACTCAAAGCCGCATCGGCTGCGCACCTCACAGTCCCCCTCTCGTCGGAACTGCGCACCTCAAAGCGGCTCAGCCCACCGCCGCGCCGCGCCTCACCCAGCCACCTCCGGGATTGATTTAAACCTAAAAGTATGAATTGTTGAGAACCCTAATTTTCTTAATTTATGATTTCTTTCAATCTTTGTATTGATTTAGTAATTTTCTTAGTTTGGTAACGGAAACATAAAAAAAATACCCGAACCCGAAAGTCGGGTACCCGACATTTAGTGTGTCGGGTCGGCCCGAAAAACCCGACCCGACCCACCCCTTGCTACACGCAATATATACTTTCTTACTAAATTAATATGGTGGCTTGTCGGGGACTTCACGCTCATTCAGCTCGAATCGTGGAACGAGATCGATCGCGGGTTAGCAAGGGCAATTTCGGTAACTTTCGCAAGATGCAGAATCAAATACCCGACGCTTGTGTTTGTCTCAAGATCTTACTCCGTATTTTGTTGTCGGGGGAAACTGATTTGAACCATTGGTGTTTGCATGCTTTAACAGCTGTGGATTTCGCGTTGAAGGATTAGAAGAGTAACTGTTGAAGAAATGGCAGTGTAATTCTTCTCCTGATTTTTATGAAAAAATGACGGTTTTTCTTATTTGATCACATAGTGCATGATTGTAGCTTCGTGATGATTTATACTTTCAGTGTTGCTTCTGCTCCCGCGGAAAAGTTTTGATGACTGGTGGATACCTTATTTTGGAGAGGCCTAATGCTGGGATTGTTCTGAGTACAAATGCGAGATTTTATGCTATCGTTAAACCTCTTTATGACGAGCTTAAATCAGATAGTTGGGCATGGGTATGTGTTGCTTCATTATGTGTGTTGATAATTCTCTCCACATTATTTTTTCTTCTTTTTCTTTGGCAATATAGATGGTGAATATCCGTTTTTTGTCTTGTGTGGCAGTGACAATATCCAAAGTTACTACATTTCCTAATTTTTATGGTATGTATTATGTCCTGAACCAATTTCTTCAATTGAATTTCAGGGATGGACAGACATAAAACTGACGTCTCCTCAGATGGGAAGAGAAACCATGTACAAATTGTCCATGAAGAACTTGCAGCCTCAGTGTGTATCTTCAAGGTAGTCTGTCGTACTGCAATTCCCATTAACATGAATGGTATAAACCTCAATATGAGATTTGTCTATGAAGTCAAGAATACTGCTATTTGGTTTTGTATTGCTTACATTAACCATTCATTTATTTTGCTCGCTCGTTGGAAGCTACTTGGGCGTATTAGTTTTTGGCATTGAAATTTCTTCATCTTACAACCTTCAGTGACTTAAGGAACCCATTCGTAGAATATGCATTGCAATATTCCATTGCAGCAGCATATGCGACACTTTGTAAAAGCAAGGAGGAGTTACGGAAAATTCTGTTGCTTGGTAATGCCTGATTCAAGAACCGTCTTGTCCACCTCTCACACTTTAAATGTTTTGTGAAGATCTCATGTCTCCTCTGGACTAATATGCAGGTCTTGATATTACTATCTTAGGCTGCAATGAGTTCTATTCATATAGGAAGCAGGTAATGCATTTTGCAAATTGCTTTGCATATACACTGCACTGCAACAGGGAACTTGCATTCTCCAGAATATGTTTACGTACATGTTTAAATTATCAATAAAATGCTTTTGTTAGAAAGTTGAAAGTTCTATGAGCTTCATCTCCTTATTGTATCCGGACAGCATTGATGGTGGAAAAGAAGGCATATGCTTTTGATTAAAGTTAAAAGGTTCCGAAATTGTTTAAGTGGCTTTCTTTTGACCCGTTTGTTGCCCAAAAATCCTTCAGAACACCATACAACAACTTTCGAGTACTAATTCACTGCATTTTCCTAAGTCCAGCTGAATTATTGTTTGTGTAGATTCGAAGCACGAGGCCTACAGTTGACTCCAGAATCTTTAGCTTCTCTCCCACCCTTCACTTCGATCACCCTTAACGCAGAAGAATCGGGCAATCAAAGCAGCAAACCCGAAGTTGCCAAACTGGGTTAGGCTCTTCAGCGGCAATGACAACTGCAGTTGTTGCTGGTTTGCTTCATTACTTTGGAGTCGTCAATCTCCCACTAGATGATTCTAGTATTCATATGCCTGGGGATTACATATTTAAGGATCTTGATGTTGTTCACATTATCGCCCAAACCGCACATTGTATAGCACAGGGTAAGGTTGGTAGTGGCTTTGATGTGAGTTCCGCTGTTTATGGAAGTCATCGGTACGTCAGATTTTCACCAGAAGTACTATCTTCTGCTCAGGTATTATTCTGTCTACTTATATTCCAACTTAAAATTGTATTGGTTGTTGATTGAGTACTATGTATTATTAAACCTTGAAATCAGGATACTGCTCATGGGATGTCAGTTGTGGAGGTGATAGGTGACATATTAAAAGCCAATTGGGATCACGAAAGGACGAAATTTTCATTGCCTCCAATGATGACATTGGTGAGTTACCGCAACTTTAATTATATGAGCCCTGTCTCGTGCACTTTCTACATTCTTAACACTTTATTTAATTGTGATTTTAAATTTTTTTATATCACATAAAGTTTAGTGCCTCTTTGTTAATCTTGATGGACCAATTACATTGTACTTGAAGTTACTTGGAGAACCTGGAGCTGGTGGATCATCGACACCGTCAATGGTTGGTGCAGTAAAAAGTGGCAAAAGTCCGATCCTGAAAACTCTTCAAAGACATGGAAGAAACTGTCAGAAACAAATTCTGCTCTTGAAACGCACCTCAGCACCTTAAGCAAATTGGCAGAAATAAACTATGATGCTTATAAAGTGTTATAGACCACTGCAGCAAGCTTACATCAGAAAAGGTAATTACTTCCGATGGGTGTCTTAAATTGATATTGTCATGACATTCTTTGTTTACCATCGTTAAAGGCCTCCCTTGTGAATTGGTGTTTAAGGTGGATTAGTCTAAATCTTTTCTCCATCAGTGGACAGGAATTGGCGAACCCAACCAAATAGAGGCTGAGGTTGTCAAAGCATTATTAGGGGCTAGAGATGCAATGCTTGAGATAAGGTCGAACATGCGCAAGATGGGCCAAGCTGCTGGGATACCCGTAAGTTCTTATCTATTTTAACCATTTCCGTTTCTCTCCTCGGCTCATTCTACCATCTAAGAAAGACATATTCCATGCTCAAGTTCTCCTATGATCCAAATGCACTTCTATAATTCTTTCGCCAAAAAGGGTTGAACTTTGAAGATGTGTGTGTGCATATTCTAATGAGGTGAGGTCATAAACTGTGGATTGTTGACGTCTTAGGAATTAGAAGGTACCTCTTTGATTCTCTAAAAAGAGCGATCATCTGAAAGTGAGAGGGGAAGATTTCCGTGTCATATTCATGGCGAGAGAGGCTTAGTTTTCTCATATAACTCATCTAATTCTTGAAGCAACCTCTGATAGTTTGAGTTCTTTTTGCAGATAGAGCCTGAATCACAAACACAGCTCGTAGACGCCACGATGAACACTGAAGGAGTTCTATTAGCTGGCGTCCCAGGCGCAGGTGGATTTGATGCTGTTTTTGCTGTTACGTTGGGAGAGTCGAGTGACAACGTCTCCAGGTTTGGAGTTCGCTCAACGTCCTTGCATTGCTTGTAAGAGAGGATCCTCGTGGGGGTCCGCTTAGAGAGGAACGACCCGCGAGAAGCAGTGAATATCACCGCAGGCGTTTCTTCAATCCATGTAACAGACTGAAAATCTGCTATTACTGAGTTTCCTTAAGATTATGGTGACAGGAAAGAATGAAATTGTTTTGTTGTATAAGATAGTATAATAATCTCGTTTGAGGATCTTTACAGTGCATTAGTGTAATAAAGAGCATGCGCAGCTTAGATTTTCAGACCCAAAATAGGCTTTGGCAAAGACTGGTTTCAAGTTGGAAAGAGGGAGGAAGAAGAAAAAGAGAATTTGAGTATCGATCATATTGGGATTAGTTTATAATTTGATACTGAATTTGGAATAACTTCTATTGTAAGGGGCCAAAATAAAAAGTTCACAAACCCAAACCACCAAACCTTAATATGCCTCTTAATTAATTCGAAGATTACGGTGGGGGAGTGAGAGCAGAGGTCGGCCATTTTTCATCAACCATGATTTGTCGATCGTCGAACAATGGCAGAATCAAAGGCAAAAAAGGATAGCGACGGTAAGCCCAGGGAGAGTTTCAAGTTATCTTTCGGAATCCAAAGGCGCTTCCACTGACCGTTACCGTCGCCGCAATTCCGCCCGTGACTGGGATCGGGATTTTGAACGTCTAAATTCCCGCGATTATGATAATCGTAATCGCGAGGACGATCACAAGTCTTGTGAAATTGCTCGTTTGGATAAATTAGCCGCGAGAAGTCGAGCTTGCCGCCATTAGGAAGCAGCATTTGGGGTCGAAGCAACTCAAAATAAGATTCATCAAGCCTGCCAAAAGCCTAGGGTTTCCTTCGGCTGGAAGGACACGGAGGAAGGTTGCTGATAACGCTGCTGATATCGAGGGTTCTAGCACGAAGAGGTACAATTGTTTGGTTGCGAACTGATGCAGTTGGGCGAGGGATTGACATACCTAACGTGGCCCACCTGATAAATTATGAGATGCCTTTTCGAAGCTTACACTCATCGTATAGGTAGGGCGGGCCGGGCTGGGGGCTGGGAAGAGGGAGTGGCTACAACTTTTTTGACTTTTGATGACACCAAAGTCTTCTATGACTTGAAGCAGATGGTGATTCAAAGCAACAGCGCTGTTCCCCATGAGCTGGCTAGGCACGAAGCTTCTAAGTTCAAGCCCAAGCTACCAAGGCGTAACGGTACTGTTTATGCTCATTGATCGATTTTTGACGTGGAGTGTGTTATTTGGTTCTGTTCTGATGGTATTGTTTTGGTATATGTCCTTTATCAGTATTGCTTCAAGTTTACTGCTATGATTGTGCTTGCTCACTGGCTAGCTAGCTATTGTTTGTGTTGGTGCATTGAACGCTTTATTCCTTATGTTTCTTATCTTGGCTATAAGCAATTTGGTGAACAGAAAACACAAATGAACTCACATTTGTGTTCTCTTCTCTGTCTTTAAAAATCATGACAGTTAACCAATGGTAGATGTGTATAATGGCATGAAGAAAATCACAAGAGATGCAATGCCTGAGATAAGGTCGAACATGGGTCAAGCTTTTGGAAGAACCGCAAGGTATCATTTTAATTTTACGTCGATAGAAAAATTGCAGTTCTTGGGTTACAATTGCGATATGCCCTACCTAATCTAATATCAATCATCTGAAAACTACAGCTTCGTTCATCAACACTGTGTGTGATATGGGCAGATCATCGAAAGACGGCGTCGGCAGATCATCTCAATTCCAGGATCGGTAGTCCGATCGTCGCAGTTGCTTACGCAAGGGTAGGGAGATTTTTAAGTTTTCTTTTGATTGGGAGAAAACGGCGGCGTTTAACATTCTGATGTCTGTGCTCGGCAGCTCCTATCGCTGCTCAAGGCACGTAAACGGCGGCGTCGAGACTCCGATCATTGCAAGCGCCGAGAGACTTTTAGGTTTTCTCTTGACTTGGAGAACGCGGCGGAGAGCACAGTCGCAGCCTCAGGCGGAGGGCGGCAGGGATGAATGAAAGGGGTGGGAAGGAAGACGGCGTAAGGGAAAGGGAAGTGTGCCTTAAAAATTAATAATTGGGCCACTGTGATTCATTCACTGAATGCTTAATTTTATTTTTATGTAATTGGGCTTCTTTTATAACTGGTTTGGCTTTATTTCGATTGGCGGAGAAATTCTTTGGTCTCGTTAATTTATATTGGGCCGAGACCTGAGGAGGGCTTCATATTGATTAGGTTAATTTGGGTTGGGCCGTGTATTGTTCTACGCATTATTCTGTTTGGCCCAACAATTCGTTAGGCTTTGTTTCAGTTGTATCGAGACCTAGTTTGGGCTTTGGGCCAACAGTTCACTTGGGCTTTATTGGGTTGTTGCGAAGCCTAGTCTGGGCTTATTTTTAATGGGTCGACAATTCGTTGGGGCTTAATGAGTTGGGCCTGGATCTAATTTGGGCTTTATTTCGGCTATGTCAAGACCTTATTTGGGCGTTCTGATTGGGTCTACTCTATGGGCTTATAATGATATGGGCCGACATCTTCGGTTTGGGCTTTAACATTATTGGGCGAACAGTTGGTTTGGCTTTTTATTTGGGTTGCTCCGAGACCCAGTCTTTATTTTGGTTGGGCACAGTTTGTTGGGCTTTATTTTGGTTGGGCCCGACCCTGGTCTTTATTTGGTTTGGGTCTATTCATAGTGTGGCTGTATTGGCGTTGGGCCTATAAATTTGTTTGGGCTTTTGCCAAATGGGCCACTTTGTATGGATTAATTTGTATTGGGCCGTATGTTTAGTGGGGCTTCTTGTAATGGGTTGGGCGGAGACCTGGTTTGGGCTTATTTGGTTGGGCATTTTTGATGGGCTTCTTTTAGTTAGGCCGGGTTATTCATTTCGAAAGCCATCTACCAGGCAGTTCTGTTCGTGCAATATAACTTCCTGAACTTCTGAATCTGAGCGGTATAAAAACTAAACTTACAGGTATATATTTTTCTGTTCTCCACAAATGAACTCACAACACAACGCATTCTTTTTCCGTTGATTCGACAAAGGAAAAAGGTTCAGAAGATTTACAAACTCGAAATCAATAGTATAACAAGCTACAAATATCACACACACTCACACACACAATTCGACAGCAAAATCAAGCTCTAGCCGCCGGATTACCATGGCGTTGGTTCTTGAAGTAGCTTAGCAGTTGCTGAGCCTAACAGAAAAAAAAATAAAATTGACTTCATGAATCAGACTTTCTATCTACACAACCAAAGTGCTAGTTTCCTAAAATATCCCGCCCGTTTAGGGTTCTTTTTCAAAAACGAAGAATGATTACAAAAAGCCATCTCATGTGCAAATAGTAAAGAAATGCTCACTCACCAGGTTAAACTTGAAGGTTTCGTATAAATATCATTAGTAATAGTAAAGAAGTAGGCTAGCCACTAAGTGAGCTGAGTTGAATTCTAGTTTTAGAGAGAGAGAGAGAGAGAGAGAGTCACCTTTTCTCGTGCTCTGGGCGTGCCCGACTGTGACAAAGCCACCAATGGCGGCACAGCACCTTCTTGGAGGACTATATTGCAAAACCGACTGCTGTTCGTACACAGCTGTAACAAAGCAGCGGCGGCGTTCTCCTTGCCTCTCCCCGAGCCGAGCTCAACTACTTCAACGAGGACAGGTATTCCATTCTCATGTCCAATAGCCGTTCTTCCCTCGGGAATAGTCGAGAGGTTCGACAAAACAGCCACGGCTTTGTCAACCATCCCAAAAGCGGGGTCCATAAGATCCACGAGGTGCTTCACAGCACCAGCTTGGATAATCCGAGCCTTGTTCTCATGATTGATCGAAAGGTTAAACAGAGCCGTGGCTGCATCTTTCTTACCTCGAGGGGTTCCATTTCCCAGCAAATCAACCAACGGCTTGATGGCCCCTGATCTCCCAATGCTCACCTTGTTTTCTTCGATAACCGAGAGACTAAACAGAGTCGCAGCTGAGTTCTCTTTAGCTTCGAAGCTGCCAGTCTCAAGGACGTGTATCAACGGTTCTATTGCTCCCGCATTAGCAATCGCAGTCTTGTTGTTGTCATTGATAGATAAGTTCAGAAGTGCAGTGACGGCGTTTTCTTGCACGGTGAGGTCGGGCGAACGGAGCAAATTGACCAGTAAACTGATCACCCCACAATTTGCAATGATGATGCGATTGTCCATGTTGTGCTTGGCCAGTAAACGGATATCACTTGTGGCACTTCTCTGCGCTTCGATTGATTCGCTCTTGAGGTCCTCGACCAGCTTTTTAACCTGTGCTTCAACTTCTAAGAGATCTGGCCTCATCTCCATAGCTGGAGAAGCGACTACTCTAGGGATGAGCCTATCAGATGGCCTTCGCCAGAATAATTGCCCTCGAGCCCGAGTTTCTAGTCTTGTTGGGAAGTCGTTTTCCCTTCGTGTAGAGGCCAAAGTGTTAGGAGCTTGTGACTCCATAGGGAGCTCCCCCGAAGCATCACTCCCATAAGTATCACCATTCTGCGTCGCTTCATTATCATCATTTCCTAGAGACGCGTTAGAATTAGATACGGTGCTTGACACTGAATTGGCACGATCGTGACCAGGTGATGACCGTTCATCAACTGCAGAAGTAGTACTGTTTCTAGATGGTGAGAAGAGGCTCTGACCGCCAGATATCAAATTTCTCTCCCCTGAATGATCTGATCTGGCTTCAGAATGCCTCGGGATACCCTCTCAATGTCTGAAACGTTTCCATTGTAAGAACCATCTGGTAATGAATCTCGCGAAGGCAAACGAGGATGGGACGGGGATGTTCCTTGTCTACCTGCAGTTGAAGACCTCATCGGTGAACCAAAAGAGCGACCAGGCGTGCCTGAAATATCGAGCCTTCCATACCAACAGAACCTGCGTTAGCAAGTAGCGAAGACGGCTCATTCCAGACGGGAGATTTAGTTGGGTCGGGTAGCTTAATGTTGTTCAATTCACACCAACTTGCGATTAATGCCTTGACAGTGTAGTTTGGTATGAGATTTGTGTGGGCTAAAGTCTGCCTCGTCTTTGGGCAGACATTCAGTCCGAGATCAATCCAGTCCCGTATAAAAGCTCGCTCGTAAGTTTGTCCAGATGCAACAATCACGGGATCGGTCATGAGCTCAAGCGAAAGCGGGCAGCAAAAGTCGGCAGGTATCTGGACAGGATTACAGGCTTGAGACTGTTTCATCAAAACAAGGAGTTCATGCATGTGTGTGACTAGGCTGATTATTTGATCAATGTACTCGACTTCACTGTTCTTTTCGGCTTGTTCGGCGTTTTCTTTCAGTTTCTCAAGAGCCACAGCCTCTATTAGGAGTTCCTGATTTGATTTCAAGCTCAACTTGACAGCAACTTCGGCCAAGCTCTCTGAGCTAGCTCCTGAGCCATCTACATGATTTTTAATAGCTTTTGAGATTATTGGAGATGTTTGCTCAAATTCGATGCTCTTCATCTTCTGTACGTAAAGCTGCAGAAAGTACAAAATATGTTGCAAAGTTCAAACATGCCAAATCTTCCAACCCTGGACGAGCCTAAGTGAGTTTCTAATACAGACGCATAAATGAGACAAGAATCAAACCTCAACTGCGGAAGCACTGAGTTCAGCAGGTGTCCTTCCATCCAAAGATTTAAGCTCCTCAAAGATTTCAAAACTATGGCCAAAATCTTCTCAAAAAGTGATTCAACTTGTAAAACCTACACATACATAATAAAAAGAAGTAAGAGATAAAGCACATCATCTACCACAAGTCAAATTCTAGAGTGACATAAAAATATCATATAATATCTGAAGGAAAATTTGTTACCCTGCATTTATTTGTACAAAAGAAAGAAACAAGAATGACAGTTAAAGACTATATTACTTACAAAGTAAACTTTGCTCATCAGTGGTTGCCAATTTTCAAAAATCTCTATCAATTCATCAATAGATAGGCGAAGTCCAGCAAATGCTTTCTGAAGCATTTCATCTGAATCAATCTCAACATCCATGATGGCATCCAGAACTGGTTTTAGTAAATTCAGAATCTCCTCAATCTTCTGATAATATTTCTGTGTGAGTTCACACGTTATTTCTTCAGCAGATGACAACTGGAGAAGACTTGTGATGCTTTGGCAAAGAGATTTGAGCAATGATATCTCCATTAGGCTACATCAAAATAAAAAACCATCTTAAAGGTATATACGAGAATAATCGTTTATTTGTCATAGCGTGTCTCACAGTGTTTTATAATCACCATAACTAAAATAAAGCTGTTACCAAGTAACAGGAATCAACATTTTAATAAAGTAACTAAGCACCAGTTGCTTAGCTCGCATAGTTTCCAATAATGCAGATATGCATTCATCTCTTTAAAGAAAAACCTGAATGGAATATTTTGAGGATGGTCAATAGTACTGAAAATAATCATAAGACAAGTAGATTCACTTTGGAACAACAAATCAACAAACAAACGTTTTCTTTGAAGTCGTTACAAAAGCAATGCAACGCTCAGCTATTTCCGAAGATTACATCCAGGTCCAGTCAACGGAAAATTAACAAAGTCATTTATCTATCAAAAGTAGCATAACTATTGCCAGTGAAGACAATGCATCTACAAATTATCGAAATCCTATAAATTCACAAAGATTTTCTTCCTTGATTGGAAAACGTGCCACATGTGGATAAGCAAACTATCCGACCAAATCAACAATCCATCTAGCATCCAGAATTATCTCAACTAAAAAGTACCCAAACCCAAATAATTCAATGGAGCTCAAGATCTGCGGTAACAAGGTGAACCAGTAACAACAGAATCAGGAACAATGGTTGAAAAAAGAAGGTTATATATAGGAAGTGGCCAAAGAACTAATACGTCAAACCAAAAAGAGTAACAGAACTAAATGCAATTTTACCCAGTCGGTGGAATCAGCAGATTGATCAAGTAAATTTCCAAGTCTGCGCCTCCTGCAACAACTGATCCAGATAAACAGACGACACTTATCCACTAAATTTGCCGAGCTTTCAAGTCTTCATATGAATCAAAATTTCGTATAATACGAACTGAAATGCGACAAATAATTCCCCAAAACAGTCGGCGGAGATGGCATTAAAGAGAACAATCTATCCTCTAAGGAGATCTTCAACGAGTACAAAAACAATACGAAGAGAATTAGGGTTTCGCCGAGTAATTTTAGGCTGAAGACGACGACGACAACTTGGCTGGATGTGTCGTGGCTTTATAGACTTCGGTTTTGTTTTCTTCAAATACGTCCGGTTTTATATTACCTGCTACCGGACAAACCCGTCGTTTTTACCACTTCTTTGATTTCTAGCACTTCCTTTGGAATTGGTGACAAAAAGTTACAAGAGACTAATTCAACAATTCTAGTGTAATAACAATGCATACATAGCATGTAAACTAACTCTACTGTCATGTCCAATTTTGACTTTGACATTTTCATTAACGTGGTTGTTGAAATGAAATGAAATAAAATGATTGTCAATCACTTGTTATTCAATTGACCATTTTGAAATGAAATGAAAACGCGTCGAATTATTTGGGAAAACACAAATAGACCTCGTCAAAAGAAGGCAATGAATTGAAAATCTTGTGACCAGCATCTCACATAAACAATCACTACAATATCAAGAACCATCCATCCATTCATCATATGTTCGAGCGTAAAACCAAACAAAATTGAATGTAGTGTTTCCCTTTATGAAATAAATATGAAGTCATGACCTAATATAATGAAAAAACCCTATACGAAAATAAACCTATATGAAGCCAAGATTACTACTCCCGGAAAAATATCGAATCAATCGGAGTCATCGAACGTTATCTTTGTGGCTTTAGGGGCATTGGCTTCGATTTCTCTAAAATGGGCACCGTATAACTTCGATTCCTGCACAGCCCCACAAGTAGCGTGAGCCAAACGAGGAACAACGTACAATGTAACAACATCGACTTGCGCAATAAAAATTTCAAATCGCCTATGGACCGAATCTGAAGAGCGGTAGAATTGAAGACTGAAGATGTAATTCCCCACATTAGAAGCTGACAAACTTGTGTCTATCTATCATTATACCTTTTTCTTGACATGTGTCCCAAACTTGAGCAAGTCTTCGGGGACGACCTGCTTAGCTTCCCTGAGAACATTTATCAGCTCCCCAGAAAGTCCCTGCAAGTATTTTGAAATCTTACACTAAAATGGGGCTCGAATTTTGTACGAATCCATAGTTTCACAACACAGAAGAGAGACGAGCAACTTCACCTTATTTTCCTTTGTAAAGAAAGTGTGGGCCACGCCTTTCTTCCCAGCTCTACCAGTACGCCCAATACGGTGCACGTAATCTTCGGTTGTGAGAGGAAAACTATAATTTATTACCACTTCGACGTCGGGAATGTCCAATCCTCGGGCAGCAACATCAGTTGCTATCTGTAAAATCAAAGGCAAACCTTACACATATTTTACGTATAAAGTTCCGAAATTTTTAGGGCGTGATTCGAAAGGATATTTAAAAGGAGATTTCACAACGTATACCAGTAAAGGACAGGTTCCCTCCTTAAACAATGACAATGCCTGATTTCTTGCATTTTGTGCCTTGTCACCGCTGATAGAAACTGCTTTCCAGCCCCTGATATTATATAATACCAACAAAAGATGTATATGACTTAACTTCATATTTTTGGATCTACTGACTAACCGTCTTCATTACAGGCAATAATTATAACGGTAACTCAAATTCCAGAATATTACCTTCTTTGGAGCATATTCTCCACTCTGGATGCTTCTTTCTTGTATAGGACAAAAACAAGTACTCTATTCCTGCCAAAAGTTATTATTCTAGTTAGAACAGGTTCAATATGATACAAAACAAATGATAAAAACTTAAACACTAGAAGAAAGGTTTCTTCTTTTGTAGGCAAAGGTTTAATTTATTGTGGTAATGGCACATACTTTCTAGATTGGTGGTATTTTTCCAGCAACTTCTGAAGCCTGTCATCACGAGCGCGTTCGTCCAAAACCTAAAAATTTAAGCATTCAAAACATTATTGATACAAATGGAGACTCTTGGAGAAAAATCATCAAAAGCCCATCATACCTCCACGATTTGCATGACATCATGGTTGGCAGCTAAATCTTCTGATCCCACAACCACCTGAAACATACATACATAAGCTCCTTAATAATAACATCAACATTCTATATGGTTTCTTAAAGAAGACAGGTAAAAAAAAAAGCAACTCTCGCATGTAAATATTTACCTTAACAGGGCATGGATCCATGAATTCTTGGGCTAACTGATGTACATCTGTAGGCCATGTTGCACTAAACATTACCATTTGTCGAACTGCACTGACACATGTTTATTAAATAAGAAATAATTATGTAGATGGAAATGTAATTAAATGAGCAGGAATCAAACCAAGTTTCTACCATTGCATGTTTGACTTAATATTGCCCGAACTTCAGGCTCAAATCCCATATCAAGCATTCGATCAGCTTCATCCAGAACCTACATGAACAGTTTGCATAGAGAAACATAGATGTAAGAAGGTGAAAAAGATAATGTTACCTAGGGTTTCAATCACCGCTCAGGCAGCAGTTACAAGAAAATAAAAGAAAAAGAAGGTATTGATATTGCGTTGAGAACGTCAACTTACCACAAAGGAAACCTCCTTTAGGTTCAACAACTCCATCTCAATCAAGTCCTTCAAGCGACCAGGGGTCCCAATAACGATGTCCTGCGTAAAAAAATGGTACAGATTTTACAGTGGAATAACATTACATATTACATTATTAACAGAACTATACAGAATTAAAGGTTTGTAACTCAAGCGTTTAGAAGGGAACATGAAAATTCTAATTACAACCTAACTCAAATTCATTTGATATCAGAAGCAATTCATTACCACTCCAGATTTTATAGAAGATATCTGTGGCCCTTTAGAGGTTCCTCCATATATACAAACTGATCGCACCCCACAGGGTTTCCCAGCCTCACAGAGAACATCGGATATCTGATACAATCATGTATCATCGTCAGTTTCAATGCAAAATAGTTTCAAATTGCAAGAACATGCTATCGAAAGTATGGACTACAAAAAATCTGCAAAGGAACAAAGAGATACATCAAGAAAGCCGTGGAATGAACAAAAAACATACTTGTTGTGCCAGCTCCCTTGTAGGCGAAAGAACAAGGCAAAGTGGTTTCTTGTTTTTAACAACTCCCTCACTCTTTCGTTTGCCTAGTACATGCACAGTAGCAGGAATCCCAAAGGCAAGTGTTTTACCTGATTAACCAAGCAATAAACTTCAATAATGAATAAGCACATTAGCAACCAAATTTCAACACATTAAGGACATACCAGACCCAGTTGCTGCGATTCCAATAAAATCACGGCCATCAAGCAGAAATGGCCACGAATGGGATTGGATAGGCGATGGTCTATCAAATGTTTTACAGCACTCCAAGACATTACTTGGGAGGTTCGACTCAGAAAAGGTACTCAAAGCTTTATATTTCGAGTCATTCACGTCTCTTCCAGACACAACCACACCACTGTTTTCTCTAATCTGTTCAGCAACATTGGTCCCTCTTCTTTGCCGTTTGTCTTATTTTGTCCTTCGACCCACCCATTACTCGTAACCTCGCATTTCTTCAGTCCCTTAGATTTTTTCTTCTCTTTTTCCGAATCGTGGACAGACCCGTTTCTTAAATTCTCGTCTCCATTCTCTCCATCGCCCTTTTTCTTCTTCTTCTTCTTCTGAGAAACTTCATCAACACCGTCGCTCGAGGTCTCACCTTTAGTCTCTGCCTTCCTATGTTTATTCTTCTTTTTTACGGAAATATCCGGCGAAGAATTCACAATCTCTTCCTTCCCGCATTCAGAAATCAACTCAGCATCAGCTGCAGCTTCCAGCTTTCTTTTTTGCTTGCTTTTGAGCTTCTTCTGAAGCATGCCATCGCCGTTTTCCATTCGTTTCTAGTGACTCTATGCCTATTTTAGTATCCTTCGTCTGCCCCGAACCAAATTCGGCCAACGTCGGCGCGCCCCAAAAACCCTAATGTGAGAGTTTGAGGGTGTGGCGTCTGGCGGGTTTTCGAGGCAAATCGTAGAGCGAGGGTTTTTTGTTAGAAGCCAAAATTACATCCAAGTCCTTACACTTTCCTTTTTTTATTTTTTATTTTTTTAACGAACCCAACGAGTTCAACTTCAAAAATCAAACCCATGACAGATTTATTTCTCGGAAAGAAAGACTTGCCTCGACACATGAAACAAAGAGCTCTGTTTTCTAGCGTCAGCTTTTCGCATCAGCTCGTTAGAAATCTCTCAACAACAAATCCCCACAAATGGAACTCACTTCCAAACCCCAAGCTCAGAATCACACACCCCACTCTTCTTCTCATAGAGTGCTGCAATTCCATGTCCCACGCAAAGCAGATTCATGGCAACATGACACGGACTGGCCTATTCTTCAACCTATTCCCCGTCAGCAGACTCTTGTCTTTCATTGCCTTGGACAAAAATGGAGACTTCGGTTATGCAAAGACATTATTTGGTCAGATTCTCGAACCCAATGTGTATATTTGGAATGCTATGATCAGAGGTTGTGCTAAAAATTCATTTTTCGACATGGGTTTTGCTTACTTCGTTACAATGGTTAGAGAATGTGTGGAGATGGATAATAGAAGCTATGTTTTTGCGTTGAAGGCATGTGGGGGTTTGGAGGATTTCAGAGTGGGAGAATCTGTGTATTGTATGGCTTGGAAAGTCGGGTTTGACGAGGATGTGATCGTTAGGAACGGTTTGATTCATTTTTATTCTGAGGCGAAGAAGTTAGACTATGCGAGGAGAATTTACAACGAGACCGAGCGTAAAGATGTGGTTTCTTGGACTAGCATGATTGACGGGCTTGTGAGGAATGAGATGGTGGATGAAGGCTTAAAACTGTTCGATGAAATGTGTGAATGTGGTGTTGAGCTTAATGAGGTTACAATGGTCTCAGTTCTCTCTGCATGTGCACGGAAGGGCGATTTGAGCGTCGGGGAGAGGATTTTCTATTTTGCAGAGACGAGCGGAATTGAGTTTACTCTGAATATGAAGAATGCAATGCTTGATATGTACATAAAGTGTGGAAGGTTAGACATAGCTAAACAGACTTTTGAGAATATGGAAGTAAAGGATTTCTTTACGTGGACTACTATGATAAATGGATTTTCCAAGAACGGAGAGGTCGAATTGGCTCGTAAGGTCTTCGACGAAATGCCTAGAAGGAACGTGGTTTCTTGGAACGCAATGATAGGAGGTTATGCACAGAATAACAAACCGAAAGAATCGTTGGAACTCTTTCATGTAATGGAGGGACAATGCTTGAAGCCTATGGAAAGCACTCTTGTCTCTGTTCTATCTGCTTGCGCTCAATCAGGTTATATGGAAATAGGGCAGCGTATCCTCGATTCCTACGTTAAGCAGCAAAAGATTCCTCTTACTACAATATTAGGCAATGCTTTCATCGACATGTTTGCCAAGTGTGGGAATATTCATGCAGCTAGAGAGATCTTTCACGCTATGAAAAGCAAAGATTTGGTCTCCTACAACTCAATGATAGTGGCTTGTGCATCACATGGCGAAGCAGATGAAGCCCTAAATCTCTTCAAAAAAATTGGAGAAGAGGGATTTAAGCCCGACGAAATCACATTCGTAGGCGTTCTCTCTGCTTGTGCACACGGCGGGTTAGTAAGGAAGGCTGGGATTATTTCAAAAGAATTGAGCTATACGGTCTAAAACCAGCCAAGGAACACTATTCTTGCATGGTTGACTTACTGAGCAGAGTCGGGCTATTGCGAAACGCTTACGAGTTGATCGAATCGATGCTCATGGAACCTGACGAAGCTATTTGGGGGGCTTTTCTTAACGGCTGTAAAATGCATGGCAATGTAGAGTTGGGCAAAATGCTGCAGAAAAGATCATATCTTTGGACCCAAATGACAGTGGCACATACGTTCTGTTAGCTAACCTATGTGCAGATAAAAGGAAATTGGCGGACGTTAGATTGGCCAGAAGTATGATGAGAGACAAGGGAGTTAAGAAGAATCCAGGCTCAAGCTCGATCGAAGTTGAGGGTCGTTTTCACGAATTTTTAGTGGGAGACGATTCCCATATCGAGTCTCCAGCCATATACAAAGCGTTGGGAGAAATTCTGTATCTTACAAAGTCGGGC
Source organism: Craterostigma plantagineum (assembly GCA_027422505.1). Lineage (NCBI taxonomy): Eukaryota > Viridiplantae > Streptophyta > Magnoliopsida > Lamiales > Linderniaceae > Craterostigma > Craterostigma plantagineum. The sequence goes on along the minus strand of JAPQWV010000237.1, from coordinate 93,077 downwards.
GATTGCTCGATGGATTATTGCCAGTTCGACGCTGTCCTATGACATGGGAAACTTAAAGGGGTCAAATGTAAGAATTCTGAGATCAATGTAAGAAGATCACATACAATTTCGAACTATGTACAGTGACAAAAAGATGAAATCTCTGTTCGCCTTTCGGCTTATCTACTGAAGCCCCGATAGAATTCTGGCGAACACAATCTCCACGGGGATGCAAGCTTTCCCAGATTCAGCCTTTCCTCCGACGTAAAAATCTATAGCAACATTCTTGGGCATCATCGCAGCATTTTGCACGCGAGCATCTTCTTCATTGGCACTTCTCTTGGAATTTGGGCGAGAAACAGAGCTTCCCATGTAGCACACAGGCGTCCTTCTAGAAGTCTTCCATGAGAGCTGATGAAAGGTAGCTTTCTTTCCCATGTTAGCCAGGCTGCTCTTATACAGGGAACTAGAGCTTCTGAGCTTAGTTCTGTGACTTGTATGGGATATCCTAATATGGCTTTGTCGTAGGATTCGCAGGTCAGGCATATGAAGGGACATCATTCTCAGCCTGGGAATCAGCTGCTTTGATCGTCAGGTGAACGTCTACTAACGTATTAGCTTGTGATATATTGCCGTCCATCTCATATAGTCGTCTCTGCAACTGTGATAATGAAGCTCCTCCTTCGTCTCCTTCCATGGAATGGAAATATTTTGTGGGCTTTTCTCGTACATGAACAAATAGCTCATTACATCTACGATTGAGAACCTATTTGTAGAGAGAGATACGAGGGACGGAGAACCTTTTCCCTTTTGTCTTTTTCAAATTTTAACGGCTAAAGATTGAAGATAACAATGCAGTACAACGTTGTCCAACGGCGATTAGCTGCCTGTCTGCTTTTTCAGGGAAACGTGCATGTTATCGTACGATTTCCGTACAGCGAATTGCCTATTTTGTCTGCCTACATGAGCTAAGAAAGACAGTATACTGAAAAGTAAATGGTCTGATTTTTAATTAGCTGCATGCACAGAGAAGTTTGCACCAAAAAGTAACCATCTGTCAACAAGAAAATTCAAAACTCCCAGCCACGGCCTAATCATTCTTCATGCAAAACATACTTCATCATTACATAGAGCATACTGCACTCTCTTACATGTATATGTGGATTGGCTTTTTGTATACTCAATAAGATAACTCTGTCACACCTTTACATGAAAATTTTAATTTTTTTCATCATCTTGAATTTTTCATGGAGGAATACCACAGTTTCTTCTGGCAGAATAGTATCTTCTCCTTCTTTGCAGTGTCGCCTTGGTCCGTGTTCTCTTTACGACATGTCCATCTCATCCCTTCGGCAAGCGTAGATATAGCTTCGACGAAGTAGTTGGATTCTCGGATGAGCGCGTAACCGTTTGGTCTTAGGATCCGATCCATTTCGAGCAAGACGTACTTCATGTCGCACCTGATCAATCGATCACCAGAAAAAGAAAAAATTAGAATCGTTATCGATTCGTCAATCTAAAACGGTAAGGAAATGTTTCTAAGCTTTAAAAGATTTATAATCTTTTCATTTTTGGCAACCAAGGGTCGGCAATAGTCTGCAAATAAAGCCAATCAGATTCCAAAACACAAATACAGGTCTATGTTTGTTTGATAAACTCACTCAAGGAAAAACCTTTGATCTGACTTGTAACATTTTACTTCTCGCATTACTGTGACTTTCGGCGGTGAAGAGCGAATCCACATGGAGCAGATCGTACGTCCGTGGATAAGTCGAGAATGCCTCACACCTGAAAAACGATTAAAAAATCAATCAACATAATACAACCTAAAAAAAAAGTCAAACATACTAACCACCAAAACGCGAAAATTTACCAGTCGTGATAAGTCCCTATGAGCCCACGATCGTAAACAACCGCCAACGTGTTCGGCGAATACGACGAAACGACGTTCATAACCACAAAGGATCGTTGACCAACGCCGAGGCCAAACCTCCATACACAGTATTCATATCCATCACGTTCCTTATCTCATCGCTTCCCAGGCCGGGCAACAACCTCTTGTAATAACTCACTCTCTTTTTCCACTTGCTATTATCGCTCTTGAACGCCCCTTCGCTTCCGCCGCGCACGTCGCGAATGCGCTCGGGCGCACTGTTTAGCCTCCCGGGCCATTTAGGAAGCGTTTCGAGAGCTAACTTTTTGTGCCAACTGTCGGGGAGAAACGACGCACGGGCGAATGGGAGTGTACCAAGCAGAGTCCGGCTCGGTCCCATCGTCGCACTTCGGAGGGTAATAGTCGGGAGCTTCGAGCTTTTTGTAGCATTCTACGTCGGACGACTTTTGCCACACGGCGATGTCGTCCTTCTTTGCGTACATTTTGAAGCACATTGAGGTGAGCAATTCTTGTAGCTTTTCGTAGTTCAACCTCTGTTCTTCGATGGTCGTGTTCCATCCCTTCCATCGACGCTCATAGTTCACGGGTGGGCCCGAAAGTACCCAGAAACCGCCGGGCCGGATAATGCGGTGTACTTCCAAGAGATAAACTCCGCCTAAAAATAAGGTTGTTAAAGAGTAATGGTTAGCTGGCAAGAATGAGAAGCGATTCTAGGAAATGGTTTTTTTTTTTAAATTGCTTACCGAACTCTGTCCATGGAATAAGGCACCTCGAACAATGGGCCATGTCGAATGAGTTCGAAGGGAAAGGAAGTCTTTGGGTCGAGATTATCCCCAGAATCGCGGGAATTCCACGTTCGAGGGCGAACTGAACTTGAGCTTGATGATTGTCTCTTGGAGCCAAAGACATCGTTAGGATCCCACGATCAAGCAAGTCTCCTCCCCAACTAGCAACCTAAGTATAAGCAGAAAGAAAATATAACACATCAAATTCTTATAGACATCATACGCAAAGCAGAACATGAACTGAGACTTACCCCGCAACCCGTATCAATGGCAGTTCTTACGGTCCCGTCCTTCATTGCTGGGATCAAATCTTGCATCAGATCGACGTATATGCCGACTCCATTAGGAAACATAGTGCCGCCGCCTGGGAATAAGAAAACTTCTCGCCTTCTTTCTTTAGCCAATGTTGATCCGATTTTTGCTTGTTTATCCAATCGTAAGGCACGTTTCTAAGCATAAACAGAGTCTTAAGATCTAAGATGCATGCAATTTTGCAAATTGATCACTAATCAGAAGATTTGAGCTTCTTTTGATCTATACCTATACCAACATTCATCTCTACTCTGTGGCCATCTAATAGGAGGCTTGTACCCATCGGGCGGAGGAACTAAGCATTCTTCCCTCTCGAAGGCTGCCGGGCAGTGTCGTTCAAGAAACGCTAGCCTGTGGCGGCTAAATTTCTTCCACCTCTGTAAATAAAACATCGCAAAAATTCAAATTTTTTGCACATTGTGAAAAAGAAAGCTTATAGACCCAAAAAAATCGGAAGTTCCAGGTAGCTTCTTTACCTTAGGATCAGTACAAGGGGTGTAGTCTTGAAGATTTGGGCTACATTCTTGAAAAGTAACAGCTTTAACTTGTGAATTCCCTGAAGACTTCTCCACCATCTTATTGATGTCTTGGGATGGAAATCTATCCCTCTCTGAGAAAAATATCCCTCCGAGGTAGAAGGAGAGCCCACAAAGTGCGGCAACTGTTATAAGCAGAGGAACTGTCCGAGAAGTTCTCTCAGCTAAGATCCCTCCCTCCTTCTGTTTCATGATTTGGCTAAATTTTTTTGTCTACAATCTGCGAATGGAATAGCTTTGGAGTGTTATCATGGATTCATTGAAATTAACTGTTTCTTACGTGAAGTAGAGCAAATTAACTATGAAAACCAAGTTTTGCAGCAAAAGATAGTGGAGGAAAGGGAAAGAGGAAAAAGGACAATGGGAAAAAGTGAACTGATAAAGTAGATGCAACAAACACAGTGAGGAAAACATGATCACTGTACCAATCAAGCGGTCAAGATAAGCCATTATGAAGGACTTTAAGGCATGGGGAAAAAAGTCTGCAACACATGACAGCAACAAATACTTGTAATGATATTATCCTGGCTCTTCCTTTTATTAAAATTCACATGAAATTGGACTCAATGCCATTCCTGGGTTTCACAGCCTGATAACGACTTTCACCAATCACCACTAGCACAGATTGAAGGAAAAAAGAACATGTTTCACTTAACACTCTGACCATGCAAAAAGAGATCAAAAATTGGTAATACGAGAAAAATAGACACAAAAGCTAAGGCATACATTAAAATATTCTGCCCACAGAAACTCAAAGAAAAAAGGAGAAACGGAAAAGGAAAAGCTAACCCCTTTTCAGATTCAATCCTCACTAGATGCTATGAGGCCCGGCGATAAACTTTTGCTTGAGAGCTACCTGAGATTTAAGGGGATTATCGTTTTGTGAATTAGCTCAACTTTCCAAGCAATCAATTAACATACGAAATACGAAACAAAACAAAACAAAACAGAAGAAATCAACGACCCACAAATAAAGATAAAAGAACTCGTGCGATCAAAGAATCAAAACAACAATGAATCATAAGCTCGCCGAAGACGAAAGGTCACCCTTATCTGGTCATAACATCATAAGCATACACACGTGTCCGTAGTACATAATTCATCGAAACGGATGAAACTAAACCAAAATCAAGCTCATAGAACCCACCCCAGTTTCAGATTGCCGCTCTATATCATGCATATACACAGAGATATACACAAAGGCAATTCTCGCGATGAAATAATTGAAGGGGATGAATGCTCAACCTCAACCTCGTCACGCAGATTGCACAATCTCACATACACATAGAAGTACGTGCGTGTCCGTGTGGGTGTTTCTGAGATTGGAAAGAGTGGCACTGTCTTTTATCATGCCGTGTTCTTGCTAGCTGTCTTTTATTCGCGGTTTATTTATTTGTTTATTTTCTTTTTCTAAGGTTCTTATCACGTTCATTCATGTTGATTGGTTCTATATTTATATCTTTCTATACAGTGTTTTTGTGCCTCTTTGAATTAATACAAGGCGCGTGCCTGTCACTCACTACTTGTGACCCCGTCGGCATAAATTCCACCCTAGTAAATGTTAATATTTGACGTGAAAGTTTTTGCATTTATAAAAAAAGTTTTAAAGATCCAATTTTGATAAAATTCAGAGATATGGACCCAAAAGTACGCAACTGTTACGCAACGCATATCAACTGGTATCAAATGACCGTTTTCTGTTATTTCAGCATCATGAAGTGATACTGAAAAACAATGAAGTGGTACTCTGAACAATGAAGTGATATTGCAGAACAAGAAACTGTTTCTGCGCAAATCTGAGTCCTTAAAAATATGGCTGAGAGAGTCCTAAAAGCTAAATAAAAGTGGAGGTTGAAACGAAAATGACCTTATAGTTAAATTATATACTCCCTCTGTTCCAAAATACATGTCGTTTAAGGATATTACACGCATATTAAGAAATAACGTAAAATCTCAATTTTACCCTTAATTAATTATCTTATCTAATTTAATTTAATTTAACAATTTCTATTAAATCTAAGGGGTAAAACGGGAAATAATCAATATTATTTATCTTGAAAACCGTAAAACGACATGTATTATGAAGCAGAGGGAATAGTAGTTATCTAAAATATAAGACGATGCTAAAAAAAACATAATATTTAGAATACCTGTTGAGATGACCTTTGGGTCTATAAAAGTGACGCATTCAAGCATATGGACAAGGTTCACGTGGGTTTGAAAAATAATAAGGACAAAAGGTGATAAAAGAATATAAATAAGAAGAAATCAATTTGTATTCTTTGAGAGGAGCCGCATGGATAGACAAATAAGTGCACCTATATTGAATAAAAGGACGTTCATGAGGTAAGCACTTACGTACAAGCCCATACAGGTTCGCCTATAAATAGGCTACTCGAGCGAAGGAAATAATCACCAACCACATCTGATCTTTCCTCTGATCATTATATATTTATAGTTTCTTTCTCCTAAGTCGTTGTAGCTGTCATTTATATCACGTCAGTGTACGTGTTTGTAATCTCTCCACATAATAAAGAAGTTCTACCCTCCGGCCCGTGGACGTAGGTCATTCTGACCGACCACGTAATCTCGTGTCATTGTCCAAATTTATTTTTCGTCTCTTTTATTTATTATCCTCATTTTTCGGGCAAAATAATTATCGGAGATTTCCGCATGTCCTAACAAATTGGTATCAGAGCCAACCCGATTTATTTTTAGCCACCATGACGATAACAAAGATGTCAATTGAAAAGTTCGACAGAAATGTCAACTTTGCAATGTGGAGTCTCAAGATGGAGGCCATACTCATTCAAGACGGTTGCGAGTGGCGCTTGAAGGCGCAAAGAAGAAACCAACCGAAATGAAGGACGATCAATTTAATGAATTGGACAAGAAAGCCAGATCGGCTATTATATTAAATCTCTCGTACGAAGTTTTACAAGAAGTTGCCACGGAGACGACGGCCATGGGTATGTGGGATGCGTTAAAAGCTATCTACATGAAGAAGACTAAGGAGAATCGGCTTTATTTAAAGCAGAAGCTATACAGTATGAAAATGACGGAAGGTACTTCTATACTCTCGCATCTCGATAAATTCGATTCTATCATTATTGATTTGGCGACGTAGAAGTCAAAGTGACGGACGAAGATCAGGCCATAATATTGTTGTGTTCCCTTCCCTCGTCTTTAAAGCATTTCGTGACACTATTATATATGAAAAAGACGATATCATATTCTAGTGTCAAATCCGCTTTACAATCGAAAGAACAGATAGACAGGGATATTACGGGAGAAACAAGTGGTAGCCAGGCAGAGGTCTGTTTGCACGGGGAAGACCAGAGCGTAGAGACGCTGAAAGTAGCAGAGCTAAAGAAAGGTCGAAATCCAGGTACAGAAATAAAGTCTGTAATTTTTGCAAGAAAAAGGGACACATTAAAGCTGATTGTTTTAAATTAAAAATAAGGAGAAAAATAATCAGCAATTTAATAACCCGCTGAAGCTAGTTTAGCTGCTGGAGAGCGATGGAACTATTTTTGTAGCAACTGCAAATATTGTTAGGTCTGATATGAGTGGATCTTAGATTCGGGTTGTTCTTACCACATAAGTCGGAGTCGAGATTATTTTTCCACATATGAAAAATTCGATGGTGGATATGTCTTAATGGGAAATGATGCTCCGTGTAAAGTTGTTGGTAAAGGCACAGTTATGATCAAGATGTTCGACGGAATCATCCGAACGCTCACGGAAGTCAGACATGTTCCAGATATGAAGAGAAATCTTATCTCTTTAGGCACACTTGAATCTCAAGGGTGCAGGTTCTCAGGTGAAGGTGGAGTTTTAAAGATTGCCAGAGGTGCCCTTGTCGTGATGAAAGCTTGCAGGTCTGGAAATTTGTATATTTTGCAGGGAACTACTGTTACAGGTTCCGCTGCAGTTTCGACATCCCCGGAGGTTGATACCACGAGATTATGGCATATGCGACTTGGACACATGGGAGAAAAAGGCTTGACGATTTTAAGCAAGCGGGGCCTACTTTGCGGTCAAAGTACTGGTAAGATGGACTTTTGCGAACATTGTATTTTGGGAAGCAGAAACGAGTCAGCTTCAATTCGCCAGCTGTCCACAGGACAAAAGGTACTTTGGACTATATTCATTCTGATGTATGGGGTCCTTCTCGTGTTCCGTCCAAAGGTGGTGCAAGATATGTTGACTTTCATTGATGATTTTTCAAGGAAAGTCTGGTCTATTTTCTTAAACAGAAAAGTGATGTTTTCCTAACATTTAAACAATGGAAAGCTTTGATTGAAAAGCAGACAGGAAAACAGATCAAACGATTGCGGACAGATAATGGCTTAGAATTTTGCGGAAGCGAGTTCAATGAGTTCTGCAAGAATGAAGGAATTGCTCGACATCACACTGTTCGAATGACGCCTCAACAAAATGGTGTTGCCGAGCGCATGAATCGGACGCTTTTAGAGAGAGCTCGATGTATGATCTCCAACGCTGGGTTGACAAATGATTTTTGGGCTGAAGCTATCGCCGCAGCATGTTATATTGTCAACCGTTCACCGTGTTCACCGATCAATTTCAAGACTCCTGAGGAAGTATGGTCAGGTACTCCTACTGATTACTCAAACTTAAGAATATTTGGGTACCCAGCTTATATGCACGTAAACGAGGGAAAGTTAGAGCCTAGAGCTAAGAAATGTATTTTCCTCGGTTACGCTTCAGGGGTGAAAGGATATAGATTATATAATCCTGATCCCAAGTCACCCAAATTTATAATTAGCAGAGATGTTACTTTTGACGAGTCTTCTATGTTACATCCTTCGAAAGAGTCTACTAACTCTTCTAATCAAGAAAAGAAGGATAGTGTACACAGCGAGGTGGAGCTCGAGATCAATAAAGATCCTTCAGATGATCCTGCTACGAGTTCAACAGATCAGAATGAACCAAAACCTGATTCAGATCATGTTGAAGATGAAAGCACCGAGCAAGAATATTCTATAGCCAGAGATAGGGAGAGACGAGAGATTCGACTACCACAGCGGTACGTAAATTTAGTTTCGTACGCTTTATCAGTGGCGCAAGAAACAGGTGGAGGCGGCGAACCTTCTACCTATTCGGAGGCAATTAGCGATGTTAATTCTGATAAGTGGCTGGTAGCAATGAATGAAGAAATTGAGTCTCTGCACAAGAACGGTACGTGGATTCTTGTTCCTCCGCCGAAGAAAAAGAAAATAGTCGGATGTAAGTGGGTCTTCAAAAAGAAAGAAGGTTTATCTGGTACGGACGATGCAAGGTATAAGGCACGATTAGTCGCGAAAGGCTATAGTCAGGTACAAGGTGTTGATTTTAATGATGTTTTCTCACCTGTTGTTAGACATAGCTCTATTCGTGTATTACTTGCATTCGTTGCCATGTATGATTTGGAGTTAGAACAGCTTGACGTCAAGACGGCGTTCTTACATGGTGATTTAGATGAACAGATTTATATGAAGCAACCTGAAGGCTTCATAGTTGAAGGCAAGGAAGACCAAGTTTGCCTGTTGAAGAAATCCTTATACGAATTAAAGCAGTCTCCAAGACAGTGGTATAAACGTTTTGATTCTTTCATGTTGGGTCATGGTTTCTCCAGGAGCAAGTATGATAGTTGTGTTTACTTCCGGAAGTTAAATGACAGTTCGTTCATTTATCTATTGTTATATGTTGATGACATGCTCATTGCGGCTAAGAATCTTGCAGAAATTCACCAGTTGAAGGCCTTATTGAATGGTGAATTTGAAATGAAGGATTTAGGAGCAGCTAAGAAGATTCTTGGTATGGAGATTAGACGTGATAGAGGAGTTGGTAAGTTATACCTGACCCAGGAAAGTTACCTCAAGAAGGTTTTAGAGAGATTTGGCATGAGCGATGCCAAACCAGTCAGCACTCCTCTTGCTAGCCATTTTAGGCTAAGCGCTGCTCAGTCACCATCATCAGATGAGGAAGAAGCGTACATGGCACGAGTTCCTTACTCTAGTGCAGTCGGCAGTATTATGTATGCAATGGTATGTACACGTCCTGATATTTCACAGGCTGTTAGTGTTGTTAGCAGGTATATGGCTAATCCAGGAAAAGAACACTGGCAAGCAGTGAAGTGGATTCTCAGATACTTGAAGGGTACTCTAAGCTTTTGTTTGGAGTTTGGCAGAAACAGTGATACTCTCGTTGGCTTCGTCGATTCAGACTACGCAGGTGATCTCGATAAACGACGATCTCTTACTGGTTATGTATTTTCTATTGGAGGTTGTGCAGTTAGCTGGAAAGCAACTCTACAGCATGTAGTGGCGTTGTCTACCACTGAAGCAGAATACATAGCGATTACTGATGCGATCAAGGAAGCATTATGGTTGACAGGGTTATTCAGCGAATTAACCCAGAATCAGGGAGTCATTACTATTTTCTGTGATAGTCAAAGTGCGATTCATTTGACTAAGGATCAGATGTATCACGAAAGGACTAAACATATTGATGTTAAGTATCATTTTATTCGTGAGATCATTGCAGATAAGAAGGTGTTTATCAAGAAGATCAACACGAAGGATAATCCTGCAGATTTGTTTACGAAAGCTCTTCCAGTTTTCAAGTTCAAGCATTGCTTGGACTTGATCGGTGTTTCAGAAATGGTGAACTAGCCCTTTGGGGCTAAGGTCGGAGGAAGATAAAAGTATTCTAAATTAAGGTGGAGTAATCTACGGCACCAAAGGTCAAGGTGGAGATTTGTTGAAGATGACCTTGGGTCTATAAAAGTGACGCATTCAAGCATATGGACAAGGTTCACGTGGGTTTGAAAATAATAAGGACAAAAGGTGATAAAAAGAAATAATAAATAAGAAGAAATCAATTTGTATTCTTTGAGAGGAGCCGCATGGATAGACAAATAAGTGCACCTATATTGAATAAAAGGACGTTCATGAGGTAAGCACTTACGTACAAGCCCATACAGGTTCGCCTATAAATAGGCTACTCGAGCGAAGGAAATAAATCACCAACCACATCTGATCTTTCCTCTGATCATTATATATTTATAGTTTCTTTCTCCTAAGTCGTTGTAGCTGTCATTTATATCACGTCAGTGTACGTGTTTGTAATCTCTCCACATAATAAAGAAGTTCTACCCTCCGGCCCGTGGACGTAGGTCATTCTGACCGAACCACGTAAATCTCGTGTCATTGTCCAAATTTATTTTTCGTCTCTTTTATTTATTATCCTCATTTTTCGGGCAAAATAATTATCGGGGATTTCCGCATGTCCTAACAATACCAGAAATAACTGTTTTACCTCGTTCACGTTGTCCAGTAAAATCATGCCATGTCATCACTCTATTCTTGCTCCGACCCTGGTCGTAGAAATAGGGCCCACACCCATTGACATAGGGAGAAGGAAAAACAAATCGCTGTTCTTAAAAATTACTTAGTTAACGTCTGTCGCTTATAAATAATTAGATTCCCCACACTCAATTTTTTAATTATATTACTAATATAAAATGGATGGATCAACTTCATGAAATTATGATCAACATTGTGAACGTCATCGGCGGTGGCGCTCTGATGAAACTATTAAATGGAGTTGCAGACTCTACTATTTATTTCTTTATTACGAAAGATTCCTTCACTTCATCTCAACTCTTTCAATTCATCCTCCCCACGACGAGAACCGTTGAAGTCATTATTAATCAAAGATCACCATTCACCACCACCCTGGCCTTCACTATGCATTCTTATTTTCATATTACATTCTAATTAATCGTATATATTTATTAACTTGTATATCTAAATTTCCAAAATTATCAAGATTGGGTTTAGTAAATTCTTTTAAGATAGTTAATATAGTGTCGTCGGGTTCTTCCGCCCAGGCCCGAACAAAGCCCAAGATAAAGCCCATTTATTAGATGTCGCCCGTCTATTTAAACCAAAACCGTTCTCGAACCCTTCTCAGCTTAGGGTTTCGGCTACTCACTTTTCTTTTCTTCTTCCTTCCATGGCGTGGCTATTTTACTTGGACAAAAACTTCGTCCTTTTGTTTTAATCCTTTATATTTTGCTTGTGTTACTTGCACTGTATTAGAGGCTTCTCCGAATAATGGAGAAACGTCTGATTTTTTGAGTGCAGAAATCGAAAGCTGAGCTTCGAATCAGCGGCGGCCAGACAACCGTTGAGATGGATCCACAGATGAGCTTGCCTGTTTTATCTTTCAATGGCGCTCGTCTACTAATTCCATCTCACATTCTGTAATTGTACGGTTTCAATATTTGATAGCTCCGTAAAATTGGATCGAAGTGTCTTTGGGACAAGAACATTCAACTTGTTTGGAGTTTGGAGAAGAATATATTCAGAAAGGACTTGTTTAAATCTTCCAGTAATACTGCGACAAAACTGATTAGAAGTTGAACTATCATTTTTTTTAAAGACATGTATACATAACTAATGATGGATGAAGGACACTGTTGCTCTATTCCTCCGTGAATTGCAGGCAAGTTCGATGGTACTTTGATTTAGTCCAGTAAATTTGTAAAAAGACTGAGAATAATAAAGAAGACGTACAATTAAATTGATTGCTGAGATTTGAAGAATCAGATTGATTATTGCTTAATTGAAAGAAACCTCAAGTTATGGAGTAGATGGGCTCAGCTCAAGAGCCTTAAAATTAGAAAATATTAAATGTAAAAATACGGAGACTTTAGTGTTAGTAGTCCACATAACAGGCCCGCCCCGCCCCGCTTGACCCGATCCACGAACGCGAACAATCAGAGCAGAGAATATATACCCTGTTGCAGGACAGCACTTTGCAATGCTAGAAGAATAGACACTTCGTTTTCATTTGTACCTATCAACCACCAATTTAATCTACAGAAACAAGGAGAAGATGACGACGACGATGCTTTCAATATTACAGATAAGAACAAGCGATCGATGCAAGAATGGTCCCATGATATCAGATTCTAAAGCAGGGCAGCAGTTTATCCACTGGAGGAACAGCTTAGGACCACTGACCTTTGACATCTGTCTGTACAGAAACTCTCCAAGAACTACTACCCATTAATCAATCTCATTTGGACCTCAAATTCGATCCTTTTTTTTTGCAGATGAGCCCTTCTATGATGTTCGGTTGATCTGATATGAACTGAGCTGGTAAAGTCGGGATCTTTTTTGCTGTTTATGGTCCTGGGATTGTACAACTATCAAGGACCATGAACGCCATCAGTCCTCCTACATAAGCCTTTCGAAAATAATTTTCCTGGACAACTGTGGTCCATTCGGTGCAATCCAAAAAAGGGGGGCTCGGGCGCAAATTTCTTCGATGATTAGCCTAAGCAGAGTGGAAAAAGATGTCTTGGGAAGCCATCATTCATCTTGATTGAACAAAAGGATACCTTGAGACGTAGTACTCTCCGACCCGTGCGGGCCCACTCCTAGCCAATATACCTTCGAGATCTCCGATGATTCTAGCGAGCCATATTTCTAAGTTCCTCTGAATTTCTTTGAAGTTGTTTCGGATAGAGTCCATATGCCTTCTCGTGGCTAGTTTCGCCTGGTCTTCAACTTCGCCGCCTTGCCAGCTCTTGCCAGTCTCGGCTTGTAACGCCGTGAGCTTCTGATTAGTTTCAGACGCTCGTTGCTGTAGTCTGAACGCTTCTAGCAAGAACTCTGTTTGCCTCTGTGTTCGAAACTCAGAGCTTAGGGTAGAATCACATGGATCGCTGGCTTGCTTTGAAGGAGGAGACATAGGACAGAGAAAAAGAAAGCTTTTTGTCAACTAAGAAACAGTTTTATGTTAACATGAGATTGAAGGATGAAGACGTTGTGCACTGTACCATTCTTCTGCATATGTCGTCGATTTTTTCGGCCAAGGATTGGTATCTCTTGGCCTGTTTTCGCAGCTGGGAAGGCATTTTCGACAGGTCGTCTTTCCCAATTACTTCCAAGTTCTGCAGTTCTTGCTCGAGAACTCTTAATTTAGACGAAATCCCGGCGGAGTTTCCATCAACCTTCCATGGAGACTCCCTTCTGAGATAAGAAATGAACAGAGACATAAAAACCATAGAATAACAGTTTCCATACTTGTGGTTCCATTATAAAGGAAACCTATGAATTTACCTAGCAACGAAATTCTTCGACTGGTAATGCGATTCAAGAGCTTCATATTGCTTATCCTGCATTTTTGTTTTCCAGAATCCAAACTTAAGACCAGCAATCAAAATTCTAATCTTGAATGAATATACGACGCAAGCTCTTCTGACCAAGAATCCAAGGTAGTATAGTGGTAGAGGGAAAAAGTTCATAAAAAAAACATGGAGATTACACACACAAAGAGACAGAAAGAGGCGATCTTTCAGAGCTTCACCTGCCATAGACTAGTTTTGTCAGACCAAAACTTCGAATCAACAGCAGAAGCAGAGTGACTCAAGAAGCTCGAAGCACCAAACCCTCTACTACTACTATTATCCCCACCACCGCCGCCGCCGCCGCCGCCATTATCATCACTTTCACCGTACATCACAGACCTAATCTCCTCATCATCGACGACGCCTTGCTCGGAAACTGAAACGCCACTCTTCCCATACCCAAAACCCATCTCAGAACCGTAAAAAGCTTCCTCGCCATTCCTACTCAGAAGCTCAACATCTCATCCTTCTCGCTGACCTCCCTCCTCAAACCCTCGATGTTAGCCTTCAAATCGGCCTCGACGCCTTCGAGCTCTTCGATTTTACCCTTCAGGTAAGCTATTTCCTCGCCGCCGTCTTCGATCTGCTGCAATAGCCTCTTCTCCTCTTGCTGCCAGGCGTGCCTATGGCTGGCGTAGATCTCCACGACCCTCGCATTCGCCTTTGAGTCCTCTTTTCTGCGGTAGTGGAGCTGATTCAGCTCGTCCTCGGCCTGCATTAGCTTGAAGGCGAGGGCTTTGTTCTGTCTGCGAAGGGTTGAGAGGAGGGTTAGGGTGTTCTTGGGTAATAGCCCGAGGAACAGCGTGAAACTGAGACCCAAGTAGGAGGTGAAAAGCTTCTTAAAAGGGCCGTGCTCGTCGCTGTCGTCGTCCTTTTGGTGCGCTTGTTGTGTGTTTTCTTTGCCGTGATGTTCTTGGGCAGCCATTGTTGTGCAATTAAAGCTGTCTGATATTGGGAGGTGTGTTGTGTGTGTGTGTGTGTGGTCTTTGTGTTGTGTGTGAGTGATAAAGTGCTTCGCTTTATGAATGATTTGAGGTCTGAGGAGGGTAGTTGGTGTTTTTACGAGAGAGAGAGAGAGAGAGAGAGAGAGAGAAGAAATAGGTTTCTGTACTTTGTGGTGTTTACAACAGTACTCTTTTTTGGCAATTACCTCCGAAAAAAGTTCATAAAGCTATTCTCGTATCTTTTTATCACCGTGGATCTATTTTGTGGAAAGAGTAACTTCATATCAATCTGAATCTATAGCATGTTTGAATTTTGATAATATAGATATATATATAATATATGACGCATTTTAAAGCTTTGTTTATTTCGTGTATATTTATTTTTTCTTGTGAGGTGTTAGGCTACTCGGATATGATCGCGTGGCATCATCTGTCCCACCAATTACGTGGCTCTCTATGTCCCAAATAATCACATTTGTTGAATTAAATATGACGGTTCACAAATTTTCTTTTTTATTTA
Organism: Craterostigma plantagineum; assembly: GCA_027422505.1. NCBI lineage: Eukaryota > Viridiplantae > Streptophyta > Magnoliopsida > Lamiales > Linderniaceae > Craterostigma > Craterostigma plantagineum. Next base: position 77,900 of record JAPQWV010000237.1, on the reverse strand, counting down.
TTAATTTTTTTAATTCCATATTCCACCAAATTATGAAATCGTCGTTATTTCATGTTATTTATATGATAAAAATAAATAAACACATCCAATTTATTCATTATTTTATGACGATCAATTTGATGTCCATATCATATAGTTTTTTATCATCAGAAAAAGCAATTTTAACAGCGTGAGACAGGGTATGGGACAGATTGTGGGACGGAGGATTTCAACCGGGATATGACCGTTTTTTGAAGTGTGAAAGAAAGAGAAGACTAATGTAAATTTAAGCAAAATCCCCCTTACCATGACAAGTTTTTTTATTACTAGATTAAAAAATAACGAATGTCAAACAACTTTTTTCTTTAATTAAAAACATATTAAATAGTAAAAGGACCACTATTATATCGAATTTGGTCAGAAACAAGGGATTGATGATTCAACATCAACGGTATGTGGCCTTGTCATTAATGAAGATGCAGTTTAGATTCCTCCTCCTCAATTCTCATGCAGAAAACAGAAAGTAGTTCAGGTTTTTATTATAAAATTTATTATTCAGCAGATCTTATAAAAACCCGCATGATTGTAACTTTTTAGATCAACAGTTGACTTTCCAATAATTGTTTTCAATTCTTTTTCCCAACAATGATTTTAAATACATTCATATAGTAAATAGAAAAAGAAAAACACTCACGAGCCCGGCCCAGTTTGGCCCGTTATAAGGCCCAGACCGACAAAAGACATCAGCAGTTTCAAGAAACAATTTGAGCCCAATAAAATTCTGCAACGGCCCAAAGGATTTCAACGGACTCTTCACGATATCCAATTCGGTTTGCAGAATGTACGACATATTGAACACAGCAAAGGTTAAAAGCCGTAGAGAATTCGATCGACGCAACACCGAAAGGAAATTCTCGCTAGATTCTTACCGAAGGAAGAAGTATAGAGAATGGCGTCCGAGCAGTCTATTATGACGGTGATACGCGCCGCGCGTCCGACGTTTCGTAATCGCCACGATAAAGCCGCCTTTGCCGTGCACGCCGCCTTCGCAGCTGCCGGCTACGTCCTCCACGCCACCGGCCTCCCCGCCTTCGAAGATGAAGCTCTGTCTACTTCGTACACTGGTAAACACAAAGTACAAGTGAGCTGAAAGCTGATAATAATTTGGTGACCATATGATTCAGTGAAGGTCGATTGTGTATGTGTGATGACTGATGAATTAAACTGTAAAGAGGTTGGGTTCTGTCGTGAGTTGCGACGGCCACTCGATTTGGGTGTTTGGTGAAACTTTCAATTAAGGCTTATTGAGCAAGAAAAATAATATATTATTTTGGATTTTCTTTTTCCTGATGAACTAGCTTGCAGTCCTGTAACCTTCACTTTTAACAGACGTAGTAATTGGACTACCAAATTGGCCCAAGTTTTTTTTTTTATCATTTAGTTGCTCAAATTTCTGCTCATTATCTGATAAAATTCGGTTTCTTGGTGTGTTTTTTTATAGACGAGGTAGGTATTGACAACTGGAACGAGGCAGAGGATAGCTACGCATTCGTTTATTCGAAAAACGACAATAAAGGACCTCAGAAGGTTCTGGTGAAGTCTCTTGTCCTGAATGACAAATTGGTTACGGATGTTTTAAAGGAAGGCAATGAGAGCCTGCTCCATCTTGAACTTGAGTGAGTTGAATGATTCATTATCTTGTGAGTGTTTCCTTTTACTTTTTGTTTGTTAGTGATTGGAGTTCCTCTTTTATTAACAGTGTCAATGAGTACGCGGAGGACAATGGAGGATCTAACTATGCTCTGAAATTCAAGAATTTGGGGAAGCTTGCTGATAAAATTAACAAGGAAATTTTGGATAAGATGGATCCTATGTCTGCTGCCGTCTCCTCAGGCCAGAATCCAAGGTATTTTAAGTTGTTTTAATACGTGTATATGAGTATGAACGGTTATATGCAATTGGTTAGCCGAATGAAAGGTATATCTGTTAGAAATGATCGCTGTCTGGCTATATTCAATTACATTTTGCAGTTATACTTACCGAAAAACTTGTACGATTTTGCAGTTCTGGGACAAGCCTAAGGGATTCTCGAGCTAGGCCTGGTGTAGAAGGTTTTTTTAACCGAGGATCCTTATGCTTCACCTACAGCGTAATGTATTTATTACAAAGTTTTTCCGAACATTTGGGACAAATTTAAATTTAACAAAAATAATCATCGTAGCGTCTGATATTTAAATCTCCGCTGATAAGTTCCAACGAGTTCTCTTATGGTGAGATTACCTCAATTCTTAAAGTTGTCTCCTTTTTTCTAAGCAGAGGTTTTCTTCCTCGAATACCGGCCTATGGGGGCAGCGACCTCGTACCAGGGCCTGCTGCAGGAATGTATCCTTCAAGGTATATCATTACCCATCTCTAAATACTATTTTCTCCTTGCAAAATCAATCCTTAGACTTGGTATTAATTTTCACACTCATCTTAAGAAATATATTTTCTAAATCGTTTCCATCTACGGGTTTCTAATTGTGTGTCAAATCAAACCATTTCAGGGGTGATTTTGGAGGTGGTAGCATGCTTGTAGGTCAGTCACTGATAATCCCATCCTATCATATATATATATATTCATCGAATATTATATCTTTTACCTTATCAAATTAATCGATTCAATTTATACGAGTCGACAGGCCCAAACGACCCAGGTTCTTCGGAGGTGAACCTCGCCAGCCTGGCTTTCCCGGCGGCGGTTCGCCGTGAGTTCCCTTTGATAAATAGAAGAATAATCTTTGAGATATGTTTTGAGTTAATTCAAAACCCTTATTTTGATGATGCAGGGCTGTGCCTCCCGGCGCTCGGTTTGACCCGTTTGGCCCGCCCGGAGTTCCCGGTTTTGAACCGAACCGTTTTACCAGGTACTTCTTGCGGGTTTTATTTTGTCATTTTGTGGAATTGTGATATGTTTATATCGATTTTGTACCATTGATGTAAATATTTGTACAGAGGCCCACGGAGGCCGCCGGGCCAACATCCAGACTTAGAGCAGTTTCCTGGCGGCGGCGATTTTATATGAGTAGGAGGAGCAACGGATAATATAATAAATAAATAAATCATAAGTAATGTTCCTGTAATATTAACGTTTATATTCCCCTTGTTTTTCTTCATTACGCAATGCACTTTTATGGAATCCAATTATTATCAAGATAGTGTGTCCAAAGCATTAGAGATAGTGAGCTCGGAATATGTAAAAATAAACAAAAACAAATATGAAAAAAGCAAGAATAAATAACAAATTGACATATCCTAAGGAAAAACATATTGTAATAACTAATAATAACGTTGCGTCTTTAATTATCCATTTTTGGTCGTCTCCTCTCGTCCCTACCGAGGAAAAGCAAGAATCTTTATTTATTTTTTTTTTTTTAATTTCATCAGCTGGGTGGGTGGATATCACTCATCCTTTCTCATTATTTATTGTCACGGCAAATTGGGCTGTAGAGCACAAAGCGATGGCTGATCATACGAATGGGCATGAGATCAGTGAAGAATGTCTCGACGTCCTAACTAAAACTGGAGAGAAAACTGGTGTAGCTAAGCCCAGGTCGACCTCTCTTTTTCTTGAACTTTTTCGAGTAATTACAGTACGCGTTCCTCAATCTTTCTCAGTAGTATCCCCAGCTAGATTGAATGTCTAAGGTTTCTGGGTCAGACTGTTCTTACCATATTTCTTGGTAGTGGTGACTTATATCGTAAGGGGCAGAACATGATTACTTGATACGGTTTGTCGCGGATATGGTGTTGCTTTCGTACTTTGTGTTATACAAGGGGCGCACTAGATTCTCATGATTTGATATGGTTTCTTGTGTTTTTCTTTTTTCTGTCATTTCCACTTGATTTGGACGGAGGGAGATGGATCTTCAATACACCCCTTCGATTTTCCTTATAGAGAACATTACCACTTCATTATTTATGTTCTTTGGGGGGAATGACCTGTTCTTGCAACGAGATTTCATCCCTTTTTGCAATGCCTTAGCGCAAGTTACGACGTTAAAGAAGTGAAAGAATTCGTCATATGGATGCTTCATCACTTTGTTTGATTTATGGGATGTTTGATTTATTGTTGTAGGGGGGATGTTCACCGAGATGGGGATTACCATCGAGCAGTCCATGTATGGATATATGCAGAGAGCACGAATGAGCTTCTTCTCCAAAAACGTGCTGATTGCAAAGATTCATGGCCTGGTCTATGGGACATATCTAGTGCTGGTCACATATCAGCTGGAGATTCATCTCTAGTAACAGCAAGGTGTAGCTCGTTTTTTTTTCCCTAGATTTGCTTCATTTTTTAAAATCATTTTGAACTTTATTCTTCAAATTATTAGCTATTTTATGTAAATCTCCCCCGAGTATATGTCTGATCCTTTTTTTTTCTCCTGCAGGAGAGAGCTACAAGAAGAGCTTGGTTTAACGCTTCCAAAGGATGCCTTCGAATTGCTGTTTGTGTTTTTGCAAGAGTGGTCAGTACTGAAACACGTCATATGGACCGAGAGATTTGTCGAGAAAACTTAATTTATGATTATTTCTTATCACTACGTGTAGCATCAGCTACATTTTTTAGTACCGGGCTGATTTTCTGGTAAATAGTTTTCTAGACGAGTTTTGATTTGTCGAATGTTTTACGTTTGTAGTGTCATAAATGATGGCAAGTTCATCAACAATGAATTCAATGATGTGTATCTCGTCACCACTGCACATCCAATACCTTTGAAGGCCTTCACTCTTCAGGTTTTCAGTTTCTTGTTTAAGCTTAAGCGATAAAATGATTATTTCCACATAGAGTTCTAACTATTATAACTTCTTATGCAGTAGAGTAATTTTTGTTTCTAACTAATTTCACAGCATTGAATTTGCATAACAATCTTAACAAAGTCCTTTGTAATGTTTCTGTTGTTCAAAGGAATCTGAAGTTTCGGCAGTTAAATACATCCATTTGGATGAGTATAGATCGTTGCTTGCAAAAGAAGATCCTCAGTACGTGGACTATGATGTAGAGGGTCAATATGGTCAGCTCTTTGAAATTATATCGAAACGGTATGCATCAAATACGTTTCGATGCTTTCTAGAATCCTAGATTAGACTTATCTCCTTTAATCACAGTGCAATAGTGTGACTGTCATGCATTAAATACTGACCTCTTTAGGTACAACCAAAATTCCGAAGCCCGTGCTCGACACCTGCAAAAACAGCTGAATCGATATGCTCGTGTTTCCCTTAAAGCAGAGGTTTTTAGTGATGCATTTCTTTTCTCGGCTTATTTTTGTTCTTTATATTGGCACCTAAACGATAAAATAACAGAATCAAAATTTATTTTCTTTAACTGACATACAGATTTCTCAATGCGTTAATTTATGGCTGAATTCTTCGATTTTGTCTATTTTGCATTACAGTTAAATGGCCTATCCAATGCGGATAAGGAAGCTCTGAAGTTGATTGTTAAAGCTGCGAGAATAATGGATCAAATTTTCTTCCAACAGGTTGAGATGTGATCTTTTTGCTTCCTAGACGTATTTGTGTTATTACTACTATCTGTGAACTTATTTGTATTAATTTAAGTTAAGATGAGAAATTGATTCTCTTTTTTCTTTAATTCTGTAAAGCAGGTATGGTACTGCAATCCATCGTTAAGAGATTGGCTAGAGAAGCATGCTGAAAAATCCCAGTTGGACAAATTAAAATGGATGTATTATCTTGTCAACAAAAGTCCATGGTTAGATTGCTCATTGCAGCCGTTATCAGTCAATGTCTTCTTTTTAATATGTCGTTGGTCATTATTATGAGCAATAACTCTTCTAAGTTTCCTTTCATCTCTTTTCCATGTAAGGTCCTGTTTGGACGAGAATGAGCCATTTTTAACAACCGCAGACTCAGCTTTGAAGTTGCTTACTGAGGCCGCAAAGCCAGTGAGTGGATGGAAGGGAATTGAATACAAAACAGCATTTCCTTTGGTGAAACCAGCGGGTGCAAATTTTTATCCACCTGATATGGACAAAATGGTAAAAATACTTGGCCTGTGTAGTGTATGATATTGGGATGAAGATCTTCATGATTAGCATCTTCGATGTGTATCTTCTCTCCCATCCTTGCTCTGGCAGTTTATGATGTAATAGGTTTGGGTCTTCATAGGAATTTGAGCTATGGGTGAATAGTCTAAACGATGAACAGAAGAAAGAAGCAATGGGTTTTTTCTCTGTCGTCAAAAGGGAAAGTGAAAGAATCTTGGATGAATCGGTCTCAAGTAGCAAGAAGGTCGCTCATGATCTCTATATCGTCCCTTACTCCGAAGAGTACAAAAATTTTCTTATTAAAGCTTCTGATTTGCTGCACCAAGCCGGAGAGCTGACAAGCATTCCCAGGTGAAGTTGGCTTTTATCAAGAAAATAACTCACTTGATTATACACGGAAGTCGGGTTGATACATTAGTCTTTCATGTTGCAGTTTGAAGAAGTTCTTGCACAGCAAGGCTGAAGCATTCTTATCAAATGATTATTATGACTCAGATATTAGCTGGATGGAATTGGTTAGTTCAACTCCTAAAATTCATCGTAACTGGTTTCGTTAGCTGCCCATCGAGTAAATATTTGAGATTTATGTGTCGATGATTGTGAGTCTGCATCATTTTTTTTTTTGCTTTGGTGCTGTGATGTCGTTTAAGGATTCAAAACTGGATATCACCATTGGCCCATACGAGACATACGAAGATACAATTTTCGGATACAAGGTATTTTTTCCATTTTTTTTCCAATACGAGCGCATGCAAAGATACCAACCCTGTAAAATTTTTTGTGCCTCTGTCCTCTTGCCTCGCCAAAAACTATGGAGCTGCTCCATAACTATTTACTGCCATTTTTTTTTAAATGGTATGTGCCTTATTTCACAATTTGCTTGTAGGCCACTTTCGAGGCATTCATTGGAGTCCTAGATGATGAGGCAACAGCTCAAATCAAACTGTTTGGCGACAATTTAGAGGTGATCTATATTATCCCACCATTCTGTTTCCTCGTGTTACTTAACCTTAAAAAGGAGCTGTTAATAGGTTTTAGAGAAGAATCTTCCAATGGCTGAGGCTTACAAGTCAGAAAGCGTAACAGCTGCTCCAATTCGAGTCGTGCAGCTTATTTATAATGCTGGGGTAAATTTTCATCTCTTAACAACATCATGGAGCTTAATATATCTCTTACTTGCTCTTGCAATGGCTGATGCAATTTCATCGCAGGACGTAAAGGGCCCACAAACAGTTGCGTTCAATCTTCCAAATGACGAGCGGATTGTAAAAGATAGAGGAACCTCTATGGTCATGCTCAAGAATGTTTCCGAAGCAAAGTACGTTATCCTTCTTTTACGTATATATATTTGGAATTATAACTGTGAAGGGACTTACCCAAGTCCCAAAGCAGCATAAAGATCTATCTTAGGATTCATAACTGTTATGGTGAAAATGATCCAGTCTGCTGTTTTCTTTTCTTTTCCAGGTTTGATCTTATTCTCCAGCCCATAGCCCACGTATGCATCACAAAGGAACAGAGGAAACACGTTGACTTTGACTCGTTCTTCACTCATACGATTTGTCACGAGTGTTGTCATGGGATCGGGCCCCACTCAATTACACTACCCGACGGGCGAAAGTCCACCGTGAGATTGGTGCGTTTTCGCTGTTACTCAATTTGCGGACAATTTTCCTTGGACGACTTTTATGTGCTGGAGCGACCCCTTTACTACGACAACTGAAAAGAACTGTCCTTTACGACGCAGGAATTGCAAGAAGTTCATTCAGCTCTAGAGGAGGCTAAAGCTGATATCGTAGGTCTTTGGGCCTTACGATTTCTTATGAAAAAGGTAGTGAATGATGCCTGAACTTGATTTTTCTTCTTCTCATATCTCTTTTCTGTTTCTAACTTTAAAATGCATGAATACGCAATTACACATTTGCTCTGTTTTTCTCACATAGTTTTGTGAACTATGCAGGATTTACTACCAAAGACGTTGATCAACTCTATGTATGTTTCCTTTCTTGCGGGTTGCTTTCGCTCTGTGCGTTTTGGACTAGAAGAAGCTCATGGGTAACTCTCTCTCTCTCTCTCTCTCTCTCTCTCTCTCTCTCTCTCTACACACACACAAACACCACACGCGCACATATGTTTTGTTTGAAATCAAGTCGCTTTTAAAATAATCTTAGGAAAGGGCAAGCATTGCAGTTCAACTACTTACTTGAACAAGGCGCATTTATCTTATGCGACGACGGGACATTTGCCGTCGACTTTGATAAGGTATATGTATAATCTGGTTTGGGAGAAAGTTTCCCGGGTTACTTTTCTTGGGCGAATAAAGCTGTTACGTTTCGATTCATTTTTTCGTTTCGTATATACCTGAAAAAAGGTCGAAGATGCAGTGGAGAAGTTAAGCAGGGAAATCCTTACGATACAAGGAAGAGGTGACAAAGAAGCTGCTAAAGCTCTTCTCTCCAAATACTCCGTAATGACACCACCACTCAAATCTGCTCTTGAAATGCTCCAAATTGTCGAGGTAGTATCTATGAGCTCAAATTACAACTATATAACTATAGTGATTAGTAAATAAATTGCTTACTATGATGAAGGAATACACACACACACACATATATATATATGTATATATTAACCTTGAATTTCACATTTCGAACAGGTTCCTGTGGATATATTGCCTGATTTCCCCATTGCAAACGAGATTCTGAACTGAATGCATTCATTCACTACCTTGAGTGCTTTGCTTGAACTATTGCGTGTGAAGATAATAAAGGAAACATCTTTTCCTTATTCTGTCTGTTATTTGATTGCTGATTGTTAACTTTTTTTTTAGTAAATGTACTGTATGCTATCTTTTGTCACTGCTCCCATTGAATATCTATCATCTTTTGCAATTTCCTAGATTTTCATGTTGGAACTTTACATGTCCCTCCTTCGGCCCTCTCCTTATGGCCATAATGAGAAACTTGGCTTTCAATGTTTTTAAAGCATAAAATTCGTTCGACAAAACTATTAGAAAAATCTTTGGCTTTCATATTGCAAGTTCATAGATTTTCATGTTAGAACTTTACATGTCCCTATTTCGGCCCTTTCCTTGGCCGTGGACGACTGATGAGAATCTTTGGCTTTCATGTTTTAAAAGCATAAAATTCATTCGACAAAACTATTAGAAAAATAAGCAAAAACTATATGTAAGTAGTTTTAACGATTTTATTTATCGGAGCCCCATAGGGAACGCATTCCTTTTTCTTTTCAACTCATTTCTATTGAAGAGATTTCTCATTGGTGTATAGTCATAATTGAGATTAAATTCTAAGAACAGCCTACTTTCCTACAATATGTTGAAACCCCGCCAAGTTCGCTAACCACCCATCAACGCTTGTGTGTACATGTGTAAATTGTGTATGTGTGTAGAAAAATCTCATCTTTAAAAAAGGTCAAATCTTGGTTCTCTCTTAATGAATAAGGAACTGAAATCCACTCCCCAATGGCCAATAATAATCGGAACTTTTATTCTACTGTAATTGTAATATCATAATAAGTTAAATTGATTAAATCTCTCACCAGAGAAAAAGTTTTGCTTTCTTTACCTACTAAAGATTAGTGTAATCACACAATCATGTAATTAAGAACATTAGACATGATCGTCGTCTGTTCTATATCGACCAGTCGCCGAACTAAACTCCCCACAGAAAGGAACAGTAGCGTACACAAACACATCCACGTATAACAGCCCAAAAAATACTTCTCCGAAAAAAAATACGATCTTTTCCCTTAAACCAATAATGGGTAGCCGCGACTCTCAGAAGTGGATGATACTCATAGCCACGGTATGGCTACAGGCCTTCACCGGCACAAACTTCGACTTCGCCGCCTACTCGCCGGAGATGAAGACGGTGCTGGGCGTTTCTCAGGTTCAGCTCAGCTACTTAGCCGCCGCATCGGACATGGGAAAGGCGGTGGGCTGGTCCGCCGGCGTGGCGTTGAAGTCGAACATCCCTTTGCCGGCGGTGGCGATCGCGGCGGCGGGCATGGGCTTCGTTGGGTACGGCTTGCAGTGGCTTGTCATGAAGCAGGCGATTGCAGTCCCTTTTTTCTCGGTCAGTTTGTTGATCGATTTTCCTGGTCATAAAATAAAACCCCTTTACTAATATTGATTGGAGATCGAAGCTTTTGTGCAATAGCATCTCAAATCGATTTAAAAGAAAGCTTCAATCTTTGAATTGCTTCAGGTACTTGTGCTCTGCTTACTATCAGGAATAAGCATATGTTGGTTCAACACAGTTTGCTTCATCCTCTGCATAAAGAACTTCCCTACATCGAATCGCCCGCTCGCCCTTTCCCTCACGATAAGCTTCAACGGCTTAAGCGCAGCCTTATACAACCTCGCCGTAAACTCGTTCAACCCTTCGTCGACTTCGATCTATCTCCTTTTCAACGCATTAATCCCTTTAATCGCAACATTCGTAGCCCTAATTCCCATTCTTCGGCAGCGAGAATCAGACCACTCTGCTGACCTGTCGAGCCCAAGGGATCAATCAATGTTCGTCGTTTTGAGCTTATGGGCCGTAGTCACTGGCCTTTATCTTCTCTTGCTCCACCCCTCGGATCATGGCGCGGGCTCTGCTCCATTTCTGTTTACGGGCGCTGTTTGTTTGCTGATTGTTCCTTTAGGAATTCCCGGGATTTTCTACGCTAGGGAATGGTTCGATGGGTTCAGTTGGGCTGAGTGGTCCTCCCTTGATCAAGAACTAGGTAAAGATCTTCTGATCCATGAAACGGGCGGGTCGAACGGGGCGACCCGTGAAGGGACTGTGAAAGAAGATGAAAAGGGATGCTTTTCGTGGGGTTTCTGCAGGCCCGTGATTGAGAAAGATCGACTGAGTACGATAGGCGAAGAGCACGGAGCTTGTCTGCTCGTCAAAAGATTGGATTTTTGGCTGTACTTCATCGTTTACTTCTGTGGAGGGACGATTGGCCTGGCGTACAGCAACAATCTCGGGCAGATAGCCCAATCTCTCGGGCACCATTCGCTCAACCCTAAGCTCATAACGATATACTCGTCGTTTTCGTTCTTCGGTCGCCTCCTCTCCTCTGCCCCCGACTTTCTGACAAAGTGAGTATACTAAAAGGCTAATTCAAAATCGAATCTTGGGATCAAATAACATCATCATGCATATATATTTTTTCTCGGCAGGAAAGTGTATTTTCCAAGAACGGGGTGGCTAGCCGTGGCTCTCTTAGGCACGCCCACGGCCTTCTTCTTGCTGGCTGCATTAGGGACCGATGGGTTAGCCCTCGAAGGAGGAACGGCCATGATCGGGCTCAGCTCGGGCTTCATAATCGCAGCCGCCGTTTCGATAACCTCCGAACTATTCGGGTGCGAGAGCTTCGGCGTGAACCACAACATTCTCATCACGAATATTCCGATCGGCTCGCTTTTCTACGGCTTTTTATCCGCGATCGTCTACGACTCGAACGCATGTCCTACTAAAGCTGGGCTCATGGCCGACTCCATCGTATGCATGGGGAAGAAGTGCTACTTCTTGACCTTCGTATGGTGGGGCTGCATTTCCGTGCTAGGGTTTCTGTGCAGTTTGCTGCTGTTCGTGCGTACTAATCGAGCCTACGTCAGGTTCGAAAATCGCCGTAGATGGGCGCTGTTCTAACAACTTTGTACTGTGTATTAGAAAATCATGTAAGAAAAAGAAACAACACCAAAAAGATTAAGGGTAGATACAGTAAGTCTCATTCTTGATACAAAGGAAGAGCCTTTCGTAAGCCAAGGCCATCTTCGTCGCGGCGAACATGGACGACGCATATTTACGACAAGCCTTTCCCCTCTCCGCCAACTTTTCACGGCCTTCGCCGGCGGCCAATTCCAAAGCCTCCTTCAGCGACTCGACGTTGGGCGAAAACATAAACCCAAAGCCATCGTCGACCAAAACCGTCCCCTTGATGCTCGGAAACCTCGAGGCCATCACTGGCTTTCCGCTCATCATCGCCTCCATGAGCGTAAGGTCGAGCCCCTGCGGCCTGAGAGTAGGGTTCACAAACACGTCGATCGCATTGTAAAAAGCCCGAAGCTCCAACGGGCTCATCGAGCCCAAAACTATAACCCGCGGGCCCAATTCTCTGTACCGACTCTCCCAAGGGCCCGACCCGGCCACCACCAAGTAGACGTCGTCGAGCCCTAGCTTGGAGAAGGCCTCGTAAAGGAGGGGGTGGCCCTTGTCCTTCACGAGCCTGCCCGCGACTCCTAATACTAGGCTGGCGTTCTCGGGAATTCCAATCTCGGCCCGAAAGGAAAGCCCGAGGCCCGAATCGTGGACGAAGTCGTCCTCGTTTACACCGTTGACGATGACGTGGACCCGTCCCCTCGGGATTTGGTACACGTCCCTAAGCATTTCCCCGCAGCTGTCGCTTATGGCCACGTGGTGGGCGTACTCTGAGAAGAACCGTATCTCGGCCAGGACCTTGTGGACCATCCATTGGAGGCTTTGGTTGAACGACGGAGCCATGGGCTCGCCGGGCGGTCTGGTGAGGTCCTGGTAGATGCTCGACTGTAGGCTCTCTAAGGCTATGCCGTGCCAGGAAACGACTAGGTTGGGGGACCCGCGGGCTAGCCAGTGGGGTAGGGCCACGCTCTCGGAGTGGACCGCGTCGAACGGCTCGCGGCGGTTCTCCTCCTCGAACTGCTCCCACGCCTTGTTGTACCTCCACCTGTATTATTATTATTAGAGCAAATTGCGTCGCGTTTAATAAAATTACATGTATAAAGATGAGATTAAATAAGAAAGAAATCAGCGTATATACCTCAGGGAACATATTGGAAATAAATTATGTAAGATTAAAAAGGACTCGTCATACAACAACAACCTGTCGGGTTCGCCTTCGTGGCGGTGGATCACCGGAGAATCCGGCTCCGGCGACTGCTCCGGCGAGATGGCCGGCGCCGGAGAGGTGTAGACGTGGACGCGGTGGCCGCGGCGGGCGAGGGCGGTGTGGAGTGTGTGGGCGTGGCGTTCCATGCCGCCCGGGGCGGCGGTGGTGGGCCATTTTCGGGAGAAGACGGCGATTTTGAGGGAGGTCGGTGGAGGGTTTTCGCCGGAGAATTTCAGGCGGTTCCATGGGAACTGGGCTAGGCGGAGGTCGCCGGAGAATGGGCCGTCGCCGGCGGCGGTGGAGGAGGAGGAGGAAGGGTGGTGGTTGTTGGTGCATGTTGAGGGGGTGGTGTGGAGGAGGAGCAAGGCTGGGATTGTGAAGAGGACTATGAAGAAAAGTGTGACGGCGAGCTTTGAGTGGATGCTGCTGATTAGCGTCGGGGGTTTCTTGGCCGCTTTGCTGTTCGCGGCGGCGGCGGCCATTGTTGGGCTTTGTAATGAGATGGTGTGTTGTTATTAAAAGTGTTAGTGTTCGTTTTGATGGAGAGTTGCTTTTGGTTTTTTGTTTTTATTCAGCGACTTATTGTTTTCGTAGCCGAGTTGGAAAAAGATAGTGGGGATATGTGTTAGGCAACGCGTGAATTATTTATTATTTTTGGGATTATTTTATTGTTTTTTTGCATGAAGTTTTGCTTTTCATTGTGAATTCTACGTTAATTTGGGCAGAAAACGTGAGACGTTCGCAAGGGTTCACATCCTATGTCAAGCACGTTTTCTGTCGGCGGTGAAGTGGTAACTCTTAACATATCGTGGAGGAGCGTTTTATACGTGCAAAAACTAGGTGATACATGAACTTCAAAATTAATTTCACTTTTTCTTCAAGCAAATATTTATTTCAAACAAAATTGATTGGAAGATCTAGATATTTATGTTATTCATTTATTTTCTCAATTAAATTCCCAAAGCTAGTTTAATAAAGCACAAGTAGAGGTCATGCACAAACGAGAATGTGCAGAGAATGTCTTGTATAACAATCATCATGGTTAGGTGCGGATCCATTTACCAAACAATTCCATTGAATATAATAAATTTTACGGATTGGTCAAACCATTTACTTTTATGTATTATCACTAATATTCACCGAAAAAGTCAACGGCTAAAAGGTTGGGCTAACAAATGTCGACGTGAATGAATGCGCAGACGTGACAGACCAATTTGACTCCGCGTCCTATTTTGACTTTTTGGTAGAGAGGTCATTACTCTGATTTGTTTCTATCTAATCAAGTTCTTCCTTTTCTATATGATTCGTCCTAATATATTCACACTATTTATTTTTTGTAAAATGTAATTTTCTGAACTTATGATTATTGGGCCACATGGTAAGTTTAGCCCGATTAAGAAAAGCCCAAAATCATTAGTGAAAGTTGGGCCATATGGACCATATAATTTGAAACAACAGTCCATTTATGGATAAAAAGATTATTAACCCAAAAGTTAGATAAGGACTCGTTTTCCCACATTGGCACTAAAGCTCTACACTCTCTCTCATCTCACTGCAAGCGATGTCAATACAGTCGCCCACTTTCCATTGCCGACCCGTTTTGACCCAACGGAAACCGACCCGAATCAAGTGCATTGGAAAGCTCGATTCCGTGTCGGGCGGAACGTCCACGTCATCCCTTTGGCCGCCGTCGGACTGTGCCCGCTATTTCCGCGTGCTTTCAGCTTCTTCGGCTCTAGCACTGGGCCTGGGGATTGCATCTCTTTGGTCCTTTCCTAGACCCGTTTCGGCCCGAATATTACCCGCCACTCAGCTCGCTCAAGGTTGACAAGAGCACTTTGAACGACTGTACTGTTTACTTTCTGCTTTGTTTTTCTTTGATTTTCGTTTGCGTACTTGATGATCCGTTTGTTTCGTTGCGTACTTTGAGATGCAGCTTTGATTTTCAGTTGATTTGGGGGTCGATTGGTACGTATTGTGATTTTCTACTGTATTATATGAATCATCCGGCCTGTGATGATCTTGATCATTGTTGGGTTATACAAGTATGTGTATGATGTATGTTGTTTGATGTTTCTACTTCTTCAATGTATCCCTTCTTATACAGAAATCGATGATGTGGAAAAGTTAGTGGAGAGAGGATATTGAAGAGGAAGATGAAGATATGAAGGCTGCATTTGAACAATATAAATCCAAAACATACGCATTGACCGTCCCTCTACGAATTGTTGCTTTGGAAGGTTCAGTGCCTCCTGTATGGATCAAGGTGTCTTCTAAACCTTGACTATATTTACTTATTTAACACTTGCAGATCTTTTCTGAACTCCTTGACTAGCAGGAATTCTTGCGATCCCAAGGAAAGAGAGTGCGTTTCAAGTCAGAGTTTCGTCGAAGCCTTAAAGACATTTTCTATGAACTTTCAAACCCATTTCGCAAAGGGAAAATCAACCCAAAGTCAGCCGTCGCTGCTGATCTTGTCACACTTGGGGATTCCTGGCTGAATTTTGCAATTGGGAAAGGGTTAATTGAGCCTGTGGAAGGAGCGGAAAACCAAGAATGGTTTCAAAGTTTGAATGAAAAATGGAAGGTGAAAAGTAGTCAACTTGAAGCTCGTATCTTATTATGCTTTCCAGCGAATTCCAAATTGGGTTGTTTTCTGCTTGACGTTATCTCAGGTCTATTTGCGCAGAAGCGATGATGGAAATTTAGATCCTCAAGGCAAAATATGGGCGGTTCCATATCGATGGGGGAGCATGGTGATAGCCTATAATCAAAGAGAATTTCAAAAGCATAACTTAGCTCCCATAGAGGTAATATTTCTTTTCTTCAGCCCAGTATCTATCCAATTTTTATACTGCATCACTGTTTTTCTGTATTCAAATACTATCTTTCTCTAGTTTTTTGTGTGTTGGCCATTTCGAATCGTTTTTTTTTTTTGATAAAAGATAATTCGTCGGGCAGGACTGGTCAGACTTATGGCGTCCTGAACTATCGGGGAAGATTTCAATGGTCGACTCACCCAGGGAGATTATCGGATTAGTGTTGAAGTACATGGGAGCTTCATACAACACGCACGACCTTGAATCTCAAGTAAATGGAGGGAAACACGAGGCGCTGAAGCAGCTCCAATCGCTTTTTCAGCAGGCAACAAAATCATAAAACTACAAGAAAATGTTCTACTCTAAGAGTCGTAATTATTGATCTTAAATTACGCAGGTTCGACTATTTGATACTCAGCATTATCTTAAAGCCTTCAAAGCAGGTGACGTATGGGTAGCAGTTGGATGGAGTAGCGATGTTATCCCTGCTGCAAAAACAATGTCCAAAATTGCTGTGATTGTGCCCAAGTCTGGTGCTAGCTTATGGGCAGATTTCTGGGTATGCCTTTTCTCAGTCTATTGCATCTAATCAGTATAAAGTAAAATCAATCTTTCATTCTTAAACCAATCCTTCTAGTTTTCATGGAATTTAGGGACTATTATCAAGAGAACTTGATGCTTTTTGATATGCAGGCAATACCAAATGCTTCTAGGATTGATACAGACAAACTCGGTGGAAGAATAAGAGGACCATCACCTCTGATTCACCAGTGGATAGACTTCTGTTTTCAACCACAGAGAATTTCGCCTTTCGAAGAAGGGATAATTCCAGGCGCTTCACCGATTTCTCTCAACACGGCGTCTTCAAGTCAAGTGCCTGAAAAACCTCGTAAGGGTAGGCCCAAACTCGAGACAAATCTCGTTCGTAATATACCGCCGTCTGATATTTTGTCGAAGTGCGAGTTTTTGGAGCCATTGTCCGAAAATGCTTTGTTAGACTATCAGTGGTTGATAAGCAATGTACAGAAGCCTGATCCTAGCATTTTTGAAAGAGTGAGGCTTATTGTCTCTTCTTTGAGCTCAAGATTTAAGTCCAACACCGAGACTAAGGTTGCTTGAACGGACAATGCTAGCATGAGGTGTGACCATATCTCTACGATCAGCTCAATATGTCATTCTGTTTATGCAGTTCATGAATCTATTATCTAGCGACGATTTTATTGTACATGTAAAAGGCTCTTGAGAAAGTAATTCTATATGAGTTCTTACATGAAAAAGTACAGGCCTTGATTAGCATCATACTGAAATGGCAAATTCCTTGATTTTTAAATACATCACAGAAAGGCTTAACTGCAACAATTACCAGCCCAAACCTTCCCATCTGCTGCTTCATAAAAGCTGCATCTCTGTACCCTGAACAATGCGAACTCATCATTCACGGGCAGGATTCATCTAGAGATAAACAAGGAGTTCAATTTTGTCTTAAAAACGTCTAAGACGATGAGAAACCCACTCAGACAAAGCAATAAAAAAACAATACAGTAACATACCACAGTAACAATGACAAAAGTAAGAACGGAAGTAGCTCCCAAAAAGGAAAATGGCTGGCTTTAGAGGCAAAACAGTGATCTCCCACAAATCTCAAATCAGATAACACAAAGATGCATGTCGAACCAACAGAAAAACAAGCTCTACACAGAGCAGCAGCTACCATATAATGTCAGCACTTACCTCATTAGAGACCATTCATTCATGGAGCAAAAACACCCCTTCACCAGCAATGCACCAAATTCACTTCAGTAATCAAAATCACTAGGATCTCCCGTGTATTCTGCAATCTGCTCGAGCTTGACATTGAGCAACTCGTGCGTATCAGCGTTTCGAACAACTCCCATCTCTTTCTCCGAATCACGTTCCACCAAATTCCCATAAACCCCCTTGTGGCTACCAAATAAGACAAGCACCGGCCCACCACGCTTGGGCAGCGCAGTTTCTAACCAGTCTTGATCCACCCCTTGTACAAGCTCACTATTCTCATCCATAGATACGTCACACAACCCGGGACCCACAACATCCACCACCACCCCCTTTTTCAAATGTAGCCTTCCTCCCTTCAATTCTTCACTCACAATCCTAACCCTGATATTGTTCCTCAACCAATTCACACGGTTTCTAGCTTGCTTATCATCTTCGCGCACCCTCTTCTTAACCTCCTCCTTATCCTTTTCCTTCAGATCTTTATCGCCACGACGGCTCTCCACATCCCTCAATTCTTTCAATTTCCTCAAACACCTACTTTCCTCCTCAGATCCCATCTCAGCGACATCACCTAGACGTACTTTCAGCCTCTGATCGCTCCTTGAAATCCTGAGAACCAGTAATTCGCATTCACTCCTCTCCTCAATGATCTTTCCCTTTGTCCCAATCTCCTTCCCCCTCACAATCCTCACTTCTTTACCAACCCAAGAACTTCTCTTTCTTTTACTCTTCTTATTTTCATCGATACCGTCCCTTTTCCCAAAATCCTCGCCACCAACATCGATCTTACTATTATCCATGGCCGGCTCTCCAAAAAATCCCAGCCCTCCTCTCCCCACCCTCTTCGTAAGTTCGTGAACCTTCACATCCTCCTTGGCATTTCTCCCTACACCACGACCTTCCTTCCATCCATAACCTGACAACAACGCCAAGCCAAAACCCTCCACAGGCACATCTCTAAACTCATCCATAATATCTTCTGGGACATCTGGCAAATTGCGTAAATCTTCTTTCAACTTCCTCAACTCCATGTCGGCTAGTTTCTCTTTTTCGCCCCTGGCCCGAAGATTGAGACCATACCCCATAGAATCATCCGTTTTGGGGTTTTGGGATTCCGTATCAATCTCGAATTGTAGGGTTGATTCCGAAGGATTCGATTCGAGAGCGAGGCTGGCGAGGTTCTTGAGCTTCTTGTTAAGAGTCAGTCGGTCGGGTAATGGGGCTATAGGCTCAGGCTTGCGTTCGAGCGATTGCGGTGGCTCGGATGAATTGAATTCACTGACGTAGGTTTTGGTGGTGGCCTGAGGTCGATCATCGTCGCCGAAGCCCGTCGAATTCTTGACCGTTTTGGACTTCGATTTAGTCTTTGAAGAGATAGAGAAAGAGAAGCTCATATTGCTACTTTTGACTTCAACAATGGAGGATTAGCCTGAACAGAGGGAATAAAAAAGAACTGCCCTAATCAATCCTCCTTTCCAAGCAAGACGACGTATTAAACGTTGCAAATTTACAAATTGATCCTCAATTATACTCATTTCTCAAAACTACCCCTCCATTTAGAGTACATTAATTTATCACCAAGTTTTTAATTTCTGCTCCTAGTGCTTGTTTGACCTATCTTTACATTTAGAACGTTAATATAAAATGGTTGTATATGATAAACCCACATTTTAAAATTCTTAAACCCACGTACCAAACTCATGCCGAATTTCTTACCAAAAAAAAACATAAAAAAAAAAAATCAATGGGATTTCATTTTCAAGCCACAAATCCAATCAACACTACTCCTCCAAGACCTGCCAACACCACCATTCAACTCCTTATTACCATAATCAGCAACCATGACATAATAATTCCTCCAATCATCAATGACCAACTTCATATCATGGATCTTATTCTTAATCCCAACACAGCAATTCGCATGCATCGTTACGACCAAGTCGAGATCTTTCCCGGGCTCGCAGAACCCCCCAAAGTAAGCCGTGTCCAAGAACCTAATCGCCAGCCCAATCTCAGACACGAAAGGTTCGAACTTTATCAGGTTTATGACGCCTTGGTCGTGCTTTCCCGGGAAACGATCCTTAGCCTTATACCAATAGTCGTAGAAATCGATCGTCCTTCTGTTCGACCTAACGTACATGAAGCCCGCGTTGGGAAGGTTGCGCACGTCTGTCGAGTTGTATTTGTAGAGATCGCAAGCTATTTGAAAGTCGCCGTCTTCGATGAATCTGGGAAATGGGTCCCTAAACCACATTATGTCGGCGTCCTGCGAAAAAAAAAAGAAATGGAAAACGTGCTAATAAGAGAATGGCGCACTGATGGGATTGTATTATTTGGAAAGATATGATTTTGATTTGACCGTGAAAATGAAATTGTATCCCAATTCGAGGACGGTTTTGAGGAACTCGACCCTCCTCCAAATCATCTTGACGTATTCTTCGCCTCCGTAAAAGGCGTGTTTTGAGAAGTCGACGCCTTCGGTGGTCAGTGCAAAGCAGTGGGAGTGTACGTTAAGGCAATGGGTGTACGCCTTTTTGTCGAGGGCAATGACGACCAAGTGTTGGAGAAGGCGCTGCGTTTCGTTCCCTACGTCGAAGCTCTCGAGGAAGAGGTCGAAGATGGAGTTGGGTTCCATCCACGGCGAGTTTAGCGTAGTTATGATCACTGTATTCTTGTGATCTTTCATCGATGCTTCGGCCAGCGTTTTCTCCAGGATTAGGGTACTCTCGTCCTTTGCCTGAACGAAGAACGAATCGTTTAGGAAAAGAAAGTCGTTTTTTTTGCTAGGATTTCGTTAGGAGAATAAGAGCAAAACTTACCGAAGCTCGTGGATGTGATGGGCTTGGAGAGGAAGACCTGCGAGAGAGTTGGGTAAGAAGAAAATTGGATTGATCCAAGACAAGGCATGTCGTTAGGATCGCCAGGACGAATGGGAGCGTTGCTTTCAAAATTGCATATTTGCGATTTAGTTGGCTATGCCCAAGAACACTGTAGTTAGGCTTATTCATCTTCTCTCTGTGATAGCTTTTACGATGGAGCGTTCTTCTTCAGAGAGGATCCGAATTTATAGCGATAAGATGTAATAACGTAACGCATATTCGACATAAAAAACGAGTTTCACGATTCTAGAGAAACAAATCCTTTTTTACGGTCACCGTTAAACAAATATGCAATGCATCAGATCCATTCCGAAGCACTACGATGATTTTCTAATCTCGTCAATTTCCTCATTCTCATCAACGGCAAACAGGAAGTACCACAATTCACAGAAGATAACAAAATGAAAAAGTGATGCAACTAACCGACTCATAAAAAATAACTCAAACGACTTCTAACCTCATCATCTTAGCGTGCCTTCTTCTTTAGGTGGTCGTATTTCTTTCCCCTTCAGAACTTCAATTCTTTCAAACACTCCCTCAACAAACACATGTCTTCCTCCTCGGAGCCAACTGTCACTTCTTGCCAAACCCAAGTTTGATCTTCACTTTAATCTTCTTATCCTTATCAAAACGGACAATGTTGAGAACTTTGATCTGATGTGAGAAAAGAACAAGTAGACAACGAACTGGAATTCAGCAACTTTGTCTTTCAAGGATAATAATGTTGGCTTATATAGCCATACAAAATAACCAAAGTTGGGGAAAAAACACAACTAACTGCCCCTAAAGACTAGGACTATATCCTAACAACAGTGAAACTCCTTCAGGCGTCAATCCTATTGTTCTCCATTTTCACCGCTTCCCCTGAAAATCCCAGCCCTCCTCTGCCAAACTTCTTCTTGATTTCGTGAACCTTCACATCCCCCTTGGAATTTCTGCCTATGCCACGACCTTCCTTCCATCCATAACCCGACAACAACGCCAAACCGAAACCCTCAACTGGTACGTCTTCAAAATCGTTCAATCCAAGATCATCGGGCAGATTATCTAGCTCTTCTTTCAGTTTCCTCAGCTCGAAATCGGCTAGTTTCTCCTTTTCACCCCGGCCACTAAGATAGCTGCCGAACCCAATCGAATCGTCGGTTTCCATGTTTAAAGACTCGAATTGTAGGCTCGATTCAAAGGGATTTGATTGGAGAGGGAGACTGGTGAGGCTCCTGCGGTTCATGCTTGGAGCCCATCTGTCGGGCAATGGGGCTATGGGCTTAGGGCTGGGTGGTTTTGGTGCGTCGGATGGGCTGAATTCGGTGATGTAGGTGGTCTTGGCGGCGGCCGGTGGTTCATGATCGTCGTCGGATAAGATTGCCGGAGATTTATTGGCGTCGGAATTGGAATCGGTTTGTGAACGGAGTGAGAAAGAGAAGCTCATAGTCGTATCGTTGGTAGGATCAAATCAGTTCTTCAGTAGATGACAAGGTTGAGATTATTTATAGAAGAAAATGAAAATCCTTTTTCGAATTTAGGGAGTATGGTGATTTTCCAATATTGGGCCCATATATGGGCCGAGTAGTTATTAACACGGTGCTTATATTTAACATATGGCCTTTATATAGTTTAAAAGTAAACTGGGCTGATATTGGGCTCAGAATCGAGTCTCTTGGGCTTAGTAACATCCATTATAAAGTGACATTATATAAAAATGAAAGATTACGTAGATTACTTTATAAATTGTATTAACTTATTTTAATCAAATCACATGCAGTAGTGTCTATATATGTGTGTTTTAATTTTAAATTTTTTTTTCAATAGAGTTGCGTGCGTGTTACATAGAGAGAAACCCAAGTTGGGCAGCTATCGTGCATGAAAAAGGTTAGGCAAAGCAAAGGCCACTAAAAGCCAAATAGCAACCTCTTTTTTACAGTAATAAAGCTGAGATTGGAGAGACTTTATATGTAATATACCTTTTTTTGTGATATGGAATATAAAGTCGGACGTGACGATCCCTAAATAATTTGGTTGTAAGAGATTTAAACTTTTCGTGGTCGGTTTGCTTTTGTCTGAAATCTGATACATCCTCTCTTGTACCCATGATAGCTCAATGTTCTATAATTGCAAAATAGCCCCAAATTTTGTTTTAATTACATCTACACCGAGTTAATCGTTTTCTTTCTCCGCTAAGCTCAATTTTCAAACCCTAACTCGGTAACGAAGTCTTATCACTGATTAATGATAGGGAATATTAGGTTAAGTCACGATTAAATTAATCGGATTAATATATAATACAATTGCGTCGAGGAGATGACTCATTTAAACTATAAAGTATTTGTGGAACGCGAGTATTGGTTACAAGTCGTTTCATAGAGAAACAAAGGTGTATAGATAATAAATATTAAACCATGGATGATAAAGACGATTTTCTTGATGTTGAAATGCATATTATTATGATGTTGCGATCATTAATTAGCCAGTTACATGACATTTCAAAGTGTCCAAGAAAAACCTAAGTTCTACTAAATTAACAAAGTTCTGCAATTACCAGTTTATATGGACTTGGCTGCAAATTACACGACGAAGTACATTCTAATATGGTGCAATGATTCCTTTCTCTTTTTCCTTTATTTTACCTCAACTTTGAACACAAAAGCTACTTTCGCCTCTCCAACCTTTGATTTTTGTCATTATATAATCATCAGATCCCTCATTCATGTTACTTCCCCTCTCTCTCTCTCTCTCTCTCTCTCTCTCTCTCTGCCTTCACAGCTAAGTAATCAATACCAAAAAAAAAAATGGAAAACAAGAATAATATCCACATGAAGAGAAGCCCATCCGAGCTAGCACTTGAAATGTTCATCGCCTCAGATTCAGACCACAAAGCTTCCATCTTTGGGAGGTTCAACGTTCACTCCGAACTGGTCAGTTTTGTACTTTGTCATAAGAGTACTTTGAAAGATGCAACTTTTACTATTGATTTAATCCAATCACACAAATCTTACAACTAATTCTTGATTTCAATCAAGGGCCCTATTGAAGGGGTGACAAATCCCATTGAATTCGAGGAAGATTCACTTTGGTCGTCCAAGAATATATTTTCCGACCAACATCACAAAGCCCCCCTGCCTGTCAACTCTCTCTCATCAGTCTACGGTGATAAATAACCAAATCCCAACATAGTATATGTTTTTTTCGTCCGTACACATTCATAACAACCCTCTTTTCCCGACAGTCGACAGCCCTATATCGGTAAACAACTCCTCGAAAGTCGGCGATTCTTCCCACGAGCTTTTATCCGATGAAGAAGACGACGACCAAGAAGACATCGAAGCCGGCCCCTGCGAGCAGAGCACGAATCCCCCCGACGTAAAGCGCATGAGAAGGTATAAATCGTTCGAGTAAACCGAAGCGCCGAAAATTGCCCGACGATAACTGTTTCGGGAATTTTTTATAATTTGTTTTCCGTTCGTAGGATGAAATCGAATAGGGACTCCGCCCGACGGTCGAGGCAGAGAAAGCAAGCTCACTTATCCGACCTTCAGCAGCAGGTATCTATCTTCTACCTATCTAAGTGAACGCATCGAACAATGATACTTTGCGCTCCAACTGTCGTACTGAAATCGGCGTACCAAACGCAGCCTTAGTACTCAGTCGTTCGGCCTTCGAAGTAATAATCCTAACTTTCGGCGTCTTTTTAAGGTCGAACAGCTACAAGGAGAGAGCGCATCGCTGTTCAAGCAGTTAGCGCTCGCCACACAGCAGTTCAAAGACGCGACGACGAACAATCGAGTCCTTAGGTCGGACGTCGAAGCGCTCAGGGCAAAGGTAAAGCTAGCCGAGGACTTGGTGGCTCGCGGCTCGTTGACGACGAGCTTGAACCACCTTCTGCAGAACTACTTGAACACGGCCCACGACTGCATCGATAGGACTAACCTCGACGTTTTGGACCATAACATAGTAGTCCCTGCGATGATACCTTCTCAGCTCAGTGGGTCGACCGATCGCAGTCTCGGGCCCAAGCCCGATCCCGAGCCTAAGCCCGAGATTTTCAATAGCATCGTATCGAGCGGCGGAGGGCTCGATACGGAGATTTGGAGCTGGGAATCTCTCATTGATTCGCCGTTGTCGAAGTGAATTGCTGTAATAAAGTGGCCTTCGTTTTTTCCTTACAGTGTTTGTTTTCTCTGGCTTGTGTGTTTGCTATGAATGCATAATCAAGACATTGGCAAGAATTAAGGAAAAGTCTGTCTAAATCTACCGTTTTTTTTTTCCTCGCCGAGCTTAGAAATTCAGTTTCTCGCCGTCGCCTTCGTCTGGGAATGTGACGCACTTGAAGACTTTACATCTCGAACATAGGACGCTTCCAACCTGCGAATAAGGCGCGTTTTCGAAACGTTAAGGATTTGATTGAGCTTCGATCGGTTGGAAAGACACGAACTACTTACGGCTTTACAAGTGGGACAACGTCGATAAATTCGATTATTATCTCCTCTGACGTTGGTCTTTTGTCCTTCGCATAACTCACATAGCAGCCAGCCTCTACCATTGCAAGATTCGCACATAATCCCGGGCTCGTTCTTCCCGAAAATGAGAGAAAAAAACGACAAACCATAACTCATTTGAAGGGGTCGAACATGCCACAAAAGCTAGCCTGTAATTTGCAAAGGAAGTATGATAGAATGAAATCAAAACCTGAACTTCTTGTTGAATGGGTAGGCAAGATCTCTTTGTTGTGGTGGTAGTTTGCCTTCTGTTGAAGTTAAGATTCAAAGTACTTATCATCGCCATATTCATAGGAAACGCCATAGCTCAGATATTTTCTGGAAAAAAAAAAATGAAGTCAAGACATTTTGGCATAGCAAGAACTGTGCTGCATTTCTGATGCATTCCTGGCCACTCATTTTGAGGATCATGTCCTTGTGAATTTTCCACTCAATACCAAGGGTATTATGGTATTTTAACAAAATCTGGTCAATAAGAATAATACAATCCCACTTCATAACTGCTTTAAATGTATGCTTCCACAATTGCAATGGAACTTTACAAGATGGTCTCATAAGTCATAACAACACTCAATTGCATCGCTGCACATTATCACGGTATTGGCTCAATGTGGATGAGATTTTCGCAAGGCAGTCGATTAGCTGATCAGCCTGTCTTCTCACCGTTTCGGTCTGGGCAGCTTCGGAGTTTCTCAGTTCACACAGTTTAAAGTCTACATCTTCGGCTAATTTACCTTCCAATATAGCGTTGATCTGCAGGGCATTCTCTGTTAGTACTGTAACCAGTTGTTGCTCTTTCTTCTCTGTTCCATCACACTCTTCACTCGGGCCGTTGACTATTTCTTTGGCGGCATTCATCGCGTTGTTTTCGTTTGCAGTACAAGATTCTTCCTTCTCTATGTTTGTGGAGGTGAAGTATCCCCAAGGTTTGACTCTACGTTTTCCACGTTTCATTCTTGGCCTTTGCTTCTTCGGACCTACGCCATAAGGAAATAAACAGGTATGAGAAAAGAGAGGGACAATGGACTGCGAACCTGCAATTTTATAGAGTTCTATAACAGGAATATGACCGAGGAAATCCTAATCACTTTGAAGACTCTTTTTCTTTATCTCAATGCAACCAAACCAAATATACGTTTTCCTTGCACCGAGAGCCTAATTCCTAACGGGCCCACAAAGTTGAACATAGATTAATCGTTTTATGCCTCATTAGAAAAGAAATCGAAACATGGAAGATTGGTAAGGTATCAGTTAGATATTAATGCCAAAGAAATATTATGCCAAATAGACACGAGATTGATCAATGACAATCATATACCATTAACGCGTAATCCATGCATGCTGCTGACAAGAGACGACACGGTTCATTAGGCATTCATGCTTTGATCTACATTGAGGAAAGAATTCTTCCTTTCAGATACTAGATAGGGTTTATCAGACCAGAGAGTGCTATAGATCAAGAAAGAGCATCCATCCAATATAATCTCTCTTTCTAATTAGATCAAGTAAACGAATGTCAATGCTTAACATGTTAACTGCGCCCCAAGAAAACCGAAAACCACATGCATCTATCTAAAAGCACTCACTGTATCGACATAAGGGACATTAACAACACTGCTTCACACAACCAACTTCCAATCTTTCCAAGTTAAACAAACACCACGCATTAGATATGTGTACTTCCAATGCTAAATGGTGATTCACTAATTCCGAGCCAAAGTGCTGTCACACATTGGTCTCAAAAGAAGACAGTCAATTGCAAGTGAACATAAGTAGGAAAGACTTACCAGCTACAAGGGATAATTTGTTGAACAGATCCATGGCATCATGGTCATCCGTACCCATAACCTTTTGTTCTCCCACTTCCTCTTCAACCACATCACCATCATACTTCTGCTTCTTCTTCTTCGTCGTCTTCTTATTCCCCTTTTCATCATCATCCCCACCACCACCACCACCGCCGCCGCAGTTAACACACTTATCGACGGCCCTGAACAGCTCCAACGGAAACGACCCATTTTCTCCCAAAGGCCCATTTCCGTCGCTACCAATCCTTCCGTACTCGCCGAGAAGCGCGTCCCATCGACGCTTACACTGGTTCAAGTTCCTGCCGACGCCGAGCGCGTTGCAGTTCTCCACGATCTGCTGCCATCTCTGAAAAGAGGGCAGCGCTGGGCCCCATTCCGCTTCGACGGCGTAGATTTCGTTGACGAGAGTTAGAGATTCCTCCACCGTCCAGCCCGGCGCTGCCCTCGACCGCGTGCGGTGCGATCCTTGCTGTACCTCCATTCCTATTCAATTACTTATTTACTCTTTCTTCAGCTGCTTCGTGAGCTGGGCTGGGCGTCGGCAGTCGTCGAGCCGAGTAGGCAAGTTGATATGTTCTTTCTCAAAGGACTAAATAGAAATACGTAATAAGTCGAGGGTCGTCCATTGAAAACTTAAATTCTCGGCCTCTATCTCTTTCTTGTTTCTTTTTACTGAATAGATTGTTTTGCCACCAAATCAGCAGTAGAGCAAACAACAATGAACCGAAAGTTCGGCGGCGGGAAGCAGCCGACTGGGACGCCGTCGTTGGCGTGGTCGTGCGTTGTCGTGGTGGCATCGCTCCTCGCCGGCGCTTCCATCGTACACAATATTTACAAGCCCGATCTGGTAGGATTTATGTGCTTTAATTCACGCCGCCGTATTGTCCGTTACATGTTCGACGAAATGTCCTAATGAGTTCTTTGAAGCTTATGTTCCTTACCTTCAACAATAAAACGCAGACACTCCCAGCCGTTGAAAGCGTCGAAGCACATGAGGAGCAAAAGTAGAGAAAAGCTGTGAAATCCTTCGCTTTGTGACAAAGATTGAGCATTTCTTCGGAATTATTACGTTTCTCATATGAAGTTGGAAACATGAATTGTCTTTCTTTATAATTATATATTGAATTTTTAATTTGTATGAATACTTTGTCTAGATCGAAATTAATGATTTTCAAGTTCAGAACTATACATTTGTACACTAAATATTAATATAATAATATTGTGCATGTTTCCCCCTAATTAGTTTATTTTAAAAATAAATTCGTGTATTTTACTTCTAGGTATTGGTACCAAACATAACCGCAGTTGGCCCCCCAAACCGAAACACACGACGCAAATCGTTGCTTCAGATCCATAAAACACGCACACACACAGTGCAGTTCTTGACTGCTCGACTCGAATCAACCTGATTGGCAAATCGGATTGTATATATGAAATCGATTAATGGTTTTCATCTTTTGATTTTGATAAATATTTAGCATTATTCGTTTGCTCTCCAGCTTATTTCATTCTTCCCAAAACCATCCGCGGGGTTATTAGGGTTTCCGATCCAGTCAGTTTTATGGTTGTGTAGATTGGGATTGGATGGAGAAGAATAAGAACCGTAGTGATCTGCTCGCCGCTGGCCGTAAAAAGGTAATTTTAAAGTTTATTATTTTATTCATTGGTTTGGAATATTTGCAACATAAGTTGGCGGATTATTTGATATGTGAGGAAGAAGATGTGAATTTTTGGGTCATGTTTTATGGTAAAAAACGTTAGATTGTAGCTCCGTAAGGTGTTTATTAGTTAAGGAATATGTGCAAATTAGTTGTAAAGTATGTTTCAGGGAGAATTTAATTTGACCTGCGTTGCCTTTTACAGCTGCAACAGTTCAGGCAAAAAAATAATAAAGGAAACAGTGGTAAGTCTGCGGGCGGCAGCAAGCCAGAACGAAATACAACTACTGATGTTGTGGATGAAGTAGCAGAAACGTCAGTAAGTGTTACCGAGGGAGAAATATCTAAAGGTACCGTTGCTTCTTCCGAGTCATACTCTAGAGCTGACTCTGGGGCGAGTGATTCTGCTGCTGCGAATATTGAACTTTCGGAAAAGGATGGTACTTCTGGAACATCATCACTTGAAGCAAAGACTCAAAGTATTGGTGATGACAGGGTTGCACAAGAAGGAGATTCTCTTTCTTTGCATCCTAAAAGTTTAGAAGACAATATGCCACGTAGCTCAGAACAATCAGGTATCAGCTATAATTTTGCAGATGTGAGCAGTTCATCTTTGCAAACTGACCTAGCACCCCAAACAGAAAGAACACGAGTTGATGAGAAGGTACCAGATGTAGGTTTGTGCCACAAACCCTTGACAATAGTTAATGTTTGATATGTTTGCTTTCCTGTTTCTGTTAGATTTGAAATTAATTTAAGATTTTTATGGGTAGAGGCAATGCAGGATGTTGGCAGTTCCAGTGATTCTCCAACTGATAAGGCGGGATAATGATTCATGTAGTTGATGGTGATCTCTCGGCAAATGAACTTTATGAGCCTGTAAGAGACCACAAACCACCGATCTCGGGGAATGCTGTGGAAGAGGAGGTAGTGCCTCTGGCAATACTCAGCCAGAATGACGATGATTCACCCTTAGAGTTCACGGAAGATTCTTCTGAGTCCAATGTCGATAATGTTGAAAATTCTATAGGATCTAAGCACGTCAATTTGTATTCTGGATTAGATGGGAGTTTAATCAAACTCTCCAAGCTTGCAGATATTTTACGATTCCTTGATGAAGACGAATTGAGGTACTTGTTCCTGTCAAGAGAACCAGTACATCAGAACACTAGATCAGACCAGAAGAGAGATCACGACCCTGTTGATAATGTAGTTTTTGAGAGGGTCATTGAGCAGTTATATGTCACAAGCCTTCTCAAAGATGCATATCATCTGCAAATTTCTGAAGGTCAAGAGTTGATTGATGAAACAATTGCGTCAAATGCCTTACTATTGGAAGCTCGAGAAAATAATGATTTTCTTTCTGAAGAAAATGCACGAGTTAAGTCTGAACTCGAAAAGGTTTTGTCTGAGAGGGATGGACTCCAGAACCAGCTCTACATTTCAAAGGTCGAGGTTGAGGAATTTGCTGCTAAAATTAATGAATTGCAGAATAAACTTGAAATGACTCAGAGGGATCTATCGAGCGTATCAACGGAGCTGGTTGACACAAAAAATATAGTGGAAGCTTTGCAGGCTGAGGATGAACATTTAAATGGGAGCCTGAAACTGATGTCCGAAACAAAAAAGATGCTTTTGGATGAAAATGAGAAAGTTTTGCTTGAGAATGAGAAATTGACATGGGAACTGGCTATGTGCAAAGCTTCTTTGGAGAGCATTCAAAAGGAGATGGTCGATGTTACTGACAATTTAAGTCTGCTGAATGACGACAGGAGGCGTCTTAAAGAGGAAAATGATTCTTTAGTTTCTGAGAATGGCAAGATCCTTGTTGATATTGCAGAGTTCAGGAGTAGAGTGGCAGCTCTTGAAGCAGAAAACAAACATGCTGAGGAAATTATCATTTCTATGTCAGAAGAGAGAAAGAGGCGCGAAGATGAAAAAGAATTGTTAATCCGTCAAACCGAGCAATTTTCAAAAGAATTGATGGAGGGCAATGGTTTGCTTGCTTCTCTTCGAAAGGAAGTCTCCAACTTAAATGAGTGCCTCATATCTGTTACAGATAAGAGCATCAAGCTTGAAGAAGAAAATAAAAGCATCTCTGTCAACTTCGACAAACAATCCGAGGAGTTGTTTGAGAATGAGATTCTGGGAGCTGTTCTAGAAGCAGAGTTCAGAAAGAATGTACATGAATTGACAGAAGCAGCACTTCACATCGACAATCTTATTTGCGAAAATGAGATCCTTAAGGCTGAGTTAGCAGCCCCAAAGTCGAAAACAGAAGAATTTCATGAAAAGCAACCACAATGTCTGTCCGAGGAAGTTGTGAGTAAAGGTTTTGAAAGAGATGTTGTTATATTGCAGAGGTCCAAATTTGATCCACACTTTGTGGGTGAAGCCAAATTGGATGTCAATGTTGATTCATCTGGGTTTATTTCACTGAGGAGGAACTTGAACGCTGCTGGAATTTTGTTGCAAAAGCTTGAGAAGGCAACTGAAGTCATGCACCTGCATTCAATGTCCTTGAATGGGTCAAATGATACAGTTGTTTCATCTGGAGTATCAAGATTGATTCAGGCTTTTGAGTCAAAAAACCAAGCTGATGGCCATGATTCATTGCAGCTCACGACACCCGAAGATGAAACAACTGATCCACACGCAATGGCCACTATGGTACTGCAGAATTTTGGGGAGTTGCTCAAAGATTTAATTCAGGATGCTGAAAATGCCAGTGAAATGTATAAAAAGGAACTTCATGGTAAACTACTTGCTGATGCAGCCATACTAGAGCTTAGAACTGACTTTGATGATTTGAGGAAGTACACCGATGAGGTGGAAGAAGCAAGCATGGTCCTTATGGTCTTATATGAGGCTGTAAGGGGGCATACTACTGATGTTCATGGTAAAGAGAGCGACCTTCATGTTTTACATGATGCCCTGCAGAAGCAAGAAACTGTTATGAAGTCAATGAACAACAAACAAGCGGAGAAACTGAAGCTCTTTGAAGCAAAAATTACTGAGTTGCAGTGCCTCTTAGATGGGGTACACAGAGGTCATGATGACATGTTTGCTTCTATCGCAGATCAGTTACATAGTCTTGAGACAGAGGTGGCTGAAAGAGAGTCTGATCTTGTAGATAATTGGAATTCTGATGTGGCTCGGGTTCTTCATATAGCTGCCGAGCTGGATAACACTGTCCAAACTGTTTACACTGGTTATGAAGGCGGTATTAAGAAACAACTTGATTTTGTTGCCTGTGTTTCTGATTCCATCTCTGGCGCAACCAAATTGATCAGGGATCTGCATGGACAGCTTCATGCTGCATGTAAAAACCATCAAGAAGCATCAGATGCCTATAATGGTTTATATGATGAGTTTGGTGGTCTGAAATCTAAGTACGAGACTGCTTTAAGTGTGTTGTCTAGATTATACACTGAAACCACTGATATTACTAACCAGATATCTGGGTATGATGAAGCCAAGGATGTCGAGGTGGGTGATAAGGTTCACGATCTGCTAAATCCAGATGTTTTCAGCCCCATCTTCGAACAGCTAAGGAATTCACTACGTGAGCGTGTGCAGCTGGAGTCTATGAACGGCCAATTGACTTCACAACTAATTAACAGAGCAACAAAGATTGCTGAACTGGAAAGTAGTTGTCTGATGCCAGATACCGTGGTTAACTTGACTAGACATATTCAGCAATCTCTAAGGCTGGAAGGGATAGAGATCGATGCAGATCCACATGCTTCACAGCTAGAGTCTCTTATCAATTTACTTGTCCAAAAATATGACGAATCCCAGCAGGATTTGAGCTTATCAACATCTTTGAAAATGCAACTAGGTCAATTACAGGAGGAAGTGGAACACTTGAGCTTTGTTTTCATCCAAATGGAAAATGAAAATCTCGTTTTGAAGCATAGTCTGAAGAATGCGCGAGACGATGTAGCTTCTCTTGGTTCTCAAGTTCAAGGAAAAGCTGCTGAACTGGATCAGTCGGAGCAAAGAGTGTCGTCCCTTAGAGAGAAGCTAAGTATTGCGGTTACGAAGGGGAAAGGCCTCATCTCACAGCGTGACAGTTTGAAGCAATCTTTAGCCGATGTGTCCAAAGAACTTGAGAAATGCTCTCAGGATTTGCTTTTTAAAGATTCAAGGCTTCACGAGCTTGAAGAAAAACTAAAAGTCTACTCTGAGGCTGGCGAGCGCATGGAAGCTTTGGAGTCTGAGCTGTCATATATCCGTAACTCGGCAACTGCACTAAGAGAAGCATTTCTTCTTAAAGATTCAGTCTTGCAGAGGATAGAAGAAATCTTGGAAGATCTCGAATTACCGGAAGACTTCCACTCGAGGGACATGATTGAAAAGATTGATTGGCTGGCGAAATCAGTCATACGGAACTCTGGGCCTCTTGAAAATTGGGATCAGAGAAGCTCATTTGGTGGAGGCTCGTTGGACCCTGCGGGTCCCAATGGGTCGAGAGATGATAAGCAGCCTAATGCAAACTCTGACGACGAGTTAAGAAGGAGATTTGAGGATCTCGAAAACAAATTTTATCAGTTGGCTGAGCAGAATGAGATGCTTGAACAATCATTGCTGGAGAGGAACAACCTTGTCCAGCGATTGGAGGAAAGTTTGGGCAGGTTAGATATGCCCTCGCAATTCCGTTCCATGGAGCCTGAAGATAAGATTCAGTGGTTGGAAAGCGCCTTATCAGGTGCTAAAAATCTGTGTGGTTCTCTCCAGGACAAGGTTGACTCCTTAGAGGCTTCATGTGAAACCCTTAATGGCAACATTGAAGTTTCGCATAGGAAAATATCTGAACTTGAAGTGGCCTTACAGCACACCTGTGCAGAGAAAAAATTCCTGACTAGAAACATGGAAATTCTGAGCCGTGATGAGGAAGAAACTTCAATTAAAATAATCGACTTAAGTGTCACAGCTGAGTATCTTCGAAGTGAAATAAATTCCTTGCAGGAACACAAGCTTGATCTTGAAGAGGTTATCCATAATACTGATTCTGTGGTTGGATCACTTCACGAATTCGTTAAAGACACACTTCAGGATTCTAGTACAGAAATTTTGGAAGGCCAAGAAGGTCTTAAACGTTTTGAAGAAATGCTGAGGACGCTTGTAGAGAGATATAAAGTACTATTAGCAGAGAAGCTTGTTGGTATTGATTCCACTGACGTCGGTATTGCTGACAGAGATCCCTTTTCTCAAAATTCTCGTGTAACTCTGGAGCATGATCTGTCAGAACTGAGCAAAAAGCTGGAAGATTCTGCCAGTGAGATCAAGTTCTTGAAGGAGGAGAAGGATCAACTGATGATCAGCAAACAATCTTTGTTACATGATGTTGAGAGTTTGGGAGTGAAAAAGAACGAACTGCAGGAACTGCTTAATCAGGAGGAACAGAAGTCAGCTTCTCTGAGAGAGAAGTTAAATCTCGCGGTCAGGAAAGGCAAATCATTAGTTCAGCAACGAGATGACATGAAGCAAGTTATCGAAGAGCTGAATGCCGAGGTTGTGCGCCTCAAATCCGAAATTACCAATATGGAAAAAGTTGTTTCTGAGTACGAAGGGCGATTCACGTCCTTGATAGTTACCCAAGAAAAAATGCAAACTCTGGAACATGAAAATGGTCGTCTTAGGGATCGACTGGAAGAAACTGAGAACCGTTTGCATGAAAAAGAAGGTAGCTGGAGAAATATTTTAAATGCTCTCGATGATATTGGTGTTGGTGTCCCGAGTGGTTCTTTAAACCCAGTTGACCAGCTAAAGAAGATCGGAAAGCAGTTGCATGATCTGCAGACTGGTATGGATTCTGCACAACAAGAATCCATAAAATCAAGACGAGCTGCGAACTTGCTGCTTGAAGAACTGAACGAGGTTCAAGAAAGAAATGATGGGCTTCAAGAAGAACTAGCCAAAGCCGCGGAAAAACTTTCGTTACTATCCAGTGAAAAGGATTTAGCCGAAAGAACAAAAAATGAAGCTCTTGCAAATGTCGAAAAGCTGTCCTACGTTCACTCTGAGGAGAAAGGAAGGCTTTCATCTGAAATAGCAGCGTTGACATCTGACATGGAGCAAATGAAGGAGAAACTGTCTACCGTTGAAAGAGAAGTTGGTAATGTCCTTTCTGATGATTTGGAAGTTCTGCGTAAGGTGGAGATGGTAATGAGATCATACTTGGAACGAGGTCGTGCTGCTGATATTGCTGATCCATTTTTTGGTGACCAGTCAAGAATGTTCACGAACAAGGTAGTGGTTATTTGTTTTGTTTTTTTTATTCCTTGGATTTCATCATATTTCCAGATCTCACGTTTCCCATTATCGCCCTTTTATTTTTCAAAGGTTTAAGTCATAAAGCAGTTGTCTCCTTTCAACATTTTGTTGGCTTGGAAGCACCTATTAGTTACCTGTGATCCCTTTTTTAACACCGTGAACATTCTTACTCAGTTTTAAGACGTTTGACCTTATATTTCTATGCCAACTGCAGGTTTCTAACTCCGAAATTTCTCCCCTCAGGGATGTACTTGGCAATCATTCCAATTTGTTACATAAGGAAGCTTCCCGTTTATCTGAAGTTGTGAGGAATATCTTCAAACAATATACTTCGATTGTAGAGTCATATGAGTCAATGAAGCATGATTTGGAGAAGCTGGAATCACTCGAGAAAGAGAAAGAGCCAGAATTGCATATCTTACGGCAGAATATCTCCGTACTTTGTTACACCTACAATAGTGTAATTTCGGAAATAAAAAACTTCAAGGATCATGGATCTCGAAATGCTTTAGCGTCTAGAATATCCACGGAAGATCAAGTTAGTTTGATCGGCGACACTCGGATCTTCACCGAGGAAGAAATCAGGTGCATTAGTGACGAACTTTTGTTCGCTGTGAAAGATCTCTTGAAGACGCAAAGCGAACTCGTTGAAGTTAGCGAGAAGGAAATGAAGATTTCCTTGTTAAATCTGCAAAAAGAGCTTCAAGAAAAGGATATTCAAACAGAAAAAATGTCAATGGAGCTTGTTAATCAGGTTAAGGAAGCTGAAAATACTGCAAAAAGATATTTGCAGGACTTTCAACAAACGAAGACAGAGCTACAAGATTTACGGGAACAAGCGAATTCAAAAGACGGGGAGTGTAAGATGTTGGAAAAGAAAATCAAAGAGCTACAATATCATGAAACAACTTCATTAGATTTGCAACAGAAAGTTAGCTCTCTGACGGATGAGCTTGCCGCAAAGGAGCAAGGTTACATGTGTTGCCACACTAGCTCCATTGATTTAGATGCAATTGACTTATTTTGTCCCTTGAAGTATTTATTCTTATTGCATTTCAGAAAATGAGGCGCTGATGCAAGCACTTGAAGAAGAAGAAGTTCAAATGGAAGACCTTTCAAACAAGATTAGAGCGCTGGAAAATGAGCTGCAGCAGAAGAACAGAGATTTGGAGAACCTCGATGCTTCTCGAGCAAAGGCGCTGAAGAAGCTTTCTGTCACTGTGGGCAAATTTGACGAACTTCATCACTTCTCAGAAAATCTGTTGGCCGAGGTTGAGAAGCTTCAGTCCCAACTGCAGGAGCGTGACAGTGAAATTTCTTTTCTCAGGCAAGAGGTTACGAGGTGCACCAATGATGCCCTAGCTGTTACCCAAACGACCAAGAAGAGGAGTTCTGATGAACTTCATGAATTCTTCGTATGGTTAGATTCCTTGTTACGTCCAGTAAAAGCACTCGATGCTGAAACGGACAGCGTGCAGACTGAGCCTATAGGTGTATACAAAGAGAGATTGCAGAAGCAGATTGCAGATGTTTTCACTGAACTAGATAATCTGCGGATGGTGGCCCAGAATAGTGAGAGGCTGCTGCAGCAAGAGAAAGGCAAAGTGGAAGACTTGACACTTAAAGAAGAACGTCTTAAGAACTCATTGCGTGAAAAGGATTATCAAATAGTGATGCTTGAAGGTGCTGTGGATTCTGGAAAACCTACAACTTCCAGTTCAGAGATCGTTGAAGTGGAGCCTACGGTATGTTTAATTTTTAGTTGAGTCCGTTGACTGACTGATCAACTTCATGAAGTGGTAAATATTTCTGACACTAAACAACCTTCATTTCTGCTTAGTTCATGCTGTCAATTTTCAATTTTGCAGTTGAAAGCCTCATGAACTGATTTTTTCTTCTCTATTGGCAGAAAAATAAATGGGCCTCTGGTGGATCCAACATTGCATCACAAGTTCGCAGTCTGCGCAAAACAAATAACGATCAAGTTGCTATTGCAATAGATACAGATCACAGTGGCGACATACTAGAGGATGACGACGATGATAAAGGTAATTTCCCTAACATCTTATGATTTCTATGCTTCTTGGTTTGTTATCGTACTCCAAGTACCTATTACCTCCTTTTTGGCACTTCAGCTCATGGTTTCAAGTCACTCACTTCGTCAAAGATCATCCCTCGATTTACAAGGCCAGTATCAGACATAGTTGATGGGCTTTGGTAAGTACCATGCACGCATGCTCAGTCATCGTTCTTTTATTTACCTTACCATACCAAAAATTCATTTCCATTTAACGAAAACTTCAGGATGTCCTGTGATCGAGCACTCATGCGACAACCTACTCTACGGCTTGGCGTTATTTTGTATTGGGCTGTTCTGCACGCACTCCTTGCAACTTTTATTGTGTGATTAAAGACAACTGGTAAGTTTCTTTTAACCTCTGCAATCCTCCACCCTTCACGTGTTCCGAGTTACTGTTCCATCCCTTTTTTTTCTCATTATTTTGAGCCAGCTTTATACGAAGCATAGATGCTGATTGTTCTAGTTTCTTTTTTCCCTTCCCTTCTTGCTACAGGTTTTGGCAACGTAGCTTCAATACCCTTTCTCAGATGCTTATTACAAAGCAATATTCCATCCATAGTTTGAGTTAAAGAGTTAAAGAGTTAAATCATTTGGTCTATTATTTTAATTATTTTGGAACCGTGAAATGGCTGTGGTTTCTTCCTATTTACGACGATCCACAGAGCTATGCTCGGTTCGTTCCGTGAACAATAAGGCGCAGACTAATGCCGAACTGGTATATGAATATACTTACTTTGGTAGTTCGTTTGAGGTTGTTTCTTGTAAAGACGAAGTAAAAATACAGCAGTTATATTTCTTCCCCTTACTGATTTTTAGGTTACTCGATGTTGTTTGGTACCGCTGGGTAAATATCGGTTTTTTGTTGCTCTTTTTTACCGCATAAACACAAATATTGGTCATTTGTTGACGTTTGAGGGGAAATGTGTCACATGAACCATGCTTTCTTTTGATCCAAAAAATTCAAAATGATTACGCTGTACATATGTTACATCTACATGAGTGAGAGAGATGAAGTCTTTAGTTGTCAAATGATAAAATAAAGTTTTCAGACGGATAATCTCAAGGACTAATCGTCATTCGATCAAGACAAATGAAAAATATCTTGGGGCAATAAAGTCATTACACTGACGTACTATATATACGATGGTTTCAACAATTCTGCAGATGTTAGGGCTTTTACATCAGAAACTTTAGTCGACAGGTTTGAGGCGTATTTCTCTTGATCTCATCCTCGTCGATTCAAAAATTGTGCTCTTGGACATCTTAGTTTTTTTGCAATCGCCAGTATTGTTTGTCAGCTTCTTCTTTTTTGGTTCCGTTGGCTGAGCTTCACGTGTAAAAATTTTGCTCCTTTTCTCTCGATCTACTTTGAAGATTAGCTTGTAACTGGTTTCGCGTTGTCCCCTTGGATTTTCAGGTAGAGGTAAGTCAATCGAAGATGGCTAAGGTTTACATCGGAAATCTTGACCCGCGTGTCACGGAACGCGAACTCGAGGACGAATTTCGTGTCTTTGGGGTTATCAGAAGGTAAAAGATGTGGCTATTCATTATTTTGTATCATTTTTTACACCTTTTTTCACGAACTTTCACTGTTTAAGGGGTGTATAGATCTGTTTATTGCGCTTAGAGCGAACATTTGTGCTAATGTAGATCCGGACATTTGCAGTTATTGGGTTATTTAACTATTATGTGACAGTCTCAAACGAATCTATTTGTGTGATTCTTGTTTAACAAAACGCGAGTTTGTATGTTAAAGGATTCATTATGTGTTCGTTGGATTGAGAACAATTCATTCAGTTGTTATTCTGTTGCAGGCAGTAACTTGAGCTTGTTTTCTTTCGTCAAAATATCTGATGTAAATATAATTCTGCAGTGTGTGGGTTGCCAGAAGGCCACCTGGCTATGCTTTCATTGATTTTGAAGATCGACGTGATGCACTTGATGCAATCAAGGAACTTGATGGTGAGTTTGGCGTTCATGTTGTCTTTCGTACTGCTGAAATTTGACCAGCTTTTTTATTATTGGTTCACTTGATTATTTAGAAGTTTATTATCTTTATTCCTATGAAATCTCCACTTGTTACCTTGCCTGCGTCTAGCCCATCAGTCACCATATGTACATGATTCATGAAACTGATTTTTTTAATTACAGCTCCATTAACTTCTTTTATTCTCTTCTTAATATGCCAACCTCTTGTTGTGGAGCAGGTAAGAATGGATGGAGAGTTGAGATGTCACACAACTCCAGAGGTGGCGGTGGCGGTGGGGGTGGAGGCGGAGGCCGTGGACGTTCTGGTTCCGATTCAAAATGTTATGAATGTGGTGAGCCTGGTCACTTTGCCCGTGAATGCCGATCAAAGGGAGGCTCTGGCAGACGCAGAAGTCGTAGCCCAGCGAGATATCGTCGGAGCCCAAGTTATGGTCGAAGGTATGAGTGAGATGTAGAATTTACCTGTTGTTGTATGGTGGAGTTTTAAGGGGACATTTAATGGTTATTTTTTTATCAAATCGATACCGAATTAACATGTTCCAATTATCTGGAAACAGGAGTTATAGCCCCCGTGATCGTTCCCCTCGTCGTCGTAGTATTTCACCCAAGGGTCGCAGCAGCCGTTCGCCGTATCGTGGACGAGAGGAGGTGCCCTATGCAAATGGGTATATATCTATTTTCTCAAGTCACGAAGTTTCTTGGATGTCTACAGTTATATACCTCATCGAATGTCCCTTATGCATGCTACAAACCACTGCAGAGTTTAGCTTCTCTGACCAAGTGAACTTGTTGCAGTAGCCAAAACTAGTATTAAATGTAGGTGCCGTAACCTATTTCGGAAAATATGCATTCACTTTTTTCTGCATATGCAGGAATGGAGGCAGGGACAGGCGCAGAAGCAGGAGCAGGAGCAGGAGCTGATTGTTGCCCAACAATAGTTGCGTTGGGTCTATGCTGTGCTTAATTTTCCGTCTTGTGTTTACTGTGGTTGGACTTGTTACAACTGTGTAAGTGGGGTGTCGCTTCTGCTTCAACTCGTTGATGGTTGTCGTATCAGTAGTAAGTTTGTTAAGTGATACTTTTCGTTATCCCGTTTTCATCCATGAACCTTGACATCTTATTCGTATCGTATTTGATTTGATACTTCCAGCTATGTTGTATTACTGAAATTCTTGTGATTTGTTCTTTTTTTTTTGTGTTGAGGTGCACTCGTGCTTCTGCCTCACTGCATCTGCACTCGTGCTACTGCATTATTCTGCATCTGCAATGGTTTCGACCTTCGCAGCCCTGCTACTACTTGTTTTGATTGAATATCTGCATTCGACGATTCGCCTCTCCACAAAATTGTTGTTG
Source organism: Craterostigma plantagineum (assembly GCA_027422505.1). Taxonomy (NCBI): domain Eukaryota; kingdom Viridiplantae; phylum Streptophyta; class Magnoliopsida; order Lamiales; family Linderniaceae; genus Craterostigma; species Craterostigma plantagineum. Next base: position 37,870 of record JAPQWV010000237.1, on the reverse strand, counting down.
GTATATGATTAGATTTTAAGGCTGATGAGCGACTTCGACATGCTTCTTCTTGGTGCTGCTTCTTTTGGTTGCCTCTTCTCAGTAGTTATGACTGCTTTGCTTGGTTAGTATAATGGGTACAGTACAAACATGGCTGCACACTACACTACGCTTCAGTCAGGTACTTAATTTACTCGATAGAAGTCATAATCTGACTTGTCACTTTACACAGAAAGTTCTTTATGTCTGTGTTTGTGTGTGGGTCGGCACTTTTCAAAAGGAGCATTGCGATCTCTATTTCTCTTTTTTTTTTTTTGCGAAATTTCAAAGTAGAACCTTGCATTTTAGACTATGCTCTCTTCTCTTTAGAATCATGCTCAGTAATTATTACCTCGATTGGTACAATGCTTGAGATAGACTATCATCCATCTCGTGCCATAAATTTCAACTTTGCATGCATGTATTGGGAATTATGACCATATGAGAAGTCGATGACCATCGATATCGTGAAAAAGTGCGTTTGCGGACAATTGAGGAACTTACAAATGACAGTATTGAAAGAGAAGCTGCTAAATACGGAACTATTACAACTGAAAATTCGCAGAATCTCTCAGTTGTCCACAACCACAATAATAGCCATCCTTTGCAGTTCCGCGAAACTGTCTCAATGCAACTTATTTGAGGGACGAGATACTGTGTCCCAATACATGTATGTACTGTACTAATTAATAAATTTTGCTTATTTATCGTTTTTTAATTAAATATAAAGTACTAATTAATTAGTAGGTACATTGAGACCTCTGTTGGGACAGATGATCTCGTTCGCTTATTTCAGGTGTACAAAAGAAAAACTAAAGCTTGAACTCTACTCGACCCGTACAATACAAACGGGCTCAGTATTGGGCCCATTTGATATTTCGGGCTTTAACGTACCACAAAAATATATAATACTTGTAAGTCCTCCAATTATATTACTAATATATGATCCATTTATAGCAAAATTGCGACGTTTTAGATTCAAGATTAGAATGATTAATGTTGTTTCCTTTCATTACTACTCCAAATTTAAGTGATTGCATTCATGTGGGCGGTAAACCCGTAATCACTTTTCTGGAAAATGCACTATGTACCACTTACCAGGGGGCATTGGCTCTATTTACGCAGGTAAGGGTGTAAATTATTATAAATAGATAGTTTTGGGCACATTCGGTAATTAATAACATACGGGCCCATCAGCATAAATATCCTAACGCTCCGAAATCAGCTTTCCTAATTTTTCTCTTCTTTTTAGTGTCCCGCCGCTTGCCGTCGACTGTGATAGCAGCAGCGGCTCTATTTCTCTTCTCTCTGTAACTAAGATATGGGGAAAATTCGCGAGCCTAAAAAGACCATCGACACCGAGGAGGAGAAGAAGGAAGAAGGAAGCGATGAGGTGGAATCAACGGAAGCTTCGGAATCCGAGCCCGAACCCAATTTGGTTCAGTCTGCCGAAAAGGATCGCGCCAAGGGACGAGATTCATCTGAAGACGGCTTAGATTCTGAATCTGGGTCAGAATCCGATGGCACAGGCGAGAAATTCAAGCCCGAATCCGTCAGATCGAAGACGGAATCCGATCCCGCGCCGCCGTCGGATTCCAAGGCCGTCAAACGGCCGGCGGGAGATGGGAAATTGGCCGAGGCGAAGGACTCCAAGAGGCCGAAGACGAAACCCAAGCCTGGGGGTCAGACTTCTGAGAAGAAGCAGAATCGGCTATGGAGCGAGGAGGACGAGATTGTGATATTGAGAGGTCTGATCGACTGATCCATCGGCGGACATGAACGCGTTTCACGAGTTTATTAAGAAGAAGATTCACGTGGACGCAACGAGGGTCCAGGTTCAGGACAAAGTCAGGAAACTGAAGGGCAAGTACGTTAACAACAAAAGCAAGGAAATCGACGGTAAAGGCACGACCTTTGTCAAGCCACACGAGGAAGAGGTTTACGAGCTTTCAAAGAAGATTTGGGGCGAGGAGTCTAAAGTTGGCAATGGCGGAAGCTTGTTGTCTCCTAGGAAGGTGGCGAATAGAAAGATCGAATCAGCTAACGAAGCCAAGGCTGAGAATGGCAAAAATGGAAACATAAAGAGGGTTGTGAATAACAAGGTTGTGGATGCTGAGGCAGCCAAGGAAGTAGTGAAGGCTGAGAAAGACAAACATGTAAAGGTGCTGAAGGCTGAGGTGGGCAAACGAGCTAATGTGCCGTGGACTGTGGAAGAGAGGGTCATGAGCGTCGGCGCTGAGGCGTTTGAAGGTGGAGCTGACGTGGAAGGAGCTGACGAATGGAGGAGCTTGATGGTTCGAGAATTCGAGGGTTTCTTGACTCAAATGGAAGTCAAAACGGCACAGGTGAAATTAGTGTTGGATTACCTAAAGGGCCGTTGATGGTCTGATCAGCTACTCTGTTCTGTGATATATCTGTCGTGTTAAGCACACTCTTGTTTAGGTTCTTCTTGGTTTTGTGGCTGTCTCTTTGTTGTGGTGTAAGTACTTTCTGTCTCGGTTTGCGTATGTGATCTTTAACCGTGAGGAAAAAGCCATTTGAAGTGTTTTTAGACCTTCGTACCAACCTATGTTCCAAAGATCAGTAGCATGTGTTACTTTTCCTGGGGACAACAAAACGGCAATGCCAATGCTTTATACATAACAAACCTAACATTTCATCGAAAGTATTGAGAGCCTGGACAAGTTCTGAAGCTACTACTTTGATGGTGGTAATGGAGTCGTATAACGTTTACCTTTTGCCTCGACTTGCATTCTCGACATCTTTTGATGAGGATATTCAAATCTTCTCTTGGAATATTTTCGAATATCCTCCACAAGCATTAGCGTTTTCATATTTGAAATCAGCGCTTTCGAAGTAATTACAGGTTAGCCCCTCTATTATCAACAATTTTCCATCGTCCCTAACAATAAACATGGAGGTAAATTTGCAAGATTTGCGGCGTTAAAAGATCAATACATGAAATAATATAAGAAGCAAAAGGCCTAATGTGTATAATTTCCCAACGGTGTTGTCCTATATCTAATTTTCAGGCCTCAAGAACAGTGCAAGTCGTCTTCAGCAGCAAAGAAGATCCCTTCATCCAGCTCTGCAACGGCTAACGATGGATAAGGGGAAAGCGATAGTGTCTTCGGGCCGGAGATGGGCCGTCGATTTCACCGACAATTCGACGTCGCATTCATCTCGCGATTTTTTGGATCCGCCGGGCTTCAGTCGCGCCTCACACGAACAGGTCTCGATTTATTGGGTGTTGGTTGGTTTGTGCGGGATTTTTTGTGAGTGCGGTTTGTCTTTTCCTTATCTTTTTTTTTATTTGATTTTTTTTCTCCGATTAGGATGATTCAGCAGTGAGTAAGCAGAAGAAAGACGCTGAAGCTGCCTGGAAAGCTCAGGTGAGAACCTTTTTATTGAATTATCCGTTGTTACATAGTAAGGGATTCTTTGAACTTCTCTTGAGTTTGAAAAGATATGTTTTTTTTTTCGTTGTAATTTGGTTAATTGGGTTTTGGGCAATAGTCGACGCGACACTAGTTGGTTTCCTGATCAAAGTATCTGACCATAGTTAGAACTGCCTACATATCCATAGTTAGCTCATGCATAAATTTACTAAATGTTACTCCCTAGCATACTCCTTTTTTTTGCATATCTTTAGCCGAGCTAAAGTGCTTTGTTTTTCTAAATTCTCTTTTGAATGGATTTTATGGAAGTTTTCCCTTCCTTTGGTAATTGGATTATCTTTCGTTTGTGTTGGTAGAAAGCATGGGAAGTAGCACAAGCCCCATTTAAGAACTTGCTCATGATGGGATTCATGATGTGGATGGCTGGCAGCACAGTTCACCTCTTTAGCATTGGTATAACTGTTTCAGCACTTATGCAGCCCATTAATGCTCTTCGAGGGGTTGGAAAGGGTAAAGCATCTGATAAACTTCCTCTTGTCGCCTGGTCCACTTTGTGCTCCATCTTGTTTCAGTTCAGCATTTTACAGTCTACTTTGTTTAAGCTTTGTTATTTTGCAGTATTTGAACCTTTCAAGGACAACCGAGTGGATCTTCTCACCTCTAAATTAGTATACATCGCCCTTAACTTGGTTGGTTTAGGGCTGGGAATATGGAAGGTATACTTGCTTTTTAATTTGTCTGCTAATCAATCTGACTCCATTTTCAATCTGTAGTGAACAGATCTTCAAGAACTTCTATTCTTTATCTGTTTTCGACAGCTCAATACATTAGGCCTTCTTCCAACTCATGTGTCGGATTGGGTCTCATCCATGCCTCCACCCCAGGTTTTTTTTGCCTTACTCTGTCTTTTCTCTTATTACTTGCTTTCTAAAATTAAAAGAGGAACTCTAAACTTTTATGGGTGTTAAAAAATTACCTCAGACTGCGTACTGATCATGAGAAGAGAATAGAATGAGTGTACGAAAAGATACATTTTACCTTCGATATGTTGAGTTTCGCTTGTTAGACATGAATTCTTGGAAAGGGTACTGTAAATTAGTGAACTTAGGTGTAAAATTTCCATTCTTTCGTCGGTTGCTTTTACGTATCCATGCAGTAGTCTCCATTAATTCGCATTTCTGATCGTTTTCTCAAGGAAATCGAGTTTTCTGGTGGTGGCATTCCATTCTACTGAGCCAGCGCTCAAAGATTATGATGAATCAATCCACCATGGTGATATATGTGTTATTTCTTAAGTTTTATTTCTTCCATTATACATTTGATATAGTTTTGCTTTTATCTTATTGGCCGCCAAAACATGAAAATGTAAGTTATGGACAGTGTTTGAATATTCTTGAAGATGTTCATCAACGGTTTTTTGTAACTGTTGTCGAATACTTTTATTTTAAGAGTGGAGTCTTCTGACTTTTCAAAGAAAATAATCGAAATGATGACTTTGAACTAATCCTCCTAATTGGATTTGTCTCGTCCTAAATTCACATTAAAATATCCAAGGAAAATCAAACGGACTTATATTGGAAACAAAATGCAATTAAATTTGTTAGAAAATAGCAAATAATTTATTTGGTTTTTTTCTTCGAAGCCCTAGCTTACGGTCGGTGTCAGCTTACAAAGTAAAATCCACTTCACTTGCGCCTCCATTTCTCACTGTGGCTCACCTCTCCTTTCTCTTACCTATTTATCCCAAGGAAAGAAAAACAAAAAACAAAAAGAACGCCATTATTGAATCACTGGAACAATCTTTTTTCGTTCCATCGAGGCGTTCATCTTATTCAGATCAGCTCTGATTATTATTCTTAATTATTTCGATTTTTTCCCCGAATACCTTCGACCCTTTCCGATCGATTCATCTGTACATATGATATAATCATCCCAGCTTATGTTTCTTCTTCCCAGCTCAAAAGATCCAACCTTTTCATCAACATGTTGTCAAGAAATTCATCTCACAAAATCCCAAAGCCTTGCACACACCTTGTGGATTACAAGCTGAACCATGGTCAAAAGGGCTACGACAAGATCCGAGATCTTTTGAGCTGCACGCCTTATGGGGTGCCATCGATTCGTAAGAAGAATGAATCATCATCGATGCCCATATGCAGTCTTTGCTCAGGCCAAAAGGGGAGATTCTTTATGTGTTTGATCTGCTCCTCGGTGACTTGTTGCGTGGATCTTGAGCTCAATCACTCCCTTTTGCATAGTGAATCATTTGATGGGCACGAAATTCATGTCGACATGGAAAGGGCTGAGCTTTACTGCACGGCGTGCTCAGATCAGGTGTATGATCCTGATTTTGACAAGGTTGTGGCGTGTGCACATGTTAAGAAGTTACCTCGATGTAAAAATGGAGATAGAAACATGGGCCGTGGTGATTCGAGGATGGAAAAGAGGCGAAGGTTGGATTTTGAGAGCAATTTGGACTGTAATAGCCTGACAAGAGTTGTCTTGAGGAGGAACAATCACAGATCGAAATCTTGCGGGCTATTGGGTTTGAGAGGATTGAACAACCTTGGAAGCACTTGTTTCATGAACTCTGTGCTTCAGGCGATGCTTCACACCCCGCCTTTGAGAGATTATTTCCTCAACGATAAGCACAATCACAAGATCTGCCGAGAGGGATCTTCAGATCTGCTTTGTCTGCCCTGCGATTTGGACGTTATGTTCTCTGCTGTTTACTCGGGGGACCGTGCTCCTTATAGCCCCGCTAAGTTTCTTTATAGGTCAGTTTGATCTTTGGGAATCTGATCTGTGTCTTGAAACACTGTCTCAATGGCTCATAATGTATGTATGAAAGAGAGATACTAACCTTTACACAAGTGATCGATCTTAGAGTGTAGCCCTCCTATAGTTTCCGTGATTTTTTTGCAGTTTTTGGTGATGTTATTTCATTGATCCACCTTGTAGTCAGTATTGTCTGCATAGCATAGCAGTTGGCCATTCATTTAACTGAAAATTTAGATTACCCTCTTGCATGATATGGTGATTTCTTCAAGAATGGATGTGTTTACATATGATTTTTCTCCCTTGTTCACTCACAGCTGGTGGCAGCACTCCGAGAATTTTGCTAGCTATGAGCAGCAAGATGCACATGAATTCTTCATTTCGTTGCTCGACAGAATCCACGAGAAACTGGGCAAAGCTGCTACAGCGATCGAAGGTGAGTGAATAGGTCAGTCGAATGGCCAATTTAAACAAAAAAAAAAGCAGTGTTTAATTAATCAGAAAACTTCATATAACCTGTTGCATAATTTCATCAAAGGAAATGGAGACTGCCATTGCATTGCCCACAGCATTTTCTCAGGCGTACTAAGATCAGACGTCACTTGCACATCATGTGGCTTCACGTCATCCACTTACGACCCGTGCGTAGACATATCCCTCGAACTAAACATGAGAGCAAAAGCCCACGACAGAAGATCGACACTCACGGGCTGCTTAGACCTATTCACCCGCCCCGAAAAGCTCGGCCCAGACCAAAAACTCTACTGCGAAAACTGCCGCGAGAAACAGACAGCCCTGAAGCAGATGTCCCTCAGCAATCTCCCCTCTGTTCTGTGCCTCCACATAAAGAGATTCGAACACTCAACGATTCGAAGAATGTCTAGAAAGATCGACATACATCTACAGTTCCCTTTCTCTCTAGACGTTAGGCCTTACATGTCGTCGTCAGTCGTGGGAAGAAGGTTCGGGAATAGAATTCTTGAAACAGAGGAGGTGTGCGAAGAGGATGTTTCCGCTGAGTTTGAGGTCTTTGCTGTGGTCACTCATTCTGGGATGTTAGAATCTGGGCATTACGTGACTTATCTTCGTAGTTTAAGCAAACAGTGGTACAAATGCGACGATTCTTGGATCACCCAAGTCGATGAAGAGGTGGTTAGGGCTTCGCAGTGTTATTTGATCTTTTATGTTCAGAAACTGCTTTGGCATTTGGGAAGTGAGGATATGAGCTGCCAACAGCCGATAAGGCCTTTGAAGGATCCTTATGTGCCTATCGCTGGATGTTGCTGAAGCCTTCCTATATATTTAATTTAGGGAAGGTTAAGTTATAATATCAGATAAGAAACTCAACCATGGTTACTGTTGTATGGTAAATTGAGGCTTAGATGGCCTTTGCCAATGGGAATTTCATCGAAAAGATGCGATTTTTGGACTAAAACAGAGCAGGTTCGGTAGTTACGGATCGTCTTGCCTTTGCCAGTTTATCATCAGTATCTTGCTGAAAACTGAAGCCAAATTCAAGCATATATGAGGTTGGATTGTGTTGTTTACTGAAATGCGTGGTGGTGGTGGCCAAAATTAAGTATCCAAGCCAAGACACTACAGTTCTTTGTATGGGGTGTTGAGAAAGACTTAAAAAGAATTGTATTTGAGTTCATTTTCTCCATATATATATACAACTATGGAAACGAAATTGAAACAGAAAAAAGCTCGCAAGGTAATTAATCTGTTCAACAAAAAAGACTAATAGAACAAAGTTATCAGAGCGATAATAAGCGTACAAATATGGTTTGAATCTAACCAAAGATAACGTGAATGAAGACTTGAGTTTAATGGCACTGAAGTCGAAGGCACAGAGTATGTCTATCTTGAAGAATGTAAACTACCTGAGATATCTCATACTAAACAAGGACTCTGCCACATAGATATATCAGCTATAAGGCTGCGAAGCTGATCCATCAAAAGCTTCACATGCTCGTTCTTCTCTGCTATTTCCTGGGATTGAAAAGGAAAACATCAAGCATTTGGTCATAGATTTTGGGCTTGTTTTGATTTGAAGTAGCACAAGTAAGTGGAAACTTCATCGAACCGCTTGCCAATGAGGAAAAAAGATCAAAATTTAGAAGTGGCTACAGCCTCAGCTGAAAACATGATTATGTTTAGGATGGAAATACGAACCAACACAGCCATGGGCTTCAAGAGAATTCACAGCACATGACTGATGGTGTACCTTTCTCAAGATTGAGACACGCTCTTCAAGCTTCTCCACTTCTGCTTGATCAGCTTGAGTCATTGTACTCCTTGCTGGGACCGCTTCAGCTGCTTTAGCCTATTTGTGCATGAAAACACAACCGAAAATCCAATCACGGATAACAGTGTCAGTGCAAAAGCTACTAAACGGTCCAATGTAGACAGATAAAAGGGTAAAGGTAATAAATTTAATCGCTTCATCTCATAACCCAGTGACCAATGGCTAATACATGGAGCGAAATCAAGTTCAACAATGCATGATGTAAAAGCGCACAGCAGAAATTGCACGATCAATGGGACTACATTACCTTCTCTTCATTTGAAATTGCGTTGATGATGGATCTGAGGGATGCAATAGACTCCTTGTACCTCAATCTAGCTTCGTCCAAAGCTCCACCGCCGACCTCAAAGCTACCACCGTGAGCGTTATGTCCGTTGCTACTGTAGCCGAGTCGAAGTTGCTGGTGAGAAGCCTCAATGAACGACGACGCATCGGACAAAACATCACCGTTGGACGGGTGCTGAACGTTGGAGGAAGTTGTGGACCATAAATTAGGGTTGCAGAGCTCGTTGTCCATGGCGGATAGGATCGCGAATGCCGATTGGATCGTGTTGTGGAGGTTCCTTTGGGCTTCCACCGCCAGATCCTCAACACTGGCGGTGATGGTGCTACCATCACTATTAACGGCGACGATACTGCCGGCGGCCGAGGGATTTGAACTGTCGTCTTCTTCCATGATTTTCTCCTTGCCTCCGTGAATTAAAAGGAAAACAAAAATCTACGAAGCACGAGCGGCACCCTTCGCGGTGATGGTTGACGGCTGGGCTGAGCTGAGCTGAGCTGAGACGGCCAATAAAAGGAGCGGTGGAGTTTGGCAATGTTTAATTTGCAATTAGATCCTTCCGTTAAATTGATATATCTAATCCGCCACGTGATTTATATAAAGGGGAAATTATAAAATAAGTCACTAAGTATACATGCTTTCGTTTTTGCGTCACTATGTTTGATAATTGCAAAGTAGGTCACTAACTTTTCATGTGAAAACAAATTTGGGTCATTTTTCAATTTAAGGTCACTAAGAATATAATTTTTCGATTTTGGGTCACTAAGTTTACATTTTTTTCAATTAGTCACTCATTTGATACTAATGTTATAAACGTAGTGACTCAAAATTGATAAAATCTAAACTTAGTGACCCGAAATCGAAAAAATATATTCTTAATGACCTAAAATTGAAAAATGACCCAAAATTGTTTTCAAATGAAAAGTTAGTGACCTACTTTTGCAATTATCAAACATAGTGACCTAAAAACGAAAACTTGTATACTTAGTGACCTAATTTTTTAATTTTGCCTATGTTAAAGTGACCTAATTCTATAAACGACTTTATAGAATTAAACGACTTGAATTGGGCTTAATATGTTTATTTTGTCGAGCAGGTTCCAACGCGCATGTTTGTGCTGTAATGAACTTTCATTTGATGACCATTGTAAAGCTGCTTATATTTGGTTAGGTGATAAGCATCAAAGAAAATCTAACTTATAGATCATTATAAATGTATTGCAGGAAAAAAAAAAAAAAAAACTTCACAAGATTATAAATAAACATCACGTTACAGACGTTGCTAAACTGGTAAATTGTTTACAAGCACCACTACGATAGTGTTTACATAAAGAGGGAATGGAAACTGCAAATACTATCTAATGGTAAAACAGTTAAGGTACACCTCGACGGGGACTTGAACGATCGTTTTTTTTCTTGAAAGCGTTAACTTTCTCGGGCCAATTTCTTCAGGTGCTGCAGTGTCCTTTGCTTGATCCACTGACGATCATATGGCAAATATGCTTGAATCGAGTGATCGTAGCTGCAAAATCAGCACAAACCAATTTTTTGTTTGTTATACGCAGTTCAGCGAGGGAACAACGAAGACAACAGGGGTAACAATGACGTGTTCATACAGCAATCTAGCGAACTTTCAATCCAGGCAGAGAAAGCATGGCATATATACACGAGAGAGATAGAGAGAGAGAGAGGGAGAGGGAGATTTACACTAATGCGCTCATATCAGCAAGCCCATCGATGAAATTATAAAGATCTGAAATATCGTAAGTGATGTTTCTCAAGGCGGGATTAATCTCCTTGAGCTTCCGCTCATACAGTCCGCATATTCCTTCAGAAAACCAAGAATGCATCAGGAAAAAAGAACAAGGCATCACCGTAATGTCAATCAGCGTAATGTTTGCAAGAGGCAAACACATTCAATCCTATGATTTGTAGTTTTCATATGATAAATCTATCTGGTTACAGGAACCAAGACTAAATCCATGGAATCAAATATCAAACAAATTTGGGCATCATAATGTCCACTAATCGAATCAATTTACTGCCTTGCTTTCAAGATTCTACCCTATCGCTATCCAACCATCATTATAGAACATATTTAAAAAAAAAAAAAAAGAGTGTTAATTGATATAACTACGTTAAACAAGTGGAGTTCATCAAACACACCATCCATAGCCTGAGTGATGGATTCATAATCCATGAACGTACGAGTCGCTCTGCTCTGAGATGTTTGCATCAGAATGATGGTGTGCCTGTTAGACTGCGATACAAAACAAAATATCTGAGTAATTCCTGTGCTCAACTGCATAGTTTACTACCAATCGACGCAAAGAAACACAGGACTGAAACATCGTGAAGAAGGGGGTTTTAAGCGAATCAGCTAGTAAAATCCTAGCTAGATTAACTATACAACCAGAAAATAAGCATTACCATTCCTGAAGATTGATGATTTTAAGACCAGTAATTGTTTAGCGAAATTAATCTGCGCAATGTGTCTCTTCCAATAGTGTTCTTCAGCTGACTTTCATTGCCCTCGGGCGTTGGTCTTTGTACTAGAAAACTGCAACTGACCCCTGAGTTTTACAATATATCAGAACGACCACGTTTGTTTGGATGATTTGCATTTTACTTCAATTCAACAAAATAACTTTAGAACAATTCAATTCACCCGATAAATACTTTAAAAGGGTATTAAAAACACTTTCTATAAGATAATCTAATTATAGAATACTAATTTGTCTTCACTGGATGCACTAAAAACAAAATTTAATTTATAGGAATAATAATCGTATAATGAGCTGTAAACCTCAATTGAATGCCATTCATTGCAAATTTAGTAATAACAACCACAGCATGCCTACATTAATATCAATCAATTGCAAATTTAATAATAACAATAACAACGGCTCTTGCCCATCATTATCCATAGGCTAGGCTTCTTTGTCATACACCTCGCTAAACTAATGTGATGTTTTTTTATTAAATATCAATGATATGTTGCTGTATTTAGGTGCTGAACTTTGAGTGGATACAAATTTATATTCTGCAAAAGGGATTACTATATTATATCGAATTTATACTAATGCACTTCCCTTGTAGGCTTTTAAATTGTTCTAGTATGGTTAAAGCAATGCCAATGGTAAGTATCAGATCACCAGGATGGATTGGTTATAAAATTGATTAACATACTTTTTAAAAAAATGAACTAAATTGGTTCGCGAGTTTGATGACAACGAAATATTTTCTTATCAATAAAAATAGTGACATATATGTACCACATAAAAATATAGTGTATTTATAAAAAAAAAATAATATTACCTTTTCTTGTTGATCGCAGCTGGCCATACGTCGCCTCTCTCTCTTCTACACGGCCCATGAATTTAATAGCGCCAGCAAATTTCCTTAATTTCATGTTTTTCAGCTCATAATCAACAAATCTGGTTTGACCCCTCTCTCTCTCTCATACACAAAGTAGTCAATGTATATCTCGTCGGCGTCCTTCATTTTTGTATATGAAAAGTTTCATAGTTGTATTTCGATAATCTCTAGATTGTCAGCCCTTTGTCCTTTGGTAATATTTCGGTCAAAGATTCATCGGTTGGTTCACTGGGCATGTAATGATCAATTGCCCTCTCAAACCGGTTTCTATGCTTGCTTTGATTCTTGAAAAGGGCATGGAATTGTGGAAAATGGCGTTGTTTTTGTTATATAGCTCACTGTGCTGTATGCATCTGCTTCTTGATTTATTGTCTGGGTTTCTGCCATCCTTTTGGTGATTTTTGATGGTTTGTTGAGATTTTTATGCCCGTTGCCATGATGATCGATACTTTGGTTTTATGTTGATTATATGCTTTGGAAAATTCTTATACTGTAGCGTTTGTGTGACAAATTTAAGGGTGGTGTTAAGCTGTCATCACAATTTGAATGAAGACATCCTAGAATTTTGGAAAGTGTCCGTAGTGTGGATTTTAAAGAAGTATCTGGGTGGTAAAATCTGTGGTTTGAATTTTTAAGCAAGAGGTTCATATTGCATCCATTTCCCATCACATTCGATTCCTTTTTTTTGGGGTTGAAACAATCAATATCTCTTATCGTTGATACAATTTTGAGGTTTTAATCTTAATAATTTTTTAATGACTGTTTGTTTGTTTCTTTCACTTTAGAGATGGGGGTATACCTCAGCACACCTAAGACGGAGAAATTTTCTGAAGATGGCGGAAACGACAGGCTTAGGTTTGGTCTTTCGTCAATGCAGGGATGGCGTGCAACAATGGAAGATGCTGTAAGTAGCCAACCAAAGTTAGTTATGCGATATTAGTACAGACCACGATAGAGCATGGGTAATGTTTAGCTTTACGCTTCTGGTGATGTAAAGAATGAACCTCTACAAGAATGCTTATGGTGTCTATTTAGTGGTGGAATTGAAGTTTATGAGTTATTTAATGGAAAATGTTATTTTAGGTTGAATTTTTCTTCAGCAAATGTTTACTTTCTGTGTCAGTCATCACTTTGAAGATTAGGGTGATGATGAATAGTTCTTTAATTATATTGTAACTTTGCTAAGTTAGGCAAGTTCTAATATATACCCTTATCTTTTTCTTTCAGCATGCAGCGATTCCCGAACTTGATTCTTCCTCTTCATTTTTTGGTGTTTATGATGGTCATGGAGGTACAAGTTTTTGCTTCTAAGTCTCATAGTTTTCAGGTTTTCAGGTCCAACTCCATCTCTTGTGAACTGTATACCCAAATATGTTTCACACTTCACAGCCCTATTGCATTTATTATGCCCACAATGTTTTGTTTATAATTATGTTGTAAGATAGGATATTCGCCTGAATTTCTTTGTTTATGCAGGTAAGGTGGTTGCAAAATTCTGTGCAAAGTATCTTCATCAGCAAGTGCTTAAGCATGAAGCATATTCGGCTGGTGATATAGGGACTTCCATTCAGAAAGCTTTCTTCAGGTTGTTGGTGAATATCTATTATTTATGTTCCTTAAATTGTTAAAACTGTGGATGGTGAATTCTGCAAATAATAATGACTTGCATGCCTAAGTTATGCCACAAAGAAGCTTGGTAAATTATCAACGTCCATTGTATGGTGCACCTACCATTTGATCATTTACTGGCATATGAAGACTCATAATGCATTTCCATGTCTTGTAGTTGATTAAATGGTGCAAAACTTAGTCACACAAATCGTTTAGCTGGTGCTAGTTCTTCTCAGTCTCATGTATTGGAATCTACTTCTTAACATTGCAATATAGGATGGATGAAATGATGCGGGGTCAAAGAGGCTGGAGAGAGTTGGCCATACTCGGAGATAAGATAAATAAGTTCACTGGTATGATAGAGGGTTTTATATGGTCTCCAAGAAGTGGTGAAAAGAGTGACCAGTTCGATGATTGGGCGTTTGAGGAGGTGTGTAGTTTGATTTATATAATAACTTAAGCTGACGTGATTTTTTTGTGTAGTGATGATTAAATACCTTTTCTGGTGGAGATATGATTCTTCTCCATAATTTCTAAATTTTGTCTAACGACACTAATGTGCAGGGCCCACACTCTGATTTTGCTGGACCAACTTCTGGTTGTACTGCTTGTGTTGCTATAGTAAGAGGAAGCCAACTTGTTGTTGCAAATGCTGGTGATTCTCGCTGTGTGATTTCTAGGAAAGGACAGGTAGCAAATTTCATCCGACCTACGTTTATTTGACTGACTTATGTTCCCCAAGTACACCATTTTAGAACTCTGAACTCTGAATTCAGAACTTGGACTTTGTCAATAACTTTTTTTTGATGGACAAAATTCTTTCTTACTCAGGCATATAACCTCTCAAGAGATCACAAGCCCGATCTTGAGGTAGAAAGAGATAGGATTTTGAAAGCTGGTGGTTTTATTCATGTGGGCCGTGTCAACGGCAGCTTGAATCTTACGAGAGCAATAGGTGCTATTTCTGAAGCTTCTCCATCTCTTATGCGTTTACGAACCGTTTTTAGTTTGGCTTATGGTTTGGTTCGTTTATATATTAGCAAATTGCTGACTAGTCTGTTCCCACTGTAGGTGACATGGAATTCAAGCAGAACAAGTTTTTGCCAGCTGAAAAGCAGATTGTTACTGCCAATCCAGATATTAATGTCGTATGTATCTTTATTACTTTCTTACGTATTTAAGTCGATGATAAGTCGCTCCTACATTGTGATACCTACAATTATTCTTTTCCCAATTGAATCAAGATAATGCAGCTCGTGCTATGAATTTGGTCTGATGAGCTTATAGTGAACAAGTTTCAGATCGAGATTTAAACTAGAGATTTTTCCTCATGGAAGTGGAATTTCTCATAATGTTACTAATTACTTATTTTTCCCCTTGTTATTCAGGTTGAACTTTGTGATGATGACGAGTTCCTTGTTCTTGCATGTGATGGCATTTGGTATGGAATCCATACGTCGTGTTTGCTCTTATTTTAGCCATGTACAAAAAAACGATTTCACACTTCGCGGTCATTCCTCCATTCATATCACGCTTGCAGCTCAACCCTTTTCGATTTACGATTGGTTTATGTTTTTGTAGGGATTGCATGTCAAGCCAGCAACTCGTAGATTTCATAAAGGAGCAGCTGAAATCTGTAAGTAGTACTTTGGACACTGCATGACCTTTTCAATTACACATTTCCAAGGTCAGAAATCATTGTAAGCTAGAAACATCGCTCCATGTCAAGTTTGAGTTGTTTTGTTACAGTTCTAATTGCATGATGATTTCATATTTCTCGACTGAACGATGAGATAAAATCAACTTGAGATATTAATACAAAGTAATGATAGTATTCCATCTAATAACAGATCTTTCCCTACGACAGGAAACTAAGCTCTCAGCTGTATGCGAGAAAGTCCTCGATCGGTGCCTAGCACCTTCGACAGCTGGCGGCGAGGGCTGCGACAACATGACTATGATATTGGTACAGTTTAAGAAACCTAATTCTCCAGACGATAAATCATCGCCTTCTTCTTCTTCATCAGAAGTTCAAGGTGAGTCTGTACCATCGCAGAGTGAATCTTCATCGCCGTCTTAGAAAGTTGAGAAAGGACTTCTCGTGACTTATCGAAACGAAACAAACCTTTTTTCTATCCTGTAAATGTTGTAAGTTTGTTTGCAGTTTATGGAGAAAAAGATAAATTGTAGACTTTCTTGATCTTGACTTAATTCCATGTGCCATTATTACCATGTCTTCTGTGTTGCTTTGTTTCCTAGTTTGGGTTTTAACTGTTTGAAGACGATGGGATCTGATGCCAAGTGAAATGGTGTACTTGACCCATTGTGTTTTCTTACATATAATTGACATGTGTTGTTATGCTATGTATGATGTATGAATAGAAAGATCGAAATTGTGTCGATTTTTAACATATGTATTCAATTGATAGAATAATAAAAATGGTTTGTCCCAAGTTATATTTACATGTAGAGATTTTGTACTTAAATCCATTTCAATTCTTTCACAAATCAAGAGTATTATTAGTTCCCACCAAAAGTACCGACAATCAGATTAAAATTCGCTTTTATACTGCTGGTTCACCGTAAAATGACTAGCAAAATGTTTTACTAATGTTTTGGTAAATAAAATACAACAAAAATATATATACAAATAAAAATTCATGATTTAATTTTTTAATTGATCAGGGACGATTTGCAATAGGAGAAAAAACTAAGGGACCAAAAGTGAAGTTTGCCGTCACTCGTACACATTGCCGCCGCAGCTCAACCCAAAACCTCTGGTAAATCTCTAGCACAGCCGCCGCTCGTAGTCTTGAGATATGCAGAAGCTAAGATTCTTACAGCCGTTGAGCCGTCGTTTACGAAGAAATGGATTCCTTGATTCCACACATAGGAGCTTCTCTGCTCTCCCAAGTTATACACAGCCCGAGTATACCATTCAAGAAGAGGCAAGCTTTTCTTCACCTCGCTGTATTTGCATCACATTCTCCCTTTTCGGTTAATATTCGTGATTTTCAATATTTTCGACCATGTCGTTGTTGCTTGACGAAAGATCGGAGTTTGTGAAAATCCCTTGTCATTACAGGTTTTGGTCGAGGGGAAGGCTAATTCGAGGGCTGCTGTTTTAAACAGACCGTCATCCCTCAATGCTCTTAATGCATCCATGGTATAATATGCTCTCTGGTTTTATGCTCGGGTTTTGAACTCAGCTGATTTTGCTATTTATCTTGCTGAGCTTGAGCTGGATAGTTGTTAGTCTATAATCGTTATGGTGTTTTGAATATTACGTGGCGTTGTTTATATGTAAACTATCAAACATATACCTTCGTCGATAAGATGCTCCTAAGGTGATATTCTTTTTATTCTATATGCTTGGTGGAGGTTGCCGTTTCTGATTCTGAAAGATTGATCCTCTGACTGAGCTTAGTTCAGGAATGATCGGGCTAGTATTTTGCTTCCAATAGTTACGTAAATTAGCTCCCCACTATGATAATATTAATGAATTTCTGTCATTGTTTAGACAAGTATTGATGATGGTTTTGCTTGCTTTGAGTAGGCGGGTCGGTTGAATAGATTATACGAGTCTTGGGAGGAAAATTCAGATATAGGATTTGTCATGCTGAAGGTAACATCCTCGAATTACTTTCCACTTGCACATTTATCGAATCTTCTCTTTTTGAAGTTTTCTCTTTCGTGAAGGGTAATTGCGACAGGGCATTCTGCTCGGGACTGATGTTGTCGCATTGTATCAGCTTCTTAATAAAGGTTGGGTTGGTCTCATTGTGGATGAGGCATTCTGATCTCATTGAGTTTGTGAATTTGTTTCGTTCTTCTGATACGACTTAAGTGCACACGATGTCAATGAATAGGCCCTTCTTTCAATCCATAAATATCTCACAGTTTCTGACTGTTGTAACACAGCACCTCAAATTTGATAAATTGGTTTTACAGTTGTATAGGCTCATGTCTTCATCCATAAGCTCCCTTTTAATGTTATCCTTCTCACATTTTTCTCCTGGAGTTTGGTTGACAAGATTTGATTTGCAGGGTCAATTGATGCGTGCAAAGAATACTTTGGGAGTCTTTACAAGTTTATCTATGTCTTGGGAACATATTTGAAGCCACATGTGAGTCTGCTCCTACTTGGAGTTGGTACATTGTTGCTCTTAGTGAACCTTTTCATTACGTTTATATAGGTGGCGATATTGGATGGTATTGTAATGGGTGCTGGGGCTGGTATTTCACTTCCTGGGATGTTCCGTGTTGTGACCGAAAAAACTGTATGTACCTTTTACCTGAATGTTTCTTCTTACCAAATTGTTTTGAATTCCTGCAGTTTTTCAACATTTTAGGCTTAATCAGTACTAAACAAAAGAATAGGTTACTGATCATCACAATTTCCTTACATATTGCATTTTTCTTGGTCTCAGGTCTTTTCATTTCCGGAAGTTCAATTAGGTTTCCATCCAGATGCCGGGGCTTCATATTATCTTTCCCGCCTCCCTGGTTATTTAGGTAGCCTTTGCTAAACAGCTTAATATATGTTATCAGTTCCTACATTATTTTGTATCTATAAGGCAATGAATGTCATTATTGTGTTTGAATTTTTTGTTGACATTACAAAACTCCACCCATTCATGTCATAATAAGCTCTTTCCTTCCATTTTTTTTTTGCCAAGAATTACCTTACCTGATGAGTCTTCATAACATATATTTAGAGGTGAATGATTTGAAAGGCTTACATCTGCAGGGGAATATTTAGCTCTTACGGGGGATAAGTTAGACGGAGCCGACATGATGGCATGCGGTTTTGCCACGCACTATTCGATGAAGGAAGTTAGTTCTCCAATCACATTTTGTGTCTAATTTCCACTCTAATCTTAGTATATAGAGGCATCTTCATTTATTTACTTTCCTTTCCTCTGCAGAAACTTCCTTGGATCGAAGAACGTATCGGTAGTCTGATAACTGACGATCGTTCTGTCATCGAGAATTCTCTTGCTCAGTATGGTAGCTTAGTCTATCCAGATCCAAAAAGCGTGCTTCACGAGTGAGTTTCTATTTCATGATAATTCTCATTTGCTTCACATCTAGTTTCTACTTATCAGCCGTGGTCTATCTTTTCCCTACAATTTTAGGATTGAAACGATCGACTCCATATTCTGCCACGACACGATCGAGGAAATCATCGAGGCTTTGGTAAATTTGCACATTATTGTTTTCTTTTCAGCAGGGTTTTATAGCATCAGATCGTATCTTTTTTCCTTACAACGGAAATTTTGCAGACTACATCTCAAAATTCACATCTAACTTCTACATAATCACTTGTAGGAAAAGAAAGCAGCTGAAGACTCACAGAACAGTCGTTACACTACTATGCTCAATAGAATCAAAGAAGCCTCTCCATTGAGCTTGAAAGTGACATTGCAATCGGTACGTCTGTTAAATCTGTCTATGTAGCAGTTCACGAACATCATAACAAAAAGTCGTCGTTTTCTTCTCTTCATCCCGGCATATAGATTCGAGAGGGTAGATTCCAAACTCTTGATAAGTGCCTCGCCAGAGAGTATCAAACATCCCTGAGATTTATATCCAATCAAATCTCCAACGATTTCTCCGAGGTATATATTTCGTTCCAATACGATCGCTTAGTTATGTTTGAGCTGCACATTCATTACAGACAACATTTTGCAGGGGGTACGAGCAAGACTAGTCGATAAAGACTTTGCGCCGAAGGTAAGCCATTCTTTGTAGTAACGGTTTTTGTTCGATTCGAAAGTTACTATGTTTTATATTTGTGTCTGAAATTTGCAGTGGAATCCGCCGACTTTGGAGGAAGTGAGCGACGACATGGTTGATTTCTTTTCGTCTCCTCTTGGCGAAGTCGAGCCCGAGCTGAACTTGCCCGTGAAAATTCGAGAGCCCGACGTTTAATGCTGATTATTACGAAAATAATTAGAAAATTATGTTTCTGCTATGTTAAACATGTCTTGGTCGAATTCTTTTAAAAATGTAAGATTTTTCTCCTTTTCTTTCTTATTCGCATTTACCTTTTCTTTTTTCACTTCATAAATGAGAATGAACTAAAAAGTGCCCGAGAGAAACAAACAAACTCGAATGGAAAAAAGGGTAAAAAAATAGAAGTAAGAATAGAAATATCGATTGATTTGCATTGCCATGAAAAATAAGTAATGGTTAATGTATCTAAAAAAAAAATCTAGTAAAAAATTTGAATATTACACAGCATAAGCAATGAAAGTTTTCACAGACTAGATAACCGGCAAAAACATGGCGTAAGTTCAATCTCTAATAAACAAAAGCATGTAATGTAATCGACCAAGAATACACCTCAAAGATGCGCTATTTCTTCGTCTCAGATTGAGAGATGAACTTGGTGACGACGAAGCAATCGGGCGGAGTAATATTAGTGTAATAGTTGTGAATCGTTTCAGTGACTTCAAACCCGAATTTCTTGTAGAACTTCATAGCTTCGTCGTTGTTTGTCTGAACGTGTAAGTAGACCTCTGTTATGTTCTGCTTTGAGCAAAGATCCAGCACGTGGTTCAGAAGCTTCGTACCTGCGTTACGTTATTATATTACAGACTCGCTTAACATATAGGCAAGCAAGCCACACGTTATGCAACTCAAGAAATCTGTTAACTTGAGAATGAAAAGACGAAAAGGAAGCAGAAACTACTTACCAACACCTAAGCCACGGTATGGGGCTAAAACACCCAATGTCATTATGTAAATGCGTATGGCACCACCGTCCTTCTTCTCAAGGCGGCATGCTATCGATCCAACGCATATGTCACAGTAATATGCTGCAGAAAGTGTTAAAACTCATGTTGGATGTATGTTCGGGATAACAAAGCAATCACTAATCTATTATTTAGGCATCAACGTCGAAAAAGAATCTGATGTTGCTCCACAGCCACTAAGTCAGCAATGTCAGAATTTCATGGGCATTAATCAGTTTTTTTTTTTTTTCTGTTATCCGACTTGTTAACTAAACACTTGCACCGATTTATCGTTACAGATCCAAATTATGCAGCTCAAGCCTCAAATTTGACATAGTCCAGAAGTTTCAAGATGATGTATAGAACTGCTGTTAATTTACACGGAAAAAAAGTATAACAAAGAATGAAACATCTTGACGTCGAAATCACATCTTGACACGAAGAGAAGTTTCAAAAAACTTATTTTCTACCACGATGATTCAGAATCAAGAATGAGACATAAGAAGAGAAGATTCACCCAACATCAAGCTACTAAAAAGTCCATGACACTCATAATCGAGTCAGCCAATAATGTAGGGAGCATTGCGAGAACCACAAGAACAACACAAGACAGCAAAGAGCCTGGGGCAAAATAAAAAGACCTAATTTGGTAAAATCGCCGGAGGCGAGTGCATCGGCGTAGTACTTGTCGTTGTAGCGAACTGGAAAAAGCGCCGTGTTGAGCTTCTTCAGCTGCATCACGTTCTTATCCCTAACGCCGTCCAGTGAAATCGACGATTCTCTCCCTCCGCTAACCATTTTCCTATCGATTTCTTCAACAAATCAAATTTCTCTTGCTGAATCGTGTCAAGAAAGACTCGAGTATTTATATTTATACGCCGGCGATGAGAATGAAGAGAGGAGAAGAGGTTGATGTTAAATGACTTCTTTATCCTTGCCCTTTCTTCTTATTTTTCAACACTAATAGTTTTGCGGTTTTACCAATGAGAAAACAATAAGGGTGTTCCAACATTGTTAAAAAAGTTCAACTCAAATGAGAAATCAATTGCAATGAAATAGTAAAACATAAAGATTGCGTCATACATCCAAGAAAATGAAAGACCAACAAAAAGGATTGGCCAAGAATCTAAACAATATCAAATATGAACTGCCGCGAATTGCTACATCCTCTCCCAACGCATATGGACCAAAAATAAAGCCCCATCAATGAAAATTTCAAGCAAGAACAGAGAAGGAGAGAGAGAGAGAGAGAGAGAGAGAGAGAGAGATCATTCATATCTCCAAATCATCCAATAAGCTCTGTAACTCCTTGAAACCTTCCGCAGAAATGCTCCGCTCTACTCTACCGCGGGGAACTATCAAACTCGGAGGTGGGCCCAACTGAAAACACACGACAACTACAGCTATGTTATCTCCGCTATTTCTCTTCAAAGCTTCGTTGACCAAATCCCGGCTACACATGGCAGGATCGTTGTGTTCTTGAAGCTTTCGACGAGCAAAGTCGACTGCGTTTTGGCTCCTAAACACGTCCCACAAACCATCACAGCCTATGATCAAGAACTCGTCTTCTTCTGTCAGTCTTGTACTCATGAGCTCGGGCTCAGCGCTGAGGGGCCCACCATCTTCGCCTTTCAATCCTTCCATGTGCCAATCTCCTATAGCACGGGCAACATTGAGCTGCCCATTGAGGTAGCCATCATCAACATATCCTCCACAAGCTTCTATTCGCATCTTCTCTCTCAGGCAGATTGGTTTGTGGTCCCTCGACATTTCTATGGCTTTACCTCGACGGCAGAGAACAGCTCTACAATCTCCAGCATTTGCCACAACCAAGGAGCTGAACGTGACATAAGGTGTCAAGATAGGGAAATTACCAGTAGGGATAAGGAAAAAAACATATTCTCGATGTTACAAAAATACAGCCCAAGATAAATAATCATGAGCGAAAACTAGGGTCTTCAGTCTTAACTCTTAAATGATTAGATATTGATACTAATTATCAGAGAAGTTGGAGGAAACCTCACCTGGCAACCACCAAAGCAACTAAAGCAGTGGTGCCAGAGGAGAGATCGGCATCATGAGAGCAAGCTTCAGCAAATGCAGTGTCGGTCTGCAGAAATGCTGCAGCAAGAACACTCTCTATGTCACGTGGGAAATCTTCTTTCTCCATGAGAAACCTTGGTAAATTGTAAGATGCAAAATCAGCAGCATGCTTTCCCCCATGTCCATCAAAAACCTAAAATGAACATAAAACGAGCATCAATCCACGGAAATTGGATATGCTAGAGAATATTGAACATTGCTTTTTCATTTACCGACGGAAGCAAAGACATAAAATAGCGAATTTTAGAGACTCACCCCATAAAGAGCAGCTGGCATTTCAGTAGTATGATTCAGATCATACTCGAAAATCATATTGTCCAGGCATACATAGACATCCTCCATGCTTGACCGAGAACCAATATCTGCCCATGCTCCTGAGCGAAGTAGGGGGGTGAATCCAGAAACACAGCCATCTCTATTGAATCTTGGTTCAATTGGAATATCTGAAGATGAGGACTTCACCTATTAAGGAAGGTCCCCGAACAACTCAATGAATTCATGGGAAAGGGAGAGAACATACAGATAAAACTTCAAGATAAACAGAAATGATATGTATTCAGATATATAGAGAAATAGCATGCCAGTTGTGTCAATGATTAAGTAAGACAAGAGAGGATCATGCTACAAAATCACCAAACCAAAAGTCTACTAATTTTGAGACTTTACGGGTGGAAGGACAACAATATAGTTGATACTAATTTAGTTACGATCTGTAGCATTGAGCAAAAAAAAAGAAAAAATTTCCAGAATCCAGTCAAACGTAAAAGGTTCTTGGTTGTACTAAGCAGAAACCGAATTCCCACCTAATTTATACAAAATCAAACATCTGCATAAACATGCCGAATCTAACATATACAGAAATCAACCCAAAAAGAACTAATTACCAAAGATATCGAGCATAAATGAACCAATACTTACCAAAGAAGGGTGCCTTATAAGAGACTTGGAACACGGATTCGAGTTAACGCCGTTTCTGCACGCGCTCCCGCCTCCATTGGGAATCGGCGGACGTCCATGGCCGACGATGTTGGAAATAACGTTACCACCCTCCATCACATGTGCGAACCATCACCGAAACAAAGAAAGAATAAAATACGCGGATGTGAAGAGATTGACAATAATTTACCTTCTATCAGCGGGCAGGGAATTTCGATTGGGAACTAGGGTTTATTGAACAGTAAAGCAGGTGTATCGATACAAATAAAATACCAATATATATACAACTATACAAGTTCGCGTTTTCCTTTACCAAAAGAAAAGAAAAAAAGAATTGACGTTTAGTTAAAACGTTACATGGGCCTATCGTTGGATAACAAAAGGCTTTTATCCTAATTCCTAAACGATAAGCACCCTAAACCAACTACAATACAATCTACAACTACATACACTTCAAACTAAATTGACATGTTTACAATATTATCAAAAGATTAATTTTGAAAAATGTATTCCTCCTGCCAAATTAAATCATCAAACATCGTCGGAAAATGAGCTCAAATAAAATCACAAAACTAAATGTATAAGACCAAGAGACGGTTTTAATGTTCAATCTCGGGCGGTTAGTGTTTTTTTGTCGGGGAGGTAATATGTGTCAGCTTATTTAAAATTTTGAGTTAACAAATTGCGTTGAGTGGTAACGAGGTATGATTGTATGAATAATGTTCTACAACTTTCATATAAAGGCGTGACATGGAACGTTATGCACACATAGAAAGGTACGGTCTTTACACATTTTCTCTCTCACGTTTCTACGTGTGCATAACGTTCCATGTCACGCCTTTATATGGGACAGAAAACAGGCCAGAAAAAAAAAAAAAAAAAAAAGAACCGACGAAGCCTTAACGAATAAAAATAAAACGAATATGATGGCTTACAAGATATAATTAAACAAGTAATAAATAGCTAAACATCAAGACTAACTAATCATGATCAAAACACAGGAAATTGTTATATTACAAAATCGCCAACACGCATCATGACTACCGTTTTATATCTTCTTTTTTTTTTTCAAATACCTTTTCAAATCGGCACACGGTGCTCATTTCCCTTCATTTTTGGCCTGTGCTTACCTTAACCCAAACCAAATTCAAGAAACACGTTAATCCCGTGAAGGAATACTCAATACTATAGTTCGATGGACCATTTAGTATAAATAGTTGGCAATCTCCCAACCATAATTCATTACTACTCCTTTCGTCCCTCAGACAAATGGATCACAAAAAAATTACCGTCGTTACCCTCCGCCTCGTCGCCATCCTCGCACTGCTGCTGTGCCGCATGTCCCACGGCCAGTGGGACCCACACCACCCGAGCCTACCCCCGATCGAGCCGGGGCCGCTCTGCCTGTCCCAGTTTGCGCTGGTCAACAACGCATGCGGTCGGCTTCCCTTCGAGCCAATCCCGCCCCCGTCTCCGACCGAACCTAACCCCCCATCGCCCGGCGATGACGACGACGACGACGATGACGATGACGACGACGATGATGACGACGATGATGACGACGATCCGGAAGACCCCGACCACGACGATTCCAGGCGGCACCATGGCCACGGCGGCGGTGGTGGAGGCGGCGGCGATGGCCACCATGGTGGTGACGGAGGCAGCAGCCACCACGGTGCTGGTGGTGGTGGCGGGGCCACCGCGGACACGGGCGGCGCCACCGCCACCGCAACCACAACCACCACCACCGCCACAAGCACGGTGGAGGGAGTCTGCCGTCGGCGGAGCCGTTGATGGAGGACTGCTGCCGGTGGCTGACCAAGTGGACGACATGTGCGTTTGCGACTTGCTCGTTCGTCTGCCGACATTTCTGACGAGGCCTGCGCATCGTTACAGCATCGTGGTCGGCGCGGCTTGCGTGGTCTCTTTCGAGTGTCCTTCGAGGATTGTCAGGTGATGATCTATGCGTGTGACGACGTCTGTCTTTGGGAAGTTATATATATATATATATATATGTGGATTTTCGTTTGGTTCGTACGCCGAGAAATTGTGAGGTGGCATGATAAAACGTTTATATATACGTATGTATGCTCTATGTGTGTTTAGAAGACGTTGCTTAAAATTTCCATCTTGAATATCAGTCCCGCTCTTTCGCAGCCGTTGACGAATTCCTTTCGGGTCGTCAAATCGCCGTATCGGGTTGGGAGTTCACCATGTAGATTCATAAACTCAAAAACTTAATGCAGCAGAAAGAGTATATCGCCAAAGCCTGAATAAACGTAACGAAACGTTAACCATAAAAAAAAAAAAAGAAAAAAAAGAAGTGATAATCTTACATAATTTTGTATAGCCTAAAGTGGTCCCGATACGATATGGATGTAAAACACTAAGTATAGACTAGATGTTGGGTAAAATGTCGGCGTAACACTCAACCTAACATTCAGATGCACATCGGATATTGTAATTACTTAGTGACAAAAATAGATGAACACGAGATGTAAATCTGTGCAGCAAGTTATAAAACTTGATGCGTGCCTCAAAGCAAAATTCCACTACAGCAATGGATGCAAAATAACTATCCGAAGATAGTAAAAACAAGCCTAGAAAAACTACGAATCGACACGATCCTGAAAACTACGAAGTACTAAGACTTCTGAAAACTCAATACTAGGCTAAAAGACGACTCTCTTAAAATATACAATTCGCTCAAAACTGATATGTGCTTCGCTCATATTTTTCGCTCAATATGTCGCTCAAAGCAGCTCCATGAAAGCTCTCTCGAAAGTCATTTTTTTTCAGCTCGAAAATCTCCTTATATTTATAGGCATTGCCTCATCTTGAATTGGTAAAAAGATCCCTTGAATATCTCTTCAAATATCTCCTCGAAGATCTCCCTAAATATAGTATATATCTAGTTCGATCTTCTCATCTCATTGGTCGATCTCTTATCTCCTATTTATGGTAGCTGGTTGAATGATTCTCTTTTGATATTCAGATCTTCTAATCTTGGTCGTGGCTTGACTCCTTCTATTTTGATCTTCAAATCTTCTATTAGTAATTGCACTTCCTAAATTCGTTCAAGCAGCTCCACGCGTTTTCCACACGGTTTGATCTATTCCCTATCCTTATTTACGTCCTGCATATCAGTAAATAAAGCTACAAAAAATGTTAAACGGTTTTTGGGCATGAAAGATAAAATCGAATGTTGACAGACAACAATGTTGGCTGAAATGTTAGCCCAACATTGTCAAAGCTGAGCTAGTCAACATTAACAGCCTAAGCGATAGATAATTTCTATAACAACTCCTTTGTCAGCAATTAAAGCTGAGATTCCAACACTAGATTTTCTGCAAATGCAAATCAGAATCCCACGATTTCTGCTTACTCGACGATGATTCTTGGTCACGTGAGCTTGTAGATGAAGAAGACATACTCGGCCCAGAATAATCTGATTGGACAGAAGATCTAAGGTTGTTGTTAATCTTCCTCTGATTATGGTAACTTGTTGAACCTAATGTCAGCTCATCAAGATCTTCAAGCTCGCATCGCTTTCTTGATGATGATGATGAAGTGGTCTTTCAAGTCAAGGCTTATTAGTTTCCTTGCTTGAGGGTTGCTATGGATAGTCGAGTAATGTGGATCTTTATGATTACAACGTTTGTTTTTTTGCGATGTCCCTCACAAGATGTTGCTGGGTTTCGTGAAGTCGATGAAGCTCGTAAACCTGTCGGTAATGGTTGGTGTTTTAGAAGATGATTAGAGATTTAATTTAGTTTAATTTATTTTTACCTGCTCTCTCAAGATCTCTTCGTGCTTTAACAAAGCCATTTTCATGTAATCCTTGTCGTAACGATTTGCAAGCTTTTTCACATGAATCTTATTGGTTGGACCATAAATCTTGTTGATCGGGTTCGTACCCGCATCAGCGATGATGATGAATACTGACTGAAGAATCATCCGAAGATCGTAAGAACTGTGTAGCTGTGTTCTACTCTAAGAGAAACTTCTTTCATGGCCTGTACGATAATATATACTATAAGAAACGACGGATCGTATACGAAATCAGAGAATATGGTTTTCAATTACATATATATATATATTATAAATATATATATATATTCAAAAAGCTTGAAGCTGATGATAAGAAAGGCAATATAAATTTTAAGTCACTAAGTATACAAGTTTTCGTTTTTGGATCACTATGTTTAATAATTGCAAATGTAGGTCACTAATTTTTCATGTGAAAACAATTTTGGGTCATTTTTCAATTTTAGGTCACTAAGAATATCTTTTTTTCGATTTTGGGGTCACTAAGTTTATATTTTTTCAATTTTGGGTCACTATGTTTATAACATTAGTACCAAATGAGTAATCCAAAATTGAAAAAACTGTAAACTTAATGACCCAAATCGAAAAAATATATTCTTAGTGACCTAAAATTGAAAAATGACCCAAAATTGTTTTCACATGAAAAGTTAGTGACCTACTTTTGCAATTATCAAATATAGTGACCAAAAATAAAATATATATACTTAATGACCTAATTTTATAATTTTCCCTTAATTTATAGATGTTTTACTATACTTTCTTTTCTTCACGTAAATAGTGGGGACCATTTATAAATAAAAAGTAGTTCTGTGTCGAAATTGTAATTATCCATGTGTGTCCTCATCCTGCCTTCGAAACGCCGAAACCCTCATATCTATCTCAAGAACTTGTGTTCGGTCCGTCCGCAAAGACCTTGGGAGCATATCTGATTACGTCTCTATCTATCTGTTTACCCGCCTCAATCTCTTGAACAATCGGAAAAACTAATTCTTCCTCAATATAATAGATTACCCGCGGTTCGTTAATCAGCCTAGATAAGATAATCTGATTGGAGAATCGACACCTCTTCGAAGTTTCGCTGGATTTTCTAATTTTGCTATTTTCTTGTTTTAATCGGATATCCCTTTTTTCAATTGCTCTCGATTTAGCGATTTCTGATAGCATCTATTGCACCCAGTACTTTTGATTCAGCTGCAAGGAGTGTGGGGAAAGGGAGAAAGATGGTTGGAGGTGGTAATAGGAGAGATGAGGGTTCTCTTGGCATGAACAATACCAATGTTTTTGCGGCTTTGGAGAGTTTGAGGAGAAGAAGAAATCAGATAAGGAGAAGGTTTCTTCGAAAGGGGCTTCGTCGAAAGGTTCGAAATCAAGGGGCGGTGATAAGGAGGAGGAGAGTAAGGTCTTTTGGGCACCTGCGCCTTTGACCGCAAAGTCATGGGCGGATGTGGATGACGAGGATGATGACGATTACTATGCCACCACTGCCCCGCCGAAGGCTATATGGGGTGGTTCGGGAGATGAAGTGAAGGGAAAAGACGACGAACATGTGGAGGTAAATTGACTCGCTAATCGTGGTTGTGTCTATTGTTTTCGGTTGCGATTGATTGGATTTTTGCTGCCTATGATTAGATATTTTTGGCAACAATGTGGCCCGTTGACTCACTAGGAGCTAGTTTTTTCTGAGATGGCACGATTGTTGATTTGTTGAATTTATCGGTCTTGTGTGATTCTCTGAGAAAGTAGGACCGAAGACTAGTATTGTTTGAGCTGAGGAGTGCGTCAGAACGTATCTATTTTATGTCTTGCAACATAGGTAGCTTGTGAAGTAATCATTTGGGACTTCCAAACATTGTTTTTCACCGTTGTCTAACTGAATGCAGCATGAAAGCGAAAGCGAAGATGAACTTCTTGACGATGTTGTTGATGATGATGATGATGTGGAAGAGGAGCACGATCACGAGCTTGAGGTTCAGCACCAACCTGAGCCAGAGATGAAACAGCCCGCGGCAGTTTCAGCAGCTGCTAAAGAGACGGAGAGGCAACTTTCCAAGAAGGAGAGGCGCAAGAAAGAGCTCGCTGAACTTGATGCAATTTTAGCTGATTTGGGAGTTAACCCTAAAGAAAAGACCGAAGATCAGCCTCCTGGTAATTGTATCTCATCGAAATTATTCGGGTTTCTTCAATAATCCATTTTCCTTCACTTTATCTCCCCATCTTGGACTTTTTACACTTTGTAGCAAAACTCAGCTGCTAAGGGGAACAATATTGTTTATATCTTACATAATAATGGCCATCCATCAATATATCGCCAGTTTCAAAATTAAATTTATGTCATCTTTTGTTGCCCACTTGTAGATGCCAGCAAAATTTCAAAGCTCTTCAAGTCGACGAAGGCGAGGAGAACAAGGACAATGCTGCCCATGAGTCGAAAAGCGCAAAGAAGAAGAAGAAGAAGGATAAGAAAGACGCAAAGGAGACTCAAGAACACCCCGACGCCTCAGAAGCTACCAATGGTGAGGGAAAAGCTGCTGTAACTGACCAAGTTGTTGACGATGCATCATCATCCGTTGATGTGAAGGAGAAGCTCAAAAAGATGGCATCTTCTAAGAAGAAGAAATCAAGCAAAGAGATGGACGCCGCCGCTCGAGCAGCAGCCCAAGAAGCTGCTGCAAGAAACGCGAAGCTCGCTGCTGCTAAGAAGAAGGAGAAGAACCATTACAATCAACAACCCACACGGTAAAGCAATAACTTGACCACTTCATGTGAGAATGAATTCGATCGTTCGATTACGGATTTGGAGGTAATCTTGGATTGTTTAACCTGTTTGAAGGGATAATTGTTGATGGAATGCTTTCTTTATTATTATTGAGAACCTGATTCATCTTTTGGTTGCTAGTTGGACTACATGGACCATTTTTGTAATGCTCTGTTCTAATTGCTCCTAATGGTGTGCTGTGGTGTGTCTTCCTTTCTCATTGTCTGTTTGTTGGTATTTTCTTGCATCAAATGTGGCCTTTGAGTTGAGTATCAAAACCCATTAATCCCGTAATTTAGTTCATTTTTTGGAAATTATGATATGGTGGTAAGCTCACAACTTGGAAGAGTGGGAGGCTTTGAAACTAAATTATTTTTATTAAATACTATAATAAAGTTGATAGTATTAAAGAACAATATGATTAAATTCAAATTCTTAGAAGTTCCTAGGCGATGATAATGAGCTCAAATAGCATCCCAGATCAGTATCTTCGAAACTCGAACCATACCCATTGCCATTCTTCTCTCACCAATAGTAAAAACTGTTAGGTACAAATATTATATATATGTGTGTAAATAAGTGTATATAATTCACACATGCAATGGCAAATATATATTATGACATATTATATTTATAACTATATCAATAAGCCATAAGGGTCGTCGGAAGACATGTCAAAACCGCCTCCTCCTCTTCCACTAGTAGAGGTGGTGGCGGTGGTGTTGCTGGCCGTTTGGGGCTTTGGCGTCTCATCAAGGGAGGCGCCGCCGCCGCCGTGGTGGTCGTCGTCGGAGCCTAGGGTGGCGCCGGTGATAAAAAAACCTGCTGTGCCCATCGCCCACTCATTATCACAAGAGTGGTGCCTGCTATCGCAGATACGGCAAGTCACGCCCTGTGCTCTCCAAGCAAAATATAAAATGCCTTCGTCTCCTTTTCAGTTTCCAACATACATACATACACATATATATATATATATATAGTATATATATCGTTAGATCTCTCTCTCCCCCTTCTTTCTCCCCCCTCTCTCTAACCCAAACCCTAAAAACCTACTTCAGCCGCCACTCTCCCCCTCCTCCCCTTCCTCCCCTCCTCCATCAATGGAGGTAGGGGAAATTTGGAGGTAGGGGGAGCTCTTTTCTCTTGGTTTTATTTGTTTAAATAAAAAAAATAAAAAAAAAAATTCGTCCACCCCGCCGCTGCCACCACCAAGCCGCCAACGCTGCCACCACCAAGCCGCTCTGCCTTCGCCTCCTCTGCAGCCGTCTGCGCCTCCGCCTCCTCCGTTGCCATCGCCGCCGCCTCCGTCTTCTTGGCCTCGTCTTTTCCGCCAGATCTGCCACAGATCCTGCCTCTGCCGGCCGCCACCACTGGCCGCTGCCTCTGCTGTCCGCTGCCCCTGTCGCCACCTCCATCGCTACAGTCTGCCATCACTACAGTCCGCCACATCGCACTATCGTCCACCCGCGAGTCTCCTGTGGGGAGCTCGTTTCTCCCGGCCATTAGGTCGGGAGCTTTTTCTCCCGTTGTGGAGCCATTTCTCCCTTGTGGATCCTCTTCCGATGAAGACGATAATCTCGAGGCGTTGGACAAAAATAATGTAGAGTACTGTAGATTTGGATTAATAACCTTCTCTGTCGTATGTTCTATAGATTTTTGGTCCAAGTTCGAGGTTTATTTCGTTTTCTGTCGGCTTGTTATTTTGTTTTCGTGATGCATTGCTCCTTATGAGCCTTTGTTTCTCTACCGGATTCTGTGTTACCGGAGAGACCCTTTGGGCTATTTAGCCCCTGTATCTTTGTTTTAATGAAAGCTATCGTTTCCCGAAAAAAAAAAAAAAAAAAAAAATATATATCGTTAGATGATAGCAGACATGCAGGAAATATTTATATATTATATATATACATATGACGGTAAGAAAAGAGAAGACGACACCTGGCATAAATCTCACATGTGGGTAACTGATTGGCGGCGGGGTAGAGAAACTTGAAGCACTGGTGAGAGGGCGGCGGCGCGCCGCCGTGGTACTTGGCGTTGCAGCTCTCACAGAGGGCAATCTCCTCCGCCGTGTAGCAGACGCTCGCCGCCTTTGCCTGGCAGCCATCGCATTGACTCCTCATCTTCTTCATATTTTAGTGCGTTTCTCTAATCTTATTAAGAATTAACTCTAGGTAACTTTTAAGACCCATATGGCCATATATATTAGAGATACATGCAACGCATACATACATATATATATATATATATATTGTGTGACACTAAGGGCTGATGGCTACTGTGTGTCACAGTTCAGTATGTGGTCACTCCCTCGCGGATTTTCAGAAATCCGTGAATAAATTATTTGTCGTGTTATGTTTTATTAGGACGGGATGAATTTCGTAGATTTTAATAACTCATTTAAAAAAGAATCACGACGGGGAAAAATACGCATAGATAGGATAAATAATAATGGCATGACGCCGCTGATTGCGCATTACTATTAAATTTGTCATGTTGTTTGCTTTTTTTTTTTTTTTTGCAATATCAATAGCGATGCTTAAGCGTTAAGCAATTATTTATGTGATCCCACGTCACGAGCCATTTGCTGACGGCGGCAGGGGTTTGTGTGTTGATAATTGATATGCCTCAGAAAATCACAAATGGATAAATGAGGAACTTAAGATTTCTCGCATTTTATCTTGTGAAAGGGTGTTTTTAAGGTAAAATGTGAAATTATGAACAATTATTGGATCTAAATTAGTGAAGAATCGTCGCAACTACATACTACTATCGAAGTTTGTTGTTTGAAATTATTGAAGTTCATTTTGAGCTTTAATATGAAAATTGTGAACTAATGATGGATCTGCACAAAAGGTCTAGGCCCAACCCATTTAGTGGTCGTTAAGCCCATCTCAGTTGGGCCTCTATAATACAAAGCCCACAAACATCACTTCATGTTTACACAAGAACATGTGTGATGCCTTGGAATTGATGGGTAATAACGTAATTATAACACAACAATTAATGCCTTTTTTTAAGAACGTGGAGAGGTGGAGATGTTCCCCATTAAAGCGCATTGAGTGAGGCTTCTTGTTTCTCATCCAAATTAGATTCCACTATCACTCGAAATTAATTTGATTGCGAAAAACAAAAGAAAAACGGAAAAGCAATGGCGACGGCGGAGGGCGGCAACGTCAGCAGAGAGGATAGACGGCGTCGTATCGCGGCGCGTGGATCCGACCGCCTGGCTCTAATCACCGGCCGCATCCAGTCGCTCCCTTCCGATTCCGATACACCTCTATCTACATCCGACGCGCGTCCAGCTGATGGTACTACTACCAGCAGTTTATCGTCTGATGGATTTATGTGGATATATGTCTAAGTTGTGCTATATTTTTTGCTATCAAACGAATCCTTGGTTTTTAGGTTGTTCCTCTGTTTGATGGTTTTGGTTTTTAATTGAACCTGGTTGAAATTGCTGAAATATTTCAAAGTACTAGCGAAGGAATGATCTGTGATTCAGTTTTGCTTGTTTTCGATGATTTATTGATGATTTTGCTTTAACACGATGTCTAAAATGCCTGAACTTTATCCATTCTTGTATGCATAAGGTTGTTCTTTATATGATTCGTTGCTAGATCCTAGTAGTATTTAGCAAATATCTGATCCTTGTTATATAGTAATGTCCGTTGCCTCAATCCAAAACTTGCCTCGCTTTTTCCTAGATCATTTCACAAACATGATCAATATTGACTTGTTAATTAGACCGTGATATTGCAGATTCCTCTCAAAACATATCCGTCCCCTCTACTCCGACATTGCCAGAGGCTAACCAAAACCCTGACCGACAAGACGTTCTTACCAAGAAACCCGAGCCCTCATCGCGTAGTCCTGGAAAAGGAAATGACATTGTGTCTAGAGCAATGGGTTTGCTCGATATCGCAGACTTATCTCAAGTAGCATCATCCGTGCAAAATTCCATTCTGAACACCCAAAACCAACAACAGAACCATCACCAAAATGCCCTCACAACCGCTCAGATATCATCCATGGTTTCAGATTCTGAGAATACTCGCCTGATCTGTTCTGTATTAGTTGGTTTGCTCGTAACCTTATCCTCCGCAAACTTCCCGATTCTGGGCTGGAACATCGTGAAGAAGACCTTACTTCTCAGGCCAGTTTTTCTGCTTTTCTTGACCAATATGTCGATCGTTTTCGGGCGACTTACACTGGAAACGAGAGGGTCGGGGTTCAGAGAGTGGCTGAAGAGAAGTGTTCCAACGTTTGGTGGAAACGATTTGGTCGAACAGCTGGGAAAAGCTTTTGAGGTCGCGTTGCTGTTGCAGAAGATACTCGGAGGATTGTTCATCGACTTCTGCATCTATGCCATAGTTCTTGTCTGTGGGTTGTCAGTCATGAGAGTGTTTGGATTGTAGAAGTATCTGCTCTCTATTGTCGTGAGAGATTTTAGAAGAATGATCTGCTGATTTCTGGTTCTTGGTTTCTTATCGAAGTCTTTGGTTGTACCCTTTAAGCACTGTAATAATTTCATGATATTTAATAAAGAAATTCTGCATAGACAGACAGATTAACAAGAAGACGATGTAATTGACAAGTCTTTGTTGTATCTGTACACAAGGTTGAGTCAACTCTTCATATATCCCACACACACATCACACCTTCAGTTCAGCAACAGGCCAGCGCACAGAGGCACAAACTGGCCATGAGTGTAAATCTGCCCTAGAAAACGCCTCTGCCTCACAATTGGACCCATTCGTTCCCCAAAACGACAAGTCAGATTCATCGCCTTAGAAAAATTCATGGCCTCAGACGAATACTCAGCTTCTCTAACAACCACTCGGTTTCTTTTCGAAGCCGTAACAACACTTGGAATTCGAAGCCTCGAAAAATTTGCAGCTTCATGATAGATCTGTTCTAAGCTATCCAATGGAGTTTCGTCCTGCGTTTCTTCTTCTGTTATATGTGCCGTGTTCTGCCTTCTGAATGCTGAAATTACCCTATTAGCCTCCTTGGTTAGGCCCGTCGATCTCCATGCCTCTGCAACCAGAGAAAAGGTGCTCTTCTCAGGGCGGACGTTGAACTCCTTCATGAGCAAAAGCACTTCCTCTGCTTTGCGCGGATTTTTAGCTTCGACGTAGCCTCCGATTAGGGTTTCAAACGTCTTTAAATTCGGTGATATTCCACTCTCGATCATATTTTGGAAGACCCTCATAGCAGAATCCATAGAGCCCGAGCTGCACCAGCCGCTGATCACGGTGGTGAAGATCACAACGTTAGGGCTGATTTCGGAGTTTTTCATGGATTTTAGCACCTCTTCGGCTTTCTCGGGTTGTTGGACGCGTACGTAGCCCTTTGCGAGGATGCTGTAAGCATGAACGTCTGGTTTGATCCCTGCCTTCACAATATCGTCGAAGATTTCTTGGCATTTGATCATATAACCTGCTGCACTCCAAGCATTCATGATTGTGCTGAAAGTGATCACATCTGGTTTGACTCCAAACTCTTCCATCAATGTCAAAACCTGTTATAGCAAATATGCATCAGTAGCTTTTTTCTTTAAATCCATGTGAGGTGTGGAGAAGAGAAATATATTTGATAAAAAGAAAATAAAAATTGTAAGGAATTACCTCATCGACACCATCTCTATCTGACAAATCAAGAAACCCTTTGATCAATGAGTTGAAAACGATGAGATTAGGCCGTAGTTTCAGCTCCTTCATTTTGTACACGAATCTCAAAGCATCCTTAATTCGACCTTCTTTGCAATATCCAGCAATTATGATACCGTAGGTTCTCTCATTGGGCTGTACCTTTCTCTTTGGCATCTCTGAAAGAACATTTTCAGCCTCTTCTGTTCGACCAGTTTGAGCATAAGCAGTCACGATTGTGTTGTAAGTAACAACATCAGGTTGTATCCCCGAGTCTACCATCTTACACACCATATTCCGAGCCTCTTCTATGTTCTTGTTACTACACCAGGTCCGGACAAGAATGTTGTATGTCTTGAGATTAGGTTCTACATTGGCTTCCTTGGACATCAGCTCCAAGAGCTTCAAACATTCTTCAGGATTTCCAGCAATTCCATATCCTTTGATCAACGTATTGAAGGTGCTGGTGGTGGGCTTCATGCCATGTTCCTTCATCTTCGATAAAGTTTTCATGGCTTCTTCCATGTTCCCAGATTCAGCAAATGCATTGAGAACGGCATTGAAAAACATCGAATCGGGCTTCATTCCATTGTTTTCCACTTGCGAGACAATTGTGTGTATGTATTCGAAGCGTTTCTGAAAAGTCAAAGAAGCTAAAAGGGTCGTGTATGTCACTAGGGACGGCTTATGACCTCCTTGAATCAGATTGTTGAAAATGGATAGGGCCTCTTGAGGCTTCCCCTTTTCCAGGAGAACGTTCATCAATTTCGTTCTTGAGCACACCATTTTGCAACTCTCTTCGCTCACGCACGAAGAGCAGGGTTTGGACTTTGGAAAAGTGGGATAAAAATGGATCTCAACTTCACGAGATGTCTCCTACAATAAAGAGACATTTTCTTTTTAACATTCAACATCGGATTAAGTCTGGAGAAGTAGATTATGAGAACCTTGAGAGGATTATCTTGAATCCATTTATCCTTGACTATTGTAGTACTGCTCTGAATTCTTCTGTAAATCCCTGAATTGGTCGTCCCTTTGTCGTACTCATGAAGGTAGCCCATTTTTTTCCTTAGGATATTTTACGTAATTTCAAAATTTCCTGCAACTTATCAATGAACTGAACAGCATCAAACAAGGCCCTCTTCAATCGCTTGGGGAAATTCAAACCTGCAAGCAATGCCGACGAGCTGATCTAACACGTCTTTGTTCTAATTTTCAACCATCAACCTTCAAAATACCCACGAGCAAGACAAATCAAATTTAAAGTAACATAGTGAATACCACTTACTGATTCTTAGCCCCAATTCTCATTCAATCAGAGTTATACCTGTCGATTTTCGTATTGAACACAGGATAAAACCATTTTAACGCGATACTCTACCCCATTTTAACGCAAAACTCGAGGATCCTCTCATGAAAGCAGTCAATCAAAAAAATCTCCCAAGAGATTAAACAAATAAAGGGCAAATTTCAGCTAGGATCATCTAACAGTTACCATTTTAAACAGCAATCATCCTAAAAATGAATATTAACAGTAACCATCTCCACGCTACATTAATCGAACCCGACGATTACCAATACAGAAAGCTAGAGAACACTTGCAATATTGCTAAAAGATAACCTGATTTCGCTGTGAAGCTTAGCTGCTGAGCTCATGCAAGTGCCGGTAGGCGGTACTGCGGCCGCATTATAAAAAAAAAAAAAAACATAAATCTTTGATAAAATATCGTCCACATATTTATATGTCGATATATATTATCGAAATACAGGGATAGATAAGGCTATCATTGTTCGGAGAATTTGAAATGAAATTATGTAGCCCAAGAAAAGGAATTTGGGCCGATATGGGCTCTAAAAAGTTGGAATAATTTATCTTCTCTGTAACTGATAAATAATTTCAAAAAGTATTTTATAAATTAAAAATAATTGTTGAAAATATGATCAGCTCATTTGCAGTGACCATCTAAAACAAAACCAGCTCGCCCCAAAATCGAACACTGCTGATATTTCCATAATCTGTTTTTCTCTTGAAAAAGGAAAAAAAGGAGAAATAGAGTTGAAAGAGGAGAGGGAAACGCGGGGACACT